>CM062810.1:435343491-436074084 GCA_031772625.1 Pinus tabuliformis | reverse complement strand
GAGGAGGGAGAAAATTTGGAAGCACAAGATCTCGAGAAGGAAGTGGAATGGATTTATGATCCAAGCACTGCAACTACTAGAGCAACTCAATTTGTTCGGACCCAGGGAGAAATGTGGAGGATGAAAACCATGCTGACCAAGGCGCTCAGCATGCAGGCCGAAGACATCAAAAAGCTCACCAGGCCATCTCTCTCATTTCGACAGAGCATTTGGCTAGTCTTGATGCCATGGAATTCAATCTCAGTGCCCTGACTTAGGAAGTCAGAGTCCTCTCGCAGAAACTAAGTGTCCTCATCAGTCTCCTCAGGCACTCCATGCATCAGGGATCCACGACTATGGTGGAGATCACGGAGGAGGTGACCGACACCAATGAGATGAAGCACACCACTCCTCATAGGATTCCACAGCCTGAGAAAATGACTGCAATGGCCGGCCCGAGTGCTCCTAGTAAAGATTATGTAATCTTAAAGCTGCAATGGCTTCTCTGTTTCTGATCTCTCTTCAAGTTTTGGTATATTTTGATCCTGACTTCTATGATACCAGTTTCTCATAATTGTAGAGGTCCTCCTGGTCCCCCATATTTCCTTTTGGTACTACTGTCCAGTCGCCTAGAGTGATGAACTATTTTGCTGTTTCAAGCCCCTCTTTAGGCAGCCCTGCGTGGTTAGCCTTGGGGTCAGTAGATGATGTTTCAGTTTACTCATAGACACTTTGAGCATACTAGGAAGTTTTGGCTTTGTCTGTGCATGCAGACCATTTTGTATCTTATGAATTAATATAAAACTGTTAATTTACAAAAAAAAAAAAAACTTTTGGAATAGATTAGAAGAACTAAAGTTCCTCTTGAGTTGAGCACTATAATAATAAGGTTGTATAAGAAAGTTATGACCAAATTTAAAAACATTGAAGATTGTTTGGAAGATATTGAATATAATATCATATTTAAGCAAGTTTGTCCTTTGTCCCATACCCTTTTTTGAAAATAAATTGACAATTTAGAGAGATGTTTGGAAGAAGAAAAATGTGTCAACACAACTGTAGCTAGAATAATCATCATCCTTATTCTTTATGCCGATGATATTATTCTTATGTTGAGTCATCTCCATGATCTCGAAAAAAAAAAAACTAAGAATTCTCAATGATTTGTTTAGTAAAAGTATGGCTATGAACACTAACAAGATAAATCTTATGGTTAAAAAAAAAAAAAAAAATGTGACTTCATAACAATATCTTGGAAGAAGTGACTTCATACAAATATCTCATAATCGATTTGCATCACAAAATTAACTAGAACTATAGTGTTGAGAAATATTATATGGTGGATGGAAGAAGATATTGAATATAATATCGTATTTAAGCAAGTTTGTCCTTTGTCCCATTCCCTTTTTTGCAAATAAATTAACAATTTAGAGAGATGTTTGGAAGAAGAAAAATGTGTCAATACAACTGTAGCTAGAATAATCATCATCCTTATTCTTTATGTTGATGATATTATTCTTATGTTGAGTCATCTCCATGATCTCGAAAAAAAAAACTAAGAATTCTCAATGATTTGTTTAGTAAAAGTATGGCTATGAACACTAACAAGATAAATCTTATGGTAACGAAAAAAAACATCTCATATAATAATTTCATGTATGATAACAATATCTTGGAAGAAGTTACTTCATACAAATATCTCATAATCGATTTGCATCATAAAATTAACTAGAACTATAGTGTTGAGAAAAGATTATATGGTGGATGGAAGGCTTATTTTGGCCTAGAAAACAATTATAAAAGACACGAGGCTATGGGATAAACATAAATTCCTCTTTAAGATTCTTGTCTCTCATGTCATATTATATGGTTGTGAGGATTGATGTGCAACACATTTATAGAATTGTGTAGAAATATCAAGTTAATCTAGAAACCATTATATAACTTAAAATCTCAAATTATAGAAATACACCATTATTATCCTACTCTCCTTATAGAAGTGAGTCGCTTCCCCATAGAGAGCATAGTTATGACTTAGGTACCTAATATACAAGAGAAATGTAAACAAAATGGAAGGTAAGAGTCTTCCTAAGATTGCCTCAAAGTACAATCAAAACACTCCTATGACTCAACATAGTTAACATAAAGATGCCAAGTCTTGGTTAAATCATTGAAGAAACAAGGAAGAGATTACCATGTATAATAACAACAATATTAAAAGTATTATTACATTTGAATTTAAGGAGAAATTTTGGTTTTATAAGAGTTACGAGATAAGAGAAAAATAAGATACTATAAGGTGGTGATTAACCCTAACCTACAAGATAAAAAAATCTCTCTATTTAAACTAGCATAAAAAAGAAAATCGACATTATTAAAATAAGAATATACACTCATGAGTTCTATATTGAAATAGGGCATTAGAAAATTTCTAAAACATTGTAACTCAAAATAATTTGTCACCTTTGTAACATTAAGAAGGTTGAAGATGAAAATAAATTTATCTTAGAATATCCTTATTGATATATTTTCTCGTCAGGGAAAGAAGTCAACTTATTAGGGTTTGTTTCCATATTCCATCTACATTTTTATAGAGATGGCACTCCTCTATTTATCACACTCTAATATGAATATAACTTGAATATTGAAGATTAAGTATTCAACACATGCACCTGTGAATGGACAAGGTTTGTTTTTCAAAGTAAAAATAAAATAATAACAAAATAAATTATATTTTCATAAACCCATTACACATTGTCATCCATAAACATACACGAGGAGACATATTTGAAGAAAATTTAGATAGACATAAATAGAAAGTATTGGTCCATATACTCAAATAACTATAAAATGGTACCACACGTTTATAATTATAAGAGCATAGGTAAAAAATCACGAGACTTTTACTTCTTGTTTGGAAATTAAAGTTTCAGAATAAAAATGAAATGATTTCCTGAAATAAACTCTCTACAAGAGTCAAATAAAATTCTATGGATTTAATGTTTTAAAATAAATTCAAGTGCTTAAAGCACATTCACAAAATCATGTTAATTAAATATAAAATGAAATGAATTCACCCCTAAGTGATTGGGATTTGGCTCTCGTGGAGGAATAGTAATGGTATGGTACTTGGGAGAAAGAGAGAAAATATAGTCAGAGATTGACTTTATAAAACATGAAACAATTCAATAAAGTCAAGTTAATCAAAAACTAAGAAGAGAGTAGGAAATTTCATGAATGAAAAATAAATAATCAAAAAATTATAAAAGGATAACTAGTGAAATTAATCCTCTCTCTTCAACAACACTTTCCAATCATGATTTTCTCCCTTTACAGTCTTGTCTTAATCATTGCAAATGCTTGATGGTTAGGTATTTCCTCTTTGTTTTAAGTAAATAAAGATCTATTTTTAGAAATATGAAGTTAGGAATTCATCCTCCAAGATGGGTACTATTTCAGATATTCCACATTTCCCTGTTTATAAATATTTTTTAAAAATAATTTGTTGATAAGCCCAAAATTGGTCATGATTGTTCTTTCAATTTTTTGAGATGATATATATGACTGAATGCATGAAGATGGGTTACAATTTTGGGCCAATGATATAGATTGGATCATTGTATTTTTTTTCATCCAAGTTGATGAATTTGGAGTGGAAAAGTGGAGGAATCAGCTCACGGGACTGTTTTTACTGGCAGGACCCAGTTTGGCAAAACAGGGTTTGAAACCTTCCGGGAGCGTTTTGAGGCATCAAATGGAGATTTTTTGGGGTAAAAATTTGCAGCTTTAGTGCACACCATTTCATGTTTTTCTACACAGATATATTTCCAACGACGCAAGAAACTCATAAATTGGAGTTCGTATGCAAAAGTTATGCCACTCAGAAGTTGACATTCCTATTTTCACACCTATAGTTCAAGAGGATGTCGCGTTAGTCCCCATTATTCATATAAAAGCGTCTAGCCACGTCATTATTATGTAAAATAATCTAGAAGAGTCTATATTTTAACTCTAGTTAAGAGTTGATGTAGTAAAAATTAACCACTAGTAAGCTATCATGCTGTGTTATAACCGAGCTACTAGGAGGAAGAGACATTCCATTCTTTCGAGAGAATTTTGTTCCATAGCTGAGAAAAGATAGCCAAGAGAGATAGGATGTAGATAATATAGAGAGGATTTGTGCATTGTAGTAGCCCATGGGCCATATACATTACTTCTTTGTACCTGCAACATATTTCCACACAAAGAAAGAGAGCAAAACGACCTCAACTTCTAGCTGGGTTTTATCCCGAAATGGTTTCCCAGAGAGAATATCTCGTGTTTTGTGTGTGTGGCTTATTTTTTGTTCTCTATTTTTCTACATAATTTCCATTCACATGCATGCACTAATTAAAGTTAAATATACATATATTAAATTTTAATAAAACTGTAATAATGTAGAATTTTAGATTTTTAATATAATATTATCAGATATGTTGTGACAAACTGTCCAGTGGAATATCCACGATAGTTTATGGATCATTTGGTATGAAATAAGGTTTCTTTGGTTATTTTGTGAACATTACAAGGATCTAGATCGACGGGGCTGAAAATCGTAAAACCCTAATCATGGCCAATGAATTTGTAAAAAACCTCATGGTCTGTAGAGGTGAGGTTTTTGTAGTTCGAACAACAAGTCCTGCATATAAAACAAAATGTAAACCTCCTCAAGGAGGCCTTAAGCAATAAGTCAAGGATAGTTGGAGAAGATGGGGGTTCTAATGCAGAGGAAAAATCAGAAGGGGGATTGGAGAGATCTGGAAGACACGAAGAACCAATTGAGAAAGGAACCCAAAAAAGATCAACCAAGTTCGAGAGTCGTGTATCAATCCCTATTCAAAATGGAAGAATAAGTTGATATCAAGCCATACCATGATGATATTGACACTCTAAAGCTAAACCACTGGTTGCAACAACTGGAAGTTTACTTCAATGTCCATCAAGTCGAGGAAGGGAAAAAGATCTCATTCACGCGACTGAAATTAGAGGGCCATGCTCTAACTTGGTGGGAGAGCCACACAAAAACGTTGAGGTTGGAGGGAGAACCTCCAATGACCAAGTGGGAGAATTTCAAAACCCTCATTAAGTCACAATTTTATCCCATTGGTTACGTGGATGATAAGTGAATCTGGTGGCATTACTTCAGGCAAAAGCCATGCCAAAATGTGCAAGAGCACACCACAGAATTTAGGAAGATGGCTATAATGTTGGGTATCTCTCCAAAGAACCATGATGTACTCCTCAAGTATTTGGGGGGTCTACACAACCATCTACGTGAGAAAGTGATGTTGGTCAAGCCCAAATCGATGGACGAGGCTTGTGTATAGGCACAATACCTAGGGGAACATAGGCATGAAGAGAACACAATAAGTGGATTGAAGCAAAAGGATCAACACAGAGATTCTAAGGAGGGGAAGAGGAAGAAAAAATGGGGAAAAGATAAGAAGAAGACAACCAAAACACACCAATGTAAATATCCCAGCAACCACTGCAACATTGGTGGCCATATAGAGGAAAAATGTTGGAAGCTGCATCCAAAGCTAAACCTGAAGAACAAGAAGAGAGATAACAAGAAGAAGAATCTCATGGCCACTACTTCGAGCAACCAAGTTGAAAGTAGCTTGGATGTGGATGATAATATTGTTTGTACATCAGTAAAAAGGAGGTGAATCTAAGTAGCCTTCAACAACATGAGAAATAAATGACCAAACTCTTCCATATAAAGATATAGGTCAAGAAGACAAAGATTGATGCTCTGTTTGAGTCAGGATCACAGGTGAATATCATTACAGTAGAGCTGGTCAAGAAGTTGGGGCTGGAAGTTCGTGATCATCCAAACCCATATCCATTGGGATGGGTAAATAAGGATGCATAGTTGAAGGTAAAAAAATAGTGTAAAATTAGATCTACTATCAGTGCCAATTTTATTGATGAAGTAGATCTATATGTGGTTTCCCTTGATGTATGTGGAGTCGTGTTTGGGAGTCCATACATGTACATACATGATGCAATATTCATGAGGAGAGCTAACCAATGCAGTCTCATCAAGGATGGAAAATCATTCATCATAAATGCACACAAAGGCAAGTCGAAAATCACAATGGTAAGTGCCAACCAAGCCAAAAAATTGATCAGTTCTAGCAAGAAGTATGTTTTATTGTTTCTAAGAGAAAGTCAGTCCGAAGAGGAGTCGATAAGAGGCAAGGCATCCTTGGAGGGGTGTACTAAAAGAAGAAAAAAACAATTGGAGGAGTTTTTATAGGCATATAAGGATGTGTTCCGAGATCCTAAAGGGTTAACACCTAAGAGAGGAGTGGCGCATGAGATCTAGCTATTTCCATACTCCCCATTCCAAATATTGGGCTATATAGGCAGTCTGTTATAGAAGCAAGTGAGTTGAAGAAACAATTGCAACATTTGCTAGAACAGGGTGTCATTCGACTGAGTACATCACCATGTGGGTCACCCATCATCATTGTGCCGAAGAAGGATGGGACTTGGCAGAAGTGAATAGATTATAGGGCGTTGAACAAAATCACGCTCAAGAATAGATACCGCCTGCTCGGGATAGATGATCTGCTAGTTCAATTGTAGCAAGAAAAGTAATTCACCAAATTGGACTTGAAGTTTGGATATCACTATGTTAGAGTCAAAGAAGAAGATACATGGAAGACCACCTTCAAAACCAGGCAAGGTTTGTATGAGTGGTTAGTTATACCATTTGGCCTATGTAATGCACTAGCTACATTTATGAGATTAATGAATGATGTAATACACCCTTTTATATATTCATTTGTTATTGTATATTTGGATTATATACTAGTATATAGTGCTACCTGGGAGGAGCATATGTCACATTTGACGTAGGTGCTGGAAACATTGAAGAAGCACCAACTACTAGAAAATCCCAAGAAATGCGAGTTTCTACAGTAGTTTTTGGTGTACCTATGGTAAATGATCAGTGGAGGAGAACTGAAGATAGATCCTTCCAATATGGAGGCCATCATGAAATTACCAATGCCTACTAATGTTTCTGAGGTCAGGAGTTTCATTGGGGTAGCACAATACGTGAGGAAGTTCATAGACTCATTTTTAGTGGTAGAAACACTATTCCATGCCATAACAAAAAGTGGCAAGAGTTTCCAGTGGGGAAAAGGTCATGAAAGGGCTTTCGAAGAGATAAAGAAGAAGATCAACCAAGCACAAGTTCTGGAATTACCAAACTTGTAGTGACCCTTTGAAATGGAGACAAATGCGAGTGGGTATGCCATGGGATCTATCTTAATGCATGAAGGAAGGCTTATATGCTACCATTATGAAGTATTTCATGGGGCAATCCTTAACTACCCTACCTATGATAAGGAGCTTTATTCCATGGTGCAAGTTGTGAAGAAGTGGAAGCATTATCTAATGGAAAAGGATACATTAATCTATACAGATTGCTAGTCGTTAAAGTACTTGCAGGCCCAAAGTAATTTACAACATATCAGGCATTACAAGTGGATGGTGTTTTTACAACAGTTTCATTTGGTGATCAAGTATAAGAAGGGAAGCACAAACAAGTTGGCCGACTTGATTTCAAGGCCAACCACATCAAAAATCACATATTTTTGGACTCTTATGCACATGGAGCCATTCACTCATGATGCATACAGAGAGGCATATTCAGAATATGAGGACTTCAAGGAGGTGTATCAATAGTTGCAGAGTTAGAGTCATGTGTACGATGATGATAGCACGATTGGCTACCATCTACAATATGGGTTACTCTACAAGTTGGATAATCTATATGTTCCTAAAGATGAGTGATTGTAGCTGTTCAGAGAGGCTCACACCTCCAAGGTTGTAGGGCACTTTGTTGTAGGGAAGACCATGGCTAACTTGCAGAGGTATGTGTATTGGCCTAAGATGCCAAAGCAAGTAGCTAGGTTCATAAGAGGATGCATGCTTTTTTATACCAACAAACCTAGCAACAAGAAACAAGGTCTATATCATTCCTTACCTGTAACTACTCGTCCTTGGGAAAGCATTCCATGGAATTTGGGGGAGGTTTATTAACAACTAGGAAGGGACATGACTACCTGTTCATGGTAGTTGACAAGTTCAACAAGATGTGTGTTCAGATGCCCTATAAAAAGATCATCAATGGGCAAGAAGCAACAAACTTCTTCTTTGGACAGGTCTAGGTGCACTTTGGGATATCAAGGACCATAATTTCAGACAAGGATACAAGATTTCTCAGTGCATTCTGGACTACATTATGGTAGAAGATGGAAACAAAGTTGAAGAGATCTACAACATTCCATCCACAAGCAAATGGGCAGACAAAAGTATGCAACATCACTTTGGTGCAACTTTTGAGGGGATAAAACCAAAAGAATCTAAATACCTAGGATGAAAATACGATATATATAAAACATTATTACAATATAGTGGTCCACACTTCTACAGGAAAGTCCCCATTTGATACTTGTTTTGGATACTTTCCACCTTCACCTTTGGATATTTCATATGGGAAACAAGGAGGAGTGAGGGAAGATCTTAAAGGAGATGCTTTGAGGGTTGAAAATTTTATAGAGAAGATCATGCAGATCCATCTACATGTATAAGAAACATTGTAGAATTCACAGGAGAAGTATAATGCCAGCCATGATAAACACAGAACAAAGAAGTCTTTCAAGGTGGGAGACAGAGTATGGTTACATTTGAACAAGGAGAGGCTGCAGGGGTCTGGTAAAAAAAAATAAGGCTTCGAGGCATCATTCCTTTGAGATACTGGAAAAGGTGGGTAATGCCTATCGACTCAGTTTACCACCATATATGCACATTTACTTAGTTGTGAATGTAGAGAATATTAAACTTTATGAGCCTTCCATGAAAGATCAAGAAGAGGAACAAGTTCTACCTTATGTGGAGGATTTGGCACTAGATGCTTAGGCAGAGTTAAGAAAAGATACAGTTTTGCAAAAGAGCTCCATAGATACAAGAAAACAACAACATGACCATTGACATATTGGATTGAAGGCATAACTTCCATACAAAGCTAAAAGGTACACCAGAGAGAAGGTGGAGGAAACATTTCCTCACCTCATTCAATAAAATATTTTGGGGACCAAAATCCTCGCAAAATGGGGAGGTGTGATTCAGATCATATCATTATATTATTTTTCATCCATCTCGATGCATTTGGAGCGGAAAAAGTGGAGGAATCAACTCATGGGACACTTTTTACCGACGAGACCCAGTTTGGCAAAACAGGGTCTGAAACCTTCCAACATCATTTTGAGGCATCAAACGACGATTTTTGGGGTTAAAACTTTACCACTTTAGCGTGCACCATTTCCTATTGTTCCACACCCAAATATCTTTCCAACGAAGCAAGAAGTGCGTCAATCAGAGTCCGTATGCAAACATTATGTCACTAAGAAGTTGACCTTCCTGTTTTCACACCTATAGTTTGGGAAGATGTCGTGTCAACCCCTATTATTCATGGAAAAGGGGCTAGGCATGTGATTATGATGTAAAAGACTCTAAAACAGTCTATATTGTAACTCTAGTTAAGAGGTTATGTAGACAAAATTAACCACTAGTAGGTTATCGAGCTGTGTTATAACCAGACCACTAGGAGGAAGAGGCATTCCATTCTTTTGAGAGCATTTTGTTCCATAGCTGAGCAAAGATAGCCAGGAGAGATAGGAGTTAGAGCACATAGAGAGGATCTGTGCACTGGAGTAGCCCACGAGCCACAATATTACTTCTTTATATCTGCATCATATTTCCAGACAAAGAAAGAGAGAGAAGCAACCTCACCTTCCAACTGGGTTTTCTCCTGAAGGGTTTCCTAGAGAGCATATCTTGTGTTTTGGGTGTGTGTGTGAGCTTATTTTGTCATTCTATACTTTTATGCATAATTTCCATTCGCATGTATACACTAATTACAATTAAATCTACAGATATTAAATTTTAATAAAACTGTAATAGTGTAGAATCTCAGATTTCAAGTTTTTCCTCTTTGCAAAAATATTTAGTGTCATATAATATTTCAATTTTCCATTAAATGAAATGCTTTTCCTTGCAAATTTTCACACATCTTAAGAGGTATGTGTGTGTTCACGTAGCATAACTTAGTCTAAAATGTGTAATTTTGAATATTTGTGTGTGTGTGTGTGCGTGTGAATGATCTACACAGAGAGAACTAAGTTTTTCATATCAAAAAAATATTTTTTATCCAAAATTATATTTTTTATTATTTTTCGAAGTTGGCAAAGTAATATTTCAATTGCATTTTTTAGACACGTGTTCACGCAATATTTTGTCAACTATTTAAATAAATTGAAAAACCAAGAGTATCCTTTAGAATAAAACTCATAAATGAAGATAGTGGTATTTTTTGAAATATTTTCATTGTGTGTATTTTATGATATTGATTTTTTATTCAACCTCTTTAAAATTGTTCAAAACAATTTCAAGCATTATTTTTAAAAGAAATTAGATGAGAAATATCATATGAATTCGAAAATGTCAAACTCATATGCCATTGGATAGATGATTCCTTCATGAATCCAACATGATCAACTCTTCCACCTAAGGAAAAATTTTCCCCTAAGTTCTCTAGGGTACAAAATGGTGTTGCAGGAAATTTTGTAGAAGGGGTGTTGTAATTATGGATTTTAGGACTTCAGAGGCTTGATTGAGCGCTTAAAGCTCTCGATCAAGTGTTTAAATTTCAAAATTGAATAACTCGATCAAGGGTTTTGTAAACCCTTGATTATGCCATGTATGTGGTTAACAGGGACTCGATCGAGCGCTATGGCTTGATCGAGCTATTATGCTCAATCAAGCCTTTTAATTTTTTTTTTGAATGATTTAAAATTTAAGTTTTTACCACATTTTAAAATACCAAATTTATTATAAATTTTTTTATCATGTCATGTAGGATCCTTATTAAATTTAATATTAATAGTAAAATATTATTATTATTAAATTAAATTATGAAATCTGATATTAATATAAAAAATTAATATTAATATATTTTAATGTTAATATTAAATTTATTAATTTTGGATTAATATAATATTATTAACTTTAAAATAATATAAAATTTGTTATATTATAATATATAATAGCACAACCACATTAATAAATGTCGTAGGCATTAACAAAAGAGTCATTAACACAAAAAGAGTCATACAACCTGACTCAATATGTTAATTTATTGAACCTATTTTTTTATTATAAATCTAACATAATTAAATATATAATATTTTTAAAATCTTGAAGTAATCATAACCTAAAACAACCTTTAAAGAAATAAAACCTAAACAGTCTCAATTGGAAGCCATGAAGTGTTCTATGTATCTTTGATGGAGGTAGTTGAAACATTCATATTTTGGAAAATTTTAAATAAGATTTCCATGGAAAAGTATCATTTTCCCTCCAAGCGAATGTACAACACACACTTGAAATCTTGCATTTTAAATATATATTATATATAAAAAAAAATTATTGTATGACTTAAACATATATATATATATTTAAACATAATATTTTAATTGTCAAAGTATTCTAAAATTTTTGAAATATAGAGGAGAGAAAGCGAGAGAGGAGGGGAGAGTCTCTGAGAAAGAGAGGGAGATCGAGAGATGGAGTTGGAGGAAAAAATAGGGGAGGAAGAAGTTCAAGGCATATAGAGAGAGAAATATGGAGAGAGAGAGAGAGAGAGAGAGAGAGAGAATGACAAGGGAGAGATGGAGAGAGAGTGTGTATGTTTGGGGGTGAGATAGAAAAACAAAGAAGGAGAGATGGAGAGAAGGGGGAGAGAGAATGAGAGAGGGAGGCATATAGTCAATAAAGTTGCAGGACGAGGCTATATATATATATATATATATATATATATATATATATAGATATATATATATATATATAGAGAGAGAGAGAGAGAGAGAGAGAGAGAGAGAGAGAGAGAGTTGGAAGGGGAGAGAAGGGGAAGAGAGAGAGAGAGAGGGAGAGGGAGAGGGAGGGATATATAGATAGATATGGAGAGACAATGTGTATGTTTTCAAAGTGATATAGAGAGATGAAGAAGGAGAGACAATGGGAGATAGAGATATAGATGGAAGGGGGAGAGAGTGAAGAAGAGATGTATAGAGGGAGGGAGGGAGAGATAGATAGATATGAAGAGAGAGAGAGTGTGCGCTTTGGGGGGTGAGATAGAGAGACAAAGTAGGAGAGATGGAGGGAGATGTCGATATAGATGGAAGGGGAAGAGAAAGGTAAGAAAATCGCTTGCACTAGATGCATTAATTTCAATGTACAAATGTTGATTTCTAATCCTATTTTATTTCTTGCAATAGATGCATTGATTTCTGTGTAGATGTTGATTTCTAATTCTATTTCATTGCTTGCATTAAATGCATTACTTTCATGAAAGATGTTTACTTTCATGAAAGATGTTAATTTCTAATCTTGTTTGATTAAACTTGTATTAGATGCATTGGTTTCAGTGTAGATGTCGATTCCTAATCCTATTTGATTACTAGCACTAGATGCATTGATTTCAATGTAGATGTTGATTACTAATCCTATTTGATTTATTGCAACATTAGATGCATTGATTTCAGTGTAGATGTTGATTTCTAATCCTATTTGATTGTTTTCAATAGACACATTGATTTTAGCGTAGATGCTGATTTATCATCCTATTTTATTTCTTTCATTAGATGCATTGGTTTCAGTGAAGATGTTGATTTCTGATTTTATGTAACTAGATATATGGTGTACATTAATTCCAAGGAAATTAATTTAACATTGTGCATTGATTTCATTGTGTAAGGCCAAAAAAATTATTGATGACGTGCATTATGACCAAGCTTATGTAGATAACCTCAAACAAAATAAAATCGAATAAAACTTATATTTGTAACTTTTACATCTCCACATCTTTTAAAATTGAATATAACTTATTTCAATCATATTTGAGTTTTTAAAAATTGAATAAAACTTATTTCCATCATAAGGAATTGATTGAAATACTTGGATAACTACTTGTAAATTTAAGAAAGTTGATAACATTATATACAATTATAGAAATGTTGTCATATACTATTTTTTGACCTATATTTTATATTTCAATACAATTGACTTATATCATGTTATGACTAAGTTCTTTTAGATAACCTCAAGATAAATAATGTTAAATAAAACCTATTTGTTGTTTACATGACATCTTTTAAAATTGAATAAAACTTATTTTAATCCTATTTGTGTTTTTTAATTGAACATTGAGATAAGAAATTGATTGAAATACTTAAAAAAGTTGTCCATGCAATGGTATATGGGTGGGTCACAATTTTTTTCATGTATATATATATATATATATATATATATATATATATATGGATGACTTTTTAATTCAAATAATTTATTTTTAAATTCGAATTGTAATAACATACATGTTGATTGCACTAAAAGACACTTTCTATAGGGCAATATGAAGCATGATTGTGATCCTTTCCATGTTCAATATCAAATTGATACATGATATATTTTAGTTAATTTTAAGTAGCAAAGTGACTTGGATCCTAACTTAAGATTGTACTTATTTTCTTAGTCTATAACACTGGAAATCAAAATTGAACATATATTTTACTGATAAAAGCTATAATATATAGTTTTTTTTTAATTACTGAAATAATTTTATCGGATCCATAAAATTCAAAAATGAATAAGCATCCATAAACAATATTAATACAAATCCATAAACTAAAATAGTGAATACATGTATCAATAAACTATCCATATGAAAATATATACAAATTACAAATATCACATGAACATCCATAAATTGAAATAATAAGCATCCACACACTAAAATAATGTCCATGATGTACATCCATAAACTATCCATGTATAAAAATATACAAATTTTGTATCACATGTGAATGTATCCTGTTGTATCTATGAGATGATAATGGTCAACTATCATGCCAGGGCATCTAAGATATTTGTTTTGGGGGGTTTTCTTTTAATTTTTGGAGGACCAATGTATGAAACAGATTTAAAATAGTGATGTATAACTTTCTTGAATAATACTAATATTAAACAAAGGGTTGCTATTAAAATCCGCACAGTGATTTGGCTTATCTGGTGATGAGTAGAAACAAAAAGATGATATGACTATTACAATTTTCAAATAGAAAATTAAATAACCATAAGTAAGAAAACCTTCAAATGATGTTCAGAAAGTTTGACAAAATATGCCTAATATTACAAAGATACTGATGATTTTATGATTTAGAGGGAATTACATAAACAAATAGTTTTTATAATTCATTCTCTTTAAAGATGATCACTTCAGAAAGCTTATAAGAGTAAATTGAGACTCAACTACTCGTATCTGGTTATCTTTGTGAAACTTAAGAATATGAAGAAAACACAGTGAATGAAAACTGGAAAACTTACAAGGAATATGAAACTGTAATGAATCAAAATTCAGAATCCTTTGCTTTGCTATTAATGATTCAGAAAAATCTGAGTACATTTAGTGCTTACAAATGTTCCTTCAAGGGTGCAACCCTTAATAACTCGTTAAAGAGAGTTATTTATACAATCTTAGAGCTAAGAAAATATCTTAAACAAATTTAAAAAATAGATTAATACAAAATCAGGAATATGAACTGATAGTGGATCTTTCACTATGTTGTTGTTGAAATGTTCCTGGAAATGTTGAATGCCGCTGAGCTGTTAATGGTTGTCCCTGGAAATGTTGAATGTTGTTTGATCCTCCTTTCAGTCAAGAAATTCAGTTAACTGTTCCCATCATTTCTTATCTGGGATAGATAACTTAGTTAGCCTTCGATAAACCTCATCCATTTCTGTATATTTGGTAAAAGTGGGTTTTACTAAAAATATATCTCTAATTTCATTTAGGATGAAAAGGTATCTCTGAGTGCATTCAACATAACCCTTGGTGTTGCTGCACCTCTTATGTTTGAAATTGTAGCTGCACTGGTTTTGACCTCTGTAAGTTTTCGAACATAGACTTCAATGGGCGTTAATTTATAATTTATCATCAGCATAGAGGAAAACCCTTGTTGTTCCAGGGTTCCAACTTGCTAAGAAAAAGTTGAACTATGACATTAACATTGTTTCATTTTTCCTCCAATCGAAGAATGATATTTTTGTTGTTGTAATAATCTTCTTCACTTCCAATATAGTTGTTGTCCTGTCATTAATACCTAATTCTTCAAGCTCATAACTGTCTTTAGAGTTCAAAAATTTGATTATTTCAGTGGAAACTTCTGGCATGTCGTCAAGTTCCTTGGAGATGGTTTCAATAGCTTCCCGAGCTTTCTCCAACAAGTCCTTTTGATCAAAGATTATCCTAATATAAGGCTAGATATCTTTCATTGATTCAGTAATCTCTTCCCATAAATTCTCCTTTACCAAACCCAGTTTATTTCGAAGGTAAGATTCTTTGATTTCTTTTTGCAATACCTCAATTTGACTTTTTTCCCTCTACAACTTAACTACAAGTGAGATGTCTGCAACTGCTTTCATGTGTTGTAATTTCTTTAGTTCATCCTGCAATTTCTTCATTTCCTCTGCCTAAATAGATAGATTCTGAATAGCTTCATCAAGCTGTTCAGCTCCTTCTTCTGTACTTGTGGTTGTTGTTGTAGTTATAGAGACTATTGTAAGAGGAACTACATCCATTGGAATATTGGCCTTTTTTACAACTTCCTCTTTCTCTTTGACAAGTTTCTCCATTTTCTCTTCCATCTGTTTTATTTGCAGATTTTGTTCCATGATGAGCTTCATCATGTCATATTTCTGAGTCTCAGTTTATTCAATCTCTTTAGCCATTGGGTCCTCTGAAGCTAGCAATTTTAGTTGCTTCCTTAATGCTGAAATCTCAGTGTTTTTCTTCTTGACAATTTCTTCTGTAGCATTTATATCAGAGGGATCATATCCCATCTTCAACACCAGATCTTTCAAAGCTTTGATCTTGGTGTCTTTTGCTAATGAGGAAAATTTCTCAAGCTTAAGCTGTGACTGTGTATTAGCCAAGGTAACCTACATTTTTGACAGACTCATGGCAGTGTTAGTTAAAGTAGAAGCAATCATTTGGACAATCTGTTTGTGCATCTCAATTTGGTCAATTGGATGTACATCTTTAACATCAAATTCAAAGGAGGTTTTCTTCTAGTAATGTGCATCAATCATGGGCTGTGGGATGTGAGCTTGTAAGAAAGCCATCTACATTTTACCTTTCTCAGAGTCAAAGACTGAAAGAAGTCTGGCTTGAGAACTGGAAGAATGTTTCCAGAATTGAGTATAAGTGTTTAATTTCAACTCCTCATTCTTCTTCTTAATTTCACTGAAAACATGAAAAATGTCATCTTATTTATCCTTCTGACTGCCTTCACTGGTCTAAATCACCTATTGTTCATGAGATGTGGTGGAATGAGTGGGAGACTGAATAGTCTGTCCACCAGATTGTGTGAAAAGAGATGTTTCTCCAAGTCCATCAAATGTTGTTTTCTGTGACTCAATAGTTGCACTAACCTGCAAAGAGAGCCTAGGTCTCTTCTTTCTATGTACAATTATAAAACCCTGGCTTGATGCTTTAGTTGTAGGGGATGACTATTCTTCCCTTCCTTGTTTGGTTGTCTTTTCCTATGCAAGTGGAGTTTGTAAATTTGAAGTAGAAACTGCCTGTTCTTCTGCTTCTTGAAGGGTGTTCTCCTTCCATTCTAACTAATTTTTGTATTGCTCAATTTCAGGCCTGGCTGTGTGATGATATGGAGTAAACTTATTTTCAACTCTAAGTCTAGAAATTATTCCCATTGGGTCATAAGACCAAGTGAAGCTGAGGCCAAATTTCATCTCTTTCAATAATTTGTCTGCTTCTTCTCCTGCTGCTCTAGTATTACAGATGAATGGACCAACCTGAGCCTTTAGCTTGAACTGTGATTTTTTTTTTGCAGCCACAAAATGTACTTCATCTACATTTAGCCTCTGCCTAATATATTCTAATGCAAAAATTATGATAGGGAGGTACTTAGGAAGCTTTTAGGGTGGAAGCTCACAACCATAGACTCTGATCTCTGTATAATTTTGGTAAAGATACCAATCTCCTGTTGTGGCTTGATCAACCAGCTGCAACACTTTCACAATTTCATCACTTATTCTTGGTACCAGAGTGCTTTAATGGCTGGATGAACAAACAATTCTATGAACTGTTTATATGAGAATTCTTCCTTCTCCTTCATTTGATCCAGGTGGATGTTGGTGGCCACCCACCTATCCCATTTGGACCCCCACAACTGTCTCTTTCAGTCTTTTCAGTTTCCTAAATTGTAGCACAGTTTACTATTTTTAGCAGTCTTTTTGGGTCCTGAACTTCTGGAGCCATTTTGAGGCCCTAAACGACGTTTTTTGGGAAATATGGGGGAAACACATAGTGCTCGGATAGATCTTTCTAACAAGCTATTGTACGCGTCAAACGGAGATCGTATGCCAAAGTTACGACCCCGGGAAGTTGATGTACCAATTTACGCAAACGGGGACCACAGTTTGGCGTTTCATCTTCTAGGGTTAGGTTTTGGAATGTTAAGGATTTTCCATTGTTTCTCCACAATAAATAGGCCTTTCGAGCCTCATTGTAACACAGTTCAGAGGCATGTAGCCACCACATCCCTTCTCAGAGATAAGCTACCATCGCCCTAGCTGGTTTATTTCCATTTTTGGTTGTAAGCATATTTCAGTATTTTCCATTAATGAAATGAAGTATTATTTCCATTGCATATTTATGTATATGGTTATCTCTGTAATTTGTTACATTCCTGTTTAAGTTCGGATCAGTGGTATCAGAGCGGTCTACTTTTTCTCTGTTTTTCTTTGCATGTCCCCAACGAGGTCGGGATATAAGGAGTTAGGGCTTGAACTGGTTGAACCTTTGCAAGACCAGCCTCGCAAATCCCGACGGCCTCCCATGGCAGATGAGAAGAAAGATGAGGGGGCAGGAGATCTTATCAAAATCTTGCTTGAAGAATCCCTCGAGCGACAACGGAATGCGATGATGGACAACTTTGCCCAGATCCTTCAGCGGCTACCCAGAAGCGACGCATGGGCTTCTAGCAGCTACTCTGGAAACGCCACACCCTTTAAGATACAATTTAATTTTGAAATCCCCATATTAGAGGGTCAGATAGACGCAGATGCCGTAGATAAATGGTTAAATTTGCTAGATAGTTATTTTTCTGTTCATGAATTTTCAAGTCGGGAAAAGATTGTTTTCACTCTTCTCAAAGTAGTTCCCCACGTCAAGGACTAGTGGGAAACCTACTGCGAGCAAAAGGATGAAAGTACAGGCTCACTGTTTTTAGCCACACCCACTTGGAATGACTTCCGGGATGCCATCAAAGAGCAGTACTACCCTGTCAAAAGATATGAGGACAAATACATCAAATGGACCACACTGCGGCAGGGATGAGACCAATATGTGCCGGAGTTCACAAAAATTTTTCATACCCTTCGCACACAGTTGGGTATCAAGGACTCTGAGCTGCATTTGGTACTCAAATACCGCGGCTGCCTACATAGAGACATCCAGGAAGAGATGGAGTTCCTGAACATCTCCTCGCTTGGCACGACGTACCGATACGATGTCAAAATTGAGCAAAAGTTCAAACAAAATAAGTGAGACTTTGGATCTACAAATCCGAATCCCAAAGGACAAAGCCAAGGCGGGGTGACCCAAGACAACCCGTCGAAGCCGCAAAAAAAGAACAACACCACGAAGCCGAAGAAGGACACGGCAAAGTGGTGTGAGTTCCACAAGAGTCCCACTCATAACACAAGTGAGTGTCGGACCAAGCGGTCGTTGGTGGCCGAATTGAAGACTTCAGAATCAGATGCATGTTCTGACCCTGAGTCAGAACCTGACAAGGGGAATGGCAAAGGGAAGCAGATCATTGATGCGGATCCCAGCGCCATTGTTGCCAACGCCAAGATCCAGAAGAATGAACCTAAAGATACAGAGGAAGGGGAACGTCTCTTCCACTCATAGATGTGGGTGAAGGGTTTGCCGCTGCAATTCATTGTTGACAGTGGCAGCCAAAAGAACCTCATTTCAGCAGAGGTCGTGAAGCGGTTGGGCCTACCGACTACACCACACCCACAACCGTACAGTATCGGGTGGCTTGACGAAGGACGAGATCTCAAAGTTCGCCAGCAATGCCGCCTTCCCTACAACATCCAGCCCTTCACAGACGAGGTATTGTGTGATGTTACACCTCTGGATGTTTGCGATGTACTATTAGGCCAACCATACTTGTGGAGGTGACATGCTGTGTATGAGTCAAGGCCTCACGCTGTCATTATTTCTTTGGATAATTCATTATACAGGATACCGGAGGTAGCCCCACCTACCGCCACCTCTTTGATCACTACCCAGAAAGGCAACAAGCTCATCTCCCAGACTAGGAAATTCATTTTCTGCCTGGTTCGCTCCTAAAGTAAGGGGAAGATCGTTGCTACGTCCATGACCCCCGCAAAGGGTTCCTTCATGCAGCAGCAGCAGCAAAGGGATACGGTCATGACAGCACACAGGAACAACTTCTCCTCACCGACAGGGGTACCACACAAGTTTCAAGTGGGAAACAAATTCTAGTTGCATCTGTAGAGAGAACGCCTTACCAGAACCCATCAGAAACTCAGACCACTCCGACATGGTCCTTACACCAGTACCAAGGCTATGGGAAACAATGCTTTGAAGCACAACATTGCTCCATTCCTTCGCTTGCACCGAGTGTTCAGTGTGGACTGTCGTTGACCATGCTTCCCACCATTACTAGACACATCAGAGATTGCAGAACAGCTCACCGAGGAACAAGTTCAGCAGATGGAGGAACTCAATGCAATGGGGACCATTGCTTCCTAAGGGGGGATGAATGATCCAGGTGGATGTTGGTGGCCACCCACCTATCTCATTTGGACCCACACAACTGTCTCTTTTAGTCTTTTCAGTTTCCTTAATTGTAGCACAATTTACTATTTTTAGAAATTTTTCGGGTCCTGAACTTCCGGAACCATTTTGAGGCCCTTCCCAAAGTGATAGTGCTTAGATAGATCTTTCTAACGAGCTATTGTACGCGTCAAATGGAGATCGTATGCCAAAGTTACGACCCCGGGAAGTTGATGTACCAATTTACCCAAACAGGGCCCACAATTTGGTGTTTCATCTTCTAGGGTTAGGTTTTGGAATGTTAAGGATCCATTGTTTCTCCACAATAAATAGGCCTTCAAGCCTCATTGTAACACAGTTCAGAGGCATGTAGCCACCACATCTCTTCTCAGAGATAAGCTACCATCGCCCTAGCTGGTTTATTTCCATTTCTGGTTGTAAGCATATTTCAGTATTTTCCATTAATGAAATGAAGTATTATTTCCACTGCATCTTTATGTATATGGTTATCTATGTAATTTTTTGCGTTCCTATTTAAGTTCCGATCATCATTACCATAGAAGTCCAAAAGATAACTGATTGTTGGTTGCCTTCTTCATCTAGCTTCTGCAAAGTGAATGGAAACTTGTCTCCTTGGAAATAGATAAAAAGATATACAAGTATTGAAGCATACTTGAATACCTCTTCAGTATTGAACTGGACAAATTGTTCATGAATGGTATCAGCTAGAAATTGGCTAAAGTCATAAAAAATAGTGGGTTTGGAACTAGTAGAAAATATAGATAAGAAATCAATGATGGCTTCATTTACATATTGATCATAATAGTAACCAAGAAGATAAGAAAGAATGGTGGTAATTTTCTTGGTTCTGTCTGGGAATATAGATGAATCATAGGGAGGGTTTCTTTTAGGCAGAGGGCTATCTACAACTAGGAAAAGTTCTAGAGTTTGAGCTCTTTTAGTGAAATCTAGCTTTTGATAGGCTTCTGTTAAACTTTCATGAGAAAAAGGATGGGTTGGCACAATAGTAGGGGCCTGCAACATCTGTTCAATGGACTGAGCATTGATTGAACACAAGATTTCTCCTGTAGGTGAGATGATAGCTCTTTGGCTGGGGTCATAAGATTCATGACATTTCCTAACAAATTCAGGTGCTCTATGTATCTGAGGGAAGATGTAATGAGGAAGGTGGGAGTCCCAAAGTCCCATTTCATCTATTTGATCAACTAATTGATCCTCCATCCAACAATAGATTTCAAACAAATAAAATTCAGACAAAGAATCATTGATTTTACAGTCTCTGTGAACTAAGGGAGTGTGATGGAAGTCAACTTGTGGATGGATTAGAGGATTTGGGGTTTCTACAACTTATTCCCCTTGGGAGGCATTCTGTTAATTGAATTGCAAGCTAAAAGAGACAGAAATTGGAACAATTGGACTAAAACACAGTGATAAGAGAATAACAATATAACCGAAAAAAGATTAAGTGAACCTAGATGCTGGCTTGCTTGTAAACATGACAAAATAACTGCTTGAATGGTGAATTGTCATTTGAACTGTAAGCATGAAATCTCTAGTGATCAATTGAGTTACAAGAATGCACTGTGTAACGATTTTTATGAAAGAACAGGGCTTATAATGAATAAAATGGAGCGGGGCTATTTAATCAATGGCTAAATCCTCATTAATTCTTCAATGGGATTGATAAACGGGTCTATGGAGTATTTATTTGCGGGAGTGGGGAATTAAATGGATAACAGACATATAGGCAGAGGTGGATTAGACAGAGGAAGTGACGTGGGAGCAGAGGTGGACGATGATGTAGGAGCAATGGTAAGCAAATGGATGGAAAACCACGTTCGGGAGTAAGTTCAGGTGGTAAGTGGTTTGGGATTTTAAGTCCCAAAAGACTAGGAGCAGGGGTTGGCAGTTTCGGAGGGCGATTTCCAAAACTTCCGACTTCGGACCCCCCCTTGCCGATAACATTCGGACAACAAAGGAGGGCCAAGAAGTGATGTAGGCCATCAGATCTTAGGGGAATGTGCGGGGTGAAGAAGAAAATGAATGAGGTTTAATAATGTGAGGCAGAAAGTAATGGTGGGGTCAAAAGCTATGATGGATGTGACATGTGTGGGGTGTCGCGGTGAATTAATGGATAAAGTTTAAACTTTTACAAAATAACATTGATATGGGTAATTTATGGTTAATTAAAACCAATCATCATATGTGCATGTGTCCAATGTCCTAACTTAGGATAAAAATCCTTTGGTGCTCCAATTGCATTTCATTTCTCTGCCTACCCTTAACTTTCCTAACAATTTTTACAATGTTAGTCACCCGAGTGCATTTAGACTAGCATCTCAACATTTTCCTTTTAATTATTAATCTACTTCTATCATTTTATTTGATATGAACTTATTCATCAAAATATCCCTAACATTTTTTGGTTTCTTTATTCTTTTTGTCCATATCCTAACTTAAAATTTTCTCAATTTTTTTTTTTGTTTTTTAAATGTTAACTTACCAAAACCAGATATTGCTACAACATACCCTATGAAATGAGCTTGAAAATATACAAACTATGACACTCTAGGTACCACCAAAACTCCTATGTGAGTTCCATTGTGCAAAGTAAGTGCCCATAAGTTGGTACTACAACATAAAACATTCAAATTCAAACTAATTAGATTATTATTTGTAAAACATAAATAATATGGAAATAAATGATTTTGAACCACATTTTTAATTGCATATACATGAATCTACTAACCTCAGTCGAGTCCAAATGCACTTTTGATAGGATAGGGGTCTGATGAATCTGGGTTTGGTGCTCCCATACATATGGCTCAATGATTGGGGCTTGCATCGATGGAACTGAATCATTAGTGCCTCTAAACCTAGCATCCCATTCATGTCTCCACATAACAATGACATCAATGAAACTTTGCATATGGATCTCTATACACAATGGCAAGGAAAATTATAATTAGTCTACAAATTAATTAGCATATATGTGTAACTTTAAAAAAAAAAAATGTTGAAATCTTAGGAATATTTTTTTTTACCTCAATTGTTGGTCTATGTGGTTGTACATAGTGACTCTCGTCCACATTAGTGAACATATGAGGTGGAGGTGGAGGTGGAGGATAATCAATGGAAACATGCTTTGGTCGAGGATGGCCTTGTTGACCAACTGCCCCCTTGGATGACCTCATAAGCTCATCCATGTAGTTTGGTTGTGTCTACATGTTATCATGAACTTATTAATATAAATTCAATCTAATATGAACAAGAAATTAATATAAATAATTATGCATAATATGACAATAAGAGTCAAAATTTTCGTATATACATGTACCTAGTCTGTGTCACGTAGGCCATGCACCCTCCAAGTCTTACGAAAGACATCATGATACATACATGTATATGTCAAAAGTTGGTCAAAGGGTAAAATTGCGAGAAATTCATCATCGTATAAGGGAATTGGCGGGTCATGAGGCAATGGTGGTGGTCTCCTAATCTCTCCATCCAATGAAATGCATGCACTAGCCAATGATATCTGCATGCTATCTACAATAGTCTCCCTAGTCTCACCACCAAGCTACGATAACTCCTTTAGCTCTATCGGTAATACTAAGCCTCGAAACAGTAGTGGCAAGAATCTTGAAGGTGGTGGTACATGCATAGGGTCCCTACGAGCCTCATCACACTCATATGTATGTCCAAATACGATTCCATAATAACGAGATCTGGTATAAGTGTAATTCGGCCTCATATGTAACACAAACTCTACATATAAATGCTTAGAAAAATAAATGGAAGCCTAGTCATGGTGGGGGAACTAGTCCTAAGATCTAATGAATCTATCATACACAAAAGGGGTTGCATCAACATTCCTAAAAAAATTCAGTGGAATTAGACCTCTATGTCGAGCAGGGCGATTTGGAGGGATATTGAACAACTCCCCACAAACATCAACGTCCTTGGTGGCCTCTTTCACCACCTTCCAAGTATTTAGTCCTCTAACCTCGTGTCGCCTAATCCTTTGTATGGACTATAGGATGTGGCTATGTGGGACTGCCTCCAATATGTCTCGATCAACCTATTGATGCTATCCAACCTCAAAGACAATGCAATACTCCAATTTGATATGAGATGTAGCATCATCCCACAGAGGGATCAATGCTGCACTCTGATCCTCAGCTTTGGCCTGTTGAGGGCCTACAAATCATAAACATAATTTAACATATATAATTAACAAACTAGAAGCATAATAACATATACATTAAATTCAAACACATCAGTTGAAGACAATTTAAAAATTAAAGACAATTTCAAGACATAAACACATAAAGTTTAAAGAGGATTTAAAAATGCAAGAGGTGTACCTGAAATAGGCAAAGAAGGTCCACTAGAGGTAGCATGATCATCAACAGAGACAAAAACACTATCTTTGACACTCCAACATGCGTCAGAGGTAGGATCCATGAGTGGAACACGAACCCTTGATGATCTAGGTGGATATTGGTGGCCACACACCTATTCCACGTGGTCCTCCAGATGGTTTCATTAGTTTCCTTGATTGTAGCAAAAAATACTATTTTTAGCAGTTTTTTCGGGTCCTAAACTTCTAAAGCTGTTTAGACTACCTAAATGATGTTTTTTTGAGGTCCAAAATAGGCTCATAGCCATAGGTAGGGGCCTACCACAAATCATGTAGTATTGTGGGAGACCTTTCTAACGAGGTATCATACACACAAATCGAAGATCATATGACCAAGTTATGACACTTGAAAGTTGGTTTCCCAACTAACCCCAATGAGGCCCACAAACTCTTAGCATTCCATCTCCTAGGGTTAGGGTTTTGGTTGTTTAGAGTTTCCCTTTGTTGCTCAATAATAAAAAGGCCCTTTAGCATCATTGTAACACAGTTCAGAGGCATGTAGTCGTCACATCTCTTCTCAGAGATAAGCTACCATCGCCCAAGCTAGCTTTGTTTCATTCTGTATGTAAGCATCTTTCAGTTCTTTGATATTAATGAAATGAAGATTTTTTTGTTTTTGTATCTATGTGTTTATGTTTACATCTGTATTCTGTTGCATTCCTGCATAAGTCCAGATCACTCGGTGATCCAGGTGGATATTGGTGGCCACCTGCCAAGTCCACCTGGACCCCCACCATTGTTTTTCTCAGCATTTTCAGTTTCCTTAATTGTAGCACAACTTACTATTTTTAGCAGTTTTTCGGGTCCTGAACTTCTGGAGCTGTTTTGAGGCCCTAAACGACGTTTTTTGGGGAATCCGGGGGAAACATGGGTCCATCGAATGGACCAATGTTGCCCGTTCCAACAATGGTAGTGCTTGGATAGATCTTTCTAACGAGCTATTGTATGCGTCAAACGGAGATCATATGCCAAAGTTACGACCCCGGGAAGTTGATGTACCAATTTACCCCAAACGGGGCCCACAGTTTGGCGTTTCATCTCCTAGGGTTAGGTTTTGGAATGTTAAGGGTTTTCCATTGTTTCTCAACAATAAATAGGCCTTCGAGCCTCATTGTAACACAGTTCAGAGGCATGTAGCCATCACATCTCTTCTCAGAGATAAGCTACCATCGCCCTAGCTGGTTTATTTCCATTTCTGGTTGTAAGCATATTTTTCAGTATTTTCCATTAATGAAATGAAGTATTATTTCCGCTGCATCATTGTGTATATGGTTATCTCTGTAATTTGTTGCGTTCCTGTTTAAATCCGGATCAGTGGTATCAGAGCGGTCTGCTTTTTCTCTGTTTTTCTTTGCATGTCCCCAACAAGGTTGGGATATAAGGAGTTAGGACTTGAACTGGTTGAACCTTTGCAAGACCAGCCTCGCAAATCCCGACGGCTTCCCATGGCGGATGAGAAGAAAGACGAGGGGGCAGGAGATCCCATCAAAATCTTGCTCGAAGAAGCCCTCGAGCGACAACTGAATGCGATGATGGACAACTTTGCCCAGATCCTTCAGCGGCTACCCAGAAGCGACGCATCAGCTTCCAGCAGCTACTCTGGAAACGCCACACCCTTTAAGGTACAAGTTAATTTTGAAATCCCCATATTCGAGGGTCAGATAGACGCAGATGCCGTAGATAAATGGTCAAATCTGCTAGAGGGTTATTTTTCTGTTCATGAATTTTCGAGTCGGGAAAATATTGTTTTTGCTCTTCTCAAAGCAGCCCCCCACGTCAAGGACTGGTGGGAAACCTACTGCGAGCAGAAGGATGAAAGTACTGGCTCACTATTTTCAGCCGCACCCACCTGGGATTCGTTCCGGGATGCCATCAAGGAGCAGTACTACCCTGTTGGAAGCTATGAGGATGAATTCATAAAGTGGACCACGCTGCGGTAGGGAAGGGACCAAGACGTGTCGGAGTTCACCAATCTTTTCCATACCCTTCGCACAAAGTTGGGTATCAAGGATTCGGAGAAACATTTGATACTCAAATACCGTGGCTGCCTGCACAAGTACATTCAGGAAGAAATACAATTCCTAA
This sequence comes from Pinus tabuliformis, assembly GCA_031772625.1. Classification (NCBI taxonomy): domain Eukaryota; kingdom Viridiplantae; phylum Streptophyta; class Pinopsida; order Pinales; family Pinaceae; genus Pinus; species Pinus tabuliformis. The sequence goes on along the minus strand of CM062810.1, from coordinate 436,047,568 downwards.
ACATATCCTCGCTCGGCGCAGCATACCGATATGTCGTCAAGGTCGAGCAGAAGTTTAAACAAAAGAAGCGAGACTTTGGATCTGCGAATCCAAAGCAGGGGAAAGGTGCCCCTAAACCACAGAACAAAGGACAAAGCCAAGGCGGAACAGCCCAAGACAACCAGCCGAAGATGCAAGCAAAGAACAGCGCCGCGAAGCCGAGAAATGACACTGGAAAATGGTGCGAGTTCCATAAGAGCTCCACTCACAACACAAGTGAGTGTCGGGCCAAGCAGTCACTGGTGGCTGAGCTAAAGGTTTCAGAATCAGATGCATGTTTCGACTCTGAGTCAGAACCCGATAAGGGGAATGAAAAAGGGAAGCAGATCATTGATGCGGATCCCAATGCCACTGTTTCTACCGCAAAGATCCAGAAAAATGAACCCGAAGATCCAGAGGAGGAGGAGCGTCTTTTCCACTCCCAGATGTGGGTAAGGGGCTCCCCGATACAGTTCATTGTTGATAGCGGGAGTCAAAAGAACCTCATTTCGGCAGAGGTCGTGAAGCGGTTGGGCTTACCGACCACAACACATCCACAACCATACACCATTGGGTGGCTTCACCAAGGACGAGATCTTCGCGTGAGCCAGCAGTGTCGCCTTCCATACAACATCAAGCCCTTCACGGATGAGGTATTGTGTGACATTGCTCCCCTTGAAGTTTGTGATGTATTACTAGGACAACCATACTTGTCGAAGCGACATGCTGTGTATGAATCAAGGCCCCGTGCTGTTATTATTACATTGGGAAATAAGTTGTATAGGATACCAGAGGTAGCACCGCCTACCGCCATCTCTTTGATTACTGCAAAACAATGCAGTAAGATCATTTCCAAAACCAGGAAATTTGTTTTCCTGATGATACGCCCTCAAGGAAAGAAGAAGACAGTGGCCACGGCCTCCAGACGGGGTCCCTCTGCACGACAACTACAGATGGACAAGGTTGTGGAGGAGTACGAGGACATCTTCACCTCCCCGGCAGGGGTTCCTCTGCATTGTCAAGTCAAGCACTCCATCGATCTGACCCCAGGTGCGTCGCTACCCAATGGACCAATTTATCGGCGCTCCGTTCTGGAGAACAATGAAATCAAGAGGCAGATTCAGGAGCTCCTGCAGAAAGGTCACATCCGTCCGAGTTCATCGCCTTGTGGGAGCCCGATCGTGTTGGTACAGAAGAAGGATGGGACGTGGAGACTCTGTATTGACTATCGGGCGCTGAACAAGATCATTGTCCGTAATAGGTACCCGATCTCGCGGATTGATGACCTCCTAGACCAACTAAAGGGGGCGAAATATTTCAGCAAGATCGATCTGAAGTCAGGATATCACCAGGTACCAATCGAACCCTCTGATGTGTGGAAGACTGCCTTCAAATCCAAGGAGGGCCTCTTCGAATGGTTGGTTATGCCTTTCGGATTGACGAATGCTCTTGCAACCTTCATGAGGCTAATGGATGACATCTTGCGGCCATTCACCAACTCCTTTGTAGTAGTATACTTGGATGACATTCTGATCTTCAGCTAGAGTTGGGAAGAGCACCTCCACCACATCCGACAGGTTCTCCAAACACTGTGGCAACACAAGCTATGTGCCAATTTGGAGAAATGCACTTTTGGCATGACCCAGGTTCAGTATCTGGGATACATCATTGATGAACAGGGGGTGCATGTCGATCCAGCCAAGATCCAAGTCATTCGGGATTGGCCCTCTCCAACCACTCTAACAGAGCTCCGCAGCTTTCTAGGTCTTGCCAACTTTTACCGCAGGTTTCTGTTGGGGTTTTCTCATATTTCTTGGCCCTTGAGTCAAGTCACCAAGGGAGGGGCGAAAGCAAAATTCTTTTGGTATGAATCTCAATAGAAGGCATTCATGGAGTTGAAGGATCGCCTCTGCACGGCACCAGTGCTCGCGTTACCAGATTTACAACAACCATTTGAGGTCGAGACAGATGCCTCTGACTATGCTATTGGGGCAGTCCTTACTCAACATGGACATCCAGTGGCATATCACAGTGAAACACTTTCAGACACAGTCCAGAAGTACCCCACTTATGATAAAGAGATGTATTCCATTGTACAAGCCTGCTGACAATGGAAGCATTACATTTTGGGGAAGGAAACGGTCATCCACACAGACCATCGACCCCTGCAGTTCATACAAACCCAAGGGAAATTGCAGAATGATCGCCATCAGAAGTGGTCTACATACCTACAACAGTTCCACTTGAATATCAAGTATAAGAAGGGCAACACCAATAATGTTGCAGATTGCCTCAGTCGACCACCGATCATGGCGTTAACCACCGTGCTCAACTCTTGTGGGCACGAGACTTCTGATTGGCCACTTCTCTACAAAAGCGAGCCAGAATTCGACCACACTTACCAGACACTCTTGGAGGGTCGGCATGTTCTAGATTTTCACCTCCAGGATGCCCTATTATGCCACCTCGGTCACCGTTGTGTTCCTTCAAGCGAGCGTGCCAAGATGATTTGGGAAGCACACTACAGGCGGGCTGCTGGGCATTTCAGGGTCGAGAAAACAGTGGTAGTACTGCAAAATTATTTCTATTGGCCGAATCTTCGACAGGATGTTGGGAAGTACATCAGATCATGTACTGCCTATGCCATTGCCAAACCGACCATTAAGAAGCACGACCTCTATACCCCGTTGCCTACCCCTAGTCGACCTTGGGAATCCATCTCCATGGATTACATGTTAGGCCTTCCTTCCATTAAGCATGTGTTACACTAAAAAATGTCACCATGACTATTTGCAGTTAGTATGGCTCCATCCACTGTCATACTATCCTCCTTGGCAAGTCTCATGCCTCTGCTTTCCATGTCAAACTTCAAGAAAGAGAGAAAAGTCATTTAAAAGTCAATTATCTCTGGTACGCAGTTTCTCTTAGCCTCACCTGCGGGTACGCAACCCAAGTTCACAACACCTGCGTACTTGTACGCTCTGTATGTAAAGGGATGGGTGTGTACTCCTGTAAAGGTCAAAAGGCGCAAGTTTCACTCCAAAAAAGTTACTTGTGGTCATTTCTAGAGTCTTCTAGAAGTATGTTTGACGTGTATGAAGCGCCTCCAGATGGTTCATGTACCCCTACCAAAGAGGAACTTATCCCATCAATAGGGGAGCTATCCCATCCAAAGAGGGACTTATCCCATTGATGGTGGACCTGAATAACTTCCTCTAGAGCACTATAAATACAGGCATTGGGCCAAAGGGATGGGAGGTTGAAAGCTGAATGTTCCTAAGGGTAGATGCTGCTGGAATTAGGACTTCCTTGTAGAAGCTTGTGAGGAGAGATTACCATCTTTACTTGTTTCCATTGGGAGGTGGGTGAGCTGATCAGAGTAAGGGAGAACTCTTGTGGACCCTGGGAGGAGCTTGCACAACACCAAGGCTCAGGTTGTAATGGTTCCTTTTGTTACCTTTTAATACAAATTAGTCCATTCTTCTCAACAATTTGTTATTAATGAGTTGTTTCATATACTCCTTGGTCTATATGTTAAATATGTTTTATTTTATGTGATATTCAGGTGCTATTTAACCGTTTGATTGTTGGTGAATGCAGGTTTCAAAGGGAAGGAGGAGCTCATCCGGATCAACGAAGCTGGACTACTACAACAGCGTTGGATTACAGGTAGGATCTAAACACTTGATTTCTCATATTGTAAAATCATATTTAGGGAAGGATTGCTCTTATTTGTCTTGTTTGTCATTAGAGAGTCTTAGGCTTTCTAGGAAGGTCGGTTGTGTCCGCACTAACGACTCTTTCCGCGTGACAGCATGGAAATGACTGTGTTTTTGTGTTCGTCGACAGGTTCTCGAAGATGGCCATTATGGTGGCCTGCAAGAAGAATATCACAGCAGAAGCCACTGCTAAACTCTTCTTTGAATGAGTGTGGGTGCACTTTGGGATCCCACAGTCTATCATATCAGATCGGGATAGTCGGTTTCTCAGCACATTTTGGTCCAGTCTCTGGTCAATGCTGGACACCAAACTCAGGAAGTCCACAGCCTTCCATCCTCAAACTGATGGCCAGACAGAGGTTGTCAATAGGATGATTTTGCACATTCTGCGCATGTATAACTCAAATCATCCACGCACATGGGACGAGAGCCTCCCCTATGTTCAGCACAGATACAACCGAGCTCTTCACAGCTCCACTGGCCATAGCCCTTTTCAGGTGGGTTTGGGATTCCAGCCACTATGCCCCATTGATGTGGCCATACCACTTGCAGCTACTCACATAAATTCAGCTCATGTCCAGTCCGAAACAGATAAGGCCACCAGCTTCATTGAGCGCATCCAACATATTCGCCAGCAGGTCCATGACATTCTTGAGAAATCAAATTCCAAGTACAAGCAGCGACATGATCAACATCGGGTGCCACACAAGTTTCAGGTGGGCGACAAAGTCTGGTTGCATTTGCAAAAGGAACGCCTTACTGGAGCCTATCAGAAATTGAGACCACTCCGATATGGTCCTTACACCATTACTAAGGCTATGGGAGACAATGCATTTGAGCTCAGCATTCCCCCATTCCTTGGCCTGCACCCAGTGTTCAATGTGGACCGCCTTCGGCCATACTTTCCACCATTGCTAGACACATCCGACATTGCAGAACAACTCAAACCCATAGAATTAAATCCAGATTGCATGGAACAAGCTGCAACTGATCGGATCATGGACACACAGATCAAGAACACTCGCCAACAGAATATCCAACTGTATCGAGTTGTCAAAGCAGGCCAACACCTTCAGCAGGGCAAATGGCTCACCAGGGAACAAGTTCAGCAAAAGTTTCCTCATCTCATGGAGGAGCTGAACGCAATGGGGACCATTGCTTCCTAAGGGGGGAGGAATGATCCAGGTGGATATTGGTGGCCACCTGCCAAGTCCACCTGGACCCCCACCATTTTTTTTCTCAGCATTTTTAGTTTCCTTAATTGTAGCACAACTTACTATTTTTAGCAGTTTTTCGGGTCCTGAACTTCCGGAGCCGTTTTGAGGCCCTAAACGACGTTTTTTGGGGAATCCGGGGGCAACATGGGTCCATAAAATGGATCGATGTTGCCCGTTCCAACAATGGTAGTGCTCGGATAGATCTTTCTAACGAGCTATTGTATGCATCAAACGGAGATCATATGCCAAAGTTACGACCCCGGGAAGTTGATGTACCAATTTACCCCAAACGGGGCCCACAGTTTGGCGTTTCATCTCCTAGGGTTAGGTTTTGGAATGTTAAGGGTTTTCCATTGTTTCTCAACAATAAATAGGCCTTCGAGCCTCATTGTAACACAGTTCAGAGGCATGTATCCATCACATCTCTTCTCAGAGATAAGCTACCATTGCCCTAGCTGGTTTATTTCCATTTCTGGTTGTAAGCATATTTTTCAGTATTTTCCGTTAATGAAATGAAGTATTATTTCTGCTGCATCATTGTGTATATGGTTATCTTTGTAATTTGTTGCGTTCCTGTTTAAATCTGTATCACTCGGTGAGCTAAGTGATCTATCACAAGCTTGAACATGTATAACAAAACCCCTTGCACTGCGATGGCCTACAGTTGGGGCGTGTATATGGGATGACTCAACATATTACATATAATACATATAAACTAATTCAAGAAAAAAATGTTGGCTTAGAAAGAATATTGACAAGAAAACCATTTCTAAACTCAAGCAGAATAATCTAGCTTGAAGTCCTAAACTTTAGAGTCTATTTTTTGATAATTTATCAAACAAAGTATTGAGTTCCATGTAAACATAATCTAAAAAACTCATCAAATCTACCTTCACACTTTTTCTCAATTCTAAATAATGCATTTTATTCATAGCCCATAAATATGAAAATATATATGTAAAAATTACAATAAACTTATTTACAAAATTAATAAAATTTCATGCCAACCAAATACTCCAATAGACTTTAAGTTCTTAATGTTTGACTTTGAGACATGATATGTACTAGGTGCAAGCACAGGAAGACAATGTTTTTTGTACAATACACTACATAATGAAACAATATGGCACAAATTAGAAAAGAGTCTAAATATTTTTATTCACTAGACCAAATGCATTTTTCATGATGGATTTAATGTATCTATCAATGATGCATTATTGAAACATGAACTTATATATACAATGTTTTAAATAATTATGTTATGTTAAATGTTATAGCTATGCACAATACATGTTACACTATGTTATGGCATGTTTTATATATAGTTACATATGTTATGTCAAATACATTTATGTTATGATATATATATATATATATATATATATATATATATATATAATATATATATATATATATATATATATATATATATATATATATAATATATATATATATATATATATATATATATATATATATATATCGTTATATAATTATGAACTATAATTATAGTTATGTTACATGCTATAGCATAGTTCATAATTATATAACGATATCTATCTATATATATATGTATATATATATATATATATATATATATATATAATATATATATATATATATATTAAATAATTATAGAATTATGTTATGTTATAAATAATGTATATATATATATCTATATATATATATATATATATATATATTTATTTATTTGATATGTTATAATTTTATAATAGTTAAATATCTATGTAGTTATATTTAAATAATTATATAGTTAAAAGTTATGTTACATGCTATGTGTTATGTTAAATAATTTTATGTTATGAATTAAATAGTTATAGAACTATGTTATGTTATAAACAATATATATAGAACTATGTGATGTTATAGTTAAGTTTTTTTTTACGAGTGGTTCGAAGACACTGGGTGGCCGTTACATCCACGGAAAATCTAGGCAGATCAACCTTGAAGGGAATCTTTTTTAAAGTTCGTCAGCCAAACTAGTAGGGCCTAACCCCAAGGGCGTCAAGGAGAATTGACCCTGTGACCTCCCGATTGACGAGGTACTTAACAACGAGGACTCGACTAGTTGAGCTAACCCTTGGGGCTTGATGTTATAACTAAGTTATAATTTAGTTATATATATATATAGATATATATATATAGGTATATTATGAAATAAAATTATGGTTATGTTGTAACCTACTATGCTATGTTACGTTATCATATATACATATATAATTTTATGTTATGTTAAATAGTTATAAAATCATATTATGTTATATTTTATATATAGAACTATAATATATAGTTATGTGATGTTATATATATATATATATATATATATATATATATATATATATATATATATTAAACCAGAATGAGTAGATTTTATATAATATATCACGCCCATTCGCAAACAAAACCAAGATTTTACATAGTTTTTCCCAAGCTACAAAGAGATGGTAATATTTCATTTGGTCTGAAATCCTGTTATTTAATCAGTCTCTGATCTGCTCACAAAATTTCCCCATTCCAGAGCTTCTACAACTATAAATTCGACAAAACTGAAACAATAAATATTACATTTACAATGTGTCATTTAGAAACTGAGAAAAAAACATGAAAACTAAATATACATTGGTGCTTGATTATTAAGGTCCAGACCAGTGGAAACTTCTATGGAGCCTTTTCTCTATTCCTGCTCGGTATAATCCTCCTCGTGTTCCTTGTTTCTCTCATCCACTTGGAGATTCAACTGTTCAATTTGATGCCTAAGTGCATCAACTTCGTCTTCCAGCTGACATATACGCTTCCTTTTCTTTAGATTTCTCTCATGCATCAACAAGTTCTCTTGTATCTACTGTTGTATGTTGCGTTATAATTCAGTCAGCCATCTCTTAACTCCAAGTGGTACTACACACAGTTGATGCAGGATGGTCGATATCTCCTGCCCGCCAAAGAAATACCCACCCACACCCCCCCTGACCTCGGCTGGCGATTGCCCCAAGAGCCTGACTATGAATTGTTTACTGCACTCTACACACTCGAATCCATTTTTTGACTACCCAAAATGTTCCAGCACCTTCTTCCACTCCCACTCGGCTTCAGTGTGTGCTTGAACCTTTCCACCTCATTGGCCTGCAACCATGCCCTAGGGATATGAGCTAGCACTTCCTCACAGACCCAGGGTCTATAATATTTCTCACCTACAACTGCGTTCAAATAGAATTCCCTTCGCTGATCAACTAACACATCTACCCCGAGTTTCTGGACTCGAACCTCCTCCCAATTCAACAGTATGAAGACTCCCAACCCAGTAACAACCTTCGGACCCTCAATTTCACTCAGACTCGCAGCCCCCTGAAGATTCTCACTTGCAAACTCAGGCACCTCCAACTCCTTTAGTTTCAGCCCATCAACCCAGGCCCAATAAAAGATAAATAACAGCCTCAACTTCAGCCGCTGGGCCTTCACAGAGGCCACCTTAGAAAAATCTATCCTTAAACCATAAAAACTAACATACCCTTATTCCTTTTATAGCAGCTGCTTGAATGAGCAATGATGTTGTACTGGATGAGGAAGTTGATGCAGCTAAGATCCCAATGAGTCTCCATAATTTCTCTGTCATCCTCCATTAAATCCCCACACCGCTCTTGGTTCATTCTCCCCATCCAAATTCTCCTCCCATGAGCGAATGGAGCTGCTCTATGTGCCGAAATTAAGTTTTGTTCTGAAATCCCCATACTCCTGCAATCTCCTGAGGAGATGTGTCATCCTTTGCACCTTGAACTTGAACTTGAGCATGGGAACTGAAAACTTGCGCAGAGGTCTCTTTCCAAAACAGGTGTAGTACCAGGATGACGAGCTCTGACATGTCACAAATGGAGGTCTAGGACAATCCTACCATGACTGTCTAGGTGTCACATGTAATGATGCGACAAGGCCCAAAGAATAAGCAGATGGGAAGTGTAAGGGTGGAGAGCAAGGTGGGGAGGACTAGATGGGAGAGGGGGGCGATGGGGAGAATGAAAGAAGAAAGGAGAAGGGAAAGGGTGGGGGGGATAAATATGGAGGAGGGGAAGTGAAGGGAAAGGGAGGGGATGGGAAGGAAAGGTGGAGGGCTAAGGGGAGGGTGGAGGGGCCAAATAACCACATTATTCCATATGAGAACAATGCCTCTAGTACCCAAATTTATTGACTTCCTTGCAAGGCTTCGAGCCACTCTCACAATATAAAATTTGTATCCCATCAAAAAATTTATGGGATGTTAGTCGTACTCTCGACCTCATTCACTTTGCATCTTTTCTCTCTCAACTGGCATGCATGATTAGCCTGTTTATCATCTTCTTGGTTATTTCCTCTGAGAATATGGAAGAAGGATGGGAGAAACCCCTGGGATCTCTTGATAATTTGGTTCAGAGTGGTGTTTTTAGTTGATGAGGCATAAATCATATGCCTAATAATTATCATGGAATCTCCTAAAACCTGTATTATTTTTATGCCTTTCTTTTGAGTCGTGTGAGGCCCAAGAACAAGCCATACACTTCTGCTTGGTTGTTGGTCTTCCATCCAAGCCCCCAAGCATATCTAAATTCAATGATTCCTTTAGGATTAGTGAGAATCCCTCCCCCTCCTGCCACCCCAGGGTTACCTTTTGACGCACCATCAAATTGAAGGGTCCATTTATTTGTGGATTTGAGCCAATCCACCAGACCTTTCGAGGACAACCTCAAAATCCACTTGGCCCGAGAGGGAGAACTATGCCCCGGTACCTATGAGGTTGGGGATCTCGCCTACGGGTCTAATTAATTGGATTCTTGTTGATCCATGGAAGGATATATTACTGGTTTATGTAGTTCCATACAGGTTGATAGAGAAGTCATGGATATTACCCCAGCCGGGGCCCGAGTCTTTTTGAATATCGCCTTGTTCCTAGATAGCCATATTTTCCAACAAACATACTTAGGAAGAGCAGACCAAATTTATTTGAATTTACTTTTGGCCTAAAGGGAGCCCAAATAAGCCTTATTCCAAGAGCTAAAGAATATATGGATGTCTTAAGGTTGGGTAGTTCTGGAGTATAGAGGCCCAAGGACAACAGACCAAACTTCTTTTGTCACATGACAATGAAGAAAGACGTGAGGGATAGATTATTCCAATGATTCACAAAGCGAGCATCTTGAGGGGTCGATCTGTCCCCTCCTCTGGAGATTTTCCGAAGTAAGTATTTTTTTTATGCGAAAGCAACCAACATAAAATTTGAATTTTTGGATGGCATTCGTTTTCCAAAATTTTCCCCAAATATAGTTTTTAGGAGGTAATTGGGTACTAGAGAGTAGGTGCAAATACCCTTGTTTGACCATGTAGCTGGAATTCTTCCAGTCCCACTTGTCTGCCTCAGAAAGGGCTATGGGGGAACAACCTCTTAGCATCTTTAACATATTTTCTCTTTGGAGGAGAAAAGCCTCCGAAATATTTTCTAGCTTCTAGCCCTTTCAGCCACCTTGCTGGTTCCACTCCATGATCTGGCGCAGATTTTCCTCCCCCTATTTCTCAAGAAGATTTACAGATCTACCAAGGAAAGGTCAGATTCCAACGGATAAAACCCCAGAATCGAAGTTGAAATTTTTTGGTGGAGGCTCCATTTCTCGGGATTTTGGTGATAATGTCCCTGGAGGAGTTGATCAAATGCTAGATGGGGGATCCCAATCCAAGGGCCTCATGACATCCATAGACGTTATGCAAAGATAGGTATTTTTCCCAGATCACTTGGGACTACCACTGTCTCGGATTTGTGATCGAACTCCAATATAGTTTGGCTCCTATTGCCATATTGGCTATTCCCGGGTCCCTAATTCCCAATCCTCCATGTTGTTTCAGAGCTCTGATGATTTTCCAATTCACTAAGTGGTATTTCTTTGTTTTTGTTTTACCTCCTTCCCACAAGAATTTTCTTATATACATTCCCATTTGGTGTAGCACGCTCTTGGGGGCTTGCAGGGTAGTGAACTGATACAGAGGGATCACCAATAGGACTAACTTAACAAGGATTTCTCTACCTGCATAATTAAGCCAAGTCCCACCCCAGTTTACAATTTTGGTTTTCATTTTATCTTGCACTTTTTTCTAGGCATAGGGAGCAGCGCGACCTAGGAAGATTGGGATCCCTAAATAATTGAAGTCTTTCCACTCACGGACTGCTTTAAATCCCATAATTTCTTCAATCTTTTTTTCCTTTTATCTTGAGATGTTCCAGTTGTATATGTGGCTTTTGCTGTCATTCATGGCACCCTCAGACGCACTAAGAAATCTATCCAAAATGTTCTTAAATCGCTGAGTGATTGTAGTCGAGGCATCGCCCATCAAAATAGTATCGTCCGCAAACTGACCATGGTTTATACTTCTGATGCCCTCCAAAAAATGAATGCCTGGAAGGTTGAGAAAAGCTCTTTCTAGCTCCAATTTCCTACTCAGGGTATCAACCATGATGCTATATAAGAAAGGGAAGAGGGGGCACCCTTGGCGGAGACCCCTCGATGCTTTGAAGAAGACAACAACTCTTCCATTCACTAAAGGAGAAATATAGGGAGAATCAATACACAAATTTATCCATCTTATGAAGGTCTCATTCAACCCCATTTTTTGAGGACTTTTAATAGGAAACCATGCCTGACACGGTCAAAAGCGTTAGCCATGTCCAGTTTAATGATCATACCTTGGTCTCCCCTGTGCCAGCTTGAGTCCAGAGCCTCTTAGATAAGGATAATATTATCAAAGATCTATCTACGTGGGACAAACCCCCCCTGGTTTTCAAATATTAAAAGGGGCAATAACGATTTGAGGTGACATTCTAGCAACTTCGAAAAGATCTTATAGGAGACACTAAAAATGGAGATAGGGTGGAATTTGGAGAACGAGGAGGGATTCAAGTATTTAGGGACAAGCTAGAAAGGAAGAGTTTATTCTGCCCCCATAGTAAAGTGTTTAAAGGAGTATCCCACCAATTTGCAAAGGTAATTCTTAATAGCATCCCAGAAGGAGTGGTAGAAGCTCCTCGTGAATCCATCGGGCCTAACACCTTATCTGGGGGGAAGGAGAAGATCACCTTTTGAATTTCCTCCCCCATCGGAGGGGAAGTCAGAGAGTGATTCCATTCCTCTGACACTAAATGGGGGATGCCCTCGAGAAAGAAATCTTCGCTGGTCAAATCCCAAGTATGATCCTTTACGTACATGTTTTTATAATTCTCTACTACTACTCTTTTAATTTCTTCAAACTTATTGATGGTATCCCCCCCATGAATGATCTGATTTATATTTTTTTTTATTCCTTGAACTTGGCTTGCTTGTGAAAAAACTTGGTGTTCCTATCCCCAACCTTAAGCCAGTTATTTCTAGATTTTAGTCTCCAATACTCCTCTTCCTTTCTTAGAGTTGAGTGAAGGCTCTTGAAAGTGTCAACTTCCTTGTGGAGATTTGATTCGTGGACTGACATAGTTTCCATTCTCCCTTGTATTTCTATAAGTTTTTCTTCCATTTCTTTGATGTTTATCCGTCTTTCGGATTTGTGTTCTTTGAGCCACAATTTGATGTCTCCTTTTAGTCTGCGAATCTTGGACTCCCAGATTTTTATTGGGCTGACATCAATCCAACCTGACCAGGAAAGGGAGACTGTCTCTAAGAATTTACAGTCTTCCAACCATTGGGGAGAGTAACAGAAGGGAGTAAGGCCCAAATCAGAGGGCAGGGAGATATCCAGGAAAATCGGCCGATGGTTCAAACCAACCCATGGGAGGATGGAATATTTAACTCTATAATTCAGAGTTAGGATATTGTTTGCTGCAAGGAACCTATCCAGTTGGGCCACAATATGATTTATGTCCACTCTTTTGTTAGTCCAATTATATAGGAATTTTTGAGGTTTGACATCGAATAGGTTCAAGGCTAAGATGAGATCCTCCATATATTCATGTTGGGCATCATGAAATATGGATCCCCCTATTTTTTCATGGTTTCCCATTGTGGTGTTGAAGTATCTCCCCATGATGCAATTATGCCCGAATTCTATGCCTTTTAGTTCCATCAAGGATTTCCAACACTCTTGTTTTTCCCGAAAATGAGTGGGCATGTACACATTGATCACCGTGAAGAGTTGTTGTTTCTCAATAATCTTAAAAATAGTTTCTATCCAGTGGTTTTTTTTTAGAGTACTTACCAGTTGTAGCTTTGCCAGATTCCATACTGTACAAAGGCCTCCAGATGCTCCTCTTGAACTGACTGTTTCCATATTGCTAGTATTCCAAAGCTTGGTTTTAATAGAGTTGATTGACTCATCGTCTAGCTTGGTTTCTTGAAGGAGAGTAACTTTTGGTATTTCTTTAGTGATGAGGGATTTCACTTCCATGATTCTTTTTACTGATCCCAAACCCTTGCAATTCCAAGATATAATACTCATTAATCACTTTTTGGGTTCCCCACCCCGTTTCCAAGGCCCATATTGGTTTCCTTATTTTCATCCACCTACTTTGTTTCTTGCACTTGCTAGCTGGTGTGGAATAGTGTGCTGGACTCCTAACTCTTTGTCTTTTTCAGCAGAAGAAAAGCCCATAGCAAAAGAAAGCTCTCTCTTAAGAAGGCGGCTTGGTTTCTCTGCTGGAGTTGCTTAGCTTATTGTTGTATAATTATGTATATAACGCAAGCTGACATATATTCTATTCATTTTGATTATGTCCCCATACACCAGTTGAGGTTCATAGGCCGACCATAAGGACCGGAAGGGTGAGGGCGAGCCAGCCAAACTCTCGACCCTGCCCCCCTTTTGACTTCCTTGTTTGTTTTTCATCCTGATTTATTCTCTTTTCTGATATGCTGCTTCAGCCTTGCTCCCTCTGATCTGTCATCAGTAGAGATCAGCTGCACGGAAGGTCCCATACCTTTCATAGAGGTTAAGAAGCCTTCCACTTCTTCTTCCTCTTCTGATGATTCATCTGAATTGTTGTCGGTGTCAGGGGTTGAGCTAAACTCCTTGTGCCCTTTTGGGGGGTGACCTAGGGGAGAAGAACGAGGGACATGGGCCACCTAAGAGGAGGGGGTGGGGGGTTACTGAATCTTTAACCACTACTCGAAAGTCCAATATCCCAAAAGTATTCTCCGACGCTAAACTGAAACCTCCTCCAACAGGAGAGCCCCTGGGAGGGGTCAAATCAACAACCTTAGTGGCCTGAACCGAGCCAAGGGTGTTGACTAGAGGTGAACATTTCAAGAAATTATGTCTCTTGACTTGCATCCATTGGTCTTTAGGGTCACTAAATTGATTCTCTGCAGAGTCCCCTCCTTTAGGACAACCTTTTGCAAAGTGCCCAGATTCATGGCACAACTTGCACTTGAAGGACAACTGGTCATAATCGACCTCTTGTACATGCATCCAACTATCCATACAGTGATTGACTGTCACTGGGAGACCCTTATCCAAATCTACCTCCACACAAATCCGTGCATAGGAGAAGAGGCCATCTTTAGGTTCAGAGAAATCAATATACCTCCCCAGGGAGTTCCCAATAAGTCTGAAGGTCGCATCAATCCAATAATGCAGGGGGAGGTAAGGCAGCTTCACCCAAACTAGTACCAATGAAGGAACATCAAATTTCGGGTTGAAGTTGGGGCTCTAGCAGTCCAGATAGAGCCCTTGAGCTCCCATAAAATAAGGACCAATCCTGAACACTAGATCCTGATCCAAACGATTCTCAAAATAAAAGGTATAGAAACCTTTACCATAGAAGGAGGAGATGACTGCACCTTTTATAAGAGCATTCCAGTTCTTCTCAACCCAGGCCTTAACCTTCCTAGGGGATGACTAGAGGCCCATGAACTTCCCAATAAGGCCCTTTTACACTAGCTACAGAGCCCATGAGTAGGCCTGTGATGCACATATTTCAATATTGGGGATCTCCTCAACTTTCTTCACAAACTTGGATCCCCCCTGCTTGCTGAATTTAGGAGCAGAGGCCACCATAGTATTGAATGCATCAATCTCTGCGTCCAGTGACACATCTAGGGAAGGCCCAAAAATCATGCCCCCAACCCCAGAACAGATAGGGCAGGCGATGGGGGAGACTGGGACAACAGATGTCCCAACAGACTAGGGCCAACCAAAAAATGCAAGGAAGGGGACCAACGATCAGAAACAAAAATCGACTAAATCCAAAGCCAATCAACCAATAGGTAGAGATGACTAAGAAGACCAAGTGTTATGCTCTTGACCTGCGAGAAGATACCAGAGTACCAATATGCGAAGAAATATACCCAGAACACAGAACAATAAGAAATAACAGCATGTATTTTAATATTCAGAAAGGAAAGAAATGTTCACTTGCCTCTTCGAGGGGGCAACCTCCAATAGAGCTGGGCTCAATTATAAAATAAGACACGACGATCCTCAAGGGGAGTCTCTATCCTTTATATAGGATTCATACATGAAATGCCACGGTTCTTATTAATACCATCTATCTAATACCATGGTCCATTTGCAACTAACTGTGGTCCCTTCTTTAAAGGCGGGTCAACCACTTACAATTATTAATATGGGCTTTATTGACTCTTTAACTAACTATAACTATGACTCGACCCTATTACACAAATAAGGGGGTTAGGGTTTGACCCTAACATGCCCTCCCCCATAAAAATAGCCTTGTCCTCAAGGCTGAAGATGCAGAAATTGTTGAAGAATAGTGGCTGGTTCCTAGGTCGCATCCTCTGGAGAGGTGTCTTTCCACTTCATGAGGATGTCCTTGATCGTGCGACCATGCAGGTGTTGTTCTTGTGTGTCAAGAACCTGTTCAGGTTGGAGCCAGATTGAACCTTCTTCATCCAATTCTGGTAGACTGGTTTGAATTTTGCAATGGTTCCCAACCACTTTCTTGAGGCATGAGACATGGAATACGGGATGGATTTTTGCAGTGGGTGGCAAGGCTGGCTTGTAGGCTACTTCTCCGATGTGCTGAAGTATTTGATACGGTTCGTAGAATTTTGGAGATAATTTCTGACAACCCTTGTCTTTGAGTGATGTTTTCTTATATGGTTGCAGCCTCAAGAATACCTGATCCCCATCTTGAAATTTGCGCTCTGAACAATGTTGGCCTACATGTTGCTTCATGCAATTTTGAGCTTGATGGAGATTCTCTTTGAGGTGGGCTAGCATGGTTGCACAATTCTATAGGAGTTGATCCACTGCTTGTACCTTCGAGCATCCCTGGATATAAGGAGTAGGTGAAGGAGGGAGTTGACCATAAACTGCATCATATAGAGTCATTTTGGTGGTGGCATGATAGTTAGTATTATACCACCATTCAGCTAGAGGTAACCAATGTACCCATAGATGTTGCTTTTCTGAAGTGAAACACCTGAGGTAGGTCTCTAGATATTTGTTGACTACTTTAGTTTGACCATCAGTTTGGGGATGATAGGAAGTATTGAGTTGTAGTTGGGTACCTTGTAGCCTGAAGAGTTCCTGCGAAAAGTTACTGGTGAAGATCAGGTCACGATCAGACACAATGTAAGTGGGCATGCCATGCAATTTGAAGATCTGGTCCATGAAAGATTAAGCCACCAAAGTTGGTGTAAAAGGGTGGGGTGGGGCACAAAAATGAGCATACTTAGAAAGTCTATCCACAACCACCATGATGACTAACTTGTTGCCTGACTTCGAAAGACCCATAATGAAATCCATAAAAACCTTCGTCCAGATTGAGGCAGGGATGAGCAATGGTTGTAATGTGCCTGGTGATTTGACTGTTTCGCCTTTGTGGCGCTGACACACATCATACTCAGCTACAAAGGTAAGAATGTCCTTTTTCATGCTTGTACAAAAGAATGAATGTCGAGTGTGAGCGTAAGTCTTCTGAAAGCCTGAATGGCCTACAGTTGGAGATGAGTGTAGCTCTGCTAAAATGCGACTTTTGAGGGTGGATGTTGGTGATATCACTACTTTGTCCTTGTAGCGAAGAATCTCATCCTGCCAAGAGTATCCCACTGTGGAATTTAGATCCACCTGCAATTTATTAATGAGTTGGGAGAGCAAAGGATGTGAAAACCATTCCTTGCGAGCCTCTTCAATCCACTCTGGAATGGGAAGAGAGATTGCTAGCAGGGTGCTTTCCTCCTCAAATTGGCATGATAAAGCATCTGCTATGACATTTTCTCGCCCTTTCTTGTAAATTATCTCATAATCATATCCCAACATTTTGTCTAGCCATTTATTTTGTTGTGGCGAGGATGGGCATTGCTCCAAAAAATATTTAAGGCTTTGATGGTCTGTGCTGATTTGGAAACACCGCCCCAATAAGTATGGTCACCAGGTATCCACTGCATGGAAGATGGCCATCATCTCCTTCTCATAAGTAGATTGTCCCAGATTTTTCCCACTTAGTTGTTGGCCAGTGAAGGTCAAGGGTCGACCTTCCTGCATTAAGATAGCCCCAATAACCGTAACTGAAGCATCACATTCAATCACAAAAGATTTGGTGAAGTCGGGTAGTGCCAATACAGGAGTGGAACACATGGCATGTTTGAGAGCTATAAATGCCTGTTTTGCTTCATCATTCCAAAGGAATGAATTTTTCTTGAGAAGGTGAGTGAGAGGTCTAGCAATGCGACCATAATTGCGGATAAATTTGCGATAGTAGCTGGTGAGACCCAAAAATCCTTTCAAGCTCTTCAAGGTCTTTGGTTGAGGCCAATCCTGCATTGCCTAGATCTTTTTGGGATCCACTTGACACCTTCACGCCCCACAATGTGGCCCAAATACTGAAATTCTTCCATGCCAAAAGAGCATTTGGACAATTTGACAAATAATTTATGCTTCCGGAGCAGTTGCAAGAGAAAATCTACATGCTGAAGATGTTTTTCCTAGGTGAGGTTATAGATGAGGATGTCATCAAAGAAAACAAGGACAACTATTCTGAGATATGGTTTGAGCAGGTGATTCATGAGGCTCTGAAAAGTGGATGGGGCATTACAGAGACCAAATGGCATGACCAGGAATTCATAATGGCCTTCATGAGTTCGAAAAGCAGTCTTTGGAATGTCTACTTCTTTTATGCGAATTTGGTGATAGCCGGCATGAAGTTCGAGCTTAGTAAATAGCTGATCCCCATTTAGTTCATCTAGCAAATCATCAACAACTAGGATGGGAAATTTATCTTTACCGTCAGCTTGTTGAGGGCCCTGAAGTCTCGACACATACGCCATTCCCCATCATTCTTGAGCATCATGACCATATGCGATGAATAAGGACTAATGCTAGGATGAATGACACCAGCTTCCAGGAGTTCCTTGATGATTTTTTCAATTTCATTCTTTTGGGCGAAAGAATTTCTATATGGGTGCACATTTGGTGGTTGTGCCCCTGGGACCAAAGTAATGCTATAATCATGTTCCCCTCTCAAGGGTGGAAGCTCATGAGGCTTGTCAAAGACCTACAGATGGTTGTTTAAGACCAGTTGCATCTCAGGATGAATGTGAAGAGAAGTGGGTTCGAAGGCCTCGATGGCATTAAATTGGGCTATAACTCCATGGTGGCCCTTTTTTAACAATTTTTCCATCCTATGCGAACTAATGATAGAACGAGCACCTGCCTGGAGTCCATGGAGGGTATGTGTGTGGTTATTTTGCTTGAAGCTCATCTATAACTCCTGGAAATCCATTGTGATTGGGTCGAGTGTGCAGAGCCATTCAGCACCCAAGATAATGTCACACCCACCCATGTTGATGGCAAACATGTGGGTCTTTAGGTGATAATCCCCCATTTGAAGTTTGACATTTTCACAGCGGCCTTCACATTTCATTATCCCCCCATCAGCAATCTGGATCGGGAAATTAGAGACTACTCTGACAAAACAATGCATTACTTCAGCGACTCTTTGATGGATAAAGTTATGTGTACTGCCACTATCAATCAAGACTACTACAGGGCGATGCTTAATAAAACCTCTGATTTTGAGAGTTTGGGGAGAATAAATTCCTACAAAGCATGAAGCGAGATAACTGGCTCTTCAGGTGTAGCTGGCAGCTCATTGTCCGGCTAGTTGTCCTCATCTTCCTCCTTTGGTCCCTTAAATGGTAGGGCTTCCTTAGATGAACTGTGATCAGTAGCATCAATTTGAAAGAATTTGGTTTCCTTGCATTTATGCCCCGGGGAGTATTTCTCATCACAGTAGTAACACAATCCTTGCTTTCTTCTTTCCGCCATTTCTGCTGGTGACACCCTTTGAACCTTAAGTGTTTGGGTAGAGCTCGGAGCCTGGGTGGGGCGTCCCTTGGCTATGAAATTTGGACGAGTCGACTAGGCCGCTAACGAGCGTTCTACTTCACGAGCTATCTTGCAAGATGCCAGCCATGAGATTGGGTGTTGTAGTCGAACGTGGGCTTGTATGGCGTCTTTGAGACCACTAATAAAACATTCTAAGTAGAATTCATTAGCTAGACCTCCTGTGCGGAAGGCTAATGCTTCAAAGGCTTTGATATATTCTTGCACTGTGCCTGTCTATTGGAGCTTAGTAAGACGACCCAAAAAGTTAGATTCATGGTCAAAGCGATCAGAAAGGGATTTTGAGAATATATGCCAAGTCAGTGGCATTGCATAACAGTGTTGATGCCACTACCACCATTTCCATCTTTCTTGGTCCAAGTACAGGCTTCCCACACTTGGCTTAGTCACATCATCTATGATGTCATTCAATGTGAAATATTGCTCCATTTGTGCTAGCCATATGGCCAGATGAGAGCCATCAAATTTATACATGTCCAGCTTGGGTGGTCGAAGTTGGGACTGTTGGTGGTTGCCATAGAAGTGAAGAAAATGGCTAGACTCGCCCTCAAGGTTTTGATTAAAATCATATGCCTCCAATTGTTGCCCCAACTTGCCCTTTGTGATTGTGTCAGTTAAGGTCTAGATCTGCATCATTAATGCCTCCAACTTTTGTTCAAGGGTGTCGATCTTCTCATTGGCCATAGCTTGAGCTTTGGTTTTTACCATGCACTGATCCAATGCACTTGTCATTACTGTGAAAAAAAAAATGGGACCACCCGAAACTTTAACGCTGACAAGTGAATGGTACCACCTTGTTCAACTCGTCAACCTGATTCTTATGGGATAAATCTCCTATAAGCGTCCCGAGAGTGTCTCAAAACCTTTTTTTTTTTTAACTCCAAAAGGAGTTTTACTCGCTTAGGAATACTACAGTAGCTGATTCCCAGAAAAGTTAATTATGCCCAATGTTCTGCGAGAATCACACCCAGGTATAGGAGCCACACAAATAGTCAGATCTGTTGGTGAAACCCTCAACTGTAGAGTATGAGTAGGAATGTGGCAGTGATTGAACCACTGTTGCTAGATCTGAATGGCGGATCTGATTGTTGCAATTGCTCCAGAACCCAAACTGCTAGATCTGAATGGCGGATCTAATAGATCTGATTGGCAGATTTGATAGATCTAAATGGCAAATCTGAGAGATCTGAATGGCGGAACTAACTGTTGTGGCTGCGACAGAACCCAACCTTCTAGATTTGATTTGGCAAAGATGATGTGTGATCTAGAGAGAGACAAGGGAACTATGGTCTCAAGGAGTGTTAGGTGCTACAGATCGCAATATACATAAGGGTCCAACAGTAGTACTTGGCCCAATCTTTCAGGGCACTAACCAAGGAGGATCAACCGTACCCTTAGCCATACAACCTAACTACCCTATTGTATGTGTGAGTAATCTCCCCAAGTGCTATTCTCGGTGTACTGTAGAAACAAGATGGTTGACAATTTATCTATGGCGAGGTTTCAAGAGAGCCTAGGGGGCTTTCGATATACCCAAAGGGTACTTGGAAGACAGTTTGTACGTGGTTCTATCTAATGCGCTTGTTGGTTACTTTAATTGCTTATTAATTCAAACAACCAAGTGCTACATAAATTGTCAACCGAGGGAAGTCTGTTTATTTCAAAGGAAACTACGCATTGTATGTACTCAATCTTAAAAGTAATAAAAGTTGTAGTAATAAATAAACTAGTTACACCTTGCTCTAAGCGAACTGAAGCTCCACTCTGAGTTATAGCAAAAACAATCTATTGCAGATACTTACCAAAGAATGCTTAATTTCGTTAAAAGAGTTATCTAATGAAAAAGGAATCAATCTGCAAAGGAAAACACTAGTTATGCTGTAACAGAGAACATGACCCTATTCCCAAAGTAGGAATCTTTAACACCTGTTTCTGATTACCAAGCTTGTCAACCCACTCTGTAAACTCAACTACCAACAAAACTCTCATGAAAATGCAGTGATCAAATAAAGAAAACAGAGTTCAACAATAATGCATAAGTAACATCCAGTAAACAGAACTTCTAACAAGGTACAGGTAAGAAACACACTTAACACATTGCAGAAATATAATGGGTGAATCTTGTGATGAAGGTGGGCCCTGTCCTTCTCACAAGATTCCCCAAGAAATAAGAACTAGAAAGAAATGTTCAGAACATTATTTTATTCATCCATCAATATGTCATGTTACAAAAAGATTCCAGTTATGTTCCTTCTGCTAGCCTTTCCCACAGTCTATCCCCTTCTAATGTAGATGTCTCCTCTTTTTAAAGAGGAGACATCTATTACAACATATTACATTGTAAGTACTATTTTAACCCAATATACAAAAATAGGGAAATCAGTTTTCCCATCAACAAAATGTTGTTACAGTAATGCTGACTTTGGATCATGGTTGTTACATCCAGTGTAGCAGCTCCTTCGGTGATCTTCTTCTGTCGCTGTCAAATCTAGAATGCAAATCACAACTGTTTTAGCTGCGGGATTTGCGCGTCGTTCTTACTGTTTCAGCAACTGTAGAAGTAATCTTGCAGTTTCCGGGCAGTTTCAGCAACGTGGACTACACATCGTTCTTTAACTGTTTCAACAACTATCCAATTCAATGATTAACTATGAAGATAGCGTAATTATATGTAAAATAATTAAACGTATAGTGATGAGAAGAAATATTGTGTACCTTTGGAACAATTGGGTTAAAGCAATAACAAGGACTTTAAATATAGGTTGAAAAAGGATGACATAATAGCAAAATGTATGGTCAAAAAGGGACAATATGAGGTCCTAACATCCCCCCCAACTAAAAGGGTTGCATGTCCTCATGCAACTTTTACTCTGAATCTGAGTCCGAGTACTGGGATGTACAGTGCAAATTACTTAGACAGTAAGTATAGAAGGTGCTATCAACCAAATCTCTGAAACCATGGACATTTTGTAATCTCTGCCATGCTGCGAGCTCCTCCTTTTTGGACAACCTGAAGTAAGCCTTATATTCCTATGCTGGTAGCCATAGAAGAGGGAAATGAAAATGATATCCTAACCATTTTTCGGCACACTGTTGAATGCATTTAACATAGTTAGGTAGCCGTGAGATTGCTGTTTGAAGATTAAGAGGGTTAAAGGGATGATATTCCTTTCTCTCCTTAGGGCATTGTTCCCAAAATAGGTTGTTTGCCTGTAAGGCAAGAGCTCCCTTGGCTTTGACATAATGTTGGCAGTATTTTAAGACTGCTACCTGTAACTCTTTGATATGCTCGGTCATTCCTGGTTCCTTCAAAAGTCGACGATATTCAGCAACGAAAATGGCAACATTCTATGGCTCAGATCGAATCCACAGAAGGCGATTATCTTCATTGTGTTTTGCTGAAAGGAAGGCATTTTTCCAGTGAGCTGATTCGCCAGGAAAGATACAAAGGCTCTAATCTGAATGTCACCAACCAGAGGGATCAGATTCACCTTTCCATCCTTAGGCATGGCTTCATTATGGAGGTACAGTTCACAGAGTAAATTTTCTTTACTGATTGATGCCTCTGTGAAAGTTTCGACAAACTGTTGAGGTGAAGATACCTCATGAGGTCGCCCATCTCTAATTGCCTTTACTTGGAAGAACACTAAGCGTTCTACGAGAAACACAAAATAATTAGAGGATGGTTTCCTGGTGGCCAGTAGTCTTTGAACCAGATCAAACATGAGAGACAATCTAGTTTTTAACTGTTTATTTTCCTTGTTCTGCACACGAGACTGTTCCAAAACTTCCCAATTTGCATATATATGGTTTTGCCACAATGATTTGTGCTCCTACAAAATATTTTCTTGCGACATAACATAATCTTTCTTCCATTTATCCATTTGTGCTTGAGTGCTGCTGGTATGAGTGAAAACAGTCTTTGTAGGCCGGGGTTCAGTCTGAGTGAACACAGTTTTTGTAGGTCGGAGTAGAGGACTTTCAGTTTTAACAATCACAGTAGGCCGAGGTATTTGTGGTTTAGCCTCTTTTTCAAAAATCTTTGAAGGCCCTACTGGTTCTTGTGTAACAGCAGGGTGTTCCTTTTTAATCGCAACAGAAGTAGATGCAGGAGTGGCTCCAGGCAATGGAACTTCAACTATCTTATAACCAGCTTGATGATAAATATTACCACACTAACTACACATATATTCATTATATTGATCTTTCTGTGTACTCTTCTCAGCAGCGGATGCTGCATGAGCTAAAGTATACAAATTAAGCTCTCTATCATAGGCTTCTCTTGCCATTATTAATTCCTGTTTATAAGCTTCGAGTTCAGATTTTAAAAACTCGTTTTCCTGTAGAAGGGAAGCCAAAGTGACTAGGCTTTGTGTAACAGTGGGAGTCTCAGTAGCTGGTTCCAGTGAATGAAAGGCCTGTTGTTCCGTGGAAGCTTCATCATTCGGAACCTCAGCAGGTGGTTCTTGTGTGGCAAATGCTGAATCATCAGCTACATCATTCTGAGCATCCAAATTTTGCATACCAGCAGATGGTTCTTGTGTGGCAGCTGCTGGCTGAGTAGCTGGTTCTTGTGTAACAACTACAGGTTGTGCAATATGCTGGTTACTTTGGTCATCAGCAATTGGTTCTTGTGTAGCAACTGCTGAATCAGTAGCTGGTTCTTGTGGGGCAGCTACATCTTGGCCATTTGTTTTATGTTCATCAGCAGGTGGTTCTTGTGTAGCAACTGCTGAATCAGTAGTTGGTTCTTGTGGGGCAGCTACATCTAGGTCGTTTGTTTTCTATTCATCAGCAGGTGGTTCTTGTGTGGCAACTGCTGAATCAGTAGCTGGTTCTTGTGGGGCAGCTACATGTTGTACATCATCTTGGGTATCTAAATTTGATGGATCAACAGCTGGTTCTTGTGTGACAGCTACTGAATCAGTAGCTGGTTCTTGTGTGACAGCTACATTTTTTGAAAGGAATAATGTCACAAAATCCTGAGCATCTTGTATTTCAGTACCTGAGGGTGAGACAGGTAGAGATTCAGGGCCTTGGGACTGTGGTGGGGTATGGGGTTTTAGGCTAATAGGTGGGGAATTTAGGATGGTGGTCATAGTTGCTGCTTCAGAAAACATCCTCATTCGTCTTCAAGGTAAAAAGGCAGGAAGAGCAATGGTTTTTCTTTTATGCGTAGTTTTCTTTAGAGGAGGAGGGTCATCAGGGATGGTAGCTTCTTTGGTTGAGGCCCTTGTCCATCTTTTTGGTAGGGGAGCAACCTTTTCTTGCCTTTTTCTTTTTAGCTTAGCAATGGGAAGGTTGTCATCAGAATCATCACTAGGGATATGGACAGTGGGACTGGATGATTCAGCTAAATTATGGGGTGGAGTCAATGCAGTGGAGGGGTCAATTGGGTTGGCTACTGCGGGTGGTGGAATTTCTGGGGAATCAAAGATGCTCCCTGGTTGTTGTGCGGAAGGATTTTCAACTTGCTGAGGGATTCCAGGGGTTTGTTGAGGATTTTCAGGAGGATCTTCGAGGGTTTCAGCATCTAATTGGGGAATTTCGGCTACTGTTTGAGGAATTTCAGCAGTTTCTTGGGGAATTTCGGCTGCTGCTTGAGGAATTTCAGCAGTTTCTTGGGGATTTTCGGCTACTGCTTGAGGAATTTCAGCAGTTTCTTGGGGATTTTCTACTGCTTGAGGAATTTCAGCAGCTTCTTGGGGTTCTAGGGGTGGGTTGTTAAGGGGAGGGGGATTCTGTTGGGAAAAACCCCTCTGAATTAAAAGCTGGACAAGACGATGATGGGTGAGGGAAAGGAGTGGGTACTTCACATTCATGCAATAATGTGACATATTCTTCAGACACCCAAGTAGATAGTATGGCATATTTAGTAGTCGACCATGTCTCAAATGATTTAACAACACAAAATCATGTTGATAAACTACCTGGTAACGTCCTTCGCAGGTGAGGTAGTTCTTGACAAACTATGCAACCATCGGCCATGGAGGTGGTAATGAATGAAGCACAACACCCCTGCCTTTAGGCTCGACCTGCTCTCCAGGTAGAAGAAAGTCCCGCTGTGCGTTCAAAATGATGTGTTTACGACTAAACCATCGAATGCCATCAGCCGGTAAACCTGAAACCTGTGCTATATCATCTTCCAATATTGGAATTCAAACTCCTTGAACAGTAGAGTAGCCTTCCTATAGATTATGTGTGAATTCGAGGACTTGCTGAGGATCGAATCCCTAAAGCCTCTGAAAATAATCTACCCAGCTTGCCTGCTGAAAAATCTGATATACTTCTGGGTGTAATTCCAATAGAGTTGTTGAGTCGGGTTCATTTCGAATAGCAGAACATCCCATAGTTACTAGCTTCAGTAAAATGCATAGTGCAAAGCCGAGTTACCACACCCAAAACAGAGTAAAAAAACGACATGATCGTGGTAAAAAGACGACGGTGATTGGAATATCGTGAAATGATGGCGTAATTTTGGTATTCCCCCCAACTGCGGCTAAAATGATGAGTTTGAATGTACGGAGATTGTGGTAATCATGTCATAATCTTCTCATTAACTATAGTTTAATAATATTTACACATAACAAATGCATACCTCATGTTTACCTTTGATTGATATTCTGAAAATATAATGTCTGTTGCTAATAGATCACCAATGGTTATGGAAAAGGGTTTTGAAATATGAGGGTATTTATATGAAAGGCTTTTATAAACATAGGAGGAGGTAGTGAAAGAACAAAGTTATAAGGAGAAATAGATGGTTCTCACAATGGAAAGTAATATGTATTCATCCTTTGAGAAGAATTGATGTTTCAATCACAGGAAAAATGGGAAAAGTTGGTGTTTCAGAAATCGGAAAAGTTAGTGTTTCAGCAACGGGAAAAATGGGAAAAGTTGGTGTTTTAGCAACAGGAAAAATAAAGAGAGATGTTGCTGTAAATAAGAAAAATAGGGAAAATGTTGCTGAGAAGTAATGTGGGGGAATGAGTTGTGAATTGAAGTGAGATGATGATGCTTCCCAAAATGAAGCTTAAACCTGCTTGCAATACAATTGTTCTTTTCAACCAACCTCCCAAACTGAGACCTGCAAAATAATGAATTGTAACATGGCAACCCTTGACAGGGATTATTAGTTAAGAAATATAATCTAATAAAAATATAATGCAGAGATTAAATGCAATGAGGGGCAGCAGGCTCCCCCAAAAAGATATAATGTGAATCTGTCATGCAAGTGGCCTTAAAATCCTCTTTAGAAATAGGTTGCTGGTACAGATGGAGCCGATACCCATTCACTAACAATGGTGTTCTAGAATCATCAATTGTTAGGAGCCTTACTATTCCATTGAGAAAAACAGTATCTATTTTGTAAGGTCCCAGCCACCTTGTTCGTAATTTCCCTTGAAAATTTTCAAACCGAGAATCATACAATAGAGCCCAATTACCTTTTTGGAATTGCTTATGCTTAATAGTTTTATCATGCCACCTAGTTCTTTGCTGTTGAATCATAGTTGTTTGATGGATGGCATCCAACCTCTTTTCATCCAATTCCTGAAGCTGCTGCAACCTAGTTGTCTGTGCATCAGTCAAATCAAGGTTAACAACTAAAGCAGTTCTTAAGGTTTTAATTTCAAATTCCACGGGAAAAACAACACTTTTACCATAAACCAATTCATAGGGAGAAAAGCCTTTAGTTTTCCTCCAGGTAGTTCTATAAGCCCATAATGCTTCAGGCAGCCTTTGAGACCAATCCTTCCTATTCTCCTTCACTGTTTTTGTTAAAATGGCTTCTATGACTTTGTTTGTACTTTCCACCTGACCATTAGCTTGGGGGTGGTAAGGTGTAGTCATTTTATGATGAATATGATATTTTAGAAGCGTGGCTTTAAAACCATGAGAATTGAAAGGAGGTCCTTCATCTGTAACTAGCTCTCTAGGCACTCCAAATCTAACAAATATTTCTTCAAATAGAAAGGTTAAAACAGATTCTTCATTAGCTCTAATAAGTGCCTTAGCTTCCACCCATTTAGTCATATAATCTGTACAAACCAATATGTAAACTCTTTGACTAGATGGAGGATTGATGGGTCCTATAAAGTCTAGAGCCCATCTTTCAAAGGGTTCAAGTATTACCTGGGGATTCAATGGCATTTCATCTCTATGATTAGGTTGACCCATTCTTTGACAACTATCACAGGCCCGAACATATTTCTTTGCATCCTTGAAGAGTGAGGGCCAATAATAACCCATTCTGAGAATTTTATGTGTTGTTCTCTTATCAGCAAAATTCCCTCCACAAGGGCCATCATGACAAGCCTTCAGTATATCATAAACCTCATCTTCTCTAATGCATCTTCGGATTTCATGATCAAGTCCTGTATGAAAAAGACACCCACTTATCCAGCTATACCGAGCACTTTGTTGAATGATATTTCTTTTCTCCTGATGTGATAGGTGTGATGGTAACTTCCCTGCAACCAGATAATTGGCAATGTCTGCATACCAAGGTGAGTGAGCAGATACTGCAAATAAGTACTCATCAGGAAAGGAATCATCTACTGGAGTATTATCATCAGTTTTTATCCAAGAAAGGAAGTCAGCAACTACATTTTCTTTACCTGGTCGATCTACAATTGTAATATCAAATTCTTGTAATAATAATAACCACCTGGTAACTCAAGAATTTGTGATAGATTTGTTCATTAAATACTTAATGGCCGAGTGATCAGTATGAACAAAAGTAGGGTAACCAATTATGTAATGTCGAAATTTATTAATAGCATAAATGACTACTAAAAATTCCCAATCGGTAACTGTGTAATTAAGCTCAGCAGGGGTCATATTCTTACTAATGAAATAGATAGCATAAGGAAGATTATTTTCTTCTTGCCCCAAGACAACTCCAATTGCAGTGTCCGAAGCATCAGAGGATATATGAAAGGGAAGTGCCCAATCAGGTCCCCTTAGAATAGGAGCTGTAGACAACTGATGCTTAAGTTCATCAAATGCTTTCTGGAAAAGACCAGTCCACTTAAATTCAACATTTTTCATAAGTAACACATACAAAGGAGAAGCTATTTTAGAAAAATCTTTGATAAATCTTCTGTAATATCCAGCATGTCTTAAAAAACTTCTTACATCAGTTTGTGTTTTAGGGATAGGAAGGGTCTGAATTACCTATACTTTGTATGGATCTACCTGAATCTCTAGGAATGAAATGAGGTGCCCAACTACAATTCCTTCATTCATCATCATATGACATTTTTCAGTACTCAAGGAAAGGTGAGCTTGTATACAAATTTTAAGTACTTTCTCAAGGTTTTGTAATGCATCTTCAAAAGTCACACCATAGGGAGTAAAGTCATCCATAAATATCTCCATATAGTCATTAAGCATATCAGAAAAGATTCCTATCATTGCTCTTTGAAACGTTGCTGGAGCATTACATAGTCCAAATGGGAGAACTCTATAAGCAAAAGTTCCCCAAGGACTAGTAAAAGTGGTCTTGTCTTGGTCTTGGGGTGCAATTTTGATTTGGTTATATCCGCTAAAACCATCTTAAAAGGAAAAGAATCTCTTTCCTTACAAGCTGTCTAGCACCTGATCAATAAATGGCATGGGGAAATGATCTTTTTGAGTGGCTTTGTTTAAGACTCTATAATCTACACACTCTCCATTTCCCGTTTTTCTTGGGTACTATCACCAATGGAGAAACCCATTCACTGTCAGATATGGGGTATATAAACCCTGCATTAAGCAATTTTTGAAGTTCTTCTTTAACAATTTCCCTCAAATTGGGATTCATTCGCCGCTGGGGTTGACAGACTGGTCGGCATCCTTCCTTAATATAGATATGATGAGTACATAATTCAGGGGAGATCCCCTTCATATCTATGTAGTCCCATGTGAATGCTTCCTTATTTTCATGAAGTAACTTCATTAGCTGTTGTGTTTCAGCATCTGACAAGTTAGGGTTTATGTTCAATGTTTTTCCAGGTTCGATTTCTACTGTTATGCTTTTAGAGGAGATAGCAGTTGATGTTTGAGGTAAATTTTCAGATTTAAGCTTTTCTTGGGTTTCAGGTTCCAAAATTGCAGTTAACTGATTATATGTTTCAGAAGTGACCGAGGAGGGTTCATAAATAAAATTACTAATTACTTCATCTTCCGTGGTGTCTTTAAGAGTTAAGGCTTGTCCAATAGTAAAAATGGGTTGAGTGTCATTATCCTCATAGTCTAACCATACAGAATCATCATTGTTAATCATAGGTGTGGCACGAGGGTAAAGAGTAAGCTGCTTAGTTTCACATCCATTAGAAATTGTCATTGAACTTGATCGACAGCTGATAAAGGCATTTGCTATAGCCAGCCAGGGTCTCCCCAAAATCAGAGGATGTCCCCCCAACTTTGTTTTAGTCTGCAATACAACAAAGTTAGCTGCGTAGTTCCAAGATTCAATTGAAATGATCAAGTCTTCAATAACCCCTTCTGGTTTGATTGTGGAACGGTCAGCTAACTCTAGGATGGTTGGTGTCTCTCTGATTACATTTTTTAGTTGTAATAGTTGTGCAGTTTCAAGGGTCATAATATTTATAGCAGCACCTAAGTCTACCACAACTCGTGAAACAATAGTTTTTACAACCTGTACTGTGACCGTAGGATGGTCGGGATCACCATATTTACAGGAGGAGTTTTTCCTGACATTAAAGCAGCTAGATCACCCATCACATGAACTGTAAGGGGATCTTTAGCTTTCCTACCAGGTTTCTTGATGCAAATGTCTCTGACAGTTCTGGCATAAATTGGTACATCTCTGAGCGCTTGTAAGAGTGGAATTTTAACATAAAGATTCTGCAATTCCCCTAGAAGATTAAAAGCAGGCGGCTCAGGTGTCTTAGTGAGAGCTAGATGCTCAGGGAATGGTGGCTCTATTGTTTTAACAGTTTTATTAGAGGATGACTCTGTTGTTTTAGCACCCTATTAGGTAAATTATTCCTTTTTGTCTCTTCTTTGTCAAAGTCAGAAGAAGTAATATCATCGATAATAGGCTCAACTACTCTCCCGGGTTGTAGATGAATATCATTACAATGTGCAGGGAGGGTAGGAGATATAAGCTGGTTTTGAATATCAATGACTTGCACAGCTTTATTATTAGGATTGGGGTTCGGTTGTACAGTTAGTTGGGGTCTTATTGTCTGATTATTCGGTGGAGCACCTGATGGTAGAGACAGAGGTTGTTGAAACTGAGGAAATTGGTTTGGAAACGGTATTTGTTGAGCTTTCTAGTTTGGTTTCCATTGATTAAAATAAGATTGATGTGGAGGCCAAGGAGTCCACATTGCAGGGTCTACAAAGGGAGGGTTTGTTTGTTGCATGGGTGGGAAGTTCATTTGGTTAAAGGGTGGATATTGCATTTGGTTGAAGGGCGGGTAATTTGCTTGATTAAAAGAAGGATAATTATTCCAACGATTAAATGGCATATTAGAGTTCGTACCTTGTCCTCGTGGTTTCCATTGCCTCCTCTGTGTCAGCAAATAAACTACTTCAGCTTCCTCCTTGGTTGGTTGTAAGGCTGCTTTTATTCCTGGTAAAGAGGGGCATTGTTGAGTTTCATGATCTTTCTCGCAAATGGTGCAAATTGGTACCTTGTCTAATGGACATTCCCTTAGTGGATGTTTTTCTCTGCATTTAGGACAGAAGACAACCAAAGTAGCTTCTGCCTCTACTTGTTTCCTCTTAACCTGCAAGGTATGAATCTGTGAAGCAAAAGAGCTTAACATTTCATTTTTAAATTCTTCAAGTAGATTACCTATTTCAGCTCTTGTTGCTCCCCCAGTGGCTGATTTTTGGACTCTTGAATATGTATTATCCCTGCTTTTTGGTCTATTTGCAGCTCCTCTTGAACATCTCTTACAGAGGTTGACAATTTCGTCATACGATTCCTTAGATATGTCCCCTTTACCAAGCATATTTAACATGTCTAAGCAGTCATCCCGTACCCCTTTCAATAATATTGTCTTAAGAATATATTTACTTACATTAGGGTGATCGCATCTCTGCAAATTATATTGTAATCTTTCCACAAAATCCTCCAAATTTTCGTCCTCCTTCTGAACCATCTTGAATAGTTCCTCCCTTTTCTCTCTCTTCCGGCAATAGTCTTGATATTTGGCTAGGAACTTCTCCTTCATCTACTCCCATGTTGTGATCACATGACCTCCCAGGCTCATAAACCATCTTAGTGCATTTCCTTTTAATGTTGCTAGAAATAGCTTCAACTTCTGAGCATTAGTAACATAATCATAACTTTTACACAATATATCAAACTCGAAAAGAAACTCATCAGGGTCTTTAGAAGATAAACCATGGAAGTTAGGTAAGGCTGAGAGTGGGATGTTCTTCATAGGAGTTGCCCCTCTAGGAAGATCCCCGATAGGAAATCCCAAGGTGGAGAGAGAATTCTCGCCTCTTCCTTCTCCTCCTCCATGTCCCCCACCAAAGAGTCCTTCATTGTTTCCATCCATTGGTTGTTCCCCTGTTGCACTTGCCCGGTCTTGAGCGCTTTCCTCAATGTCTTGAACTGGTTCCTCAACGTCTTCTACTGGTCCCTCAATATCTTCTATTGGTTCTTCAATGTCTTCTGCTAGTTCCTCAGTATTTTCTACTATCTCTTCAACCCTTTCAGGGCCCACAACTTCCTCCGTTTCGTAGTTTGTTTGGAGAGAGTGCTGAGTCTTTGGCTTCCGAGAGCTTAGCCTCTGAGAAGTTTCAGCTTTTGAGATAATCTCATCAATAAAAGTTTTTCTTCCTCCTCTTCCTTTGCCCTTGCCACCTGTAGGATTAGTTTTCTTGCGTCCTCTCATGCATTCTGCACATCTAAAAGAAAATCATTAATGCTTTTAAAATCTATGATTGCCTTCCCCGGCAACGGCGCCAAAATGTTGGTCACTTTAATTGCTTATTAATTCAAACAACCAAGTGCTACATAAATTGTCAACCCAGGGAAGTCTGTTTATTTCAAAGGCAACTACACACTGTATGTACTCAATCTTAAAAGCAATAAAAGTTGTAGTAATAAATAAACTAGTTACACCTTGCTCTAAGCAAACTGAAGCTCCACTCTGAGTTACAAAAAAAACAATCTATTGTAGATAATTACCAAAGAATGCTTAATTTCGTTAAAAGAGTTATCTAATGAAAAAGGAATCAATCTACAAAGGAAAGCACTAGTTATGCTGTAACAGAGAACAGGACCCTATTCCCAAAGCAGGAATCTTCAGCACCTGTTTCTGATTACCAAGCTTGTCAACCCACTCTGTAAACTCAACTGCCAACAAAACTCTCATGAAAATGCAGTGATCAAATAAAGAAAATAGAGTTCAGCAATAATGCAGAAGTAACATCCAGTAAATAGAAATTCTAACAAGGTATGGGTAAGAAACACACTTAACACACTGCATAAATATAATGGGTGAATCTTGTGATGAAGGTGGGCCCTGTCCTTCTCACAAGATTCCCCAGGAAACAAGAACTAGAAAGAAATGTTCAGAACAATATTTTATTCATCCATCAATATGTCATGTTACAAAAAGATTCCAGTTCTGTTCCTTCCGCTAGCCTTTCCCACAGTTTGTTCCCTTCTAATGTAGATGTCTCCTCTTTTTAAAGAGGAGACATCTATTACAACAGATTACATTGTAAGTCCTATTTTAACCCAATATACAAAAATAGGGAAATCAGTTTTCCCATCAACAAAATGTTGTTACAGTAATGCTGACTTTGGATCATGGTCGTTACATCCAGTGTAGCAGCTCCTTCGGTGATCTTCTTTTGTTGCTATCCAATCTAGAATGCAAATCACAACTATTTCAGCCACGGGATTTGCACATCATTCTTACTGTTTCAGCAACTATAGAAGTAATCTTGTAGCCCCCAGGCAGTTTCAGCAACGTGGACTGCACATTTTTCTTTAACTATTTCAACAACTATCCAATTCAATGATTAACTATGAAGATAGCGTAATTATATGTAAAATAATTAAACGTATAGCGTTGAGAAGAAATATTGTGTACCTTTGGAACAACTGAGTTAAAGAAATAACAAGGAATTTAAATATAGGTTGAAAAAGGATGACATAATAGCAAAACGTATGGTCAAAAAGGGACAATATGAGGTCCTAACAGCGCTACTACTCGAAGCGGTACCCATAGGGGTTACAAGGGAGTCCAACAAGCGTGACCACCTCTTGTATTTCCTGTGTGCATGCCTCCCCAAATCCGCAGGTTTATGCGCTCAACGACAGATCTCGTGGTTTAAAGATGTCGGAACACGTCTCTAGCCAATTTTTTTTTTTGCTAAAAATGGAGATCCCACTGGCCCTAGAAAGTGCTATGATATCACTTGTTATGCTCTTGACCTGTGAGAAGATACCAGAATACCAAATATGCGAAGAAATATACCCAAGACATAGAACAATAAGAAATAACAACATGTATTTTATTATTCAGAAAGGAAAGCAATTTTCACTTGCCTCTTCAAAGGGGAAACCTCCAATAAAGTTGGGCTCAATTACAAAATAAGACATGACGCTCCTCAAGGGGAGTCTCTATCCTTTATATACAATTCATACATGCAATACCATGGGTCAGTACTATGGTTCTTATTAATACCATCTATCTAATACCATAGCCCATTTGCAACTAACTATGCTCCCTTCTTTTAAGGTGGGTCAACCACTTACAATTATTAATATGGGCTTTATTGACTCTTTAACTAACTATAACTATGACTCGACCCTGTACCATAAATAAGGGGGTTAGGGTTGGACCCTAACACCGAGAGTGCAGATGAGGATAAGCCAAACAACTGAACACATTGCCAACGAGGGCTATCCGACACTGGAAGGAAGGCCAAGCCCAAATAGAGGGGGAATATACCCTCTGTAGGAACCCAATGACCAACACCAACACCAGACCTTCACTCCTATGCTCATGGCTCTAGAGTTGTAGATATCTCTCTCTCTCATCCTCTATGCAAATTAACTCAAAGGTAGTTCAATAATAGTTAATATATGTATGTTTTGTTTTCTTTTTTTATAAGGGTGGTTCACGAACATTGAGTGAGCGCTACATCCACGGGAAAATCTAGGTAGATCAACCTAAAGGGATCTACCCGTCGACGAAACTAACAAGACCTAACCCCAAGGGCGTCAAGGAGATTTGACCCCGTGACCTCCCAAGAAGCGAGGTACTTAACAACGGGAACTTGACCAACTGAGCTATCCCTTGGGGCTATTATGTTTTGTTATATATATATATAGATATATGTTCTGTTATAATTATATATAATTAAATATTATATATAACTAAGTTAAATGTTTTGTTATATATAGTGAGATGATGTTATAATATATATATATATATATATATATATATATATATATATATATATATATATATATATATATATAATTAAATAACATTTTTTATTATTTTATAGATTATTGACTTCAAAGGTTAATATTTTATTTTTAAAACTAGCATCGTACTATATTTATTATTAAAAAAATATTTAAAATATAAATTAATTTAAATTTAAAATAATAAAATAAAATAAAATTTCTTATTTTATAAATAGAGGTTTAACATGAGCAACCATATTCATCATGTCAATTTCAAGCTCTTAATTTACTTATTTATTGGTTGTAGTTTCATTGTTTTCTGTTTTGGAGTTTTTTGGGATATATTTTCGATTAAATTTGTTAGAAATTTAAAATGCATTTTTAATAACAAAAAAAAAAAAAAAAATGAAAAATTATTTCACAAAATTCCTAAAAAAAAACTTTAAAACCTAAAATAATAAGAAAAAAACGTTTTTACCATTAAATATAAGAAAATATGCATTTAATAAACAAAACATTGAAAGTAAGAAAAAATTTAAAACCTACATTATAGTTTTTTTTTGGGGGTTCTGAAGTGTTTTCTAGGTCAGTTTGTAGCATTTTTTATTATTGTTTTCTAGGTTGGTATTGTGGTTTTCTAAGTTGTTTTGAAGGGTTTTTTTAATGGTTACTTGTGGTTTTCATGGTTTTTGTATGGTTTTTTTTTATTTATTTTTTCTTATAAGCTTGGCAAGACCTTTTCATTCATATTTTTCAAAAAGTAGGTTACAACCATAATTCAAGTAGTTCAATGGCCTCAACCTTCCCAAAGGGAAACCAGGTCTGTTGGCCACCGAACAACATTATAAGCCCCCAAAAACATAAAAGTTTAAGTTTGTCTAACAATGCCTTATATGACTGAATGTCTTGAATCCTTCTAAGATCTAAGTAGCTTAAACATAATATCATAGCCAACAGATTTTCCATATAGTTTTAATCAAAATTTGAAACAGAAACAAATCCAAGCATACTGTTATTCATTAGAGGAATCCACGGGAGCTGGATCTTTTGCACTCAAACCATGTAATTAAGACTAGGGGAGGCACAAAATGTGTTTCTCAATGCGGATGAGGCGAAAATTCTACCACTGGATTTGAAACAGAATAAATTGAAATTCCTTTTGAATTTCCTAAAGACCAGGATCAAACTTAAAAGAGCCAGCTGGAGGGTTCATTATGGCTTTGGCTACAATGTTTTTCATTAACCAGTAGAGGTGAACAATCTGTTTGTATTGAGAAATACGATCTCTGGAGTGGCTAGGGTCAGGAACTAGGTCTCTCCAATCTTCCAATTAAATCTCAACATCAGCCTGTTGGTTATATTCTATCTCCCAATTTGAGATGAGCTAACGAATCTGTGATCGGGTGCCTATCTGATATGATTGGGAAAGTCATGGATTAGCCTTGAGGTATATTTGCAACCCCCACCCCTCATCTAGTAGGGATGGGCTTGATTATTTTCACCTCGCCTCCCAACATTTCTTCCATGACCTCAACTGCTTATGGTGGAGGAGCCAAAAATGGAGGAAGGAAGAACCATTTTAGCACTCTAAAAACCTGTATGGGAATATAAAACCCTGTAATAAACCACCCAGACCTCAAACTTGAAGCAGCCAGATAACATGAGGTCCCGATAATTACAATGTAAGTGGATACCTGGTAAGTTATCACAACATAAAGGCATGTAATACTGAGTGTTAGGCCTGAACCCAACAACAATTGACCAGAGAATGAGATGGATTTGCTGCCAAAGGCCATAAACAACATACCCAGGCTCCCCAAGCCCTCTTAAAACTAGACACAAAAGTAAAATAAAAGGAGCCATATGCAGGAAACCTTGAATCTTACAAAATTTTTGAGATAGTGAATGGACCAAAAAATGAGCACAAACATCTGTACATGTGACATATAAAAAGCTCCATGCCAAAGAAATAAAATGCATCCCCATGCTAGATATTAATATTCGAAAGAAAAGAGAAACAATGATATAGTAAGCAGGCAAATCATAATAAAACCTAGAGTGATCCTTCCAGAATTCTCAGAAGAGTTTCCAATTACTTATAGGATCCATATTATATAAACTTCCCCATCGAAATTACACAAGAGTACAGGTCGTAGGGAGCAAGCAATAAGAAGGGCGAAGAGAAATAACATATCTGATAACTTTAGACATGTAGCGAGAGGAACCGACAACACAAGGGTGACCAACCATTAAAGCCTCCCTCTCGAACAACCTCGAGTGACCCAAGAACACTAAACTAGTACCAGAACCTAGAACAAGGTAACAATCACCTGAAAATGAGGAATGACCGTCACTAAACATCTGCGATAAGGTGTCGCTCCGGCCAGTCCTTCTTGCATTAACTAGTTGCATGCGTGATGCCACATTACCATCCTTACCAAACATGCGAGGGTTGTGGTTAAGCCGCCCTTCGGCCCTTACGAATTTAACCTTACTCATAACCCAGATCTCGATGGAACCTATCTGCCAGCACACACCCCACTCGAGGATATTTTTTTTTAATTTGTTAATTTTGAAAAACAAAAAACTAAATAAGAAAGACAAAAAAATATAGAATACCTACCTTCATTTGAGATTTTGGGACTTTGGAAGGGTCGTTGGCCAGATTGATTTGAACTCTCCATGCTTCAATTACTCGATCAAGCTCCAATACTCTTGGTGGAGCTCTAAAATTACCCACGATCTATGCAAATGGCACATGCAGACTGCGAGAGCGATATTTAATATAAAAAATGGCTCGATCGAGCTGTCTTAAAGCTCGATCGAGCCATAATGCTCAATCAAGCATTATAGCTTGATCGAGGGTTTGTTTTTCCCTCAATCGAGCTACGTTTTTAGCTCCCAAGGATTTCAATCGAGTGCTTAAAAAAGGCTTGATTGAGCATTTAAATGGCTCCATCGAGCCATGATTTTTTCCACCCAAACGTGCCCTCTCTCGCCAAAAATTGTAACCCAACTCGATGCTTTCACCCATATATGCTACGTTTTTAGCTCCCGAGGAGTTCAATCGAGGTCTGAAAAAAGGCTCGATCGAGCACTTAAATGGCTCCATCGAGCCATCATTTTTTCCAGCCAAACGTGCCCTCTCTTGCCAAAAAGTGTAACCCAACTCAATGGTGGTTGAGTCACTTCATGAAAATCAAAAGTGGTTGAGTTATGAATCTCTAGAGATCATAACTTGACTTCTCAATGTTTGTTTTTGGAAAACAAGAGCTTATTGGAAAGTTAGAAGAACAAAGAACACATTGGGAGCGGTATCTATATATACACACACACACACACTTCACATAAAACTTGGATTTTTGATTTATAACTATGCCTTACTCATCCCACATGCATTGTGGGATAGAATTCACAATGATTGATAAAGAAATGGGTTCTTCATATTACTTGTGTGTGAAGAAGGAAAAGTCACGAGACCTTGTGTAGCTCATGCTTAGTGTAGTTTTTGGTTGCCAAATAAGCTAAGTGTGAAAGGTAAAATTAAATAAGGGCAAAACAAAGTTAGGGTTGTGCAGAGGTAATGGCATGCAAAAGATGTGGCAAGAAATAAATATCAATGAGTAGATGAACATAAGCAATTTCTTCCCTAATGATGTCTTTTATTTTCCGCTTTCTATTTAAAAGCATAAACAATCCTTGTTGGCCTTGTACAAAGAAGAGTTTTAACATTAAGACTAATTAAAACTTGTTGTTTCATAATCACTCTATTTGATGTGTGACATGAAAATACATCAACAATCCTATGTACATCCACATTAAATTTCAATTTCAAAATATTTGTTTTGCATATTTTCTTAACCTTTTAACTCATCAAAACAATGATGCTTTCGAAATACTTATTTTGAAATGATTCAAAATAAGTTTTTAATTTAAAAAATATAGCTTTACTTCATTTTTTTTTTTGATAATTCAAAATCGACTTTATGAAAATTTAAAATGTGATTGCTAAATAATACCAATGTGGGATTACTAGTTTCATAATACCAGTGTAGATCCATCTGAATTGTGGATCAACAAAGTACCGAGATAGATCAAATCTCTTAAGATGCAAACTTCTTTTTGAGTGGAAAAATTGATGGAAAGTTTGCACCTCAAAAGATTTTATTTCTATCGATGCTTGGTAGATCAAGAGTTAAGATGGATCTATGTTAGTTCCTAATAATGCTATTTATATTATATATAAATATTCTCACATCTCTATATAGTTGTTGTTCTTGTTGTTTTTTTTTTTCGTATCTAGATGAATAAAAAACTGGGTTGGGCTTGTACTTACATGACACGTGGTCAATTCAGATCACTAGCACTATACCTCTAGGTGAACCCATGCACATCCCAACACATGGTCCATATGGCTAGTCAGAGGGATTTGAATCTCGAACCACATACTTCATAAAGACTTCATATCACAACGATCACAAATAAAACCACCCCTTGGGTACATGGATATTCTTAATTACATACATATACACTTAGTAGTTATATATATATATATATAATATTTATTCATTAAATTTAAATATGATATTTTGAAATATCATGCTTATTCATATGAATTATATATATATATATATATATATATATATATATATATATAGATATAGATATATATATGAAGTTATAACATATCATTGTTACTAATATGAATCATCATTATTTAAATTTCTTTCAATGTGATATTTATATTATAATTTTTTTTGTCATGAAATTGTTTGTAATTTTATTAATAAATTTTAATTTAAAATATAACAAATTAAATTGAATCCATTTATTATTTTTGTTACTATTTGTTTACTTTTTAAAATTGAGTCTACACTATGTTTTCTAATGCTTTATAGGTCATCTCTTCAAAGGATTTCAACTTCGCTTTACCTTCTGGGACTATTTCCTTGACTCAATTTCTGAACTCTCTTTCCTATTCCTTCTTGTGAAAGAAGGTTGTATTTCTATTACCCACATTTAGCCATAGGCTTCTGGATTTGAGACACTAATACTCTTCCTCTTGCCTCCCGAGGATTTCAATTTGTTTGCATATCCTATTTTCTTCTTCAATAAGAACCTCTAACACCTCTTCCTCTTCCATCTGATCCTAATGCGACGCAAGGTGAATAAGGAGATCATTTTTTTCTTGTTTTGCTGGTTTAAAATTAGATTTCACCCAAGAACAAAGAGTCTTCTTAACATTATTCAATTTAGATTCCCACATGAAAGATGAAGAGCCACTCACCGAGAGAGACAAGGCTTGAATATTGTTATAGACATTTTTGTGCCTTACAGCATTGAGCATGAAATGTCCATAATATAAGGGATCCAAAGTCCCTAAACATGTTGTTCCTACCCCTAGAGGAACAAGGCTAACAAACCACAACAGTTCACAGAAGTTCTCCACCAAAAACTGCTCAAAAACAAGTCAATTTAGGATCAATTCAGTGGCTCCACTAGCTGTTTGCGCTGAATGTCAAAGCCAACATTGGCTACTTGCACTGCAACGCAGGTAGAAGCACTACGAGGGTGCGTTGAGCGAGAATTTCTAAATGGCAAGTTCATTCCAAGAGGTGTCAAGACCCAGGAAGCTTCCAGAATCTTCCTCAATGACACTTGCCTCAGTGAATTCGACTGGTGATGAGTAAGAGGTTCCCAATCTCCAAGTGGAAGCAAGAACCTCCAAGTGGAATCAAGAACTGACAGAGGGAGAGGACACTAGTCAGATCTCAAGCTGACCCATCCTCTCTCCAAACATCTATATATGGATCTCTCCTCCATGAGATCTAGAGGCTGGAATTTTGTTATTGCAAAGAATTGCTGTTGGTTTGAGACTGGAATCATTGGGTGCTTAATGCTTTGAAGGAAGGTGAAGATAGGATTTTCATTTGCTGGGAAGGAGATGCTGGATTGGAGCCCTCTGGGTTGTATCTCTTCCTGAACCTTGTTATTCATCAATAAAGCTATCTTGGTTTCTCCTATATACTGATGTATCTTTGATGTATGATTTCATTAGTATGTTTAGTTTATTTCTAATCCTGAACTAGTTATGAATATGAATCTATGTCTTTGTGTAGTGTTCTCTTCTTGTGATCTTGCAGAAACCTGTTGAAGCTGGGCGAGCGAGAAGGCAAGTAGCTGGGAACTCCCAAAGAGAAGAGAAACCGGATCGAGGGACAAACGGAAGACACTGGTTAGTCCATCTATTTCTCTTCATTCTTAATTCATAAAGGAAGAATACTAGAATAGTTGTTTCTGTTTGTTGCTAAGGCACTGTCACACCTTAGGTGGATAGGATCGTCCTGCATAGGCATTTTTCCCCACAACAAATTAGCGACTCCGCTGGGGAGATCTGTTTAGTCATTTTATTTGTGTTTCCATCATTGTTTGTTTCATAGACTCAATAGCAACAATCGAACTGCATCTGCTATTCTCAGGTGCAAAGTAGATTGTTGCTGCTTTGATCCAATCACTGGATTTGTCTATGATCTGAACAATGGACTCACAAATGATTTGATGATCCTTTGTGATAGATCTTAGTACTCCCTCAAAGCATCCCTTTGATTGTACCTTGCTTGTTGCTTTGATTTGGCCTGAAACTGTAGATTAAATAGCAAACTGTGACCCAGAACCCAGTGAGAAACGAGAGTTTCTCCTTCAGCGCGAACCCTGTGAAGACGTTCTGCATTTCAACGCAGGTCCCGTGAAGGCTACCTGCGCTGAATGTCAAAACCCCTGTGTTGAGGTTGCGCTGATCCAGTTAGGCCTTGTGCAGCTGGGATTCTCTGCTCTGTTTTGCCTTGTTTTGATCTCTGATTTTTGCAGCCTGTAACCAGCATAGGTACCAGTCTGATAACTCCTTTTCTCTGCTTAAATTCCGCCTCCTTTTGTACAAAAAGACTGTGAGTGTTTTTATGTGTTTGTGGCGTCATTCGCAGTTTTCCTTTGCATGAGTGAAATAATCATCCTGTAGCCCTTGATTCAGATCTGTTGATTGTGATCTTAGGAGAGAGTTCATTGGCTGTTTACGGTTGCTTATACATTTGCTTTTGCTTATTGGTTTGAGTTTGTCTCTTTTAAAGTGTCGAAACAAGAGTTTATTTCGAAAATCGTTAAGTGTTGTATTCTCTTCTACCCTTTCTGATTTCGAAAAAGCAAACTTGTTTGTATTTGTCATTTAAAAGCAAATTCAAAGTTGTACAAAAAGCTTTCTTTGTAGGCATCAATACTAAGAAAGTGGAAAACAAACACCTGCATTGTGCATTTGCATCTTGATAGTTTGCATGTTTGATTTAGGAAAAGTGCATTAGAGTGTGTTGATTGCTCTTTGAGAAAAGATGGTGTCTTTCTTTTCCCTTTGTAGCTAAGATTTTCATAGTTGAAAAGATATAAATCTTGCTTATCATCTTTAGACTGCATTTAGGAATTGTATCATACATCTCGTGGTGAACCTCAAAAGGCAAACTTCTAAAAAGATCAACCTAAAATAAATTGAATGAACTTAATAACGCTTTGTAACATAACGCACAACATAGAGGTCTAGGCTAGAGACGTGTTCCGGCGTCGTAAAGCTTGGTGACTGTCGATCTCGCTGATGGTGGGTGATTCCTCTTGAGGGACGATAACGCCAGTATAGATTGTGCTCCCACGTATCGTCGAGTATATATTGGGAGACCCCTATAGGCATAAAACCTTTATCCTTAGGAAGCCATGTCGGCCGCCCTACTGATCGCAGTGCATTGAACACAACATTCAGGAAGATTGACCGCCCGTACCTTAAAAAGTATTTTGCGGTTTTGCGAAAAGTTTGGCACACCCTCTACCTAGATCTCCAGAGCAATTCCTTTTGGCCTTTTTCAAACTCTAT
The DNA here is from genome assembly GCA_031772625.1 of Pinus tabuliformis. Classification (NCBI taxonomy): domain Eukaryota; kingdom Viridiplantae; phylum Streptophyta; class Pinopsida; order Pinales; family Pinaceae; genus Pinus; species Pinus tabuliformis. The sequence continues at coordinate 436,004,980 of CM062810.1, read as the reverse complement.
AACGGAAAAATTCCATCCGAGCATTTGTCACTTCGGGCTCGTTAAAACATCGAAGGAGACTAGAGTCATCTTTAGCTTTTTCTCGACTCTTTAAAATTGAAAAAGCAAGTTGTGTCTAAAGCGTCATTAAAACTTATTTTAAACGGAATAATCATCACCTTTTCCTCGTTGATCTTCGAAGTTAGTCTCCCTTCATCACCATTTCTTATAGAATCGCTAAGAAATCTTTTGGATAGACTAGATATGTCTGAACAACCGTCGACATCTAGGACTGTGTCATCCGACACAGCAGTGGCACAGCCTCCTGCTGCTACCCCAACGATGTTTGATGGTATACCATCTGTCTCGGCAAGTTATCAACAACAAGCCGGAGTCCCATCAGGGACTGCTTCGACGACATGGTTAGTTCCTATCTCTTCATCCGGATTATCATCTGGTATTTCTTATGTTGAAACTCAACAAATTGATCCAATGTGTCTTCAAAGGCCAATCTGCCCTTTAAGTACTGGATTGCCACCATATGGAGGGCAGTATGCCTTTTCATTGTTCTCTACCGGAGAACAACCATATGGGAGTTTACAACAAAGTTCAGGTCAAACTGGAATTACATCCAGCGGTTGGGTACCAATACTGCCTCAGCAACCAAGGGTTGCATATTCAATGCAACCAGTCCACCCTGTGTCGAATATTCCCACTATACCTGGTATGGTGACTGCGTCGCAAGTACAAGCGCTACCTGTTGTATGTCAACCCCAAATTTCTCAGGTTGCAATACAACAGCCTCTTGTCTCAACGACTCAATCACAACCTCAGGTTAGTGACTCCTTATCTGGAGCGACTCAGGCTCAAACAAGTACTATGACTCCTCATCTTGGTCAATCATCCAGTATTGGACAACCAGGGCTGGTTCAATCTCAACAACCGCAATTCCAGCAATCATATCAAGGACCTGAGCAACAAGTCTTTGTAAGTAATGGGCAGCTGCATTTCCAAAGCGGTATTCAACAACCATACTATAATGGTTATGCCCAACAACCTTGTCAAAGTTGCCAGCATCAAATACATTATGCTGGTATGCAAAGACCCACTGCTCAGATGATTCCATCTTATCCTGGGTATGCTTCGCCTAACCTGAATCAACAGTTGCCCTTTGTAGCAACTCTAGAATTACCAGATCTAAACCCGCTAATGAATGATCCAATTGCTTATGCCCCTTGGTGGCCAGCGATTCCGCATAAACTTCCGTCAAATATTCCTAAATTTAATGGAAATCCGGGTGAAGATCCATCGAATCATGTGATGACATTTCATCTGTGGTGTTCATCAAACACCCTGAATGATGATTCGATAAGACTTCGCCTTTTTCAGAGGACGTTAACAGGTCCAGCGGCAAAATGGTATATTGAATTGCCTAGAGCTTCGTTCGACAACTTCAGTACCTTAGCCACGACTTTCTTAACCCATTTTCAATTACCGATAAGGTATGAAACGGGAACAGAAATCCTAACCAACTTCAAACAGACAACGGCCACTCACATATCTGATCATATACATGAGTGGTGACGTCGTCATAGGATGGTAAAAACGTACGTTCCCGATCAGCTATTAGCTGAATGGTTTATCAAGTCGTTACTTCCCGCTATAACGGAAGATGTGGCAAAGGGAGGAGTCGTAACGGAAGAGCAAGTTATCGCTCGTGCGCAATATCTAGACTTGGTCTATACTCAGTCTGGCACGCTCTACGACAAAATACCTGACGCCCCTAGACCGGAATTCTCAATTCCTCCTCCTCCTAAATCAAACAATGACTCTCACGCCGGCGATGGCGTGATTGGCAAAACAGATACGAAATCGACAAAGGCTAAATCTAAAAAGGCCTGTAAGATTTCTAGTCAAAATGCAAATGAGGAACTTCTTGCCTCAGAAGTAAATGCCATGTCGACAGACAAGGGCAAACAACTGAAGCAACCAGGGGGCAAGAAGAAAAAGAAAGGGAGAAAAAGGAAACCCCCTGTGGGGTGTCATATATGCGATGAGGATCATTGGACGAGAGATTGTCCACATATAGCTGAAGTTAAGAAACTCTTTAAGAGTTCAAAAACCCCAGCAGTTTTGACTGATCCGTTTCCAAACCCGGGAACCAAACTGGTTGCTAATCAAAATGCTTCCCGATCCCAAGTGCTTATGTTGTCTACCTCAAAGCAGCAGAATAATGCTTTGACAAGGAATAAAGATTACGGGAATCCACAGCTGTCGAATAACAAGGCTAATGAACAACCTAGTAGTTCGACGACAACTTTGACCGAAGTTGTGCCACCCATCATTCCTGAACCAATGATAAAGTCGCCAAAGGGAGTAGTACACAAATCGACATTTAATCCTCGTGCCAAAGTAGCATAGAATTATAATATAGTAGAGGACCTGGCCCAATCGCCGTCTGCTATGTCGACACTTGAGGTACCGCAAAATTGATCTAGGAACACCGCAGTATGCCTTTTCATTGTTCCCTCCCAGAGAACAACCATATGAGAGTTTACAACAAAGTTCAGGTCAAACTGGAATTACATCCAGCGGTTGGGTACCAATACTGCCTCAGCAACCAAGGGTTGTATATTCAACGCAACCAGTCCACCCTGTGTCGAATATTCCCACTATACCTACTATGGTGACTGCGTTGCAAGTACAAGCGCTACCTGTTATATGTCAACCCCAAGTTTCTCAGGTTGCAATACAACAGCCTCTTGTCTCAACGACTCAATCACAACCTCAGGTTAGTGACTCCTTATCTGGAGCGACTCAGGCTCACACAAGTACTATGACTCCTCATCTTGGTCAATCATCCAGTATTGGACAATAGCAAATGGTCCAACAACCAGGGCTGGTTCAATCTCAACAACCGCCATTCCAGCAATCATATCGAGGACCTGAGCAACAAGTCTTTGTAAGTAATGGGCAACCATATTATAGTGGTTATGCCCATCAACCTTGTCAAAGTTGCCAGCATTATGCTGGTATGCAAAGACCCACTGCTCAGGCGATTCCATCTTATCCTGGGTATGCTTCGCCTAACCTGAATCAACAGTTGCCCTTTGTAGCAACTCTAGAATTACCAGATCTAAACCGGCTGACGAATGATCCAATTTCTTATGCCCCTTGGTGGCCAGCGATTCCGCATAAACTTCCGTCAGATATTCCTAAATTTAATGGAAATCCGGGTGAAGATCCATCGAATCACGTGATGACATTTCATCTATGGTGTTCGTCGAACACCTTAAATGATGATTCGAGAAGGCTTCGCCTCTTTCAGAGGATGTTAACGGGTCCAGCGGCTAAATGGTATATTGAATTACCTAGAGCTTCGTTCGACAATTTCAGCACCTTAGCCACGACATTCTTAACCCATTTTCAATTACCGATAAGGTATGAAACGGGAACGGAACTCCTAAACAACTTCAAACATACAACGGCCACTCACATATCTGATCATATACATGAGTGGCGACGTCGTCGTAGGATGGTGAAAACGTACGTTCCCGATCAGCTATTAGCTGAATGGTTTATCAAATCCTTACTTCCTACAATCACGAAAGATGTGGCAAAGGGGGGAGTCGTAACAGAAGAGCAAGTCATCGCTCGTGCGCAATATCTGGACTTGGTCTATACTCAGTCTGGCACGCTCTACGACAAAATACCTGACGCCCCTAGACCGGAATTCTCAATTCCTCCTCCTCCTAAATCAAACAATGACTCTCACGCCGGCGATGGAGTGATTGGCGCGACAGACACGAAATCGACAAAGGCTACATCTAAAAAGCCCGTAAGATTTCTAGTCAAAATGCAAATGAGGAACTTCTTGCCTCGGAAGTAAATTCCATGTCGACCGACAAGGGCAAAAAACTGAAGCAACCAGGGGGCAAGAAGAAAAAGAAAGGGAGAAAAAGGTAACCCCCTGCGTGGTGTCATATATGCGATGAGGATCATTGGACGAGAGATTGTCCACATATAGCTGAAGTTAAGAAACTCTTTAAGAGTTCAAAAACCCCAACAGTATTGACTGATCCGTTTCCAAGCCCGGGAACCAAACTGGTTGCTAATCAAAATGCTTCCCGATCCCAAGTGCTTATGTTGTCTACCTCAAAGCAGCAGGATGATGCTTTGACAAGGAATAAAGATTACGGGAATCCACAGCTGTCGAATAACAAGGCTAATAAACAACCTAGTAGTTCGACGACGACTTTGACACCCATCATTCCTGAACCGATTATAAAGTCGCCAAAGGGAGTAGTACACAAATCGACATTTAATCCTCGTGCAAAAGTAGCACAGAATTATAATATAGTAGAGGACCTGGCCCAATCGCCGTCCGCTATGTCGACACTTGAGGTACCGCAAAATTGCCCCTCCCAAGAGCAAGCTTTACTATCAGCAATAGGTGGGATTGGCCCAATGGATTCCAATCTTGTGGCCTTTGATCATAAAGGATATGACCCTCAGTTACCAGCTCAACTAGCTTTCCTTATTCAAGTGAAAGCCCTCAACAAAACTGTTCATCGAACAATTATTGATGAGGGGGCATCTACGTGTCTTATGTCGATGAGTTGCTGGAAAAAGTTAGGCTCACCACCCTTGTCGAAATCGTCAACGAAGTTAAAAGCATTTTATGGACGATCATACACTCCATACGAGATTTTAAGTAACTTGCAAGTTGAACTGGGGGACAAAACAGTAGGAGTTGATGTTGAAGTAATCGATGGAAACCTCGATTACAACATCCTACTGGGAAGGCCCTGGATATATGCTATGGCCGTAGTTGTGTCGACCTACTTCAGGAAGATTGCATTTCCCTTTCAAGGAGGAATTACAGTCGTCGACCAACAAACTTTCCTCCCCGACAGTTCACAAGTTACGGGAAGCACTTCAACGATCCATGGAAGCAATCATTCGCTTCAAAATATTGGAGTAGGTCTCCTAAAAGACCCTGCCTCAATGGGTACTTTTGCCCTACCGCCTGCGAGTAATCTGGCGGAAGTAGCCACAGTGGAAACCTACAATATGAAATCTTCTATATCTAATGGATTCGGAAGATTCCTAAACATTTTGTCAGCATGGATCATCGCCCTAATAGAAATACTGTAAATACAGTGGGCTCCGAGGACGGTTCTAATCTCGTGTCAACCTCGTTAAAAAATGAAACAAGGAGTCATGAGGATAGTTCTTTTACTGTGTCAACCTCATTAAAAAATGAAACAATCTCCTTTCCAAATCTCAAAGATAAACCTTCATTCCAACCACCAAGTTGAATGCAATGAAGCTTGGGGGGCATGCACCTCGATTTGCGTTGTTATGCTGGGGGCATGCAAACTTATCATCGAGCAGTTTTAGCACACAGTTCATGCTCGTTAAAAAATAAACGCAAGATCCGAGCAGTTTTAGCGCATAGTTCATGCTCGTTAAAAATAAACATAAGATCGAGCAAATGTTTCCACCCGCGTTTAAGCTCGTTAAAAAATGAACTATTCCGGTAAATAACCACAGTGAATGTAATATCATCAGCCACTAAAGCCTTGGTCGTGTTTGCACCGTCACCTCCACTTTTCCATTGGCCGATCGTTCACCTCCATATGTTTGTTTACCCATTTTGAGGAACAGCTACGAAGAGTGATTTCACTAGCCATCCTTGTGACACTGCCGTGATTGGAAAATTCCAACCTGTACCTGGAATCAGCTGCTAACCCGTTTTATCACTCGTTCCTCAAAAGACGAGTCTTCTTTAAGCTCTTTTCATCTGACTCGTAAAATATGAAAAGATTGTCGAGTCCTTGGCCTTCCAGCTCGTTAAAGGGACGGGAAGTGCTATCCCTCCTCTAGATTTTAATCTTTTTGGACCTGAGGGATTATTGCACAAAAAGATCGAGCGCTTGTTTTATTCGGCTTGTTAAAACTATCGAAAACTCATCCCTTCTGTATTGTTTTATACTTTTTCGGACTTAAGGGATTAGATGACGAAAAAGGACTTTTGGAGCTAACTTTATGTACCTTTTCAGACTCTCTAAAAATGAAAAGAACCGAGTTATCTTTGTCGCTAGACTCGTTAAATGCATTAAATAGCGACAAACTTGTCTTTAGACGAGAACGAGTTTCACTATCGCTAGGCTCGTTAAAACATAGCGATGGGCTTGCCCGAAGGGCAGGTTATAGAACAAGCATATGTTATCCTCCTCAAGCTTGACAAAAATAAAGAGGTACTGGTAAGCAATGACTGGGGAAAAATTGGGAGAAACTCAAGAAAAATTTGATGGTAGCAAGTCGCTCTTGAACATGACACTTTTCCTCCGTACCACAATTGGGTTGGGTTGTTTCATTCACCGGTCACATCCATGGTCTTGCCATACCATCCATATTTGGGGTAACGCTACTGATCCATCACATCAGTGTCGCCATATGTTCAAGAGAAGTCGTTCAGAAAAGTCAACCGTGTCCCATCCACTGCCGTACATTATCCTTCATCCTTTCATGACCGCCACCCTGAATCATATGTCACAGATCGTTTTCACCTCCATCAAAATCATTAGCTCCGTTACGTGTCATTGATGTGGTATTCATTAAGGCCCTCCTTTGACGGATCGCTTCTTGTCGACGTCAGCTCATTATCCGAGAAGTTGATCTAGGAACAACCCCTTCAGTACTTTGAAGCTTGCATGCCTCAATGGCAAGTTTCTCACTTCCGGCGACAGGTATACATCAATGACCTTCGACCGAAAGATTTTGCGTGGTGTTCGACACCAAGTCCTTTATTCACACCACGTGAATTGTACTGCAGTACCTTGAGGGCCATTATCATTATCGGTGATTCCTCTCGCGCTTGTTAACGGTTTACCTCATTGACCGGTAATCAAGCGATGTCTTTCCATGTTCGACTTCAGAACATTTCTCACATGGATCGACTTGTACTTAGAGTGAAGATCGAATGAGTTTGAAGACCCCGGATCTAGTTTCATCCATCCGGGCTGCGATATATATTCAGAAAAGATAAAGACATTGACATCTACATCATTGCAGCAGATAATCATCCTACAAAGGATGATAATTTCATCAAAATTATCAGTCTATCACCAGACGGTTGTCTGTTCTATGTACAGAAAAATGAATTTATAAAGTTGAGCATGGGAATGCCCACCTCAGCTAGATCATGAAAGCAGTATGAAAAATAATGTATTGTATTGTATCTTATTACAGGTCTCCTCCCAGCATTGGATGAACTTCGGATCCCCCTGATAAAGCATTTCACCCGATAAACAGCCTCATACTTTAGGGGGAAACTGTTATAGACATTTTTGTGCCTTACAACATTGAGCATGAAATGTCCATAATCTAAGGGATCCAAAGTCCCTAAACATGTTGTTCCTACCCCTAGAGGAACAAGGCTAACAAACCACAGCAATTCACAGAAGTTCTCCACCAGAAACTGCTCAAAAACAAGTCAATTCAGGATCAATTCAGTGGCTCCACTAGCTGTCTGCGCTGAATGTCAAAGCCAACACTAGCTACCCGCACTGCAACGCAGGTAGAAGCACTACCAGGGTGCGTTGAGCGAGAATTTCCAAATGGCAAGTTCATTCCAAGAGGTGTCAAGACCCAGGAAGCTTCCAAAATCTTCCTCAATGACACTTGCCTCAGTGAATTCGACTGGTGATGAGTAAGAGGTTCCCAATCTCCAAGTGGAAGCAAGAACCTCCAAGTGGAATCAAGAACTGACAGAGGGAGAGGACACTAGTCAGATCTCAAGCTGACTCATCCTCTCTCCAAACATCTATATATGGATCTCTCCTCCATGAGATCTGGAGGCTGGAATTTTGTTATTGCAAAGAATTGTTGTTGGTTTGAGATTGGAATCATTGGGTGCTTAATGCTTTGAAGGGGGTGAAGATAGGAATTCCATTTGCTGGGAAGGAGATGCTGGATTGGAGCCCTCTGGGTTGTATCTCTTCCTGAACCTTGTTATTCATCAATAAAGCTATCTTGGTTTCTCCTATATACTGATGTATCTTTGATGTATGATTGCATTAGTATGTTTAGTTTATTTCTAATCCTGAACTAGTTATGAATATGAATCCATGTCTTGTGTAGTGTTCTCTTCTTGTGATCTTGCAGAAACCTGTTGAAGCTGGGCGAGCGAGAAGGAAAGTAGCTAGGAACCCTCAAAGAGAAGAGATACCGGATCGAGGGACAAACGGAAGACACTGGTTAGTCCATCTACCTCTCTTCATTCTTAATTCATAAAGGAAGAATACTAGAATAGCTGACTCTGTTTGTTGCTAAGGCACTGTCACACCTTAGGTGGATAGGATCGTCCTGAGAATGCAAGTAGCTGTTAACGGAGTCACTATACCTGGTATGGTGACTGCGTCGCAAGTACAAGCGCTACCTGTTGTATGTCAACCCCAAATTTCTCAGGTTGCAATACAACAGCCTCTTGTCTTAACGACTCAATCACAACCTCAGGTTGGTGACTCCTTATCTGGAGCGACTCAGGCTCAAACAAGTACTATGACTCCTCATCTTGGTCAATCATCCAGTATTGGACAACCAGGGTTGGTTCAATCTCAACAACCGCAATTCCAGCAATCATATCAAGGACCTGAGCAACAAGTCTTTGTAAGTAATAGGCAGCTGCATTTCCAAAGCGGTATTCAACAACCATACTATAATGGTTATGACCAACAACCTTGTCAAAGTTGCCAGCATCAAATACATTATGCTGGTATGCAAAGACCCACTGCTCAGACGATTCCATCTTATCCTGGGCATGCTTCGCCTAACCTGAATCAACAGTTGCCCTTTGTAGCAACTCTAGAATTACCAGATCTAAACCCGCTGACAAATGATCCAATTTCTTATGCCCCTTGGTGGCCAGCGATTCCGCATAAACTTCCGTCAGATATTCCTAAATTTAATGGAAATCCGGGTGAAGATCCGTCGAATCATGTGATGACATTTCATCTGTGGTGTTCATCAAACACCCTGAATGATGATTCGATAAGACTTCGCCTTTTTCAGAGGACGTTAACGGGTCCAGCGGCAAAATAGTATATTGAATTGCCTAGAGCTTCATTCGACAACTTCAGTACCTTAGCCACAACTTTCTTAACCCATTTTCAATTACCGATAAGGTATGAAACAGGAACGAAAATCCTAACCAACTTCAAACAGACAACGGCCACTCACATATCTGATCATATACATGAGTGGCGACGTCGTCGTAGGATGGTAAAAACGTACATTCCCGATCAGCTATTAGCTGAATGGTTTATCAAGTCGTTACTTCCCGCTATAACGGAAGATGTGGCAAAGGGAGGAGTCGTAACAGAAGAGCAAATTATCGCTCGTGCGCAATATCTAGACTTGGTCTATACTCAGTCTGGCACGCTCTACGACAAAATACCTGACGCCCCTAGACCGGAATTCTCAATTCCTCCTCCTCCTAAATCAAACAATGACTCTCACGCCGGGCGATGGCGTAATTGGCAAAACAAATACGAAATCGACAAAGGCTAAATCTAAAAAGGCCTGTAAGATTTCTAGTCAAAATGCAAATGAGGAACTTCTTGCCTCGGAAGTAAATGCCATGTCGACAGACAAGGGCAAACAACTGAAGCAACCAGGGGGCAAGAAGAAAAAGAAAGGGAGAAAAAGGAAACCCTCTGCGGGGTGTCATATATGCGATGAGGATCATTGGACGAGAGATTGTCAAAATATAGCTGAAGTTAAGAAACTCTTTAAGAGTTCAAAAACCCCAGCAGTTTTGACTGATCCGTTTCCAAACCCGGGAACCAAACTGGTTGCTAATCAAAATGCTTCCCGATCCCAAGTGCTTATGTTGTCTACCTCAAAGCAGCAGAATAATGCTTTGACAAGGAATAAAGATTACGGGAATCCACAGCTGTTGAATAACAAGGCTAATGAACAACCTAGTAGTTCGACGACAACTTTGACCGAAGTTGTGCCACCCATCATTCCTGAACCAATGATAAAGTCGCCAAAGGGAGTAGTACACAAATCGACATTTAATCCTCGTGCCAAAGTAGCACAGAATTATAATATAGTAGAGGACCTGGCCCAATCGCCGTCCGCTATGTCGACACTTGAGGTACCGCAAAATTGCCCCTCTCAAGAGCAAGCTATATTATCAGCAATAGGTGGGATTGGCCCAATGGATTCCAATCTTGTGGCCTTTGATCATAAAGGATATGACCCTCAGTTACCAGCTCAACTAGCTTTCCTTTTTCAAGTGAAAGCCCTCAACAAAACTGTTCATCGAACAATTATTGATGACGGGGCATCTACATGTCTTATGTCGATGACTTGCTGGAAAAATTTAGGATCACCACCCTTGTCAAAATCGTCAACGATGTTAAAAGCATTTGATGGACGATCATACACTCCATACGGGATTTTAAGTAACTTGCAAGTTGAACTGGGGGGCAAAACAGTAGAAGTTGATGTTGAAGTAATCGATGGAAACCTCGATTACAACATCCTACTGGGAAGGCCCTGGATATATGCCATGGCCGCAGTTGTGTCGACCTACTTCAGGAAGATTGCATTTCCCTTCCAAGGAGGAATTATAGTCGTCGACCAACAAACTTTCCTCCCCGACAGTTCACAAGTTACGGGAAGCACTCCAATGATCCATGGAAGCAATCATTTGCTTCAAAATATTGGAGTAGGTCTCCTAAAAGACCCTGCCTTAATGGGTACTTTTGCCCTACCGCCTGCGAGTAATCTGGCGGAAGTAGCCACAGTGGAAACCTACAATATGAAATCTTCTATATCTAATGGATTCGGAAGATTCCTAAACATTTTGTCAGCATGGATCATTGCCCTAAAAGAAATACTGTAAATACAATGGGCTCCGAGGACGGTTCTAATCTCGTGTCAACCTCGTTAAAAAATGAAACAAGGAGTCATGAGGATAGTTCTTTTACTGTGTCAACCTCATTAAAAAATGAAACAATCTCCTTTCCAAATCTCAAAGGTAAACCTTCATTCCAACCACCAAGTTGAATGCAATGAAGCTTGGGGAGCATGCACCTCGATTTGCGTTGTTATGCTGGGGGCATGCAAACTTATCATCGAGCAGTTTTAGCACACAGTTCATGCTCGTTAAAAAATAAACGCAAGATCCGAGCAATTTTAGCGCATAGTTCATGCTCGTTAAAAAATAAACATAAGATCGAGCAAATGTTTCCACCCGCGTTTAAGCTCGTTAAAAAATGAACTATCTCGGTAAATAACCACAATGAATGTAATATCATCAGCCATTAAAGCCTTGGTCGTGTTTGCACCGTCACCTCCACTTTTCCATTGGCCGATCGTTCACCTCCATATGTTTGTTTACCCATTTTGAGGAACAGCTGCGAAGAGTGATTTCACTAGCCATCCTTGTGACATTGCCGTGATTAGAAAATTCCAACCTGTACCTGGAATCAGCTGCTAACCTGCTTTATCACTCGTTCCTCAAAAGACGAGTCTTCTTTGAGCTCTTTTCATCTGACTCGTAAAATATGAAAAGATTGCCGAGTCCTTGGCCTTCCAGCTCATTAAGGGGACAGGAAGTGCTATCCCTCCTCTAGATTTTAATCTTTTTGGACCTGAGGGATTATTGCACAAAAATATCGAGCGCTTGTTTTATTCGGCTCATTAAAACTATCGAAAACTCATCCCTTCTGCATTGTTTTATACTTTTTCGGACTTAAGGGATTAGATGACGAAAAAGGAATTTTGGAGTTAACTTTATGTACCTTTTCAGACTCTCTAAAAATGAAAAGGACCGAGTTATCCTTGTCGTTAGACTCGTTAAATGCATTAAATAGCGACAAACTTGTCTTTAGACGAGAACGAGTTTCACTATCGCTAGGCTCGTTAAAAGATAGCGATGGGCTTGCCCGAAGGGCAGGTTATAGAACAAGCATATGTTATCCTCCTCATGCTTGAAAAAAATAAAGAGGTACTAGTCAGCAATGACTGGGGAAAAATTGGGAGAAACTCAAGAAAACTTTGATGGTAGCAAGTCGCTCTTGAACATGACACTTTTCCTCCGTACCACAATCGGGTTGGGTTGTTTCATTCACCGGTCACATCCATGGTCTCGCCATACCATCCATATTTGGGGTAATGCTACCGATCCATCGCATCAGTGTCGCCATATGTTCAAGAGAAGTCGTTCAGAAAAAGTCAACCGTGTCCCATCCACTGCCGTACATTATCCTTCATCCTTTCATGACCGCCACCCTGAATCATATGTCACAGATCGTTTTCACCTCCATTAAAATCATTAGCTCCGTTCCGTGTCATTGATGTGGGATTCATTAAGGCCCCCCTTTGACGGATCACTTCTTGTCGACATCAGCTCATTATCCGAGAAGTTGATCTAGGAACACCCCCTTTAGTACTTTGAAGCTTGCATGCCTCAATGGCAAGTTTCTTACTTCCGGCGACAGGTATACATCAATGACCTTCAACCGAAAGATTTTGCGTGGTGTTCGACGCCAAGTCCTTTATTCACACCACGTGAATTGTACTGCAGTACCTTGAGGGTCATTATCATTATCGGTGATTCCTCTCGCGCTTGTTAACGGTTTACCTCATTGACCGGTATTCAAGCGATGTCTTTCCATGTTCGACTTCAGAACAATTCTCACATGGATCAACTTGTACTTAGAGTGAAGATCGAACGAGTTTGAAGACCCCAGATCTAGTTTCATCCATCCGGGCTGCGATACATATTCAGGAAAGGTAAAGACATTGACATGTACATCATTGCCGCAGATAATCATCCTACTCAAAGGATGATAATTTCATCAAAATTATCAGTCTACCACCAGACGATTGTCTGTTCTATGTACAGAAAAATGAATTTATAAAGCTGAGCATGGGAATGCCCACCTCAGCTAGATCATGAAAGCAGTATGAAAAATAATGTATTGTATTGTATCTTATTACAGGTCTCCTCCCAGCATTGGATGAACTTCGGATCCTCCTGATAAAGCATTTCACCCGATAAACGGCCTCATACTTTAGGGGGCAACTGTTATAGACATTTTTGTGCCTTACAGCATTGAGCATGAAATGTCCATAATCTAAGGGATCCAAAGTCCCTAAACATGTTGTTCCGACCCCTAGAGGAACAAGGCTAACAAACCACAGTAGTTCACAGAAGTTCTCCACCAAAAACTGCTCAAAAACAAGTCAATTCAGGATCAATTCAGTGGCTCCACTAGCTGTCTGCGCTGAATGTCAAAGCCAACACTGGCTAATTGCACTGCAACGCAGGTAGAAGCACTACCAGGGTGCGTTGAGCGAGAATTTCCAAATGGCAAGTTCATTCCAAGAGGTGTCAAGACCCAGGAAGCTTCCAGAATCTTCCTCAATGACACTTGCCTCAGTGAATTCGACTGGTGATGAGTAAGAGGTTCCCAATCTCCAAGTGGAATCAAGAATTGACAGAGGGAGAGGACACTAGTCAGATCTCAAGCTGACCCATCCTCTCTCCAACATCTATATATGGATCTCTCCTCCATGAGATCTAGAGGCTGGAATTTTGTTATTGCAAAGAATTGCTGTTGGTTTGAGACTGGAATCATTGGGTGCTTAATGCTTTGAAGGAAGGTGAAGATAGGAATTTCATTTGCTGGGAAGGAGATGTTGGATTGGAGCCCTCTGGGTTGTATCTCTTCCTGAACCTTGCTATTCATCAATAAAGCTATCTTGGTTTCTCCTATATACTGATGTATCTTTGATGTATGATTGCATTAGTATGTTTAGTTTATTTCTAATCCTGAACTAGTTATGAATATGAATCTATGTCTTTGTGTAGTGTTCTCTTCTTGTGATCTTGCAGAAACCTGTTGAAGCTGGGCGAGCGAGAAGGCAAGTAGCTGGGAACTCCCAAAGAGAAGAGAAACCAGATCGAGGGACAAACGGAAGACACCGGTTAGTCCATCTATTTCTCTTCATTCTTAATTCATAAAGGAAGAATACTAGAATAGCTGTTTCTGTTTGTTGCTAAGGCACTGTCACACCTTAGGTGGATAGGATCGTCCTGCATAGGCATTTTTCCCCACAACAAATATGTAAGTCTTTCACCCCTTCTTTGAGCATCCACCCTCGGTTAAAGTGAAATGGGATAGGCCCCAAAGCCTCTGGTGGATTTATTATGATAGCCACGGGACGGTGATCAAACTCTTGTCTTACAAGAATTGACAAAAAACTATCAATGACCCTAACCAACTAGTTATTTTGGATTAGAGCTTGGTCGTAATGTGAGTGCTTCCAATTATTTTATTAGTGTACTTTTCCTTTTTTGGCACAACATCCATGAGATCCCATTCACTAAGGATATCCTCCAATCTCTCTTAAAACAAATCTTTGACATTAGATCCTCCTCGCTTCTCCATGGAGAAGAGAACATTGTTGAAGTCACCACCCACTATAGAGTCACTATGCCATTGGTCCTCATTTAACTTTATTAACGAATCCCAAAATTCCTCTTTGTCACTATAGGTAACTGGAAAGTAAATATTGATATACAATGGCACTTCTCCACTAGTTCTGTCTTTTAGTTTAACAACTATCCAGAACCCGAATTTGCAACTACCTTTTAACATGTTCATAGAATCAATCTAGAGAGTACAAAGACCTCTGGAGGCTCTAGACGAACTCTAGGTGATTCAGGAGCTAGAACTCTAGAATGATTTGGCTAAAATCGACATGCCTTCCTCTTTTAACTTCATTTCTTGAAGAAAAAATTTCTTAAGGTTTTTTCGATCTCATGAGATCTTTTACAGCCTAAGATCTCGAGGGGTTTCCCTGTCCCCTTATGTTCTAAAATAGATTTCATCGAAACTTGGAGGCTTTAGATTTACCACTTTTTGACCTGGTAGTTGCTTGTTACATTATCTATGGTTGGTTTCCCAACTTGATATTTTGTTCTGCCTTGGCTTCTTTGACATCTTTGTTCATAGGTCGCCCTTTTGCCTTATGGTTCTCAATCTCTTGGCTGGATGAGTCACTATTCCAGTTTAATCCATTTTTGGTGCTCCTTGTGAGGACCTTACTAGTTCCTTCTTCTAGTTGCTCTCGTGATTCAAGAACTTTGTTTAATCCTTTATGGGCTTGAGGACTCGAAACCACAAATTGATCCTTTGACTAAGTTAGACTTGCAACCAAATCCAACTCAGCTTCTTGGAGATCTCCATATTCTTCTTCTACCACTACCACTTCTTCCATGGGCACAATCTCAAGATTGCCCGGGGCCAAAGCATCCTTCTCAACCCCTTCCTGCAATAGGATGTCAAAAGGGTTAGCATTAGTGGAGGCCATATTTTGTCCAAAAGGTTTGTTATTCTTTGTGCCACCTTTCCCTTTGGTGGAGAGATGCTTTTGGTATTTTCATTGACCATCGTATGGGGTAGACCCTTCTCTAAATCCACTTCTACACATATTTTTTGCATAGGAAAATTGTTGCCCTTTAGGCTCATCCCAGTCAAGGTAGTGACTAACACCATTTGATATTGTTTTTAAGCAATCATTGCTCCAGTAAGATAATGGAAATCGAGGGAGATTGACCCACACTCACATTGCCTTAGGAACATCGTCGCCCGAGTTGACATCAAGAGACCATGTGTTAAGATACATACCTATGGAGTGAAAGAAGTAAGGTTCGTTTCTGAAAACAACATTGCAATCCTCCTTGCATTCGAAAATTAGAGCAAAGAAGTCGTTCCCCACTTCATATGCATTGAGGTGCCCCTTCATCATTGGCTTCCAACTCTTTTTTTTCCACTGCTCTACGGACTTGGGAGAAGGCCAAAGGCCCATGAAATTCTCGACTAGAGCTCTGTCATGGAAGGTCAGGGAGGTTTTGGGGAAACTTTGAGAAAGGATGATGACAAGTGTATTCTCCACTTTTTTAATGAATTTTGTATGCAAATTCCTTTGGACACATATTAGTCTTAAGGTTGGAGATCAACACATGAAAGCAACCTCCTCATCCCCGAGAGGGCCTGAGACCCTACCCCCTCCGACCATTGTAACTTATGTTTAAAAATCATCGACATGCGTAGGGTGCTAAACTTTGTGGCGTTTCGGTCGTTGAAGAGACAACGATAAACTTGTCCTTCGCAATAATAATTGAGGTCCAGCATTAAATTAATAATTGAGGTCCAGCTTTTCGTAAATTGCGGAGCATCTTAACTCTATTGTGAGAAGAAATTTCATGCATAAAAGTGGAGAACTTGGACAGCCACTTGCAGAAAGTCTGTACCCTGTAGTCTGGACAGCATCTTTTCGTTGGTAAATAAAATTATTTTAACTAGGTAAATAAAATTATTTTAATGAATAAAAAGTGAAAATTAAGAAAATTTATATGGTATTTGTATTTATATTTTATTATTTTTTCTTTAAGATATTGGTTTTTTCTTGAGATTATAGCTATGACTAAATTTATAATATACAAGTACAACATAATTAATATGAAAGACAATAGGTTTAAGATTTCTTCAAATTTTAGTCAAAACCACTTGCAATTTAATATAGGTTGGTAAAAGAATGTCAGTGTTGGCTAAACAATTGGATAATGGAGTAGGAGAATATTTTGTAGAATATTGATAACATTGAAAATAATGTCACATCTAAATTCAAGGAGAAATGTTTGTGTGATAAAAAAAGTAGAGAATAAAAGAAGATTAAGGTATAAGAGAGTGGTCATTAACTCTAATCTAGAAGATCAAAACTAGTTCTATGTTATATCTAACTTAAAGAAAAAAATCAACATTATTAAAATAAGAACATAAACCTTTTAGTGATACACAACATTGGATATTTCCTACAACATCATGTGATGAAAGAATTTCTCATTTTTATGATACTAAAAAGATGAGGGTTGAAAAACACTTTCTCTTAAAATGTCCTACATGTGCTCACATTAAGTCTCAATTTCACAATATTTTTAAATTTACTAAATTTCTTAACCTATTAGTTCAACAAAGCTATCAAAATTTAGAAAAGCTTTAGAACCCCAAGAAAAAAAATAATATCTTTATTTCAAGATGAAATTATGTACATTCCATATATATATATATATATATATATATATATATATATATATATATATAGCGAGAGAGAGAGAGAGAGAGATCAACCTCCTTACAAATACTAACTAAAAATTGTTCATAACCTTTGCCATAGGCACCAAAATAGACTTCTCAATCTATCCATTTATGACTTGTGTGGCAATACTCAAACTATCCTGTATGTGGGAATACTTCTTTATTAATGTAAAACAAAATAAGTATCAGATCTTATGACTTGTCAACTTCATCCGCTCATGATATCAAAAATTTGAAGTTACAAGTCACTTAATTTCCCACTTATTATATTTTTATAAATCAACTTCTTTGTGAATCATGACAAAAGTGTCCAATTGTATCTAAGTTTTATAGAGTAGGATCCCCTCAAATCATTAAATGTTCATGTAATTTCAACCTATTTGTCCATTAGTATAATATGACCATGATTAAGTTCATCCAAGACTTTTTCCCAATGATTTGACTATTACCTTGGAATTCCCAACTAATGAACTATAAGTCATCCTTGTTTCAATAAAGAGGTTGATGTTAGGTCACCAATCATGTCCACAGTTAGTCTTAACATTCTATTGTAAATAGCGAACTAAGCATTCTGGAAGAAATTATTGCATCTCATAATCCCATCAACCCCAATCCTCACTTCCACCCTGGACCCAACTCTCCAAGCCAAATACTTCTCTAGAATTGGGAAGGAAGGCGCAAGAGAATTCTAATCATTAGTAACATTATAGATGTTTTTGTTCCATGTTCAAAACCAATCCAAGATCAAATCATTAACTATATATTTATTCTCTATCAGCCTACTCCAAACACTTGAATTGAAACATTGCCACAAAGACTTAGCAACTAATGCTTTTCCAAATATGATATCATTCTTAAGACCCAAACCACTCACTTCTTTTGACCAATTGATTTTTTCCCAATTAAATAGATATATACCTTTATACTAAGCACTTCCCCTCCACGGGTAATTAAAATAGATCATTCTAGTTCAACCATGATTCCCTTAGGAATGCAAGCAAGTAAGTGCCAAAATACTAGAAGTTCTTATATAGCAATATTAATTAGAACCAAACAACCTCCATGGGATAACCAACTTTTGCACCAAAAATTAATTTTTGATTCAACCTTCCCCAATTACCACTCCTAATCCTATTTCAAGTGGTAGTTTGGATTCAATGTAAACCCTAGATAATTATAGCTGAAAGAAATAGTAAACACACAAGTGACACCATCGTTTTTGGATAAATCGTCCCTAGAAAAACCCAACTTGGGAAAACTAGTGCAACAACTCTGAGGGTTATATTATTATGCAATCTTTCTGAGTACAACTGGGTGCCTAATTGGCTCACCCGACAGAGAAAATAATCTGGCAGTAATACCCCTATTTTTAGAAGCAGATATTCAGAAAGTTTGCCCCACGAAACCCTCTCCATCACAATCTGAAGCTCAGTGTCAGCCCTCCTAGCCTCTGCGTCAGCCCTCTAAGGCTCTGCGCAGCCTCTACGACCCTCTGCATCACTCCTGCAACCTCTGCATGGATGACGCAGGCCCTTCTGGCCTCTGCGCAGTTGCTTCTGCCTCTACATGGCTCCCTCTGGCTCAGTGTCTTCCTCTCTCTGCTTCTGCGTTGGTCTCTCAGCATTATATTTACCTCTCTATCTCTTACTCACTTCCCCTCGCTGTAATTGATCACTGATTTGATTTCTCTTAGCAAACCCAGCTCTAAAAAATCAAATGACTGATCACTCTGGTGTATTGTCCAACTGACCCTCAAGCCTCCTCTTATACTTTTCCCGTTGGTCATTCAACAACTGAGATTACATCTCTAACTAATGGCTGAGATTAGATTTGGCTTGATCCATGTTATTTAGAACTTTCTAACCCAGTTTTATATTAATACCCATTAATATTGTATTTTTCCTAAGTTTGGACTTAGGAACTCCATTAAAAATATTAATTATTTTAATATCTTCTAAACTGGGTAGAATCTGCCCAAACCATTTCTAGGTCTTGGAGATCTCATGTGCTTTAGCCTCTCCACCAATTTTCATGGTTAGAGCACATCCGATGCTACCCCAAATCAACACTCCCGCTTAGCGAGGACTGTGCTCTAGTAATACTCTAAACTGAGCATCACTTTGATTATACAGCACCGGTACTTGTGCTGATGTTAGGCCTCCCCACCCAACATCCTCTGCATTGTTGCATCATGTACTATTACCCCTGGACCTGCCACTGCCACTACTGCATCTGTACAACAACTCCCTCTACATTTGTGTTGTTGTTGGTCCTTTCTCCCAACACTACATCTGCACTGCAACCCCTTCTCATCATGTTGCATCGTGCTATTGCAGTGCAACTCAGTTACTAAGAAGTAATTGATCCACCCAACTACTGACATCCCTGTCAAGCTAGACACACTCCTGATGCTGAAGCTCTCTCTATCGTTATCTCGTGCTCCCTCTACTACCTCTGCGCTATTGCAACAACTCCCTACCTCTCACACCGTTGCAAACCTCTATGTGCCATCCTGCACTATTACAACCTCCCCCATGCCTCTCGCACTGCTACAAACCTCTCTGTGCTGCCCGGGACTACTGCATGTAGCACTCTCTGCAGCTCCATCCGCATCCCTTTCTATCGACATCCGCCATCCTCCTACTTTTCACTTCGGGGCTCCTGTAGCCAGGTATAATCCAAGAGTTTGGGTACCTCAAGGATCCTACCCCTCATCGCCTGTAGTATTCCTAACTACAACTCGATGTCTCCCCACCTCTTCTCTAGAGGTACATGAGAACTCATGGCACAATCATCATCCTCTTCTACCTCCTTTTTTTCCTTCGTTGGCACTTCCTTAGAGTCAGACGTCTCTCCCTTATTCTTCTTCCTCGGAAACTGGTTTGTATAATGCCCCAGTTCCCCACAGTTGAAGCACTTTATCTTGGAGAGGTCATTTTTCTTCCTCTTCTCCTACTTCCCCGCAGATGCTAGAGCTGCATCCTCTTCCTCCTCTTTCTTAATCCAGACTCCTTTGTTGCTACTTCTTGTCTTGGATAAACCTCTAATCTCTTCTTGGCGAAGAGCTACCCACAATTCTTCCCAATCTAGAAGATTCGCCTTGCCCAGAATACTCTGGACAACTATCTCCCACTCCTTGGAGGCTGCCTTTAGGGTGGTCCTCACCATCAACTTCTAATCTGGCGTGGCCCCTATGGAAGTCAGTTGGTCTCGAATCTCCTTCAATCTACCGAGGAAGTGATCTGTCTGCTCCCCCTTCTGCATCTGGTATGATCGCAGATGATTCTTTAGTAACATCTTCATCTGCACGGAAGTTTGCTGGTACAACGTCTTCAAGGCGTCCCACAATTCCTTTTTCGTCTCCTTCTCGACAATATGTTGGACCACATGATCCTTGACCCCATCAAGGATTATGCATTTTTCCTTTGCCATTACTTCGTCGTACTTTTCGTTGTCAGTTGGGTCAACTAGGATAGCCATTGTTCTCAAGGCGAAGGCCTTGATGCGATGTCTATCTAGAATGGACAAGATCCTGGCCTTCCAAACGACAAAGTTGGATGCCCTGTCCAGCTTGTCCTAATCCCTCAGTCCATTCATGGTCATCTCTCTGCTCTTCCTTTCGACTCCTCTAATTCTCTACTTCCCTCTGGAAGTTCTCTTTTCAACTCCCTCTAAGTCTCTAATTCCCGTCTGGAAGTTCTTTGCTAGACTCCCTCTGTGTCTCGATTTCCCTCCTAGAAATCCACCTGCCAATCGTCAAGTCGCACCTCTTCAATCTCCTATGCACCTGCAACATTGATTTAGATTTCCTGGCTAGAAATCCGCCTAGGAAGAGACTCCCTCTACCTTGGTTTTGCCCCATTAGGTATTGTTCTATCTCGGCAACAACAACACCCCACCAGGTTCACTCCCCACAATCTACGCACAGCTTCCTATGCCCCAACAACTGAAGGACTAAGCCTCTAGGCTCTGCGCAATCCCGACACTGGCTAAAATGCTCCCCTAGCCAACTGCGTCAACCCTCCAGGTTTATGTGTGGCTATTTGTGAGTTTTTTCTACCCTTAGCCTCTGCTTTTACCTCTCTTTGGCCCTAACCGATGACGGAGTTCCTCTGCATCAACCCTCTCTGCAAGGAACAACTTTTGTTACACGAGACAGTTGTTTCTGCCGCAAATGCTCTACTTCAGCTGGTTCCTTCAGCTCTCCTGTGATCTGCAACGCTCGGATACCATGTTGAAATTTCTAAGTATTACCCGTTAGAAATTTTATCTGTATTCTCTGGGTTATTTCTCCTACTTGTTAATTACAAACAAGTTATTTAATCATATAAATACTGAAATAAACACAATACAGTCTCAACCATCTACAGATCAACAGCTGAAAGAAATAGAAAACACACAAGTGAGACTGTTGTTTTTGGACAACTCGTCCCTGGAAAAACCCAATTTGGGAAAAAAGTGCAACAATTCTGAGGGTTATATTATTATGCAGTCTTTCTGAGTACAACTGGGTGCCAAACTGGCTCACCCAATAGAGAAAATAAGATGGCAGTAATACCTCTCTATTCCGAAGCAGATATTCGGAAAGTCTGCCCCACGAAACCCTCTCCAGAACAATCTGAAGCTCAACATCAGCCCTCTTGGCCTCTGCATCAGCCCTCAGATGCTCTACGTAGCCTCTACGACCCTCTACGTCACTCCTGCAGCCTCTGTGTGGATGACGCATGCCCTTCTGGCTTCTGTGCAGTCGCTTCTGCCTCTGCGTGGCTCCCTCCAGCTCAGCGTCTGCCTCTCTTTGTTTCTGTGCTGGTATCTCGGCACTATCTCTCCCTCTTTGTCTCGTACTCACTGCCCCTCACTGCAACTGATCACTGATTCGATTTCTCTTAGCAAACCCCACTCTAAAAAATCGAATGATTGACCACTCTAGTGTTTTCTCCAACTAATGCTCAAGCCTCTGCTTATACTTTTCTTGTTGGTCCTTCAACAGCCGAGATTACATCTCTAACCAACGACTAAGATTATATTTGGCTTGATCCATGTCATTTAAAACCTTCTAACCCAGTTTTACATTAATACTCATTAATATTTTATTTTTCCTAAGTTTAGACTTAGGAACTCCATTAAAAATATTAATTATTTTAATATCTCCTAAACCGGGTAGAATCTGCCCAAACCATTTCTGGGTCTTGGAGATCTCATGTGCTTTAGCCTCTCCACTAATTTTCATGGCTAGAGAACATCTGATGCTACCCCAAATCAACAACGACAACATTGACTTAGAATGAATTATTGACTTTATGTTAATACAATACTACCATATTATATTAGAATTACATAGTTGTTTTGTAGTTAATTATTATTTATTTTTTTAACAAGAATGGTTATGGTGTTTCATTATCTGCTTGGCCAATGGCCACAAATTCGGTTACAAAATGAGGAGCACTTTCCAACATGTCGTTCTGCCAGGAGGGGATTGGCTTTTGCTCTTATCCTCTTCCTCTTTTTACAATTTTCAAAATGGTCTTTGAATGCTAATTGTCCTAGATGAAAAATGCAGACAAACTGATTTAATAGGAAACAATAAAACATATCTTTTCATGGAATAGGAGTCCACAGAAATTCCTTGTTTCTGAGAACGGTTCCAGCTTCTAAATGGACTGCAATGTTTGCTTGGGCGTCTGCTGCTTTGTTATTTGCTCTTAGAACATGAAAATATGTCAAGCGAAGCGATTTTGAAATGCTTTTGATTCTGGAAAGAAGCCTGGCTAGGTGCAGATCAGAAGGGTTGGAGTTGGTCACCACAGCTCTTATAATAACTTGGGAGTCTCCGAGAATGTTTGCTTCCCGAATTCCCAGCTCCTTGAGGAAGATTACCCCTTGCAAGAGGGCGAGAGCCTCGGCTTGCATGCTTGATGTATGTCCAAGCCCCCAGGCAAAGTTATGAGAAGAAATGTTGTCTGGCATGATAATGTGACCACCCGCCCCAGCTTTCCCTGGATTCCCTTTAGCTGCTCCGTAAAAAAAAAGAGATGGAATTAATTGCTTGGACAGCCATTCCTGGAATTCGATCTCATTTTTCCTGATTTGCCAAACTTCAAGTTCTGGAGGTGGGCTTCTTGGTTTATGGAAGCTAATCTTGAAGGCCATTCCCAGCTCTCTGTCATGTTGACTGAGGTTTGAATCATCATCTATGCCTTCCAACCATTCACTTAATTGGCACTTCACTGAATTAGCTACTATTCTGTGATCATGAGCTTTGTTTTGAAAAATCCTCCTGTTCCTTTCTAACCAAACCTGCCAACTAGTGAATTTTGGCAAAGCACACCATGCTGCTCTGATCTTTTTGTTATTTGGTTGAACACCTGGGTATTTGGCCATCCAACCTGCAAACAACTCTTGAACTGAAGTGGGGAAATTGAGATCGAGATTCCAATTGTCCAGAAGATCCTGCCAGACAGATTTTGTGAAATTACATTCGATCATTATATGGAGAGCGGTTTCAGAATTTGTATTATAAAGAACACATCTGGACGGTCCCTTAAATCCTCTGTTTTGAAGTCTGTCCTCGGTAAGAATTTTTTGATGGCTAAGAATCCAGCAAAAATGATCAATTTTTGGTATAGACGGGAAGTTCCATATCCCTGCCCAGGGAGCTGGGTTGGGAGGGACGTTTGGGCGCTCTAAGAACTTGAAGTAACCCTGTTTGACTGTATAACCAGAGCGACTGTTTTCCCAGCCTCTTGCGTCCTTTCTGTTGGCGTGGAGGGGAGCCAATCCATGGAGATGGGCTTTGAGAGCCGTCCATTCATTTTCCAGATCGATGGGCACTGGTAACCGCTTCCAGCCCGTCCAGTAATTCTCTGTCCAATCCGACAAATCCCACAGAGTATGTATGTGCGCTGCCTCCAACCAATTCCTGAGCGCTGTAAAATTGCCAGCGTCTTCCAAAGGGGGTCGATTCATGATTTTGTCCTTCCAAACCTGAATTTTCTTACCGTTACCAGGAACCCAATGGGCATAACTGTTAATCATCGGCGCGATTTTGTTAAGGAGAATGCTGAAGTGCGTTCTGGGCGAGTTTTTGGGGTGGTCTAAACACCGGAGCCTTGGGCCTCTAAAGTACTTCTTCCATAACGCAATCTGAGCCCAGCTAGGATTAGGAGCGATTATTTTCCATGCTAGTTTGGCTCCCATAGCAAGATTTTTGGCATTCAGATCTTTGAGATTTAATCCTCCTTCGAGATATGGTTTTGTGACTATTTCCCAACTGATTAGGGAGAATTTCTTGTCATTGTGCTTGCCTCCTTTCCAAAAAAATCCCCTGATTAATTCATCCATCTTTTTTATAGTTCCCACTGGTGCCAGAAGGACCGCAAATTTGAAGATCGGAAGACTGTTGAGAACTGCTTTGACGAGCACAGCTTTGCCAGCGATGTTAAGCCAAGAGGAACCCCAGGAATGCATCTTTGATTTGAATTTATCTATGAGAGAAGTCCAGTCTTTGCTTGCCACTCTCCTGTTGAAGACTGGTAGCCCAAGATATTTGAAAGAGGACCAACTAATGGAGGCAGAAAATCCCAAACATCTAGCTATGGAGGATGCAACGGAAGCAGGAGTATTCCAACAGAAAATCTGACATTTCCCCTTGTTTAAATCACTGCCTGAGATTTTGCAGAAGTCATCCAAAACTGCTTTGGAGTTGATAGCTGATTGAAAAGTTGCAGCTCCCAAAGGGAGGGTATCGTCAACGAAAAGTGCATGGTTGATGCGCTTCACCCCTCTTGCAATGCACAACCCGTTGATAGCATGATCTTGCTGCTTTTTATTCAGATAGAAACTAAGAACAGAGGCTTGAATGATGAAAAGGAGAGGTGAAAGACGGCACCCCTGCCTCAGTCCTCTAGAGGCTTTGAAAAATTCAACAGCACTTCCATTCACTAGAGGAGCAATCCAGGGCTCCGTAATACAGGCTTTTATCCACTTTATAAAACCTTGCCCGAATCCCATTTTAAGCATTACATCAAACAAAAATTTATGATTAACACGATCAAAGGAATTCGATAGGTCAAGTTTGATGACCATACCTTTTTCCTTACGATGCTGGCTGGAATGTATTGCCTCCTGGACCAGCACGAAATTGTCGACTAGCTGTCTGCCTTTGATGAATCCCCCTTGATTATCCGGAATGATTTCGGGGAGGAATCTTTTCAGCCTGTTTGCTATCACTTTGGTGATCACTTTGTACCCGATGTTGCATAGTGATATTGGGCGAAATCTGCTGAAGTTGTTTGCCCATTTTTCCTTAGGGATAAGGGCTAGAAATGTCGAATTTGTGTAGCCTCCAATCTTCTGACAGTTCTGTGATTTCTGGATCATTTTGAGGAATTCCTTCTCAATAATCTGCCAACAAGTTTGTAAGAATCTTGGGGTGAAACCGTCCGGGCCCGGGGCTTTATCCGGGTCCATGGCGAATAGAGCCTCCTTGACTTCTTTAAGCGTGATTATGCTTTCTAGAGCCTGATTGATTTTGGATGTGATGATCTTAGGAACAACATCTAAGAGGCTGAAATTTTGATCTGCTCTGATGTCTTCTCTGTACAGATTCTCAAAATGCTCAGAGGCTGCTTTTTTTATGCTAGTAAAGTCCCTTAGAACACTGCTTTCTTCTTTTATTTCTTTAATAGAGTTCTGGCCTTTCCTAGCTTGAGATTGCTTGTGAAAAAAGGAGGTATTCCTGTCTCCGGCTTTAAGCCAAAGACTTCTAGATTTGAGTCTCCAGTACTCTTCTTCGGCCAGGCATGCTTTGTGGAAGTTTTACTGAAGCTTGGCCTCCTTTTCCAAATCTTCATTTGAAATATTAGCTGTTTCAAATTGAAGGTGACGTCGTTCCAGATCTGATTGAGTTTTTTTCCTTTCCTCAGCTGGATTAGGCAAGGTCCTGGCCCATTTTTTTAGCATGGCTTTCACTCTTTTGAGTTTTTCTTCCCACACAAAGAAGGCAAAGCCCTTAACTGGGTTTTTCCAGCAGTCTCTGACCTTATCCATGGAGTCTGCCTCCTTGATCCAGAGAGAGCAGAATCTGAATGGAATAGGCCCCAGATCCTGAGAAGCCAGCAATTCCAGACTGATAGGCTTGTGGTCTGATGTACTTCTGTGCAGGATGCGCGATCTAGCTTCTAACCCAATGAGTAGGAAGGAACTTTGAACCAAGAAGTGGTCCAATCTTGTCGCTATATGTCCTAGCCCAGCCCTTTTGTTTGACCACGTGAACTTGCCAATAGTAGGCTTGATATCGATCAGATCCCAGTCTTGCATGAGATCCTCTACTGTTTCTCTTGTTGGGTCTCTGACAATACTGCCTCCTCTCTTTTCTGATGGCAGGAGGGTGAGGTTGAAATCTCCTGCAATGATGATGTTCTCCAAGTCTTCCCGGTCTGCCAAATTTTTTATGGAGTCCCAACATAATTTCTTTTCACCTGCATTATTTGGAGCATATACATTGACTAGACTCATAATTGCTTTAGATTCTAAGTGTTGCAACTTTAACAATATCCAATGAGTATTTAGGGTTTTAGAGATGAGGGAGAACTTATGTGGATTCCAGAGCGACCCAAGTCCTCCTGAAGCTCCCCGAGCCGAAGTTGCATGCGCACCGTCTTTTTTCCAAAACTTTCTACTTGCTTGGAGGAAGGATGATTCCTCCATCTTAGTCTCCTGGATGAGGAGGATGTCTGGGGTTTCCTGCCTTATCAGACTTCTCATCGCCTCTTCCTTGGCTTTGGATCCCATACCCCTACAGTTCCAGGAGACAATCTTCATTACTTACTTTTGTTGTGGAGAGCTCCTTTGGAGCTCTCGATTAGGGCCTTCTTCATCTTCAGATTTTTTGCTAGAAGTTTCTCTAGCGTAGGCTGGCTGCCCTGGAGCTTGTCTTTGTATGTTTCTTGTTCCCTTTTTTCTTTTGTTGACATTCGGCCTCTTGTAGATCTTCTGGGGGTGGATTGCGATTCCCCTATTTCCCCTTCTTCCTCCGACTCATCGGATTCTTGGGTTTCCTCCTCGTCTTCAGATATCTTTCCTTTGGGAATCTCTGGCTCACTTTTAGATTTAGTCGGGGAGACTTCTTTCGGGGTTTCTGTATCCTGGGAAATTATGGTTTCTGATCCCAGGATCTCATATCTGTTCCCTTGACTTTCCATGGGCGGCTTCTGAGCAGGCGCTGTTTGGGGTGTTCTGGTGCTAGCATTTGCGGCCTTCCTGGAGGTAGTTCTGGATCTCTTCGCCTGATTCCATCCTTCCTCTTTCCCTTTATCTTCAGCCCCTTTGGACGGGCAGTCTCTAGCGAAATGTCCATAGACTTGGCACTTCCGACATTTGAACGGCAGCTGCTCATAGTCTAGTTTCTGAATATGTGTCCACGGGCCCACCCTTATTTTGACAGCTTCAGGAAGACCAACCTCCAGATCCACCTCCACGCAAATTCTGGCGCAGTCATACTGGTCTCTATTGTTGGCCCTGTCAATGAATTTCCCGAGGGTGTTCCCGATGTGCTTCAGGGAATCCCAGTTCCAGCAATGGACCGGAAGATTGGGGAGTCTTACCCATACTGGGACTGCTGAAGGTACATCCATTGCCGGGTCGAAATCTGGCGTCCATTTGTTCAGGTACAGCCCTTGAGGCCCCATGAAATAGGGTCCATTTCTGAATATGAGATCCTTGTCTTCTTTTTCTGAGAATTCAAAAAGAAAGTATCCTCTTCCGAGAAAGTAAGATGTTACCTTGCCCTGGATCAACGGAGCCCAGTTTCTGGAGACCCAGTTCTCTGTTGATTTAGGAGAGGGCCAGAGACCTGTAAACTGACCCACTAGGGCACGTTCCGACAACCAAAGGGCTACTTGGATTGGACCTTCGGGAGAAAGGGTGATCTTAGGGATGTCATCAAGTCTTTTGACGAACTTAGCAGCTTACATTGCTTTCTTCTTGGGGAGCGAGGCCAACAAGGATCTGAAGGCCTCAGTTGCAGAGGATGGAGGAGGGGAGGAAGATCCCGGGGGAGGGTCTAGATCTTCCATGAAGATCTAGCTCTAACCGCAGATGGAAAAAGAGGGAGAAGGGCGAGCAAATGCAGGGCGAAAGGAGCACCCACGCTCAGCAACCAAGGAAGGGACGAGGCCACGGATCCGCAGGAGCGGACCACGCGGAACAGAGCCGAGCGCAGCAGCTCAGGCTTCCCGTCGCGCAGCGTTTTCTTTATTGCTTTATTATCCCTTTCGTTTTAATAGTATTTAATTAATATTATATATAGTTTAGTATCAATATATAGTCAAATATATGTATATATAATAGGTTAATATTTAGTAGTATATGATAGGTTATAACATTAGGTGATAATTTATACAAATCAATTTGATCTAACATAAGAATAACAATTAGTATTAACTTAACATAGTGTCATAAGGCTAGCATTAACAATACTTAATATAACTTAGTTGGATTATATTAGAATAACATTTCATTTAAGCTAGGATAACCTTTAGGCTAGTCTTAGGTGGCAGGGTAACTGGACTCATAACTAGTTGAAACCACCATATCAAACAGAAAAGGATTTGCTCTAATGTCCCGACCGGGTGGCTTCCCCCCAATGTTGAAGCAAACATTTCGAGCCTACAACATTTTTGGCGCTAGAAGGAGGGCTTGAGCTAGTTAGCCCATTTGAATTCTTGTTTTAACATTTTTAACTAGCTATGGCTCCTACATGCGTTCCTAGTTTGGGTCACGCTTTTAGCTCACACAAGCGTACTAGAGGTATGTCAAGGAAATAACTTGAATCCATATATGAGTTGCAACATGATGGTGAGAGCGACACTATTTCTATTGTAGATCATGTCAATCAATTTATACATAAATGTAAATGTTTTAAAGTCACTAAAGACAATAAAATTTGCAGGTTATTTACTCTATCATGAAGAACTGTGTATGGGAGGTGGTGCCGAGACCAAAGAGCAAGTATGTGGTTGGTTCCAGGTGATTTACAAAGTGAAGCATGCAACTGATGGGAGTATCAAGAAGTACACGACCATATTTGTGGTGAAAGGCTTCTCACAAGAAGAGGGAGTTAACTATGAGGAAAAATTTTCCCCTGTGGCAAGATATTCCTTAATCAGAACCATTTTCCCCTTGGAGCCATCATCCCTGAAGAGAAAATACTTCTTTCCTTTGATGGAAGCATTGATACCATCAAATCCCACTTCCATCAGCACAATACCACTCCTAGTGACCTCCAGAGCTGTTATACGCTTTCCAATGGCACAAATGTCCTCTTAAACATTGCCCACAGTCTGCTCCATGTATTTTTGCTGACATAGCGATTTAACCTTAAGAAACAACTAAAAGTACATGCGTTGATGCTACACCATTTCCTCCAGTTTCAAAATGGATACAAGCATAATATGAGTAGCATCCAACAAATTATCTATGACCAAGCTGACCTCAAATATTTTTGTAGGGTTATGAGAGTTAGCCATGGATGAAGTGTGAAGGGACATACAATTTCCTTGAACAACACAAAGGAGAGGAAGAACAGATAAGCTAGAAACAACTTGAGACACCTTTGCATTACCGGAAGGTTGGGTGGTTGTAATATGGAAGGAAGATCTACTAACACATGAGCCAGACATCCACCATAAATCTGACTCCATAATCCAAAAGATTGGTCGGACGAAGGATTGATAGGGCATCGATTGGCATCCATAAATTCTTGTTCCTGTTTGAAACATTCCTCATCATTTCCTAGGATAGGCAAATGGTCTTCCACTAAGAGAGGCATAAATGGATTAGACTCCTTTGTCTCAGAATGATAAAAGTCCCATCAAATTGCAATTCCAATTGATGACAAAAAACAAGGAATTAATAACTGTGGGTTTTGAGAATCAACGAAAATCAAAGTTGAGGATTTTGACCACACTACAATGGGAGGGATTTATGGACATCCATGTGCCCATCCTTTTAATGGAAGTGGAATATATCGTGACTCTGTGACTTGGTTTATAAATTTTCCACAAATCAAATTTATGCCTCATGAGAACAACTAAGTCCCCGCTCTTTTACATAAAGATTTCAAAATTTATACTAAGAAATAGGGTAGAAAAATTCAATTTTGTCCAATTCAATTTTCCCTTGCCCAATGTTGGAGCCTTTTTTTACTAACTCATCCGCTCCCACATTCAACCCCCTCAGTATATGATAAAATTCAATCTTTTGAAATTGTGAGGTAGCGTTGATCACTCTTTGAGCCATAGGGAGACATGTGGTACTTCTCAATCATCTGGCCTTGGTCATTTATCGAATGATGATCAAGGAGTCTCCATAAACTGAGAGATTAAGAATATTACTTTCTATGGCCACCTCCAAACCTTTCCAAAGTGAAAGAAACTAAATTGAATCGTCGTAGCAGTTCCTAGCCCCCAAGAAAATTTGGACAATATTTTTTCATTGAGGCTCATGAGAACCCCTCCCTCTCAGCTTGCCTCTATGGGTTACCTATAGATGCACCAACAAATAAAAGGGAGAACTAATGTTTCTTCAATCTCCATTTCAAGATTCCTTTTGACTTAGCTCAAGACAAGATACTTGATTCTTAATCGGTTTGCCTTTGCCAACTGCGGATAAAGAAAATTTCCTGTCAACAATTATCTAGGCACATTTTGCTTCATTTAGATTCTTTAATTCTAAGTCACTGAATCCACAAACAAAAATTGATTCAAACAATAGGGAGGAGTCTTCATATGCCACCATTGAGGGAGACAACCTCTCATTTTTTAATATTGCTTTATTTCGTGTAAGCTAGATAACCCAATAAATGAATTTTGGGAAGGCCATCCAACAACTAATTAGAAGGGAAGAGGCCTTCTAGTTCTAAGGGTAATGACCCAATTTTTCAAAAATATCAACCCATGATTCCAGGATGTGATAAAGGAAAAAATTGGGTTGAGTGTGGTTCTCCAGGCCTCAAAGGGAAAAAGGGAATTGTTGGAAGAGACGGGGATAGATTCCTTAGAGCAAAAGCACAGGGCACATCTAGAGGGACCAAGAATGTTCCTTTTCTAAAAACTTTCAGTCGTAAGGGTTTTTTGATGGACTAGGGACCAACAAAATATGTTAATTTTTAAAATACATTCATTGTTCTAGATTTTAGACCGAATAATTTCTACTAGGAGGAGGATTGGAAAGATTTTTGACTAATAGGGAGTATCCAAGCCTAATAGAATAAGAGAGGGTCAAGCTCAAGGTCCAGGAACGATGATCCAATAAAGAGGATGAAATTGGAGCCATTCCTTTTAATAATTGAATAATTTTATACCATTGTGGATGGAGAATTTCAGGAAGAGGTGGCATAAACCATCCCTTCCAACGACTTGATTCATCCTAAAGATGCTTTGTTAGTCAAATTTTTAATCCCTTTCTCTTATGACCATATAGCTAATTCCTTATATTCCTCATGGGAACCCAATAAACCATAATTACATAATGCATCCTTCCAAAGGTTGATGTGAGCATCGTTCCTAGATCTTCATCTGAGATGATTTACAATTAAGGGGGGGAAATCTTTACAAAGCTTCCAAATTTGAGAACTCGGGCCAGTCCATTGAACCTTCCCAACTCTTAATATTTGATTCTTACAAAAGTATTTGTGAATAAATGTCATCTTCCACCACTCTTTTGAATCAGATATCAGTTTCCAAATTATTTTAGATCCCATTGCTGAATTCATGAACAAAGGGTCTTTGACAACTAATCACCATTTTCTTTCAGTAAACAGACTATGTTCCGTTGGACCAAATGGATTTTTTTTTCATTATTCCCCCTTGCCATAATATTTCCATAACATAATGCTCATTTGGGATAGTACTAACTTTAGGCAATCATACCAAAGCATATATAGAGCGACAATGAGGAAAGCACATATTTAACTAAATTAACCTTATTGACAACATTCAACTAGATTTCTCTCCATAATTGAATCTTTTTTTTGAATTTGTATAACATATCAGCCCAACTATCACTACTCAGCGTTCCCAACACTCGGGTATTTGAAGAATTTCTAATTAGTTGCAAGAGAAAACTGTAGAATTTTTTAAATCTCCTGAAGAGTAGAGATAGAGCAATTCCATCCAAAAAATTGACTCTTACCCTTGTTGATAAGTCCTCCAGAAAAATTTAGGTAAAAATTAAAGGTATGTTTGAACCTCATAGCAATTTTCTTAGATGTGCAACCCAATAAAATGGTTTCATCCGATGAATTGGGAATGGTTGACATCTTTTGTATTGGGGCTATACTTAAGCCTTTTTGTTTTCCTTCAACCATGGTTAATGCCAAATTTCTGCTTAGAGATTTAGTCACTAGGATATACAAAGGAGAAGACAGGGGAAATCCTTGTCTTAAACCCTTGGAGGCTTGAAAGAAGGAACAAGAACATTCTTTAATCAAGGGGGTAATCCAACGGTTTCCAATACAAGTAGCAATCCAATTGATGAAATATTCATTGAAACCCAATTTCTTCTTGACATCAAATAAAGAGGAATGTAAGACTTTGTCAAATTCATTTTCCATATCCAAATTTATTATTATACCTGGTTCTCCACACAATTGTCTAGGGTGAATAACTGCTTGAACCAAAATAACATTGTCAATCATTTATCTATGCCTTATGAACCATCCTTGATTTTCAAAAATAATTCTAGGAAGGATTTTTCTGGTCCTATTGGCTATAATCTTTGTCATAATTTTGAATGTTGAATTACAAAGAGAAATTGTTCTAAATCTAGAGAAGGATATTGTCTTTCCTTCTTTAGGGATTAAAGTGAGAAATGAAGAATTTGTATTGCCTCCTAGCCTTCTTTTCATAATGGAAGAATTTTACATTCTTATTAGGTATTTTTTGATAGTCCCCGAGAAAAGTATGAAAAAACAAATGGGGAAGTCATCGGGGCTAGGGGCTTTGTTAGGGTCGAGAGACCAGCTAGAATTGATTACCTCCTCTTCCAATGTCAGCATAGTTAGTTGGAAATTATCTATATCATAAAAAATGAAGTCAGGACAAAAAGAAAAGAATGGACCTCACCTTGATCATTCTCCTTGTTCTCTGTGTATAAACTTCTAAAGAAGTAATAGGCCTCCTGCTTTATCTCTTCAAAGGATTTCAACTTCCCTTGACCTTCTGGGACTATTTCCTTGACTTAATTTCTGAACTCTCTTTCCTATTCCTTCTTGTGAAAGAAGGTTGTATTTCTATTACCCACATTTAGCCATAGGCTTTTGGATTTGAGACACTAATACTCTTCCTCTTGCCTCCCGAGGATTTCAATTTGTTTGCATATCCTTTTTTCTTTTTCAATAAGAACCTCTAACACCTCTTCCTCTTCCATCTGATCCTGATGCGATGCAATGTGAATGAGGAGATCATTTTTTTCTTGTTTTGCTGGTTTAAAATTAGATTTCACCTAAGAACAAAGAGTCTTCTTAAAATTATTCAATTTAGATTCCCACATGAAAGATGAAGAGCCACTCACCAAGAGAGACAAGGCTTGAATATGTAAGTCTTTCACCCCTTCTTTGAGCATCCACCCTCGGTTAAAGTGAAATGGGATAGGCCCCAAAGCCTCCGGTGGATTTATTATGATAGCCACGGGACAATGATCAAACTCTTGTCTTACAAGAATTGACAAAACACTATCAATGACCCTAACCAACCAGTTATTTTGGATTAGAGCTCGGTCGTAATGTGAGTGTTTCCAATTATTTTATTAGTGTACTTTTCCTTTTTTGGCACAACATCCATGAGATCCCATTCACTAAGGATATCCTCCAATCTCTCTTGAAACAGATCTTTGACATTAGATCCTCCTCGCTTCTCCATGGAGAAGAGAACATTGTTGAAGTCACCACCCACTATAGAGTCACTATGCCATTGGTCCTCATTTAACTTTATTAACGAATCCCAAAATTCCTCTTTGTCACTATAGGTAACTAGAAAGTAAATATTGATATACAATGGCACTTCTCCACTAGTTCTGTCTTTTAGTTTAACAACTATCCAAAACCCAAATTTGCAACTACCTTTTAACATGTTCATAGAATCAATCTAGAGAGTACAAAGACCTCTGGAGGCTCTAGACTAACTCTAGGTGATTCAGGAGCTAGAACTCTAGAATGATTTGGCTAAAATCGACATGCCTTCCTCTTTTAACTTCATTTCTTGAAGAAAAATATTCTTAAGGTTTTTTCGATCTCATGAGATCTTTTACAGCCTAAGATCTCGAGGGGTTTCCATGTCCCCTTATGTTCTAAAATAGATTTCATCGAAACTTGGAGGCTTTAGATTTACCACTTTTTGACCTGGTAGTTGCTTGTTACATTATCTATGGTTGGTTTCCCAACTTTATATTTTGTTCTGCCTTGGCTTCTTTGACATCTTTGTTCATAGGTTGCCCTTTTGCCTTATGGTTCTAAATCTCTTGGCTGGATGAGTCACTATTCCAGTTCAATCCATTTTTGGTGCTCCTTGTGAGGACCTTAATAGTTCCTTCTTCTAGTTGCTCTCGTGATTCAAGACCTTTGTTTAATCCTTTATGGGCTTGAGGACTCGAAACCACAAATTGATCCTTTGACTAAGTTAGACTTGCAACCAAATCCAACTCAGCTTCTTGGAGATCTCCATATTCTTCTTCTACCACTACCACTTCTTCCATGGGCACAATCTCAAGATTGCCCGAGGCAAAAGCATCCTTCTCAACCCCTTCCTGCAATAGGATGTCAAAAGGGTTAGCATAGGAAAATTGTTTCCCTTTAGGCTCATCCCAGTCAAGGTAGTGACTAACACCATTTGATATTGTTTTTAAGCAGTCGTTGCTCCAGTAAGATAACGGAAATCGAGGGAGATTGACCCACACTCACATCGCCTTAGGAACATCGTCGCCCGTGTTGAAATCAAGAGACCATGTGTTAAGATACATACCTATGGAGTGAAAGAAGTAAGGTTCGTTTATGAAAACGACATTGCAATCCTCCTTGCATTCGAAAATTAGAGCAAAGAAGTCGTTCAACCTTCATATGCATTGAGGTTCCCCTTCATCATTGGCTTCCAACTCTTTTTTTTCCACTGCTCTACGGACTTGGGAGAAGGCCAAAGGCCCATGAAATTCTCGACTAGAGCTCTGTCATGGAAGTTCAGGGAGGTTTTGTGGAAACTTTGAGAAAGGATGATGACAAGTATATTCTCCACTTTTTTAACGAATTTTGTATGCAAATTCCTTTGGACACATATTAGTCTTAAGGTTGGAGATCAACACATGAAAGCAACCTCCTCATCCCCAAGAGGGCCTGAGACCCTACCCCCTACAACCATTGTAACTTATGTTGAAAAATCATCGACATGCATAGGGTGCTAGGGTTTGTGAAATCCTTCACATTTGAATAATAAGAGTTTTCTCGTGCTTTTATTATTATTATTATTAAAAATAATTAATATATAAACTAAACATATATACATTTAAAACCATGGAACAAGATTCTTAAACACAAAGATTTACCTCTACTTTACTATAGAAATCCTTAATATGTAAATAGGTTTTGTTACAATACCATGGGCCATGGTGGCTTATCAATACCACATGGAAAAAAAAAAAAAAGGTAATTCACTTTATATGACATTTTTTTCATTATTCAATTTAATTAAAAGATAAACAATGACATATTTTTTTGGATGTGAGGAAACATCCAAATAGGGTGGAGAATTGAACTAGTGACTTAGCATCTAGGAGTGCCTTAACAAGACACCAAATCACTATCTATACAAGACCCTTGGACAAAATAATGACATAATTACTTTAGAGAATTTTCAATTTGTATATATTATTGTAATCTTTTTTAAATATTTCATAAAAATTCAATTTCTGTTATCTACTCAATAATTATTAATATTTAAATTATAATTCTAAAAACTCTATTTTAAAATAGAAACACAAGTACTAAATATATTTTATTATTAAAATATATAGGTGATTTTCCGACCTTTGAAGAGTGATTAAAATATATTTTATTGAAAGAGTGGTAACAAAAACAAAGACGGATATCTATGCCTCTACCGATTCGACATCTTTGTGGGGTTTCGGTCGTTGAAGAGACAGCGATAAACTTGTCCTTCGCAATAATAATTGAGTAGGAGAATATTTTGTAGAATTTTGATAACATTGAAAATAATGTCACATCTAAATTCAAGGAGAAATGTTTCTGTGATAAAAAAAGTAGAGAATAAAAGAAGATTAAGGTACGAGAGAGTGGTCATTAACTCTAATCTAGAAGATCAAAACTAGTTCTATGTCATATCTAACTTAAAGAAAAAAATCAAAATTATTAAAATAAGAACATAAACCTTTTAGTGATACACAACATTGGATATTTCCTACAACATCATGTGATGAAAGAATTTCTCATTTTGATGATACTAAAAAAATGAGGGTTGAAAAACACTTTCTCTTAAAATGTCCTACATGTGCTCACATTAAGTCTCAATTTCACAATATTTTTAAATTTACTAAATTTATTAACCTATTAGCTCAGCAAAGCTATCAAAGTTTAGAGAAGTTTTTTTCTAATTTTTTCAAATATAAAACTATTGTTTCCCCAAGAAAAAAAATAATATCTTTATTTCAAGAAGAAATTATGTACATTCCATATATATATATATATCTATATATATATATATATATATATAGAGAGAGAGAGAGAGAGAGAGAGAGAGAGAGAGAGAGAGAGAGAGAGATCAACCTCCTCTACTAATACTAACTAAAAATTGTTCATAACCTTTGCCATAGGCACCAAAATAGACTTCTCAATCTATCCATTTATGACTTGTGTGGCAATACTCAAACTATCCTTTATGTGGGAATACTTCTTTATCAATGTAAAACAAAATAAGTATCAGATCTTATGAATTGTTAACTTCATCCACTCATGATATCAAAAATTTGAAGTTACAAGTCACTTAATTTCCCACTTATTATATTTTTATAAATCAACTTCTTTGTGAATCATGACAAAAGTGTCCAATTGTATCTAAGTTTTGTAGAGTAGGATCCCCTCAAATCATTAAATGTTCATGTAATTTCAACCTATTTGTCCATTAGTATAATATGACCATGATTAAGTTCATCCAAGATTTGTTTTCCCAATGATTTGACTATTACCTTGGAATTCCCAACTAATGAACTATAAGTCATCCTTGTTTCAATAAAGAGGTTGATGTTATGTCACCAATCATGTCCAAAGTTAGTCTTAACATTCTATTGTAAATAGTGAACTAAGCATTATGGAAGAAATTATTGCATCTCATAATCCCATCAACCCCAATCCTCACTTCCACCCTGGACCCAACACTCCAAGCCAAATACTTCTCTAGAATTGGGAAGGAAGGCGCAAGAGAGAGAATTATAATCATTAGAAACATTATAGATGTTTTTGTTCCATGTTCAAAACCAATCCAAGATCAAATCATTAACTATATATTTATTCTCTATCAGCCTACTCCAAACACTTGAATTGAAACATTGCCACAAAGACTTAGCAACTAATGCTTTTCCAAATATGATATCATTCTTAAGACCCAAACCACTCACTTCTTTTGACCAAATGATTTTTTCCCAATTAAACAGATATATACCTTTATACTAAGCACTTCCCCTCCATGGGTAATTAAAATAGATCATTCTAGCTCAACCATGATTCCCTTAGGAATGCAAGCAAGTGCCAAAATACTATAAGTTCTTATATTACAATATTAATTAGAACCAAACAACCTCCATGGGATAACCAACTTTTGCACCAAAAATTAATTTTTGATTCAACCTTCCCCAATTACCACTCCTAATCCTATTTCAAGTGGTAGTTTGGATTCAATGTAAACCCTAGATAATTTAAACTAGTGTGAAAGGTAAAATTAAGTAAGGGAAAAACAAAGTTAGGGTTGTGCGGAGGTAATGGCATGCAAAAGATGTGGTAAGAGGGAAATATCAATGAGTAGATGAACATAAACAATTTATTGATTAATGATGTCTTTTATTTTCCTCTTTCTATTTAAAAGCATAAACCATTCTTGTTGGCCTTGTACAAATAAGAGTTTTAACATTAAGACTAATTAAAAACTTGTTGTTTCATAATCACTCTATTTGATGTGTGACATGAAAATACATCAACAATCCTATGTACACCTACATTAAATTTCAATTTCAAAATATTTGTTTTGCATATTTTCTTAACCTTTTAACTCATCAAAACTATGATGCTTTCGAAATACTTATTTTGAAATGATTCAAAATAAGTTTTTAATTTAAAAAATATAGCTTTACTTCTTCTTCATTTTTTTTTGATAATTCAAAATCTACTTTATGAAACTTTAAAATGTGATTGCTAAATAATACAAATGTGGGATTACTAGTTTCATAATACTAATGTAGATCCATCTGAACTGTGGATTAGCAAAGTGTCGAGATGGATCAAATCTCTTAAGATGCAAACTTCTTTTTGAGTGGAAAACTTGACGGAAAGTTTGCGCCTCAAAAGATTTTATTTCTATCGATGCTTGGTAGATCAAGAGTTAAGATGGATCTATGTTAGTTCCTAATAATGCTAATTAGATTATATATAAATATTGTCACATCTCTATAGAGTTGTTGTTGTTGTTGTTTTTTTTCGTATCTAGATGAATCAAAACTGGGTTGGGCTTCTACTTACATGACATGAGGTCAATTCATATCACTGCCACTATACCTCTAGGTGAACCCATGCAGATCCCAACACATGGTCCATATGGCTAGTCAGAGGGATTTGAATCTCGAACCACATACTTCATATCACAACGATCACTAATAAAATCGCCCCTTGAGTACATGGATATTCTTAATTACATACATATACACTTAGTGTGTATGTATGTATATATATATATATATATATGTGTGTGTGTGTGTGTGTGTGTGTGTGTGTGTGTGTTGGAAATAATACTGAGAGGGGGGGGGGGGGGTGAATCAGTATTATCACATCAATAAAACTTTTTCATTTCCATATTCAGATTCATATATGCTACTTCCACAACTTCTTATGATTCAGTTAGTTGATCCTTAATGAGTGCATTAGAACATTATCAACCATATTAACAGTAAAAAGGTGCAGTAAAATAGAACAGATCATCACACATAAGCCACACACATGAACACCATGATATAAGGTGGAAACCCAATGTGGGTGAAAACTACCTGCTGCAATATGTCTCTATCTTCTTTCAATTAGAAATTCCTTTTACAATGATTTTGTACTGGTGCAGTCCTTTACCAGTACGCAGGCTGCAGCCTGCAGAGAGCTACAACTCTCTCTCCTGGAAGGGAGTTACAATCCCCTACTTCTTTTCTTTCAAGGACTACTTTTCATAAATTTTCAAACTGGATCCATGAACATCAATCAATCATCAAGTATATCTGCATCAAACAATCTCCTTTTCCCAATTAGCACTTAATCAAGTAAACACTTCTCTGACAGATGTACCCAGAACACAGTAACAGTAACCACACACCAAAGTCTGAACCCAGAATACTGCAGCAATAGACAGAGGCAGCTAGATCATAATTTAAAGATAAATGCTACTTCAACAACCTGAAACCTGCGTGCAGATCTATAAAGGATAATTCCTTCTTTCAAATATTCAGACACTAATTTACCCAGATTGTCAGATTTATAGATCAAGCATGCGCCTCATATAACAGATCAAAATCATACAAAGATACTATTATTCAAGCATAAAGATTATGACCCATCAATAGAACTTATCCTTCTTTATGCGCTAAGGTTCCTCCTTCATTCAGATCCAGATCTGCACCATAACCCAATCACAAATATTTCAGATCTAGCACTTATTA
This sequence comes from Pinus tabuliformis, assembly GCA_031772625.1. Lineage (NCBI taxonomy): Eukaryota > Viridiplantae > Streptophyta > Pinopsida > Pinales > Pinaceae > Pinus > Pinus tabuliformis. Next base: position 435,964,844 of record CM062810.1, on the reverse strand, counting down.
GATATTCAATTCATTCGATGATACTTTGCCAAATGATCTCCTTCCTCTTTTATAGTCTTAGGCCTTCCACAATACCACGGTCCAAAACCATAGGATCAAAAAATTGTTGGACTAATACCATGAACCAACCATGAAAGTGCGTGAGATCAACACTTTTGGATGCAATACCACGGACCAAAACCATAATAAACCAATACCACGAACCCAATACTTGGGATCAACACTTCTGACGAGGTACCATGGTCCAAAACCATAGGTTCAAATACCAAGGACTAACTACCATGGACCAAAGGTAAGTTCTCCAACATATACGCGCTTTTCCTTGCATGAAAGTGCGTGAACTTTTTCTCTTCATGCAATACCACGGACCAAAACCATAATAAACCAATACCACGAACCCAATACTTGGGATCAACACTTTTGACGAGGTACCATGGTCCAAAACCATAGGTTCAAATACCAAGGACTAACTACCATGGACCAAAGGTAAGTTCTCCAACATATACGCGCTTTTCCTTGCATGAAAGTGCGTGAACTTTTTCTCTACATGAAATAAACTTTTCTCTACATAAAAGTGCGTGAACTTTTCTCTACATGAAATAAAGTTTTCTCTGCATAAAAGTGCGTGAACTTTTCTCTACCTGAAATAAACTTTTCTCTGCATAAAAGTGCGTGAACTTTTCTCTACATTATAATTTATTATCTGAGATGAGTGGGCTGCCATCAAGTACAACATATGTATCATAATGCCAACAATCTCCCTCTTTGGACTTGATGGCAACAACAACCAATCACTCTCTCCCTTTGACATCAAGGGCAAAGGGTTATGCTCCCCCTAAGAACATGCTCCCCCTGACTATAAACCAGATCTGCAAAGAAGAACCATAATCCATGACCATGAAAGAGATAGAGACGTATTGCAGCAATATTCAGACCAGCATCCATGATCTCCTTCTGTACTTCCTCCATAATGCCAACAATGCATGATATGCTCCCCCTAAACCTGTGCCATTCGATCTTTGACCAATCTGCAACCCAGCACATGTACGCATATACTTCAGATGAACCTTGCATACAACCAACAATCAGAAGAGATTCAACAAGATGATGCATCAACAACCCCCAGTGTTATAGACATTTTTGTGCCTCGCGTCAAGGAGCATGGAATGTCAATAATTACAGGGATCCTCAGTCCCTAAACATGTTGTTCTTACCCCTAAAAGAACAAGGTCATCAAACAACAGCACTTCCAATCAGTTCTCCACCTGAAAACACTTCAAAACAGGCTTATTTTGGATCATGTCAGCTGCTTAACTGAGCATCTGCGCTGTATTGCAACTGTCCCACTCTGTACCTGCGCTGGAAGTCAAAAACAATGAAGGCTACCTGCGCTGGGCGAGATTGGCCAAGTGGCACAGTCATCCTGCAAGGTGTCAATTGCCCAGGAAGCTTCCAAAATGACACTTGGTTCATGAGATTCGCCCTGTGATGAGTAAGAGGTACTTGATCACCATGTGTAAGCAAGGATCTCCAAGTGGACACACGAACTGAAGATTAACTGAAGATGGAGAGGACACTAGTCAGCTATATGCCAGCCTCCAGCTGACTCACCCTTTCCTCTTCCCTCCTATATATAGAGCTCTTCTATGAGGTCTAGGGAGGCTGGAATTTTGTATAAGCAAGGAGGTGCTGTTGGTATACCGCCAGGATTATTGGGTGATTGTTTTACTAGAGGTGAAGAGGAGAGTTCTTGCTGCCGAGGAGGTGCTGCTGGATTGGATCCAACATCATTGGTTGTAACTTCCTCTGGAACCCTGTTACTTTCTATCAATAAAGTTTGCATGTTCTCCTATATACTTGTTTTACATAGATGCTTTGTGTTTACATGTATATTTGATGCACCCTAATCCATGCTTCAGTTATGAGTACATGTATCTTGTAGTTCGCTCTCTTGTTTTGTGCAGGATCTGTATGTAGCTGGATCGGCTAGGAGAGCAAAGAGCTGGGAGCAGGATACAAAGAGAGAAGGACAAGGATCGGCTAAGCGCAAGACACCAGGTTGGTTGACCTTCTTACTATTCTCTCTGTACTTTCATAAAGTGGAACATGAAAACTTTATCATTCAGTTGTTGCTAAAGACTGTCACCTTTAGAAGGGTTAGTGTCATCCGCATCGGATACTTTTCCCCACAACAAACTGGCGACTCCGCTGGGGATCCTAGTATCTTGTTGTTGTTTGTAGTATTTTGCTATTCATTTCTTGAAGAAAAGAGTACCAAATCGAAAAGCTTTTGACTATATCAAAAGCGAAGTAGAGGGACTGCTACTCTTGCTCCTTTGCTGAGCAAATTCAAGATTTAAAGAGCTAATCTACAGATGAATCTTTACTCTTTGTGATAGATCTTTATCCTCTTGATCATCCCTTAGCCTGTACTTGACCTATAGCTTTTTATTTCAGCAAATACAGTGCATTTTTGAGCTTTTTGTGACCCGGAATTCTTAGCAGACGTAACTCTCGTGAGTCAGTGCAGGCTGTACACAGGCAGCCTGCATTACAGCGCAGGTGCTCCCTTCGGGAACTGCGCTGAGAGTGAGATTGGCAGACTAGAACCTGCGCTGGTCCAGTTAGCCCTTGTCTTGCTCAGTCTTCCTTTTGTGTCTTGGCCCTGTTTGCACTTGTTTTTGGCTGATTGCTTGCTGGTTATTGTACTTGCTGTAGACCACTTCTCCTTGACATTATTCCGCCTCAGTTGTGTGATGAAATTGTAAACGTTCTTTCAGTATTTCTTGTTTCAGTTACAATTTCCCATTGTGAAAAACGAACCTAATAGCTGTGGCCTCTTAGATCCTGAGCTGTAAAAGTATCTTTGCGATCTTATGAGTTAGTGTTATTACTGTTCATGGCTGTTTGAGTTGGTTTGTTTTTTCACTTTATGGTTTGAATTCATACATTTTTAGTGTAAAACAAGTACCTGTAAAGCGTCTTTTCATTTAGACAATACTTGTTTGTTTACACTTCAAATTGAATTCGAAAGTCATACAACAGTTTTCTTTTTGTTAGCATCAACATTAAAGGAAAAGAAAAGAAATACATGCATCTTGCATTTGCATTTTTTGATAAGTTTGGGTGTCTGATCTAGGAGAAAGTGCATTAGTTTGTGCTTTGTGCTCTGTGTGGAAAGATATTGTTTTTCTCTCCCTTCAGTAGCTAGGATTTTCAAAGCTAAAAAGATTGTGAAAGCTTGCTTATCATTTTAGCTGCATTTAGGAATTTGTACCAATACATCTCGTGGTGATCCTGAAAGACAAACTGATAAACAAGATCAACTTAAAATATATTGAATGAATCTAACAACGCATTGTAACATAACGCTCACAATAGAGGTCTAGGTAGAGACGTGTTCCGGCGTCGTTAAACGTAGTGACTGTCGATCTCTACGAAGGTGGGTGATTCCTCCTGAGGGACGATAGCACTAATACGGATTTGAGCTCCCGCGTACCGTCGCGTATATTGGGAGACCCCTATAGGCAATTATCCTTTATCCTTAGGAAGCCGTGTCGACCGCCCTACTGATCGCGATGCAGTGAACACAGCATTCACGAAGATCGACCACCCGTACCGTAAAACGTATTCTGTGGTTTCGCGAAAGGTTTGGCACACCCTCTGCCTAGATCTCCAGAGCAGTTTCTTTTGGCTCTTTTCAAACTCTATAATTGAAAAGGTCCAACCGAGCATTTGTCACTTCGGGCTCGTTAATACATCGAAGGCGACTAGAGTCATCTTTAGCTTTTTCTCGACTCTTAAAACATGAAAAAGCAAAGTTGTGTCTAAAAGTGTCTAATAAAATTCATTCAATACGGAAACATAATCCCCTTTTTGTATTTTAGTTGATCAAGTAATCCGCAACCGTGGAGGAAAGTCAATTAAAACCCCGTCGTTCAGGGAGACTTGCGAGTCAACCACCTTTGTCTCCGGAACCGAGAGTAGTACGGACGAAGCGAACTCGCTTGACCAGGTCAAAATCTCATTTTAAAGTTAGAACGGAAGTTCCAACAACATCCGAGATTCTGGTCACTCCCAATATTTCTGGAATCCCTGCCTCTATTGAAGAAGTTCAACAGCAACAGAAGGACAGTTGTACTGATCCTAGTCTGAAAACAAGTACTTGCATAACTGAACCAGTTCCATCTGAAACCGGTCCACAGAGTCTTGTTGTTCAAACAACTGTCGCTGTCGAAGCAACCCCTTCTTCGGCACCAGAAATCTTTTACGGACCTGACGGTCTGCCTCTTCCTCCTGGTCTGATTGCAATAGAGGAAATCGTAGAGGACCAGCAAGCAAATACTCCAATTCATTTTGGAGTAGGTACCACTCTTTTTCCTTCTGCATCAGAAGTTTGTCTATCGCCACTGGAAGTTCCTGAAGAATCGTTAGGAAGTTTATTGGATAGACTTAAAATGTCTGAACAACCGTCGACATCTAGGACTGTGCCAAACGACACAGCGACAGCAGAAGCTCCTGCTGCCATTCCAACGATGTTTGCCGGCATACCAGCCGTCCCGACTAGCTCTCATCAGCTAGAAGGAGTCCACCCAGGGACTATTATGACAACTTGGTCTGTTCCAGTTTGTTCTTCCGGTATAATACCCGGTAATTCTTATGTTGAAACTAGACAAATTGACCCCTTTGGGAATCATTTTGGACCATCCAGTCCTCAAAGGCCATCTATACCCTTGAGCTCCGGATTGTTACCGTATGGGGGGCAATATGCTCTTTCACTTCCCCTTTCGGGGGGATACCCATACGGCAGTTATCAACCACATTCAGGTTTGACTGAAGTAACGACGAGTGGTTGGGTGCCTATGTTACCCCAACAACCGAGAGTTGTATATTCTATGCAACAATCTGTACCTATGTCTAGTATCCCGACGACGCCAGCAATTGTAACCGTGTCGCAAGTTCAATCGATGCCTGTTGTATGTCAGCCCCAAATTGTAATGCAACAGCCTATTGACCCTGCAACACAACCACAATCGCCAACTGCCGGGATGACACAGATACAAACGGGAACCATAACCCCGCATCTTGGTCCGTCGGTTAGTGTCGCACAGCAAAACATGGCTTCACAACCATGGATGGTGCAATACCAACAACCTCAGTTTCAACAGGTGTACCAGGGATCTGAGCAACAGATCTTTGCAAATAGTGGGCAACCTTATATTCATAACGGGTTAAACCAACCACTTTACAGTGGCCAAGCCCACCAGCCATATCAGTCATATCAACATCAGTTGCATTATGCTGGTGTGCAAAGACCTACTGCTCAGACGATTCCATCATATCCAGGGTACGCCTCGCCAAACCTGAATCAACAGTTGCCATTCGTGGCAACCTTAGAATTACCAGATTTACATCGTTTGATGAACGATCCAATCGCCTATGCCCATTGGTGGCCAGCGATTCCTCACAAACTTCCTTCGGACATTCCTAAATTCAATGGAAATCCGGGCGAAGACCCGTCGAATCATGTGATGACATTCCATCTGTGGTGTTCGTCGAATACCTTGAATGATGATTCGATAAGGCTTCGCCTTTTCCAGAGGACATTGACTGGTCCGGCGGCCAAATGGTATATTGAATTACCTAGAGCCTCTTTCGACAATTTTAGTTCCCTAGCCACGACTTTCTTAACACACTTTCAGTTACCTATAAGGTACGAAACTGGAACAGAGATCTTGACCAATTTCAAGCAGACAACGGCCACACATATATCTGATCATATACATGAGTGGCGTCGTCGTCGCAGAATGGTAAAGACCTATGTTCCGGATCAGCTATTAGCTGAGTGGTTTATAAAGTCGCTTCTGCCGGCAATTATAGAAGATGTGGCCAAGGGAGGCGTCGTAACAGAGGAGCAGGTTATTGCTCGTGCTCAATATTTGGACTTAGTATATACTCAGTCGGGCACGCTCTATGATAAGATACCTGATGCCCCCAGACCGGAATTTTCAATCCCTCCTCCTCCCGGATCGAATAGTGACTCTCATGCCGGTGATGGCGTGATTGGAACTGCAAACGCTAAGTCTACAAGGGATTCGAATAAGAAAGCCCGTAAGACTTCGAATCAAAAAGAAAATCAGGAGATTCTTGCTTCGGAGGTAAACGCTGTATCTACGGATAAAGACAAAAACTCCAATCAACCAGGAAGCAAGAAGAAACAAAACAAAGGGAAGAAGAAGAATCAAGGTGGATCATCCCCTCAAAAAACTTCTTCAAACCCTCCTGGGCAAAAGAAACAATTTCCTCCATGTCAAATATGTGATGAAAATCATTCAACAAAGAACTGTCCATTCAAAGCTGAGTTAAAGAGGTTCCTAAAAAGTTCCCAAACTTCAGCTGTGTTGACTGATCCGTTTCCTGCCCCAGGTCAGAATATGGTTGATAGTGGAAATGCTTCCCCGTCTCAAGTGCTTATGCTGTCGGTTTCTAAGCAAAGTGATGCTTTGATATCGACTAGGAATAAAGATTATGGGAATCCGCCGGTGTCGAACGACAAAGGGAAAGATCAACCCAGTAGTTCGACAACAACTTCGGCAGAAGCTGTACCCCCCCTCACGCATGAATTAACAATAAAGCCGCCTAAGGGAGTAGTCCACAAGTCGACATTCAACCCTCGCGCCAGAGCGGCGCAACACTATAATGTAGTGGAGGATTTGGCCCAATCGCCATCTGCTATGTCGACTCTTGAGGTACTACAAAATTGCCCATCCCAAAGGCAGGCATTGTTATCAGCAATTGGTGGAGTGGATCCTAAAGATTCCAATCTTGTATCCTTTGATCACAAAGGATATAATCCTCAGTTACCAGCACAATTAGCTTTCCTTATTCAAGTGAAAGCACTCAACAAAACTGTTCATAGAACGATTATTGATGAGGGTGCATCGACATGTATCATGTCGATGAGTTGCTGGAAAACTCTTGGATCTCCAACCTTGTCGCGATCTTCGACGACATTAAAAGCATTTGACGGTAGGTCGTACACTCCGTACGGTATCCTAAATAACTTTAAGGTTGAACTAGGAGGAAAAACAGTAGAGATTGATGTTGAAGTCATTGATGGCAATCTTGACTATAACATCCTACTGGGAAGACCATGGATATATGCCATGGCAGCTGTAGTGTCGACATATTTTAGGAAGATCGCATTCCCGTTTGAAGGAGGGATTACGATCGTCGACCAACAGAATTTCCTCCCTAATGGTTCACAAGTTACTGGAAGCATTCCCCTGATCCATGGGGGCGACCATTCGATAAAAGATATAGGAGTAGGCTTGCTAAAAGATCCCACAATGATGGGGACTTTCGCGTTGCCACCTCCTTTCCATGAAGGGAATATCCTGTTTGTAGCAACATGCAACATGGTATCTTCGTCAAAGGTCGCAGAAGACAAAGTCGTCATGGATCATCAAGTGGTATTGCCACCTAGCCCTATTGAAATATTGTAGCAATCAATGTTTCAGGCATGGGAGGCAAGCCCAAATGAACGCTCGTCAAGCGTTTGGGTAGATAGGTCCGAAGAATATGGTACCCCATTAGATCCATGGTCAAAAGTTCATGGGACTGACGAAGGAATCTTACAATCAATGATGATTGAGGGGGCACCATGGAATGATCACCACCATCGTTCCCTTCTTCCAGAGTGTGAAGAAGAAACTCATCACGACCTATACCACCCTTCAGTGTTTGAATTCCTAACAAATACTGTAAATACGGTGGATTCAGAGAGAAACCTATCCAATATTGAAGAGACCGTAGCCATAAACATCTCGACAAAATCTGATGTTGTTGAGAATATTCATGTCGGCAAAAGTTGTTCCCCTTCAGAACTGGAAATATATAGTGCTCTCTTTCGCGAATTTAGAGATGTCTTTGCATGGTCATATGATGAAATGCCAGGCATTGACTCGAGCATAGTTGAACATGAAATTAAAATGTATCCTGATGTCAAACCAGTAAGACAACGGCTTCGGCAGGTACATCCGAAGAAATCCGCTGCCATTAAGGCGGAAGTTGAAAAACTCCTCCATGCTGGATTCATCTACCCGGTTCCTCTAACCGATTGGGTATCGAATATTGTCCCTGTTATGAAAAAACAAGGGACGATAAGAGTGTGCGTCGACTATAGGGATGTAAACAAAGCTTGTCCAAAGGACAACTACCCTACACCCTTCATCGACCAGATAATTGATGAATGCACCGGATGTGAAATCTTTTCCTTTATGGATGGATTTTCCGGGTATAATCAAATAAATATCCGCCCACAGGACCAGTCTAAGACTGCATTCATCTGTCCGTGGGGCACATTCGCTTATCGAAAATTACCCTTTGGTTTAAAGAACGCAGGGGCGACGTTTCAGAGGGCAATGAATTATGCCTTTCATGACATCAAGAACATTGTTCAACCTTATCTCGAAGATCTTCCGGCTCATTCGCGAAAACGGACTGATCATCCGCGGCATTTGAGAGCAATATTTCTGCGTTGCCGACATTATAAGATAAAACTCAATCCGCACAAGTGTGTGTTTTGCGTTGGTTCTGGTCGTTTACTTGGCTTTGTTGTCTCTAAGGATGGGATTCGTCTCGACCCCTGTAAGGTTCAGGCAATCATTAATTTGCCTCCACCTTCAAATTTACTTCAGATTCAGAAACTCCAAGGGAAAGCAAACTTTATGAAGAGGTTCATTCCAAATTACGCAGAACTTGCCAAAGGTTACACTCGTCTTTTGAAAAAGGATGTACCTTTTGTCTGGGACCAGGTTGCGCAAGCTTCCTTTGACGCTCTGAAAGATTGTCTAGTAAGAGCATCATTAATGTACGCCCCGGACTATCAAAGAGATTTTAACCTGTATCTAGCTGCAGCAGATACGACCATTGCGATGGTCTTAGTGCAAGAAGTCGATGGAATTGAACATCCTATATATTATTTAAGTAAAAACTTAAATGATACAGAAAGTAAATATTCCTATGTTGAAAAACTAGCGCTTGCTGCTGTTCAAGCGATTCAAAGGTTTCGACATTATGTCCTCTTTAGGAAAACTACCGTTTTGTCAGATTGCAATCCCATGACATATATACTGTCGCGACAGTTGCTTGGGGGCAAATATTCAAAATGGATAGCCATCCTTCAAGAGTTTGATTTAGATTTTGTAAAATCCAAATCGAAGAAAGCTCTAGTTTTCGCGGAATTATTATGCGATCTCCCATCGTCGTCCAACGATGAAACATCAGAAGAGTCAATCGTGGATGAAAATTTGTTTCTGATATCAGTAAGCAATGAGTGGTATGGAGACATCATTATTTATCTCCAAACCCAAAAATTTAGGCCTAATACCTCACACTCAGAACGGAAACGTATACGATACCAATCAAAAGACTACATGATCGTCGGTGATACACTTTACCGTCGTGGCGTCGATACGGTTCTGAGGAGGTGCCTTACCCATGAGGAGGCCGAAAAAGCCCTGAATGATTGTCACTCAGGCGCGTACGGGGGGCATCAATCTGGATATGCAACAGCACAAAGAATCTTACGAGCAGGATATTTCTGGCCAACTATGTTTAAAGATTGCATAATAGCTGTCAGAAGTTGCCATGCATGTCAGATCTTTGATAGCAAAACCAGAAGACCACCCGCACCCTTACAGCCGATAGTTGCTGTTGGGCCCTTCGCCAAGTGGGGCATCGATTTCATGCAATGTAACCCCACCTCGACCGGGGGGCATGGGTATATTATAGTCGCTGTTGACTATTTTACCAAATGGGCCGAGGCGATGCCTACATTGGATAACACTGGTGAAACAGCTGCCCTTTTCTTTTTCAATCATGTAGTCGCCAGGTTCGGCGTTCCGAAAGCTATAGTGACAGATCATGGATCGCATTTTCGCAATCACATGATGGTTGAATTAGCTGCCAAACTAGGGCTATCACACGACAGCTCTACCCCGTATTATCCACAAGCCAACGGACAAGTTGAGGCAATCAACAAGGTCCTGAAGCGTATGTTGCAAAGGATGATCGGGGTTCACAAGAGAAGATGGCATCTAATCCTGTACTCAGCATTATGGGCTTACCGAACCTCGGTAAAGAACGCCACTGGGTTCACACCATTCCAATTGGTGTATGGCCTGGAGGCAGTCTTACCGATCCAGTGCGAAATTTCGTCTCTTAAACTCGCAATTGACCTCCTCCCCGGAACCTCAGAAGAAGAGGCTCGTTTCCTGGAATTGATCCAGTTGGATGAAAACCGTCGTGATGCCGCTTTGGCGAACGAGGCTCATAAGAAACGAGTCAAAGCACAGTTTGACAAGAATGTCAAACCGCGCAAATTCTCTGAGGGTGACTTGGTTTTGCTTTACGACCAAGAATCCGATAAATTAGGAGCAGGAAAATTTCAGTCCTTATGGATAGGTCCCTATATTGTTAAAAGGGTGTTAGCAAAAGGAGCCTACGAGTTAATGGATTATGACGGAATACCACTGGCGCAACCCCGTAACGGGTTGTACCTCAAGCGTTACTATGCCTAAATAGTAACCTGAGTGTTTTTGTTGTATTTTGTTTTTGCTAAAATGTTTGTTTCGGTAGTAATCCACCCTTCTCGTTTGTTGCAGATGTCGAATTATTCTGATACATATGTGGGATATGCCGACGGGGCGAGTCGTAGTACGCGGAATTTATCCTCCGCTGCCTGGGCCATTTTTGATCCAAGCGGCGAGTGAGTGAGTTTCAGAGGTGTGTGTATTGGACGGTCAACAAACAATATCGCTGAGTATAGTGCGTTGATCGAACTCCTCTCTGATACCATCGCTCATGGTATACGTCGACTAATTGTTAGGCTAGACTCACAACTTGTGATACTACAACTCACTGGTATATATTCAGTCCGCAATCCAGCTATTTATCGTATGTTTCTAAGAGTTAAGATTTTGGAAAGAGAGTTTGATTCAATTCAATACCAGCATATTTCCAGAAACTTGAACACATTAACAGATTCATTGGCAAACTATGTATTAGATAGACATTTACAACATACATAAAAGAGATGCATCGGTGCTATGTAAGGGGATCACAAATAAACTGAAATAAACTCCGAAAATCAAAATACATAAAGCTGTTTATAGTTTGTACATAATGTGCTGTAATCAAAACAAAATTGGTCATATGACCTAGGACTCAAAAAGATGCTAGGGGGCACCCTAGCCTAGTGGTGCTCATGAAAGTACGTCACGGTCTGTGCGATCATGCGCAAGAGACGAGTCCATCGTCTAGGCACACCGATGGTGTGTCGCTGCAACTGTAAAGGTAACTCGTCAATCTGTACATCCGGAAGGCCACGAGTAAGGCTCTCAACCTGCTCCTGCACAGCTGCAAGTATCTCTGTATCACCAAGGTCGCGAATAACAACTCTCCTAGCAGGCTCTGCTGCTGGGGCAGCAACTGGCGATCGTGGACGAGCTACTGGACGAACAGGACCAACATCTGCATGCACCCAAGAGTTTGATCAGTTTTGAACAGTAAACATCATGAATGAAAACAATAAACAGTGATATGGTCAGAGATTTTACCAATAGCACCCCATTGCTCGCCATCCGGAAGCACCAAGTCCGGATCACCTCGGTAGTCCATATCCACATATGGATACTCAGAAAATGCCATCTCCTGACGCTCGAACCACCTAAAGAAGGACTCAGTGAATGTAATATGAGGTTGACCAGCATGCCGGGACATATGGTCAACCCACCTCTGCATGCGTGGCTCGGTCGGAGAAGGCACATCAAGCAAGATGTACTAAGGTTGCATCAATGGGATTTTCTCCAAGACAAAGGGAGTCAGAATAGAACCAAATCCAAAGTTCTTCAGCCCCCCGTCCTTTACCTTGGTCAATTGACTTTTCATCTGGATAAGTACTGCATCACACCAGTTAAACACTTTCGGTTGGAGACACTCCAAGGCGTGCTGCGCAGATTTCGAAAGGGGAACCTGCGCTGATGCCAGGGCGCCCTAATGAAACCCCTGGGGCCCAGAAGCTCTGAAAAACAGGCATGAAACTGAAAAAGGAAACCATGAAACTGAAGGGCTAAGGTTTAGCTCCTACCTAGTCCAAACGGCGCCGAAAATCGTCCACAGAATCTCCCGGAATCAGCTGGTGAAAATCAAGGAAGAAGAGGCACCTCCAGAGCTCCAACAAGCAAAATGCAAATGAAATGGTAAATGAGAGGTAAAAACCCCTTTTATGACTTTTTACACAGTTTAAAGTTAAATATTAGGGTAATAATCTCGTTTTCATGCAAATATTGTCCATTTCTAACAAAATTTGTTGCAGCAATTGAAGATGAAGTACCACATTTGAAAAGAGAAAAGCTAGTAAAAGTAAAAAATGGAATTTGACCATGAATCGAGCAGTTTTACCACGGAATTTATGCTCGTTAAAAAATAGAAAAGTGTGAGCAGAGTTTTTCCGCCAAAATTCAAGCTCATTAAAAAATGAACCTATCTCGGTAAATAACCATTGCGATCGTAAATTTATAAGCCTTAAAAGCCTTGGTCGTGTTTTCATCCATCACCTCCATTTCATTTGGCCGGTCGTTCACCCCCATATGTGTGTTTACCTATTTTGAGGAACAGCTGCGAAGAGTGATTTCACCTAGCCATCCTTGTGACACTACCGTGATTGGAAAATTCCAATTTGTACCTGGAATCAGTTGCTATCCCTGTTTATCACTCGTTCCTCAAAAAACGAGTCTTCTTTGAGCTCTTTTCACTGACTTGTAAAATATGAAAAGTTTGCCGAGTTTTGGCCTTCCAGCTCGTTAAATGACCGGAAAGCTATCCCTCCTCTAGATTTTAATCTTTTTGGACCTGAGGGATTATTGCACAAAAAGATCGAGCGCTTGTCTTGTTCGGCTCGTAAAAATACCGAACAGCCATCCCTTCTGTATTGTTTTATACTTTTTCGGACTTAAGGGATTAAATGACGAAAAAGGAGTTATGGAGTTGACTTTCTGTACCTTTTTAGACTCTCTAAAAATGAAAAGGACCGAGTTTTCCTTGTCGTTAGACTCGTTAAAATGATTAAATAGCAACAAACTTGTCTTTAGACGAGAACGAGTTTCCCTATTGCTAGGCTCGTTAAATCATAGCGATAGGCTTGCCCGAAGGGCAGGTTATAGAACAAGCATATGTTATCCTCCTCAAGCTTGACAAAAATAAAGAGGTACTGGTCAGAAATGACTGGGGAAAAATTGGGAGAACATCAAAGTTTAAAGGTAGCAAGTCACTCTTGGACATGACACTTTTCCTCCGTACCTTATCGGGTTGGGTTGTTTCATTCACCGGTCTCATCACCATGGTCCTCGCCACACCATCCACATTTGGGGTAATGCTACCGATCCATCGCATCAGTGTCGTTATATGTTCAAGAGGGGTCATTCTGGAAGTGTCAACCGTGTCCCATCCACTACCATACATTATCCTTCATCCATTCATGATCGCCACCCTGAATCATATTTCACAATTTGTTTTCACCTACACTAAAGTCATTAGCTCCGTTCCGTGTCATTGATGTGGGATTCATTAAGGCCCTCCTTTGACGGATCGCTTCTTGTCGACTTCAGCTCATTATCCAAGAAGTTGATCTAGGAACACCCCCATCAGTACTTTGAAGCTTGCATGCCTCAATGGCAAGTTTCTCACTTCCGGCGACAGGTATACATCAATGACCTTCGACCAGAAGATTTTGCGTGGCGTTCGACGCCAAGTCCTTTATTCACGCCACGTGAATTGTACTGCAGTACCTTGAGGATCATCGTCATTATTGGTGATTCCTCTCGCGCTTGTTAACGGTTTTCATTATTGACCGGTAATCAAGCGATGTCTTTCCATGTTCGACTTCAGCGCAATTCTCACATGGATCGACTTGTACTTAGAGTGAAGATCGAACGAGTTTGAAGACCCCGGATCTAGTTTCATCCATCCGAGCTGCGATATATATTCAGGAAATATAAAAACATTTGTCATGTACATCATTGCAGCAGATGATCATCCTATTCAAAGGATGATAGTTTAAGCAGAAAATTATCAGTCTATCTTCAGACGATCGTCTGTCATATGTACCAAAATGTATTTATAGAAAGCTGAGCATGGGAATGCCCGCCTCAGCTAGATCATGAGAATAATGATGAATGAAAAATAATGTATTGTATTGTATTGTATTACAGGGCACTCTCCTCAGCACTGGAACGAACTTCGGATCCTCTAGCTAAAGCATTTCACCCGATAAACGGCCTCATACTTTAGGGGGCAACTGTTATAGACATTTTTGTGCCTCGCGTCAAGGAGCATGGAATGTCAATAATTACAGGGATCCTCAGTCCCTAAACATGTTGTTCTTACCCCTAAAAGAACAAGGTCATCAAACAACAGCACTTCCAATCAGTTCTCCACCTGAAAACACTTCAAAACAGGCTTATTTTGGATCATGTCAGCTGCTTAACTGAGCATCTGCGCTGTATTGCAACTGTCCCACTCTGTACCTGCGCTGGAAGTCAAAAACAATGAAGGCTACCTGCGCTGGGCGAGATTGGCCAAGTGGCACAGTCATCCTGCAAGGTGTCAATTGCCCAGGAAGCTTCCAAAATGACACTTGGTTCATGAGATTCGCCCTGTGATGAGTAAGAGGTACTTGATCACCATGTGTAAGCAAGGATCTCCAAGTGGACACACGAACTGAAGATTAACTGAAGATGGAGAGGACACTAGTCAGCTATATGCCAGCCTCCAGCTGACTCACCCTTTCCTCTTCCCTCCTATATATAGAGCTCTTCTATGAGGTCTAGGGAGGCTGGAATTTTGTATAAGCAAGGAGGTGCTGTTGGTATACCGCCAGGATTATTGGGTGATTGTTTTACTAGAGGTGAAGAGGAGAGTTCTTGCTGCCGAGGAGGTGCTGCTGGATTGGATCCAACATCATTGGTTGTAACTTCCTCTGGAACCCTGTTACTTTCTATCAATAAAGTTTGCATGTTCTCCTATATACTTGTTTTACATAGATGCTTTGTGTTTACATGTATATTTGATGCACCCTAATCCATGCTTCAGTTATGAGTACATGTATCTTGTAGTTCGCTCTCTTGTTTTGTGCAGGATCTGTATGTAGCTGGATCGGCTAGGAGAGCAAAGAGCTGGGAGCAGGATACAAAGAGAGAAGGACAAGGATCGGCTAAGCGCAAGACACCAGGTTGGTTGACCTTCTTACTATTCTCTCTGTACTTTCATAAAGTGGAACATGAAAACTTTATCATTCAGTTGTTGCTAAAGACTGTCACCTTTAGAAGGGTTAGTGTCATCCGCATCGGATACTTTTCCCCACAACACCCAGCTTTTGCCTGAGGTATTCAAAGGTCTCCCTAGGCAATGGTTTGGTGAGTATATCAGCAACCTGTTCCTTAGAAGGAACATACTCCAACTTGACCTTTTGTTCAAGCACTTGTTCCCGGAGAAAGTGATACTTGATTGGTATGTGCTTGGTTTTTGAATGCATGACTGGGTTCTTTGAAATGTTGATTGCACTTGTATTATCACATAAGATGGAGATGGGTGGTGTACAAGTGATTTGAAAATCCTGCAAGGTCTGCATCATCCAAAGGAGTTGAGTGTAGCAAGATGCAGCAACAACATATTCTGCTTCAGCTGTAGACAAGGCAATCGAACTCTGTTTCTTGCTGAACCAAGATACTAATCTGGAACCCATAAAGAATGCACCACCACTTGTGCTCTTCCTGTCATCCATGCTTCTGGCCCAATCTGCATCTGTATAAGCATGAAGTGTGAGATCTGTATCTCTAGGATACCATAAGCCATAGTTTTGGGTCCCTTGAAGATATTTGAAGATTCTCTTCACTGCTTGAAGATGAGTTTCCTTTGGATTTGCCTGAAATCTTCCAACTATTCCCACTGCATGCATGATGTCTGGTTGGGTACCTGTCAAATAAATTAGACTTCCAATCATAGATCTGTAAGTTGGTTGATGCACTGCTGCTGATTCATCATTTTCACTGAGGTTACATCCTGTGACCATGGGTGTACATACTGGTTTTGCTTCTTCCATACCATATTTCTTCAAAATCTTCTTGAGATACTTGGTTTAAGACAAGAAGATCCCTCCTTCATTTTGTTGGATTTGCAAACCAAGAAAATATGTCAATTCTCCAAGCAAGGACATTTCGAATTCTTTCTGCATCACCAAGGCAAAGCTTTGACTCATAGATTCTTCATTGCTGCCAAAGATAATGTCATCTACATACAAAACAAGTATTAGCAATTTGTCATTTTCAATTTTTATATAAAGATTGCTATCTGCTGATCCTTTTGAAAAACCTTGTTGATGAAGATATTTGTCCAAAAGATAGTACCAAGCCCTTGGAGCTTGTTTAAGACCATAGAGAGCCTTTTTCAATCTGCATACAAGATTTGGATCATTTCCAAGAATGAAACCATCTGGCTGCTCAATGTATACTTCTTCTTCTAAGTCTCCATTCAGAAAGGCTGATTTCACGTCCATTTGAAATACTTTGAACTTTTGAAAGCTTGAGAGATCAAGGAACATTCGGATGGCCTCAAGTCTTGCAACAGGAGAAAAAGTTTCTTCAAAATCTATTCCTTCTTGCTGCGCATACCCTTTACAAACAAGTCTGGCCTTGTTTCTAATTACTTCCCCATTTTCATTCAACTTATTTTTGAAGACTCATTTTGTCCCTATAACATTCTTATCCTTTGGTCTAGGAACTAACTCCCAAGTGTTGTTCTTTTCGATCTGCTCAAGTTCTTCATCCATTTCTTTGACCCAACATTCATCTTTGCATGCCTCTTTTACATTTTGTGGTTCAGTGGATGAGAGTAATGCCAAATAGCTTGAAGCTTCTACAATTGTTATTCTTGTTTGTACACCTGCTTCTTTTTTCCCCAAAATCTGAGATTCTGGATGATTCTTCTGAACGTACCTGGATGGAGTCTTCTCTTCTACCCTTATCTGTTCCTCTGGTGCTTCTTGAGGTTCTTCTTCTTCATCATTCTATCTTTGAGGGTAGTCTTCATCTTCTTCGATATTTTCATGATTTACTTGCCTGGGAATGTATCATTTTTCATCAACCACTACATCAATGCTGTCAAAAAATTCTTCCAAGTCTTTTATTGTAGCACTTATATGCTTTGCTGTGTGAAGAATAACCAAGAAGAATGCCTTCATCTGCTCTAGGTTCAAGTTTGCCAAGTTGCTCATCAGTATTCTTAATATAGCATTTGCTCCCAAAGATTTTGAAGTGTTTTACCGAAGGAGTCTCACCATACCAGAGTTCATGAGGAGTTTGAGTGTTGTTCACTCGGACATTTGTTTTATTGAGAATAACAACCGCAGCATATGCAGCTTCACCCCAGAAAGTTGCGGGAGTTCTAGACTCATCAAGCATAGCACGGGCCATTTGTTGGACTGTTCTGTTCATCCTTTCCACCACTCCATTTTGCTGAGGAGTTATAGCTGTAGAGAATTCCCTTCTTATCCCATGTTCTTCATAGAAATCGAAAAATTCATTTGAGGTAAACTCCCCACCTCTGTCGGACCTGAGGCACTTAATTTTGTAACCTGATTCATTTTCAACCAAGGCTTTGAAGGATTTGAATTTTTCGAATGCTTCATCTTTGTGCTTCAAAAGTCCTAACCAAACAAACCTGGAGAAATCATCAATGAATAATATCAAGTATTCTTCTCCTCGAGGTGACCTCATCCTGAAAGGACCACATACATCTGTATGGACTAGTTCAAGAGGCCTGCTGGCTGATCCTTCCTTCTCTGGGAAGTTGGTTCTGGTTTGCTTACCAAACTGACATGATTTGCATATAGTGTTGTCTGGAATTTTGATATCTTGAAGACCACGAACTGCCTGATATTTGCATGCCTTCCTTATTTGTGAAAAGCTTAGATGCCCCAACCTTCGGTGCCATAACCAATGTTCATCATCCTTGCTCAAATAGCATTGTTGTTGTCCTTCTTCAAATATGTATAGATTATTTGGAGTTCTTCTACCTTTGATCACTGTTTTCCCTGTATCAAGATCACGAACGCTACATCCATTTGATCGAAATATTACCTCGGTTCCTTGATCGCACATTTGACTGACACTCAGAAGGTTATGCTTCAAGCCATCAACATACAAAACATTTCCAGCTTTGACCTTTTCTTTTAACTGAGTTGTGCCTTTTCCTTTTATAGCTGCTGGAGTATCATTTCCAAAAGAAACTTTCTTTCCCTTTTCTAAAGCAGAATATGATTCAAGTTTTTCTTTATCACCTGTCATATGCTTCGAACATCCACTATCGATGTACCATAGATTTTCCTGTCCCTCTACATAAAAGGCTATCCCACATCTTTCTGATTGTGGTTCCTTTATTCTCCATGTTCTGGTGCTTGAGGATTGTTCCTTTGTCTGCTGAAATCTGCTCCTGCATTCAGAATCTTCATGACCGAAGTTATTCCAAATAGAACATTCAATTTCATTTTCAAGAGCCGAAAAGTTGTTATAGGTCCTTTTTGTAATCCCAGTCATACTTCTTTGTTTTTGAGCTTCTCTAGTCATGATTGTTTTATATGCAACACATTGAACTGCTTTGTGACCAAAGTTATGGCAAGAGAAACATTGGCCATTGAAGAAACTTCTGCGGTTATCAAATCTACCACCCAAATGATTGTAATTCTTATTGTCATCCATTCTTGAAGCAAATTGAAAAGATTTTACCTGTGGCTGGTTGTAGCTTTTGTTCACCCTTAAGATAGATTGCCCCTAGTTTACCTAGTAGTCTTTGTTAGTTCTTGATGTAATTCGTCCCTGCTTTACCTGGTGATCTCCATTGTGATTTTGCTCATTCCTTCTTGCTGCATCAAGATAACTCTTTGAGGTGGATGCTTGAGATGTTTCTCCATTATACCCCAGACCTGTCTTGTTTAACAGAGAACATTGTACATTGATGATCTCATCCAGAGTTTCAGATCCTTTGACAAACTTAAGATTAATAGCCTTTGTTTTCTCAATTTCTTTTCTAAGGCCAACAATTTCACCTTCTAACTTTTCAAGATATTTTTCTTTTTCATCAATTTGAAATTGTAGAGTATCAATGATCATATTATTTTCTTCTATACATGTCTTAAGTCTAGAAATCTCTTCATAAAAACTATCCACATCTATAGCATCCATGTAATCATCATCTTCAAATGCCATTAAAATTTTATAGTCATTACCTCGTTCATCTTCATCACTATTTGATAGACCATCACTGTCTTCATGAGTGTAGTAGCTTTTCTTATTTGCATTCTGTTTCTTGCTCCATCTGGCAGGTTCCTTTCCTTTGTCAATCTTATCCTTATGAGGACATTTGGCAGCATAATGACCTACTCTTCCACAAGCAAAACATTTAAAAGGTAGCTTACCTCTGAACCTTCCAGTACCCCGTTGAAGATTTCTGACAAAATTTGATTCTTCTTCTTCTTCTGGCACGTGACTTGATTCATAGTAGTCTCCTTTGCCTGAAGCCTTAAAAGCAGCTTCTCTCCTGTCTGATGGACCTCCTTTTCTCATTTCATAAGCAGTTAGAATTCCGTGTAGCTGAGACATAGTAAGAGTTCGTAGATTTTCCTTTTCTTCTATTGCAGACACTTTAGATTCAAACTTGGGGGACAATGATCTTAGGACTTTTTCAACCACAATAGCCTCTTTTATTTCTTCACCCAAGTTTTTCATACAATTAACAATCTCATCTACCTGAAGGAAATAGTTAGCCACACTTTCATCATTATACATTCTGAGATTCTCATACTGAATCCTGAGGGTTTGAAGTTTTGCACGTTTTACCTGTTCATCTCCTTCGTAGCTCAAAACAATCTTGTCCCATATTTCTTTTGCGGATTTATATTGCATAACCTTCACGAATTCAGATTGAAATAGACATCCTAGAAGAGTATTAACCGCCTTTGCATTTGTTTCATATTTCTTCTTCTCAGCTGAATCTGTAGGAGTAGCTGATGGAAAAGTATACCTTGTTTCTATAATGTCCCATACTTCTGTACCCAAAGATTGAAGATAGGCAGTAACTCTTACCTTCCAATATACGAAGTTTGTTCCATCAAAAATCAGTGGCCTGATTGATGCTTCCCTCTCGTATTTGCTCATGATGTTAGATCTTCCTTCAAGCGATCAAGCTTCTTTAGAAGGACCTGCTCTGATACCAATTGTTGGAAATAATACTGAGACGGGGGGGGTGAATCAGTATTATCACATCAATAAAACTTTTTCATTTCCATATTCAGATTCATATATGCTACTTCCACAACTTCTTATGATTCAGTTAGTTGATCCTTAATGAGTGCATTAGAACATTATCAACCATATTAACAGTAAAAAGGTGCAGTAAAATAGAACAGATCATCACACATAAGCCACACACATGAACACCATGATATAAGGTGGAAACCCAATGTGGGTGAAAACCACCTGCTGCAATATGTCTCTATCTTCTTTCAATTAGAAATTCCTTTTACAATGATTTTGCACTGGTGCAGTCCTTTACCAGTACGCAGGCTGCAGCCTGCAGAGAGCTACAACTCTCTCTCCTGGAAGGGAGTTACAACCCCCTACTTCTTTTCTTTCAAGGACCACTTTTCATAAATTTTCAAACTGGATCCATGAACATCAATCAATCATCAAGTATATCTGCATCAAATAATCTCCTTTTCCCAATTAGCACTGAATCAAGTAAACACTTCTCTGACAGTTGTACCCAGAACACAGTAACAGTAACCACACACCAAATTCTGAACCCAAAATACTGTAGCAATAGACAGAGGCAGCTAGATCATAATTTAAAGATATACGCTACTTCAACAACCTGAAACCTGCGTGCAGATCTATAAAGGATAATTCCTTCTTTCAAATATTCAGACACTAATTTACCCAGATTGTCAGATTTATAGATCAAGCATGCGCCTCATATAACAGATCAAAATCATACAAAGATACTATTATTCAAGCATAAAGATTATGACCCATCAATAGAACTTATCCTTCTTTATGCGCTAAGGTTCCTCCTTCATTCAGATCCAGATCTGCACCATAACCCAATCACAAATATTTCAGATCTAGCACTTATTAGATATTCAATTCATTCGATGATACTTTGCCAAATGATCTCCTCCCTCTTTTATAGTCTTAGGCCTTCCACAATACCACGGTCAAAAACCATAGGATCAAAAAATTGTTGGACTAATACCATGAACCAACCATAAAAGTGCGTGAGATCAACACTTTTGGATGCAATACCACGGACCAAAACCATAATAAACCAATACCACGAACCCAATACTTGGGATCTGTTAGCGCTTGAAATTTCACCTCAGGCTGAGAAAGGTAAACCTCAAGGCAACATCAAACCACTTAGCCTCATAGCTAGCTCTACGGAGCAGGAGAGGGCTCTCTCCGGTCTATCTCGATAAAGATCTTCAATGGGCGAGATAACTAATAGGGTAACACTGATTTTAGGCTAGTAAACTGATCAAAAGGGTTGATTTTGGATTTTTAGGGTTTTTGGTGGAAAATTGGGGAAATGGCAATTTTAGGTGCGGGGATTGGACACAGTTTTCGCAGGGGGTTCTTTGGGGCGAGGTAGGAAACAATATTGATGCCTTTAATAGAGATGGATGGATGAGAATGACCGGTGAGGAGTTAAAGAGAGCAAGCAATAACCTTGAATTCCCTTTAAACAGTCGAAAACATTGATATTAAGCAAACTTAAAAGCAGAGCATGACAGTCATGAGTTCTACTTTAACACTTCATTTGCCTAATGTGCAGAAGGAAAAGTAAGGAAATGATTCACATAACACACTTACAAATACAAAGAGAAACACACCATCAATACATGTGACCACAAGAATCCGAAAAAGGACGGCAAAACCCTGGTCTTCCTTTGCCAAAAATTGCAGAGATACAGTGAATAATACAATAAGAGCTTCTCCCTCAAGAGTCCAACCCTCCAACCCCTGAAAATGACTAAGAAAATACATAATATAGACCATGCCAACCCATTCCCTAGCCTCTAGGGGTCGAGCTCATCCATCTAGGAGCTGTTTCAACCAATTCTAAACTGAGCACTAAAATCTAGGCAGTCAAAATAACTTGCCTCTATAAGCTAGGAAACCAGTTCATTCATTTAATTTTCACCTATCTCATTAATGGATCTTCTAGAAGAGATACATAAGTGTAAAAGTGTCATAAAATTACATCATTTACAACAAGGAGGATAAAAATCAACTCCAAAAAGTCAAACATAGTCAAAACTACGTTTTGCTGAGTTGTAGGCTGAAATCCTGAGCAATTTGCCTGACAGGTCGCGCGCCAAATCCTGACGGGTCGTGCACCTTTGAGAGCACTTTTGGGGCACTTCCAGGTGTCTAAATGGGGCAAGAGTAGGCTTGTTGGAAAGTTCTATGAGTCTACTTTCCAACCCAACTGGAATTTCTGAATTTGGTTGTCATTTGCCCCTCCAAAATTGCAATCTCCCAAGACTGCTTTCTGTGTATCAAAAATGTGGCAGAAAGTCATTTTTTGCTTGTTTTTTGACCTTCTGGAGGCCCAAAACTTCATAAAATCTCTTGGCAATGGATGAGCCTGTGTAACTTTTCATGACAAATCTGGAAATGCTGAGTTTTTGCAAAATGGAGTTGCCAAGTGAAAGGGTCGCGCGGGGGGTGAGACCCGTCAAGCAGAAAAACCTGTTTTTTGCTTTAAAAAAACAAAAATCACCCAAAATGCTCAAAATTTCTTGGAATTTGTGCTGAGGCTGAACTATTTAATGCCTTGCTCCTTCAAGGAAGCCTCGGCCAAGATGTGGAGGGGATCGGGCCTTTTTCTCTGTTTTTGTGCTTTGACCAACCGCCTTTGGAGCACCTTCATCTTTGCCTTGTACACGTGCATCCGTGCCCAATAATGATTCTTCATGTTTCTAAGCAATTCCTTATCTTGGTTGGCCTTGGCCAACAGCCTCTCCAAATGAGCATTGAGCTGGATAAGCATAGACTCTCGCTCAGCGGGCAATAGATCACCGGGTCTTCTTCGATTCAAGTTGCGGTCACTACGAATCCTCCACAACTCATCAAGAGTTTGCTCATCCTCCAACTGCTTGTTGCGTTGTTCTAGATATGAGATTGTCCATTGTGCCCCTTCTAATCTCTTCTACAATGCATCATTTTCAGCTCTAAGGTGCTGAATGATCTCCTTCGACTCTAGGCTAGGAGAACTGACATCAAGATCAATAAGCTCTATATCTGGAACACCTGATGGCCCCTCATCAATCTTGGGTTGCTTGCCCCTCTGTGCTGCCTGTGCTACTGAAGAAAGCGAGGCCCCTTCCACCTGATGTGGAGAAAATAATCGCCGAGCTGCTGCAAATAAGGCCCTTTGGCCTCTCTGATAAGTGACAAGCGGAGGAGAGCTGACATGGCTAGTCCCGGGGATATCATGTTGCTGTGATGGTCCTCCCTCCTCATGAACAATCTCCGGATGTGGTGGTGGTACTGTAAAGAACTCACGAGAGATGAACTCCTCCCATGTGATGCCCTGCTGAGCCAACTGATATCTGACCACAAGCTGAATCAAACCGTAATGATAGAGGCTCCTATACTGCTGAACTGGGCTCTTCCCCTGCATCAAGGGCACCATCCTCTCAATGTTCTGGCACATGAAAACAGGGATGTTCATCATCCATACCCGTGTGAAATGCATCAATAGGCGAATATGGTACGAATATATCTGTGAAAATCTGCCCTCACATGTGAAAAAGAGCATGATAAGCCTCATCATGGGAGCAAACTCACTCCTCAAAAATCTGAAGGGAAATACACCCGTCAAATGTCTCATGAATGCAGGTCTAATGAAAGGCTCAAACTGAACACTGTCCAACATCCTGCGCTTGTTCCACACCTCTCCGACATTCGGTATCCATGTGGCTTGAGCAATCATCTCGGGTGTCAATGTAAAATCCACCCCAGCAAGGTTCACATGTCCATCATGCAAATGCAACACAAATAAGCGAGCCAACTCCCTGTGATGCTGAATCTGAGAGATCCTCTCGCAAAACTCATAACAAGACATATAACAGAAACATGATACTGCCATTGAACAAGCCTGCAAATTGGTCAAAGAGGTGGGCTCCTCTCTCCTATGATGACCGCCCTTTCCACCCTTGTGAGGCCTCCTCTGTTCCTCAAACTCTGAAGCTGATGCATGGTCATCACTTTGCTCATAACTAGTTTCGGTTTCTGACATTATTTTAGGAGCAAAATGGCTGAAATGTACTGTTGTTTCTGCTTTATAAACTGTTGATTAAAATGCTCACACAATCCGGCGATTTTGTGGCTCCTTGGTGAAATTTGCAGGCGGTTTTATAAGGAGGGCGCTGACGGGTCGCGCGCCTCACCCAACGGGTCGCGCGCCACTGACGGGTCGCGCCCGTTATAAATTTGCACTGTCGGAGGGCGCTCAACGGGTCGCGCGCCTCTGACGGGTCGCGCGCCTGGTCTGACGGGTCGCGCGCCTGTCCAGCTCAAAAACTTCGTCCAATCTCTCGCCCAATCTCTCTTGCAAGTGACTTAGATGCACAATGAGGCTCGATGGAGGGAGATTGGGCTTTTATAACCTTGATTTGAATTAATTTCATGCCCAAACCCACTTTATAATGTTTTTCTTTGACACTTTATAAACTTGATGTTTTTGGTTTCCTTTTATCCTGAAATTGACTAATTTGATGCTTTTGCTCGATACTTTTTGCAGGGATAACATTTGAGGGATCTTGGCAAGGGAGTCAGGGTTACATGCTGTGCTTTGAAGCCTTTTGAAATTTTACCATTTTTTACAAAATTTTGAAAAATGACCTTGGCTTTAAAAATAGGGTTTTTAAATCCAAGGTGAAATTTAACTGTACAAGATAGAATCTTTCGAAGAAATACTTTGAAAATCATCCCTCTGGCTTGCTGGGCACTTATTGACCTTTCAGAGACATGACCTTGAAGACAATCTTGACCAAAACCCTAGACCTAGAATTTGACTTCAAGACAAGACAAGTAAGCTTGAAAGAGTCTAAGGACTGAAACAACCTTGATCCAGCAATGCCAAGAGGGGGACAGAGGCACCAGCTCCTCCATCAGGGTTATGGCATGCCTAATGGAATGCAAAAATGACACTGATGAGACACCTACTTATGCAAATGCAAAGAGCTTTGATCACTGATGGAGGGCTACTAGACTGACTCTAAAAGGATCAACACTTCTGACGAGGTACCATGGTCCAAAACCATAGGTTCAAATACCAAGGACTAACTACCATGGACCAAAGTTAAGTTCTCCAACATATACCCGCTTTTCCTTGCATGAAAGTGCGAAAACTTTTTCTCTTCATGCAATACCACGGACCAAAACCATAATAAACCAATACCAC
This sequence comes from Pinus tabuliformis, assembly GCA_031772625.1. Taxonomy (NCBI): domain Eukaryota; kingdom Viridiplantae; phylum Streptophyta; class Pinopsida; order Pinales; family Pinaceae; genus Pinus; species Pinus tabuliformis. Next base: position 435,939,260 of record CM062810.1, on the reverse strand, counting down.
GAACCCAATACTTGGGATCAACACTTCTGACGAGGTACCATGGTCCAAAACCATAGGTTCAAATACCAAGGACTAACTACCATGGACCAAAGGTAAGTTCTCCAACATATACGCGCTTTTCCTTGCATGAAAGTGCGTGAACTTTTTCTCTACATGAAATAAACTTTTCTCTGCATAAAAGTGCGTGAACTTTTCTCTACATTATAATTTATTATCTGAGATGAGTGGGTTGCCATCAAGTACAACATATGTATCATAATGCCAACAATATATATATATATATATATATATATATATATATAGATGAAGTTATAACATATCATTGTTACTAATATGAATCATCATTATTTAAATTTCTTTCAATGTGATATTTATATTATAATTTTTTTTTGTCATGAAATTGTTTGTAATTTTATTAATAAATTTTAATTTACAATATAACAAATTAAATTGAATCCATTTATTATTTTTGTTACTATTTGTTTTTTTTTTTAATTGAGTCTACACTATGTTTTCTAATGCTTTATAGGTCATCTCAACTAATGTTACTACAACATCTCTCCAGCACTAGGTTGTAGATATCTTTATGTGAAATTATGTTAAATAATATGGACATTAAAATATTTTATTTATGACTTTCACAAATTTTTTTGGTTATTCACATATTTTTTAAAACACCATAGACCAATTCTATACTGAGTATAGAAGAAATTACACATCTCTTTCACCTTCATATTAAATTATAATATCAAATTTTATTTTAGATTTCAAATATCACTTCCCTATTAAATAGTAAAAAAAATTATATATCTTCCTTATATTTAAAAACAAATAATTTTAAACAAAATTATATATATGTTTAAAGTTATATCTATATATATATATATATATATATATATATATATATATATATATATATATATATATATGGAGGAATAGATCTCGACCCTTTTCTATTAAGTGTGGGAGCTAGATCTCGACCCTTTTCTATTAAGTGTGGGAGCTCGCTTATATATATATATATATATATATATATATATATAACTTTTTATTTATAATCAATATTATTATATTTTTAATTATTAATCAATTTTATAATATAATATTATGGAAAAATATTTTTTTCACACCATTTTAAAAATTCCATAAATATCAAACGTGAAGGTTAAAGTGGAGACATAACCTTCACTTTAAATTTATGGAAGAAATTCTTGCGAGTGTCATCAAAGGTTATTCTTTTTATGTCTTTCGTGATTGAGTTACCACATTCTTAACTTCTTATTTCGTGTTTTTTTTAATGATGAAGATCACCTCTTGGGTCGAAGATTAAGGGACATCCAGGCTCAATTGAGTCTTGCACAATCTTGGTGACAACATCTTGTAGTTGGATAGATTGTCCTTCCATCCAACATATGAGTTGGCCCCAACCTAAGCTCAACCTAAAATTGGAATAAATAAGTAAATCATAATAAGTCCATTAAAATGATAAGCTATTCATTATTGGTTATTATTCATTACTATGAGTTGAAAATCAAGTCACTTGAAATAATTCATTGGTGCTCTGTAAATGGGTAGACTCTCACCCTTGCCAAATGCCTTTGGGTATTGGGTCATTAACCTATTTCCTTACATCTAAGGAAGATGGGCTCTTAGCAATATTGAAGAAAGTCATTATCGTGATCATCACTAAACTACTTCCAAGAGGTCATTTAAAAAAAACCTAGATGAATCAGCCACTCGTTGGGATTACCTAGGTGATATCTAGATTTAAAGCCAGTTGGTTGTCACTATAACCCCTAGGCAGGTGTAAACAATCTACACGCCAAACCCTAGTAAGAAACTTATGATTTAGAAAGGGTCGAGATGTTCGAAGACACACCCACAATGAGGACACCACTCATGAAAGAGAATATACTATTGTAGCTTTATAATGGTAGGCCAAAATGTCATGTGTGTGAATTGAACTTGGGTGGAAGAGAACAAATTGTCCATCCAACCCCTAAAACTTCTGCGCTGGTCTCTCGACACTATATTTGCCTCTCTATCTCTTACTCACTTCCCCTCACTGCAATTGATCACTGATTTGATTTCTCTTAGCAAACCCCGCTCTAAAAAATAGAATGACTGATCACTTTGGTGTATTCTCCAACTGACCCTCAAGCCTCCTCTTATACTTTTCCTGTTGGTCCTTCAACAGCCAAAATTACATCTCTAACCAATGGCTAAGATTAGATTTGGCTTGATCCATGTCATTTAGAACCTTCTACCCCAGTTTTATATTAATACCCATTAATATTTTATTTTTCTTAGGTTTGGACTTAGGAACTCCATTAAAAACATTAATTATTTTAATATCTTCTAAACCGAGTAGAATCTGCCCAAACCATTTCTAGGTCTTGGAGATCTCATGTGCTTTAGCCTCTCCACCAATTTTCATGGCTAAAGCACATTCGATGCTACCCCAAATCAACACTCCCTCTTAGCGAGGACTGTGCTCTAGCAATACTCTACATTGAGCATCACTTTGATTTTACGGCACCGATACTTGTGCTGATGCTAGTCCTCCCCACCCAAAATCCAGTGCACTGTTGCATCATGTACTGTTGCCCATGGCCCAGCCACTTCCATTACTGCATATGTACAACAGCTCCCTCTACATCTGTGTTTTTGTTGGTCCTTTCTCCCAACACTACATCTGCATTGCAACCCCTTCTCATCATGCTACATCATGCTACTGCTAACCGCTACTACACAACAACTCAGTTACTAAGAAGTAATTGATCCACCCAACTACTGACATCCCTGTCAAGCTAGAAACACTACCGATGTTAAAGCTCTCTCTATCGTTATCTCGTGCTCCCTCTACTACCCATGCGCTGCTGCAACAACTCCCTACCTCTCACACCGCTAAAAACCTCTTTGTGCCATCCTGCACTATTACAACCTCCTCCATGCCTCTCACACTGCTACAAACCTCTCTGTGCTACCCGAGACTACTGCACTGTAGCACTCTCTGCAGCTCCATCCGCATCCCTTTCTACCGACATCCGCCATCCTCCTACTTCTCACTTTGGGGCTCCCGTAGCTAGGTATAATCCAATAATTTGGGTACCTCAAGGATCCTACCCCTCATCACCTGTAGTCTTCCTAAATACAGCTCGATGTCTCCCCACCTCTTCTCTAGAGGTACATGAAAACTCATGGCACAATCATCATCCTCTTCTACCTCCTTTTCTGCCTTCGTTGGCACTGCCTTGGAGTCAGACGTCTCTCCCTTATTCTTCTTCCTCGGAAACTAGTTCGCATAATGCCCCAGTTCCCCGCAGTTGAAGCACTTTATCTTGAAGAGGTCATTTTTCTTCTTCTTGTCCTACTTCCCCACAGATGCTGGAGCTACATCCTCTTCCTCCTCTTTCTTAATCTGGACTCCTTTGCTGCTACTTCTCATCTTGGACAACCCTCTAATCTATTCTTGGTGAAGATCTACCCACAATTCTTCCCAATCTGGAAGATTTGCCCTGCCAATAATACTCTGGATAAATGTCTCCCACTCCTTGGAGACTGCGTTTAGGGAAGCCCTCACCATAAACTTCTAATCTGACGTGGCCCCTATGGAAGTCAGTTGGTCTTGGATCTCCTTCAATCTACCGAGGAAGTGATCTATCTACTCCCTCTTCTGCATCTGGTATGATCGGAGATGATTCTCTAGTAACATCTTCATCTGCACGGAAGTTTGCTGGTACAACGTCTTCAAGGCGTCCCACATTTACCTTTTCGTCTCCTTCTCGACAATATGTTGGACCACATGATCCTTGACCCCATCAAGGATTATACATTTCACCTTCGCCATTGCTTCCTCGTACTTTTCATTGTCAGTTGGGTCAACTAGGATAGCCATTGTTCTCAAGGCGAAGGCCTTGATGCGATGTCTATCTAGGATGGACAGGATCCTGGCCTTCCAACCGACAAAGTTGGACGCCCCGTCCAGCTTGTCCTGATCCCTCAGTCCATTCATGGCCATCTCTGTGCTCTTCCTTTCGACTCCTCTAATTCTCTACTTCCCTCTGGAAGTTCTTTCTTCAAATCCCTCTAAGTCTTTACTTCCCGTCTGGAAGTTCTCTGCTAGACTCCCTCTGAGTCTTGATTTCCCTCCTGGAAATCCACCTACCAACCGTCAAGTCGCACCTCTTCAATCTCCTATGCACCAACAACACTGATTTGGATTTCTTGGCTAGAAATCCACCTAGGTAGAGACTCCCTCTACCTTGGTTTTGAACCATTAGGTATTGTTCTATCTCGGCAGCAACAACACCCCACCAGCTTCACTCCCCACAATCTACGCACAGCTTCCTATGCCCCAGCAACTGAAGGACTAAGCCTCTAGGCTCTGCGCAATCCTCACACTGTTTGAAATGCTCCCCTAGCCAACTGCGTCAACCCTCATGGTCTATGTGTGGCTCTTTGTGAGCTTTTTCTGCCCTCAGCCTTTGCTTTTGCCTCTCTTTGGCCCTAACCGATGACGGAGTTCCTCTGCATCAACCCTTCTCTGCCGCTTTCTGCAAGGAACAACTTTTGTCACTCGAGACAGTTGTTTCTGCTACAAATGCTCTACTTCAACTGTTTCCTTCAGCTCTCCTGTGATCTGCAACGCTCTAATTCCATGTTGAAATTTCCAAGTATTACTTTCTAGAAATTTTATCTGTATTCTCTGGGTTATTTCTCCTACTTTTTAATTACAAACAAGTTATTTAATCATATAAATACTGAAATAAACACAATACAGTCTCAACCATCTACAGATCAACAGCTGAAAGAAATAGAAAGCACACAAGTGACACCGTTGTTTTTGGACAACTCACCCCCGGAAAAACCCAACTTGGGAAAACGGTGCAACAATTTTGAGGGTTATATTATTATGCATTCTTTCTGAGTACAAAATGGGTGCCAAACTGGCTCACTCGACAGAGAAAATAAGATCGCAGTAATACCTCTCTATTTCGAAGCAGCTATTCGAAAAGTCTGCCCCACGAAACCCTCTCCAGCACAATCTGAAGCTCAACATCAGCCCTCCTAGCCTCTGCATCAGCCCTCAGAGGCTCTACGTAGCCTCTACAACCCTCTACGTCACTCCTGTAGCCTCTGTGTGGATGACGCAAGCCCTTCTGGTTTCTGTGCAGTCGCTTCTGCCTCTGCGTGGCTCCCTCTGGCTCAGCGTCTACCTCTCTCTGTTTCTGTGTTGGTATCTCGGCACTATCTCTCCCTCTTTGTCTCGTACTCACTGCCCCTTGCTGCAACTCATCACTGATTCGATTTTTCTTAGCAAACCCCGCTCTAGAAAATCGAATGATTGATCACTCTAGTGTTTTCTCCAACTGATGTTCAAGCCTCCACTTATAAATTTCCTGTTGGTCCTTCAACAGCCGAGATTACATCTCTAACCAACGACTAAGATTATATTTGGCTTGATCCATGCAATTTAAAACCTTCTAACCCAGTTTTATACTAATACTCATTAATATTTTATTTTTCCTAAGTTTAGACTTAGGAACTCCGTTAAAAATATTAATTATTTTAATATCTTCTAAACCGGGTAGTGCCCAAACCATTTCTGGTTCTTTGAGATCTCATGTGCTTTAGCCTCTCCACCAATTTTCGTGGCTAGAGCACATCCGATGCTACCCCAAATCAACAGCAAGAACATTGACTTAGAATGAATTATTAACTTTATGTTAATACAATACTACCATATTATATTAGAATTACATAGTTGTTTTGTAGTTAATTAATATTATATATAGTTTAGTATTAATATATAGTCAAATATATGTATATATAATACATTAATATGTAGTAGTATATGATAGGTTATAACATTAGGTGATAATTTATACAAATCAATTTGATCTAACATAAGAATAACAAATAGTATTAACTTAACATAGTGTCATAAGGTTAGCATTAACAATACTTTTTTTTTTTTGTGTAAATCAACATTTTTATATTAATTCATAGAATACATAAGGTACAAAATGGTCTGCTCGCACAGACTAAAGAGAAACTTCCTTTCCCGTTTACAACGCTTATGAGCCGCTAAAACTCTGTCTATTGACCCCAAGGCATACCACGCAGGGTAGCACATAGAAGGGCTGGAGACTGCAAAACAATGTGCCCTTTCCGGCGACTGGATAGAAAGACAAAAATAAAGCCAGAGGGACATCAGAGACAAAAATAAGTCAAAACAGAAATCGACCAGTAACCTTGAGATCAGAGACAAAACAAGTCATAACAGAAATAGCAAACTGAAGCTGACAAGCCATTACAGCTTAAGGATGACATAATCTTTGGTAGGAGCACCCGGGTTGGCCGGAGCAGTCGAATTCCCAGGCTGAGGAGTGCGCTGAGTGGTTCGTTTCCCCTGACTGGTACCTGTAGCTTCCTCCGCGACCTCCCCCACAACTGAGGGATCTTGAAAAATAGTGTGCTTGAGAAGACTGATTAAAACACTCATTTTTTGTGAGAGATTGTCTACTCGCTGAACCAAGACACTAAGTTTGAAATCTAAGGCGTCCAGTTTCGTCATGTGCTCTGCAGAAATAAAGGAGATAGCTTGATGAGCTTTATTGATGTTTTCCCCTTGCATACTAATCGCCTTGGCTAGCATAGTCTTCATCCTCCACATCTCAGCCTGAGTGCACAAAAATTGAGTGGCCCGAGTGGTTGCAGTTCCTGGATCTTGAATCCACTCCACCTCCTTCTCCAAATCCTGCTCCTCCAAATTCTCTTCCTCCTCTGCGATAATAGCTTCAAGCTCCTCTATCTTGCGCTTTTCTTTTAGGGAGGTCCGTGTTTCATAGGAGTCCCGAGCATTCTGAAGGTCTCTATTAGTCGAGGCATTTCGGCTACCCTCACGAGCCATACTGCTATGGCGGAGCACAGAAACTTTGAGACTTCTGAAATCACAACTGAAGCTATGTTGCATGCCGTGGGAAAGCAGGGTGTCGCACTTCTGGTGGGAGGCCTTAGTTATAGTAGATGGTAACCTTGTTTGGCCTAAGGCTTCCCACTTCACCATTGGATGAGCGCATGTCCAACCATAATAACTGCTGCTCCAATTCCCACATTTCTGTTCATGATACGAATCTTTATTATTAACTCTGCCATGCTTGAGCCAATTTGTGGATTGCCAAGTGTCTCCCTTTGTGATTTGATGTCGGCACTGCCCATATTTTTTGTTCGAACTTCTTCTAGGTACTTGCACTATGTCCTTGTGAATTAATTCCCATTTCTTCTCTTGTACTTCCTGGGTCTGCCACCCACTTCTCCTGTTGTCCCTTCGATTGGTTGTCTTCATTCACCTCTTAAGGGCTCTGTGTGTCCAATGGTGACATCTTTTCTCCAGGCTAGATAAAAGTTTTTCCCAGTGCAATTTCTGCCAGGGCTTGTCAATCAGCGGAACGCCAAGGTATCTCGAGGGGAGGTTGCATCTTTTGAAGCCTAGGATGGTTGAGAGATTTTTCTGAACTGCTAGGTGTGTATTAAAAAAGAAAATAGATGATTTTGTTAGATTAAGCTCCATACCTTATGCTTTGCTGAAGTGATTCAGAATACTTCTGTATCCCATAGCTTCTTTGACCGAGGGTGTGCCATGTAGCATTGTGTCATCTAAAAACTGTTGATGTGTTGTTGCAGGGCTTGTGGGCAAAGGTTGGAGTCCTTCAGTGATTCCTTCCTCTTTAGCTTTTCCGATCAGTCTTCTTAAACCTTCCATTAAAATCACGAAAAGGAAGGGGGATAAGGGATCACCCTACCTCAAACCACGCGAAGGAGAGAACTAGGTTGTTGGGGCTCCATTAACCAGTATTGAAAATCTTGTAGATTTGACCAAAGCTAGGATCCAGATTATCCATTGTTTAGCAAACCCGAAGGCTTCTAAAATAGTTTCCACATAGTGCCAGTTTACCTTATCATAAGCCTTTGATAGGTCTAATTGTATCATCATACCTGCTTTCTTCTGCGTTTTAAGAGTGTGAATCATCTCTTGTGCTGGTAAGATATTGTCCAAAATCTATCTCCCCTCTACATAGCTTGATCGCTCTTCGGAAATAATACCTGGAAGAATGAGTTTCATTCGATTGGCTATGACTTTAGAAATAATCTTGTACAGGACATTGTATAATGCAATTAGACGAAACTTTAACGGCGTGTTAGCTTCCTCCTCCTTTGGAATAAGGGCAAGGAAAGTAGAGTTGAGGGACTTGAGGATTGAAGAAGAGCGTCGTGAATCCTCCACTGCTTCCCATACCTCTATCTTGACTATCTCCCAACAAGATTTGTAAAAGTAAATGGTAAATCCATCAGGCCCAGGTGCTTTACCATTTGGCATATCTTTCACGGTGTCTTCCACCTCTTCCAACGAGATTTCTCGATTTAAAGCTATGTTTTGCTCCTCCGTGATTAGCTTGGGGACGGAAGTTATAAGTTCCTCAATGGCCTCCTCTCTGTCGATCTCCGGTTCCTGAGCAATCCTGCTGAAGTGGGTTGTAAGAAGGCTTGAGATTTCTTGATGAGTCTGTACAGAGGTTCCCTGATCATCTTTAAGGCTTGGAATTTTGTTAGCCCCTCTATGATCAATGGCAAATCTATGAAAGAATTTCGTCTTCTGTTCACCTTCCTTAAGCCATTGAATTCAGGATTTTTACTTCCAAAGTGTTTCCTCATGTTGGCATCGTAATTTCCTGTCCTGCATTAGCTTATGTTCTCTGTTCATAGTTTCTTGGTCTATGTTACCTTGAATCCATCCTTCATGAATTTGTTCCATTTGCTCCTCCAGTTTCTTTTTTTCCTTAAATATATTCCCAAAGACTTCATGATTCCAGACTTTGCTTCTGGCTTTGATGTGTTTCAGCTTAGCTTGTAGAAGATACATTTTGGTTCCCCTTATGCCTAACGGTTCTTTCCACCATTGCTCAGTTTTCAGAATGAACTCGGGATGAGTGAGCCAGAACTTTTCAAATCTAAAAGGTTTATTTCTGGGTGTACCTTGGATTGCTGCAGTCATTGTTATGGGCCAATGGTCCGACCCTCCACTGGTAAGAATGTCTGATTCAACAATGATCCCTTCCAGGAGAATAGTTTCTGTCACTAAAAATCTGTCCAGATGAGAGGCTATTTTCCTTTCACCTCCACTTTTGTTATTACACGTGAAACTGCCACTCTTGGGGAAGACATCTACCTGATTGGCTAATCTAATGAAGTCTATGAAAGCTTCAGAGTCCCTATTGAGCTTTCTAATACCTCCTCTCTTTTCCGTGAGCGAAGTGATCATATTGAAATCACCTCCAAAGATCGCCTTTGCTTGAGGATATCTTAGCTTTAAGTTGGATAGTGTTCTTAGTAATAGTAGTTTGGCATCTAGTTTCTGAGGGCCATAGACATTGGTGCATAAATATGTTTCTGAATTCCCTACTATTTGGACTTCTATAGATATGTAAGATTTGGCAACTTCAGAGGAAATGAGCTAGATTACCTGTGGATTCCACACAATGACCATGCCTCCCTCCCATCCATTGCTTGTTTCCAATTATTCCATACGTTTACCTAGTTTTTTTCCGATATTGACCATCGTGTTGCTTGAACACTTAGTTTCTTGCACAAACACTATGTTTGGTTGCTCCTTTTGGACCTTCTTCTTTAACAAATGCTATTTTTTTTGGCTATTTACCCCTCTAGCATTCCAAGAAATAACTTTCATTTTAAACAAAGTTTAGGAGGTTAGTGAGAACAACTCAAGGGCTTTCATCTTACCTGAATTTAAGAGCATTTGTCCCAGTTCTTGTAATGCCTCATTGTTAGTCCTTCTTCCTATTTTTTTCCAGTGCTTGGAGTTGTTGGAGGTTTGATGCAGTCCCTACATGCGTACCCCTAGCCCTTTTGTTGTTCCCAAGCACTTACTCTGCAACTCCATCTCTGCCTGTTGTCATGCTATGAATATGTCATTGATTCTATTTACCTCCTCTTCTGATATGTGTTCCATTCCCTTCTTTTTCCAGTTTTCAACCATATTTGGTAGATCCATACCTTCTTGCTCTAGCATGTCGCTTAATTCCATATCTTCGAGCCCGATTTCGTTGGTGAACATCTCCAAATCTTCTTCTACCCCCTCCATTGTTTCTTGAACCTGATGGGTAATATTTGAAGGTTTCGCCACCGGTTCATTCATTTCTGGTGTTGTTGTAGGTCTGCTTATTTTTGTTGCTTCTTGTTCTTTATTGTTGTCCTCTGATTCTGTTTCTGTTTCTAACACTTCAAATGCATTGCTTGTATTTCCATGTGAAGTGCTTGCTTTAGTCTGGCGTTTTTTATTTGCTCTTTGTTTGGCATTTGGTCTTTCAAAGACTTCTTTGTTCTTATCTCCTTTGTTTTCCTTGTTTTCCCCTGCCACTTTGTTCATTGGGCATTCTCTGATTAAATGACCATGCTCATGACATTTTCTGCATCGGAACAGGATTTTCTCATAGTCTATGGCTTGGAAATAATCTTCGTCTCTGTATTCCAGCCATAAGCCCTCATGTAATGCTCCCGAAACATCCATCTCTACATAGATTCTAGCACAAGAGGTATAGCTTTTTTGTAATGTCGCTTTTGAGGCCTTGATGAAGGTCCCTAAGTTGTTGCCTATTTGTTCCAACACTGCATGTCCCCAATAGTCAATTGGAAGAGAGAAAAGGCATATCCATACTGGCATCTGCTTGAAGGTTTCCTTTTTTGATACGAAGTTGGGTTTCCATGGGCTCATGTAAAGACCTGCTGAGGCAAAGAAATATGGTCCTCCATCAAATATTCGATCCTTGTCTTCTAGATTGGAGAAAACTATTGTAAAGAAACCCTTGGCTCCTAAGTGTAGCCTTACATCTCCTCTAGGTTTCCATTGTTGCTTTATCCACATGCACAGTTCTTGCTATGTTGGCCAGAACCCCATGAACCTGCAGATCACTGCATGTTCAACCATGTGGTCACGGTACGCTTGAAGTTCTGGATCAGAAATCACTACCCTTAGGGTTTCTGTGGCTTTTGGCTTGCACAGACCCTAGATTTTCTCCCAGTGGTTGCTGACGTTGTTCCTCCCTTTTCCTCCTTGTCTTGATTTAGAACCTCTTCCTTTGCTGCTGCTTCTTCCTTTTCCAGCTTGTTTCCTTGTGAAAACTGTGCTTGGGAAGGATTCATGCTGTCTCTATACGCTGTGCTTTTTCTTTCAACATTTTCTTTCAGTTTCTTGGTATTTTTATCTTCATTGTTCCTCTTCCCCATGCTAGTTGGATTCTTCTGACCTAGCTTCTCATACCCTGACATCTACACCCTGTCCTGTGTTGTCTTCTTGTTCATCATTATCTGTTTGTATGATGGGGTCCCGATGGACCCCGCGTTTTCCATCTGTCGGGTCAGAGTTTGCCCTCTTCTGCAAAGCTCTGCTGCTCTGGCCCTGTTCTCCTCCAAAGTAAGTACTTAGGTTGCAGTTGAAGCTGTGACCTTCAAACCCTAGTTCCCTCCAGAGCTCCTGTGTGTCTCACGATCCACTCAAGATAGCATTAACAATGCTTAATATAACTTAGTAGGATTAGATTAGAATAACACTTTATTTAAGCTAGGATAACCTGTAGGCTAGTCTTAGGTGGTAGGGTAACTGGACTCATAACCAGTCGAAACCACCATATCAAATGGAAAAGGATTTGCTCTAATGTCCCGACCAGGTGGCTTCCCCCCCCAATGTTGAAGCAAACATTTTGAGCCTACAACATTTTTGGCGCTAGAAGGAGGGCTTAAGCTAGATAGCCTGTGTGAATCTTGTTTTAACATTTTTAACTAGCTATGGCTCCTACATGTGTTCCTAGTTTGGTCACGCTTTTAGCTCACACAAGCGTACTAGAGGTATGTCAAAGAAATAATTTGAATCCATATCTGAGTTGTAATATGATGGTGAGAGCGACACTATTTCTATTGTAGATCATGTCAATCAATTTATACATAAATGTAAATGTTTTGAAATCACTAAAGACAATGAAATTTGCAGGTTATTTACTTTATCATGAAGACTTGTGTATGGGAGGTGGTGCTGAGACCAAAGAGCAAGTATGTGGTTGGTTCCAGATGGATTTACAAAGTGAAGCATGCCACTGATGGGAGTATCAAGAAGTACATGACCATATTTGTGGTGAAAGGCTTCTTACAAGTATAGGGAGTTAACTATGAGGAAACATTTTCCCCTGTGGCAAGATATTCCTTAATCAGAACCATTTTTCCCTTGGAGCCATCATCCCTAAAGAGAAAATACTTCTTTCCTTTGATGGAAGCACTGATACCATCAAATCCATTGATACCATCAAATCCCACTTCCATTGGCACAATACCACTCCTAGTGACCTCCAGAGCTGCTATACGCTTTCCAATGGCACAAATGTCCTCTTAAACATCGTCCACAGTGTTATAGACATTTTTGGGCACTTCAACCCCAATCATAAATGTCCATAAACCAAGGGCTCTTAAGTCCCTAAAAGTGTTGTTCCGACCCCTAAAAGAACAAGGTAAACTGATTACATCTTCTCCCAGAAGTTCTCCATGAAAAAATGCTCAGAACTGGTCAAAACTGGACCATTTCACTTGCTCCATGGTCAAAGTGTGTTGCATCCCACCTAAATACACACAGTAGGTGTGATGCATGTTTAAAAGCCCTTCTATTGGGTGCGATGGGCGAGAGTGGACAAATGGCAGGGTCAATCCGCAAGGTGGAGGATCATGGAATCTTCCAAAAACTTCTCTTGTGACACTTGCCTCTCTACATTTGCCCAAGGATGAGTAAGAGATCATCAATCAAGTGGAATCAAGAACTATCAGAGAGAGGACACTAATCAAATCTCAGAAGCTTACTCTCCTCCCTTTCAAACATCTATATATGGATCCCTCATCCCAGAGATCCGGAGGCTGGAATTTTGTATCTTGTAAGGAAGTGTTGTTGGTTTCTTGGTGCAATATCATAGTGTTGGGTGATCTAAGCTTTTCATGAGGTGAAGAAGGGCTTTCTTGCTGAGAGGATGATGGTGGGTCAGAACAATTGGTTGTAATCCTCTTTGCTCTTTCTTGATTATCAATAAAGCTATTCAAGTTTTCCTCCACATTCTTGTATGATTGATGATTTATGCATTTGTGTGGTCAATATATATTTGGTCCTATATTGTTTATGATAATAGATCTATGTTCTTGGATAGTGTTATGCTGATTTTATTCTACAGGTGCTCTATGAAGCTGGGTAGACAAGGAAGCGAGTAGCAAAGATCTATAAGAAGGGAGAGGAATCGAGCAAGGAACCAAGCGTAAGACAGAGGTTGGTCTCCTTATTCCCCTCTTATCTATTTCTCATAAAGGAAAACAAAAGTAGTTTTAGTTTGTTTGTTTCTAAGGTAGCTACCAGCCTTAGTGGGACTAGCAACTCTGCATAGACACTAGTTTTCCCGATAACAAAATGGCGACTCCGCTGGGGAGCGAATAGATTGTTTGTTTATCTACATTTGTTTACTTTATAAACTTACAGACGGAGCCTGAAGTCAAGCCAGCTAGCCTTCGAACTGCATTTGCTATGCAAGTGCAAAGTAGATCAATGCTGCTTCAATCTATCTCCAGGTTTTGTTTATGAATTAAACAATTGATTTACAAGCTCTCTAATTGCCCTTGTGGTGGCTCTAGTAACCTCCTTAGATCTACCCCTGTGATTGATTTATTGATTACATTTTACCCGGCCTAAATCCCTGAACTGAGATGCAAACTGTGACCCGGAACCCAGCTAAAGTCTCATCCCTGGTCCATCGCACTGTCTCTTCTTTGGAACCTGAATGCATCGCACTTCCTGAGTGTAGTAGGTGCGTTGCATTTCAGTTTCTCTGTGCTACAGGTGCGCTGATCAGACCTCTTCTGCTCTTCGATTTTGGCTTTTGTGTTCACTCTTTTCAACTCTATTTAGGAGTTTTGCTGTCTGTAGTCAGTACACCTCTGCTGGAAACCCCCTTCCTTGCCATTATTCCGCCTCCATTGTGCATAGAACTGTAAATGTTTTTATGTATTTTGAGTCATTTTTTGTTCTCTTTTACAAAGAAGTAGCGTAATTGAACTGTCGTTTCTTGATTTGAAAGTGTCGGAAGTGTCGTTTTCAGTCATAGAAGAGAATCTGATTGTTCTTGATAGTCGATTACACTGTTACTCTTGTATTTGATTTGAATTAGTAGTTTTTGAAGTGTCGAAAGCAAGTTTTCAATTCCCAATAACAAAGTGTCTTCATTGTCTTCATTTTTGTTTTGAAAAGAAGCTTGTTAGTAATTGTCGCTTTGAAAAATAATTCAGATTTGCGATTAGCTTTATTTTTTATCATTCACACATTAAGAAGGCTGAAAACAAATACATGCATGTGCATTTGCATTTAGACTGTTTGTAGGTTTGATTTAGGACAGTGCATATAGTGTGTGCTCTCTGCTCTATGTTGAAAGAAAATCATCTCTCTTTCCTTAGTAGCTAGGATTTTCATTGCAAAAAGAAGATTAAATGATTGTTTATCATCTTAGATTGCATTTTAGGAATTATACATCTACATCACGTAGTGAACTTGAAAGGAAAATTTCTTAACCAAGATCAACTGTAAATAAATTTAATGAATCTAAAAACGCTTTGGAACCTAACGCACAACATCTAGAAGTCTAGGCTAGAGACGTATTCCGGTGTTGTAAAGCCGGGTAACTGTTGTTTTCACTATTGGTTGGGTGATTCCTCCACTTTGAGACGATAAGTGCTAGTACGGACTTGTGCTCCCACGTATCGTCGAGTATATTTTGGGAGACCACAATAGGCTATATCCTTTATCCATAGGAAGCGGTGTCTGCCACCCTATCAATCGCAATGCACTAAACACAACATTCGGGAAGATTGACTGCCGTACCGTAAAAATTATTCTGCATTTTTGCGATTGGTTTGGTAATCCCTCTGTCTAGATTTCCAGAGCAGTCTCTTTCATTCCTTTTCAGACTCCTTAAAGGAAAAGGTCCATCTGAGCACTTGTCACTTCAAGCTCATTAAAAATCGAAGGCGAATAGAGTCATCTTTTGTTTTTTCTCGACTCTTAAAAATTGAAAAATCAAGTTGTTTCAAAGCGTCTAAAATTCATCTAATTCAGAAACATAATTCCCCTTGATTTTTAGTTGATCGAGTAATCCGCAATCATGGAAGAAAGTCAATTGAAACCCCATCATTTGCGGAGGCTTACGAGTCAACCGTCTTTGTCTCCAGAGTTGAAACTGTTACGGACAAAGCGAACTCGTTTAATCGGTTCCAAATCCCCTGGTAAAGTTAGAACAAGTGTTCCAACACCATCGAAGACTCTGGTTACTCCAAACATTTCTGGTATCCCTGCCTTTACAGAAGAAGTTCAGCAGCCACCAAAGGACAGTAGAACTGATCCTAGTTTGAAGGTAAACACTTGTGTTACTGAACCAGCTACATCTACAGCTGATTCGGAAGGTGTTATTCCCCAAACATCTATCGCTGCGGATTCTATACCTTCTTCGGCACCGGAAATATTTTACGGACTTGACGGTCTACCTCTTCCACCTGGTCTGATTGCTATAGAAGAGATTGTGGAAGATCCTCCATCTAGTACTCCATCGCAATTTGGTGTCAGGATCAACCTATATCCTTCTTCAACAGAAATTAGTCTACCGTTATCGGAAGCTCCTGTAGAATCGCTAGGCAATCTTTTGGATAGACTAGAAATGTATGAACAACCGTCGACATCTAGGACTGTGTCATCCGACACAGCGACGACAGAACTTCCTGTTGTCACTTAAACAATGTTTGTCGGCATACCATCTGTCCCAACTAGCTCTCAATCGCTAGAAGGGGCCCACCCAGGGGCTATTTCGACAGTATGGTCCGTTCCTATTTGTTCATCCGGAATAGTATACGAGAACTCTTATGTTGAGTCTCAGCAAATTGATCCTTCAGGGTGTCAATTTGCGCAGTCTGGTCCTCAAGGGCAAACAATTCCTTTAAGTACCGGATTACCGCCGTATGGGGGGTAGTATACCCTTTCATTGTCTCCTCCGGGAGGACAACCATACATAAGTTCACAACAAAATTCAGGTTATGCTGGAATTACATATAGCGGTTGGGTGCCAATACTACCTACACAACCAAGAGTTGTATATTCGATGCAACAATGTTTACCTATGTCAAATATACCAACTACGCCAGCTATTGTGATGGTGTCGCAAGTACAAGCGTTTTCTATTGTATGCCAACTTCAGGTTTCTCGGGTTGTAATGCAACAGCCTCTTGTCACTGCGACTCAACCACAATCGCCAACTAGTGGAATGACACAGGCCCAACCGGGTACAATTACCCCTCATCTTGGTCAAACAGTCAGTATTGGACAACAGCACATGGCTTCGCAACCATGGCTGGTACAATACCAACAACCGCAATTCCAACAAGTATACCAAGGATCTGAGCAACAAATCTTTGCAAATAGTGGGCAGTCGTATATTCAAAACGGTCAAAATCAACCATTCTACAATGGTTATGCCCATCAACCTTACTAAGGTTACCAGCATCAAATTCATTATGTTGGTATGCAAAGACCAACTGCTCAGGCAATCCCATCTTATCTTGGGTATGCTTCGCCAAACCTGAATCAACAGTTACCCTTCGTGGCAACTTTGGAGTTACCGGATCTAAATCGGTTAACGAACGATCCAATTGCTTACGCCCCTTGGTGGCCAGCGATTCTGCATAAACTTCCGTTAGATATTCCTAAATTTAATGGAAATCCGGGTGAAGACCCATCGAATCATGTGATGACATTTCATCTATGGTGTTCATCAAACACCCTAAACGATGATTCGATTAGGCTTCGCCTTTTTCAGAGGACGTTAACTGGTCTGGCAGCAAAATGGTATATCGAGTTACCCAGAGCTTCGTTTGACAACTTCAGTACCCTAGCCACAACCTTTTTAACCCATTTTCAATTACCCATAAGGTACGAAACGGGAACAGAACTTCTTACCAATTTCAAACAAACAACGGCCACTCACATATTCGATCATATTCATGAGTGGCGACGTCGTTGTAGAATGGTAAAAACGTATGTTCCTGATCAGCATTTTGTTGAATGGTTTATTAAGTCATTATTACCTTCCATTACAGAAGATGTGGCAAAAGGAGGAGTCGTCACTGAAGAGCAAGTTATTGCTCGTGCACAATATTTAGACTTGATTTATACCCAGTCTGGCACGCTCTACGATAAAATCCCTGACGCTCCCAGACCGGAATTTTCCGTCCCTCCTCCTCCTAAATCAAACAATGACTCTCATGCCGGCGATGGCGTGATTGGTACGACAGACACGAAATCGACAAAGGCTACATCTAAAAAGGCTCGTAAGATTTCCAGTCAAAATGCAAAAGAAGAACTTCTCGCCTCGGAAGTAAATGTCATCTCGACTGATAAAGGCAAAGAAACCAAGCAACCAGGAGGCAAGAAGAAAAACAAAGGGAAGAAGAAGAAACAGGAGGAATCATCACCTGAAAATTATTCTGCAAACCCTCCTGGAGATAGGAAACCAAAAAATCCATGCTTAATATATGATGAGGATCATTAGACAAAAAATTGTCCACATAAAGCTGCTTAAAAGATTCTTCAAGAATTCAAAAACCTCGGCGGTATTGACTGATCCATTTCCAAATCCAGGGACAAATCTGGTTGCTAGTGAAAATGCTTCCCCGTCCCAAGTACTAATGTTGTCAGTTTCAAAACAGCAAAATGATGCTTTGATATCGACAAGGAATAAATATTACGGGAATCCACAGCTGTCGAACAACAAGGATAAAGATCAACCTAGTAGTTCGACAACAACTTCAACAGAAGTTGCACCGCCCATCTTTCCAAAGCTAACAATAAAATCGCCAAAGGGAGTAGTACACAAGTCGACATTTAATCCTCGTGCCAGAGCAGCACAACATTATAATATAGTGGAAGATCTGGCCCAATCACCATCTGCTATGTCAACATTTGAGGTATTGCAAAATTGCCCATCCCAAAAGCAAGATTTATTATCAATCATAGGTGGGATAGACCCAAAGGATTCTTATCTTGTATCCTTTAATCATAAAGGATACGATCCTCAGTTACCAGCTCAACTAGCTTTCCTCATTCAAGTGAAAGCCCTCAACAAAAATGTTCATCGAACAATTATTGATGAGGAGGCATCTAGATGTATTATGTCGATGAGTTGCTGGAAAACTTTAGGATCTCCAACCTTGTCACGATCTTCGACAACATTAAAAGCATTTGATGGACGAACGTGTACCCCATATGGTATTCTAAGTAACTTGCAAGTTGAACTAGGGGGGGAAACAGTAGAAATATATGTCGAAGTAATCGACGGAAACCTCGATTACAACATCCTACTGGGAAGACCATGGATATATGTTATGGCTGCAGTTGTGCCGACCTACTTTAGGAAGATTGCATTTCCTTTTCAAGGAGGAATTACAATCGTCGACCAGCAAACATTTCTCCCCAATAGTTCCCAAGTTACGGGAAGCATTCCAATGATCCATGGAAGCCCCCATTCGCTTCAAAATATCGGAGTAGGCCTACTAAAAGACCCTATATTAATGGGGACTTTTGCCCTCCCGCCTCCAATCAATCTGGCAGAAGTGGCGACAATAGGAACCTGCAATATGATATCTTCGATTCAAAAGATCTCAGAAAACGATGTTAACATGGATCATCCGCAGGTATTGCCTCCAAGCCCAATAGAAATATTGTAGCAATCAATGTTTTTGGCATGGTAGGCAGACCCGAATCAACGCTCATCGAGCGTTTGGATAGATAGGTCTATGGATTATGGCACACCGTTAGATCCTTGGTCACAAGTGCATTACACCGACGAAGTTATTTTTCAGTCAATGATAACTGACGGGACGCCATGGGAAGACTACCACCATCATTCCCATCTTCCGGATTGGCAAGAAGATACTCCTGATGACCTTCATCATCCTTCAGTTTTTGACTTCCTATCAAATACTGTAAACACGGTGGATTCCGAGCAAAACTTGTCCAATATTGAAGAGACTATTGCCATAAATATCTCGACCAAAATGGATGTTGTAGAGAATATTTATGTTGGCAAATGTTGTTCTCCTTCAGAACTGGAAATATATAACGCTCTTTTCCGTGAATTCAGAGATGTCTTTGCTTGGTCATATGATGAAATGCCAGGCATTGACTCGAGTATTGTTGAACACGAAATCAAGATGTATCCAGATGTCAAACCAGTACGACAGCGGCTATGGTAGGTGCACCCCAAGAAAGCCACTACCATCAAGGCAGAAGTTGAAAATGTTCTCCATGCTGGTTTCATTTACCCGGATCCTCTAACCGATTGGGTATCGAACATTGTTCCTGTAATGAAAAAACAAGGAACGATTAGAGTGTGCGTCGATTATAGGGATGTGAATCAAGCTTGTCCAAAAGACAACTATCCTACATCTTTTATTGATCAGATAATTGATGAATGCGCCGGATGTGAAATATTTTCATTCATGGATGGATTCTCCGGGTATAATCAAATAAATATCCGCCCTCAGGACCAGTCAAAGACTACATTTATTTGTCCGTGGGGCACATTCCAATATCGCAAATTACCCTTTGGTTTAAAGAACGTGGGGGCAACATTTCACAGAGCAATGAATTATGCTTTCCATGACATCAAAAACATCATTCAACCATATCTCGACGACCTTCCGGCTCATTCGCGAAAGCGGACCGATCATCCGCAGCATTTGAGAGCGATATTTCTACGTTGCCGACACTACAAGATACGACTTAATCCACACAAATGTGTGTTCTGTGTCAGTTTTGGTCATTTACTTGGCTTTGTAGTCTCAAAGGACGTGATTCGTCTCGACCCATGTAAGGTTCAGGAAATCATAAATTTGCCTCCACCTTCCAATTTGCTTCAGATTCAGAAACTCCAAGGGAAAGCAAACTTTCTGAGGAGGTTCATTTCAAATTACGCCGAACTTGCTAAAGGTTATACATGTCTATTGAAAAAGGAAGTGCCCTTCGTCTGGGATCAGGTCGCGCAAGCTTC
Organism: Pinus tabuliformis; assembly: GCA_031772625.1. NCBI lineage: Eukaryota > Viridiplantae > Streptophyta > Pinopsida > Pinales > Pinaceae > Pinus > Pinus tabuliformis. The sequence continues at coordinate 435,919,074 of CM062810.1, read as the reverse complement.
CTTTGATGCTTTAAAAGAATCCCTAATGAAAGCATCATTAATATACGCTCCTGATTATCAAAAAGACTTTAACCTGTATCTGGCTGCAGCGGATACAACCATCATAATGGTTTTAGTTCAAGAAGACAACGGAATTGAACATCCTATATATTATTTAAGTAAGAACTTAAATGACACAGAAAGAAAGTATTCCTATGTTGAAAAGCTCGCTCTCGCAGCTATTCAAGCGATACAGAGATTTCGGCATTATGTCCTCTTTCGAAAAACTACCATTCTGTCAGATTGCAACCCCATGACTTATATATTGTCGCGACAGTTGCTGGCGGGCAAATATTCAAAATGGATAGCAATTCCTCAAGAGTTTGATCTGGAATTTGTAAAATCCAAATCGAAGAAATCCCTGGTATTCGCGGAATTACTATGCGATCTCCCATCGTTGTCCAACGATGAAGCATCCGAAGAAACCATCGTGGATGAATCTTTGTTTCTGATATCTACAAGCAATCTGTGGTATGGAGATATAATCATCTATCTCCAAACCCAAAAATATAGGCCTAAAACCTCCTGCTCGGAACAAAAACGTATTCGATACCAATCAAAAGACTACATGATCGTCGGTGATACGCTTTACCGTCGTGGTGTCGATACAGTTCTGAGGAGGTGCCTCACCTATGAGGAGGCTGAAAAAGTCCTGAATGATTGCCATTCAGACGCGTGTGGGGGGCATCAATCTGGTTACGCTACGGCGCAAAAATTTTTACGAGCAGGATACTTCTGGCCAACAATGTTCAAAGATTGCATAACCGCAGTCAGAAGTTGCCATGCATGTCAAATTTTCGATATCAAAACTAGAAGACCACCCGCACCTATGCAGCCAATAATTGTTGTTGGGCCATTCGCCAAATGGGGCATATATTTCATGACATGTAACCCCACCTCAACCGGGGGGCATGGGTATATCATAGTCGCAGTAGACTATTTTACCAAATGGGCCGAGACGATGCCTACATTAGATAACACTGGTGAAACAGCTTCCCTTTTATTTTTCAATCATGTAATCGCCAGATTCGGCGTTCCACAAGCTATAGTCACAGATCATGGATCGCATTTTCGCAATCACATGATGGTCGAATTGGCTGCCAAATTAGGGTTGTCCCATGACAGCTCTACTCCATATTACCCACAGGCCAATGGACAAGTTGAAGCAATCAACAAAGTCCTGAAGCGGATGCTGCAAAGGATGATTAGAGTCCACAAAAGGAGTTGGCACCTGATCCTTTACTTGTGGACATACCGAACATCGGTAAGAAATGCAACCGGGTTTACACCTTTTCAACTGGTGTATGGCCTAGAAGCAATCTTACCAGTTCAGTGTGAAATCTCGTCCCTCAAACTCGCAGTCGACCTTCTCCCCGGAACTTCAGAAGAGGAGGCTCATTTCTTGGAACTAATCTAATTGGATGAAACCAGTCGTGATGCCGCTTTGGCTAACGAAGCCCATAAGAAATGAGTCAAGGCGCAGTTCGACAAGAATGTCAAACCTCGTGTCTTCTCAGAAGGTGACTTGGTCTTACTTTATGACCAGGAATCTAATAAATTGGGAGCAGGGAAGTTCAAGTATTTATGTATGGGCCCCTATATTGTTAAACGTGTATTAGCAAAAGGAGCCTACGAGTTAATGGATTATGACAGGATTCCGCTGGTGCAACCCCATAACAGGTTGTACCTTAAGCATTACTACGCATGATGCAGTGTAGTAACCCGTATGCTTTTGTTACATTTTTGTTTTCGCTAAGAGTAATTGTTTTGGTCAAATAATCCACTTTTCGAATTTGTCACAGATGTCGAGCCCATTGGAATCTTTTGTTGGATATGTCGACGGAGCGAGTCGTAGTTCGTGGAATCTATCTTCTGCAGCCTGGGCCATTTTTGATCCAAGTGGCGAGTTAGTAAGTTTCAGAGGGGTATGTATTGGTCGGTCAACAAATAACATCGCTGAATATAGCACGTTGATAGAACTTCTCTCTGATGCCATCACACATGGCATAAGCCGACTTGTCGTCAGGCTAGACTCACAGCTCGTCATACTACAACTCACTGGTATCTACTCCGTCCGAAATCCAGCTATCTATCGCATGTTCCTAAGGGTCAAGATTTTGGAAAGGCAATTTGATTTTATTCAATATCAGCATATTTCCATAAACTTAAACACATTAATAGACTCATTGGCAAATTATGTGTTAGATAGACATTTGCAACATTTATAAAAAGAAGCATTTCATCAATATTTGCATCAGGATCATGTAACTTAACCAAAATAAAACTCCGAAAATAAAAAATATATATATAACTGTTTATGGTTTACACATAATGTTCTGTAACCAAGACAAAAATTGGTCAAATGACCCAAAACGCAAAACGCTAGGGGGCACCCTAGTCTAATGATGCTAGTGATAACAAGTCACCGCCTGTGCAATCATGCGTAAAAGCCTAGTCCATCGACTCAGCATGCCGGTAGTATGTCGCTGCAACCTCAAAGGCAGCTCGTCAGTCCTCACATCTGGAATACCAAGAGTGAGGCCCTCGACCTGATCCTGTAATGCTGAAAGAGTCTCGGCCACGTCGAGGTCGCGAAGGATAGCCCTTCCCACAGCCTCTCCTGTTGGAGCGGCAGCTGGCACTCTCAGGCGTACTACTGGCCGAACTGGTCCAACATCTGCATGAGAACATGTGTTCTAATTAGTCTTGATAGAATAAAGCACAAGAACATTAAAAAGAGAAACAATAAACAGAGATATGGTAAAAAAATTTACCAATGGCGCCCCACTGCTCGCCAGCCAGCAGTACCAAATCCGGGTCACCCCGGAAATCCATACCGGCATATGGATACTCGGAAAAAACCATCTCCTGACGATCGAACCACCCGAAGAAGGTATCAGAAAAAGAAACCTGAGACTGACCAGCATGTCTGGACATATGGTCGACCCATCTCTACATCCGTGGCTCAGTCGGTGGAGGTAAACCAAGTGAAATATATTGCGGCTGCATCAGCGGGATCTTTTCCAAGGCAAAAGCAGTCAAAATAGAACCATATCCAAAGTTCTTCAATCTTCCGTTTTTCACCTTGGTCAATTGTTCTTTCATCACAAAGAGTACTGCATCACACCAGTTGAACACCTTTGGTTCAAGGCATTCTAAGGCATACTGCATATAAGACCGGTTGGCCACATGAAGAGCCGCACTACCAGCCATTCTAGAAAAAGTGAACAGGATGGTCCTCAAGGGCCTGTCAGTGACATCTCAGATATTGATCTTGCCGTCCTTACTCAGCTGAGATCCCTCTCTGCAATACCTGCGAATGTAATCTCTCATAGATTCACCCCCACGGGCCGAACCTGATAATGAGATAGGGGCACCCCACCTCGATAAGCCGGTCAAAAAATAGATGTCCACGACAGTCAAGGGGATATATTTGCCCCTAATTTGGAACACCTGGCTGGTAGGATCCCATGCATCGAGCAAATATTGCAACAAGTTGATTTGTTGCCTCATGCTAGAGATGCAGAAAAACTTGAACTGGCCACAGTTCCGCAGTGAAATTACCGTAACCGGATCATGTAAAGCAAGCATGTCCTCTTCTTCATGCTCACATTCTCGCCATGTAACAGGCATTTTGCTCCAATAAATCTCTGAAAACAAACAAGAGAAGAGTCAGATCCTGATTTGGTGAAAAACAGGCAAAAATTTCCATGAAAAAATGTGCACAAATTTCCCTCCTTGCGTCCATCTCACCCCCAGCAGTGTTCTAGGTGCATTGCATGCTAACTGGCCAATGGCCAAGCCAACATGCAATGCACCTTTCGATATAGAAAGGGTGCGATGGAGCCAGGGTGAGTTTTTCAAACCCCAGAGGCTCAGAAAAACCAGAAAACATGCTCAGAATGTAAAATGGAAAGGATGAAATGAAAGAGCTCAGGTTTAGCTCCTACCTGGTCCAGATGGCGCCAAAAATCGTCCACAAAATCTCCCGGAATCAGCTGGTGAAAATCAAGGGGGAAAGCACCTCCAAAGCTCCAACAAACCAAAGTTCAAATGAAATGGTAAAATGAGGGGTAAAAGCACTTTTAAATTACTTTTTACGTAATTCAAGTAAAATATTAGTGTCTTAACTCATTTTTCAAACATATATTGTTCATTTCTAACTAGTTTGATGAAGCAATTGAGCAGGCAGTACAACCTTTGAAGGAACAAAGTTATTAATGGTAAAATCAAGAAAATCAATGACCATTATATCGAGTAGTTTTAACGGGGAATTCAAGCTCGTTAAAAAATAAACATAAGCAATGAACAAATGTTCCTCCAGAGTTTAATCTCATTAAAAAATGAACCAATTTCCAGTAAATAACCATTGTGAATGTATTATCATCAGCCTTTGAAGCCTTGGTTGTGTTCTCATCATCACCTTCACTCTGTATTGGCCGATCATTCACCTCCACTTGATTGTTTACCCCTTTCGAGGAACAGCTGTGAAGAGTGATCCTGTTAGCCATCCTTGTGACACTGCCGTGATTGGAAAATTCCAAACCTTACCTGGAATCATCTGCTACCCGAATCTATCACTCGTTCCTCAAAAAACGAGTCTCCTTTAAGCTCTTTTCAACTGACTCGTAAAATATGAAAAGATTGTCGAGCCATTGGCCTCTCCAGCTCGTTAAAGTGACCAGAAGTGCTATCTCTCCTTTAGATTTTAATCTTTTTGGACTTAAGGGATTATTACACAAAAATATCGAGCGCTTGTTTTGTTCGGCTCGTTAAAAGTACCGAAAATTCATCCCTTTTGTATTGTTTAATACTTTTTCGGACTCAAGGGATTATGTAACGAAAAAGGATTTTTGGAGTTTCCTTTATGCCCTTTTTCAGACTCTCTAAAATTGAAAAGGACCGAGTTATCTTTGTCGTTAAACTCGTTAAAACCGAATAGCGACAAACTTGTCCATACAGACAAGAACGAGTTTCACTATCGCTAGACTCGTTAAAACATAGCGATGGGTTTGCCCGAAGGGAAAATTATAGAACAAGAATATGTTATCCTCCTCAAGCTTGACAAAAATAAAGAGGTACTGGTCAGCAATGACTGGGGAAAAATTAAGAAGAAAACTTGAAGAAACTTTATTGGTAGGAAGTCGCTCTTGAACATGACACTTTCACTCTGCATCCGAGTCGGGTTGGGTTGTTCCATTCACTGGTCACATCACCATGGTTCCGTCCACCATCCATATTTGGGGTTAATGCTACCGATCCATCATGTCAGTGTCGCCGATATGTTCAAGAGAAGTCGCTCAGAGAATTCACCTATGTCTCACCCACTGCAATACATTTACGCTCCATTCTTTCATGACCGTCACCCTGAACCTTATATCACCAGATCGTTTTCACCTCCATTAAAATCATTTGCTCCGTTTCGTGTCATTGATGTGGGATTCACTAAGGCCCTCCTATGACAGATCACTTCTTGTCGACATCAGCTCATTATCCAAGAAGTCAATCTAGGAACAACCCTTTCAGTACTTTGAAGCTTGCATGCCTCAATGGCAAGTTTCTCACTTCCGGCGACATGTTTACATCAATGGCCTTCGACCGAAAGATTTTGCGTGGTGTTCGATGCCAAGTCCCTTATTCACACCACGTGAATTGTACTGTAGTACCTTGAGGGTCATCATCATTATCGGTGATTCCTCTCGCGCCTATTAACAGCTTACATCATTGGCTGGTAATCAGGCGATGTCTTTCCATGTTCGACTCCAGAACATCTCTCACATGGATCGACTTGTACTTTGAGTGAAGATCAAACGAGATTGAAGACCCCGGATCTAGTTTCATCCATCCGGGCTGCGATATATATTCCGGAAAATAAAGACATCAAATGTACATCATTGCTGCACAGATAATCATCCAATCTAAGGGATGATGGCTCTACCTGAATCATTAGTCTGCACTCAGACGATTGTCTGTCTCATGTACATGAAAATGAATTTATAAAGCTAAGCATGGGAATGCCCGCCTCAGCTAGATCATGAAAATATTATGAAGATAATGTATTGTATTGTATCTTATTAGAGGTCTCCTTCCGGCTTGAAAGAACTTCAAATCCTCATGATAAAGCATTTCACCCGACATCAACAAATTAACGACCTCATGCTTTAGGGGGCAACTGTTATAGACATTTTTGGGCACTGCAACCCCAATCATAAATGTCCATAAACCAAGGGCTCTTAAGTCCCTAAAAGTGTTGTTCCGACCCCTAAAAGAACAAGGTCAACTGATTACATCTTCTCCCAGAAGTTCTCCATGAAAAACTGCTCAGAACTAGTCAAAACTGGACCATTTCACCTGCTCCATGGTCAAAGTGCGTTGCATCCCACCTAAATACACACAGTAGGTGCGATGCATGTTGAAAATCCCTTCTATGGGGTGCGATGGGCAAGAGTGGACAAATGGCAGGGTCAATCCGCAAGGTGGAGGATCATGGAATCTTCCAGAAACTTCTCCTGTGACACTTGCCTCTCTGCATTCGCCTAGGGATGAGTAAGAGATCATCAATCTCCAAGTGGAATCAAGAACTATCAGAGAGAGGACACTAATCAAATCTCAGAAGCTGACTCACCTCCCTTTCAAACATCTATATATGGATCCCTCATCCCAGAGATCCGGAGGCTGGAATTTTGTATCTTGTAAGGAAGTGCTGTTTGTTTCTTGGTGCAATATCATAGTGTTGGGTGATCTAAGCTTTTCATGAGGTCAAGAAGGGCTTTCTTGTTGAGAGGATGATGTTGGGTCAGAACAATTGGTTGTAATCCTCTTTTCTCTTTCTTGATTATCAATAAAGCTATTCAAGTTTTCCTCCACATTCTTGTATGATTGATGATTTATGCATTTGTGTGGTCAATATATATCTGGTCCTATATTGTTTATGATAATAGATATATGTTCTTGGATAGTGTTATGCTGCTTTGATTCTACAGGTGCTCTGTGAAGCTGGGTAGACAAGGAAGCGAGCAGCAAAGATCTATCAGAAGGGAGAGGAATCGAGCAAGGAACCAAGCGCAAGACAGAGGTTGGTCTCCTTATTCCCCTCTTATCTATTTCTCATGAAGGAAAACGGAAGTAGTTTTAGTTTGTTTTTTTCTAAGGTAGCTACCAGCCTTAGTGGGACTAGCAGCTTTGCATAGACACTAGTTTTCCCGATAACACACAGTTTGCTCCATGTATGTTTGCTGACATAGCAATTTAACCTTAAGAAACAACTAAAAGTACATGCGTTGATGCTACACCATGTCCTCCAGTTTCAAAATGGATACAAGCATAATATGAGTAGCATCCAACAAATTATCTATGAACAAGACGACCTCAAATATTTTTGTAGGGTCATGAGAGTTAGCCATGGATGAAGTGTGAAGGGATGCACAATTTCCTTCAACAACACAGAGGAGAGGAAGAACAGATAAGCTAGAAACAACTTGAGACACCTTTGCATTACTAGAAGGTTGGGTGGTTGTAATATGGAAGGAAGATCTACTAACACATGAGCCAGACATCCACCATAAATCTGACTCCATAATCCAAAAGATTGGTCGGACGAAGGATTGATAGGGCATCGATTGGCATCCATAAATTCTTGTTCCTGTTTGAAACATTCCTCATCATTTCCTAGGAGAGACAAATAGTCTTCCACTAAGAGAGGCATAAATGGATTAGACTCCTCTGTCTCGGAATGATAAAAATCCCCTCAAATTCCAATTCCAATTAAAGACACAAAACAAGGAATTAATAACCGTGGGTTTTGAGAATCAACGAAAATCAAAGTTGAGGATTTTGACCACACTACAATGGGAGGGATTTATGGACATCCATGTGCCCATCCTTGTAATGGAAGTGGAATATATCGTGATTCTATGACTTGGTTTATAAATTTTCCACAAATCAAATTTATGCCTCATGAGAACAACTAAGTCCCCGCTCTTTTACGTAAAGATTTCAAAATTTATACTAAGAAATAGGGTAGAAAAATTCAATTTTGTCCAATTTAATTTCCCCTTGCCCAATGTTGGAGCCTTTTTTAACTAACTCATCCACTCCCACATTCAACTCCCTCAGTATATGATAAAATTCAATCTTTTAAAATTGTGAGGTAGCGTTGATCACTCTTTGAGCCAAAGGGAGACATGTGGAACTTCTCAATCATCTGGCCTTGGTCATTTATCGAATGATGATCAAGGAGTCTCCATAAACTGAGAGATTAAGAATATTACTTTCTATGGCCACCTCCAAACCTTTCCAAAGTGAAAGAAACTCAATTGAATTTTCGTAGCAGTTCCTAACCCCCAAGAAAATTTGGACAATATTTTTTCGTTGAGGCTCATGAGAACCCCTCCATCTCAGCTTGCCTCTGTGGGTTACCTATAGATGCACCATCAAATAAAAGGGAGAACTAAGGTTTCTCCAATCTCCATTTCAAGATTTCCTTTTGACTTAGCTCGAGACAAGATACTTGATTCTTAATCGGTTTTCCTTTTCCAACTGCGGATAAAGAAAATTTCCTGTCAACAATTATCTAGGCACATTTGCTTCATTTAGATTCTTTAATTCTCAGTCACTGAATCCACAAACAAAAATTGATTCAAACAATAGGGAGGAGTCTTTAGATGCCACCATCGAGGGAGACAACCTCTCATTTTTTAATATTGCTTTATTTCGTGTCAGCTAGATAACCCAATAAATGAATTTTGGGAAAGCCATCCAACAACTAATTAGAAGGGAAGAGGCCTTCCAGTTCTAAGGGTAATGACCCCATTTTTCAAAAATATCGACCCATGATTCTAGGATGTGATAAAGGAAAAAATTGGGTTGAGCATGGTTCTCCAGGCCTCAAAGGGAAAAAGGGAATTGTTGGAAGAGATGGGGATAGATTCCTTAGAGCAAAAGCACAGGGCACATCTAGAGGGACCAAGAATGTTTCTTTTCTAAAAAGTTTCAATCGTAAGGATTTTTTGATGGACTAGGGACCAACAAAAGATGTTAATTTTTAGAATACATTCATTGTTCTAGATTTTAGACCGAATAATTTCTACTAGGAGGAGGATGGGAAAGATTTTTTATTAATAGGGAGTATCCAAGCCTAATAGAATAAGAGAGGGTCAGGCTCAAGGTCCATGAATGATGATCCAATAAAGAGGATGATATTGGAGCCATTCCTTTTAATAATTGAATAATTTTATACCATTGTGGATGGAGAATTTCAGGAAGAGGTGGCATAAACCATCCCTTCTAACGACTTGATTCATCCTAAAGATACTTTGTTAGTCAAATTTTTAATCCCTTTCTCTTACGACCATATAGCTAATTCCTTATATTCCTCATGGGAACCCAATAAACCATAATTACATAATGCATCCTTCCAAAGGTTGATGTGAGCATCGTTCCCAGATCTCCATCTGAGATGATTTACAATTAAGGGGGGAAAATCTTTACAAAGCTTCCAAATTTGAGAACTCGGGCCAGTCCATTGAACCTCCCCAACTCTTAATATTTGATTCTTCCAAAAGTATTTGTGAATAAATGTCATCTTCCACCACTCTTTTGAATCATATATCAGTGTCCAAATTATTTTAGATCCCATTGTTGAATTCATGAACAAAGGGTCTTTGACAACTAATCACCATTTTCTTTCAGTAAATGGATTATGTTCCATTGGACCAAATGGATTTTTTTTTCTTTCTCCCCCCTTGCCATAATATTTCCATAACATAATGCTCATTTGGGACAACACTGACTTTAGGCAATCACACCAGAGCATATATAGGGCGACAATGAGGAAAGCACATATTTAACCATATTTACCTTATCGACAACATTCAACTAGATTTCTCTCCATAATTGAATCTTTTTTTTTTTTTTAATTTGGATAACATATCAGCCCAACTATCACTACTCAGCGTTCCAACACTCGGGTATTTGAAGAATTTCCAGTTAGTTGCAAGAGAAAACTGTAGAATTTTTTAAATCTCCTGAAGAGTAGAGATAGAGCAATTCCATCAAAAAAATTGACTCTTACCCTTATTGATAAGTCCTCTAGAAAAATTTAGGTAAAAATTAAAGGTATGTTTGAACCTCATAGCAATTTTCTTAGATGTGAAACCCAATAAAATGGTTTCATCCGACTAATTGGGAATGGTTGACATCTTTTGTATTGGGGCTATACTTAAGCCTTTTTGTTTTCCTTCAACCATGGCTAATGCCAAATTTCTGCTTAGAGATTTAGCCACTAGGATATACAAAGGAGGAGACAGGGGAAATCCTTGTCTTAAACCCTTGGAGGCTTGAAAGAAGGAATAGGAACATTCTTTAATCAAGGGGGTAATCCAACAGTTTCCAATACAAGTAGCAATCCAATTGACGAAATATTCATTGAAACCAAATTTCTTCTTGACATCAAATAAAGAGGAATGCAAGACTTTGTCAAATTCATTTTCCATATCCAAATTTATTATCATACCTAGTTCTCCACACAATTTTCTAGGGTGAATAGCCTCTTGAACCGAAATAACATTGTCAATGATTTATCTATGCCTTATGAACCCTCCTTGATTTTCAACACATGAAAGCAACCTCCTCATCCCTGAGAGGGGCTGAGCCCCTACCCCCTACGACCATTGTGACTTATGTTGAAAAATCATCGACATCTGTAGGGTGCTAGGGTTTGCGAAATCCTTCACATTTGAATAATAAGAGTTTTCTCATGCCTTTATTATTATTATTATTATTAAAAATAATTAATATATAAACTAAACATATATATATATTTAAAAACGTGGAACAAGATTCTTAAACACAAGGATTTACCCCTACTTTACCATAGAAATCCTTAATATGTAAATAGGTTTTGTTAAAATACCATGGGCCATGGTGGCTTATCAATACCACAAAAAAAAAAAAAAGCAGAAAAAAGGGTAATTCACTTTATATGACATTTTTTTCATTAATCAATTTAATTAAAAGAGAAACGATGACATAATTTTGTTTGGATGTGAGGAAACATCCAAATAGGGTGGAGAATTGAACTAGTGACTTAACATGTAGGAGTGCCTTAACAAGACACCAGATCACTATCTATACAAGACCCTTAAACAAAATAATGACATAATTACTTTAAAGAATTTTCAATTTGTATATATTATTATAATCTTTTTAAAATATTTCATAAAAATTCAATTTCTGTTATCTACTCAATAATTATTAATATTTAAATTATAATTCTAAAAACTCTATTTTAAAATAGAAACACAAGTACTAAATATATTTTAACATAGGTGATTTCCCACCTTCGAAGAGTGATTCAAATAAATTTTATGAAAAAAAAAAGGTTATTGAAAGAGTGGTAACAAAATCAAAGACGGATATCTATGCCTCTACCGATTCGACATCTTTGTGGGGTTTCCTTGGCAATAATAATTGAGGTCTTTAGTGGAGAGCATCTTGTTCTTAGTGAGGTGGACAGCCACTTGCTGAAAATCATAGTCTTTGCCGACTGTCATTTCGTGGGTTTCTGCTTTTCGTAAATGGCAGACCGTCTTGTTCTTGATTTTGATGGCTCTCCTATTTTCCACATTGTGGGTTTCTGCTTTTCGTAAATGGCAGACCGTCTTGTTCTTGACCTCTCTATTTTCCACATTCTACAGCTGTGATTTTCCGACCTTTGCAGAGTGTTTCAAATAAATTTTATGAAAAAAAAGGTTATTGAAAGAGTGGTAACAAAAGCAAAGACGGATATCTATGCCTCTACCGATTCGACATCTTTGTGGGGTTTCGGTCGTTGAAGAGACAGCGATAAACTTGTCCTTCGCAATAATAATCGAGGTCCAGCATTAAATTAATGTCTTGGCCTTTCGTAAATTGCACAACATCTTATCTCTGTTGTGAAAAGACATTTAATGCATAAAAGTGGAGAACGTGGACGGCCACTTGCAGAAAGACTCTACTATGTAGTCTGGACAGCATCATTTCGTTGGTCATTAAAATTATTTTAATGAATGAAAAGTGAAAATTAAGAAAATTTATATGGTATTTGTATTTAGTCAAATTTTAATCAAAACCACTTGCAATTTAATATATGTCGGTAAAAGAATGACAGTGTTGGTTAAACAATTGGATAATGGAGTAGGAGAATATTTTGTAGAATTTTGATAACATTGAAAATGATGTCATATTTAAATTTAAGGAGAAATGTTTGTGTGATAAAAAAAATAGAGAATAAAAGAAGATTAAGGTACGAGAGAGTGGTCATTAACTCTAATCTAGAAGATCAAAACTAGTTCTATGTTATATCTAACTTAAAGAAAAAAATCAACATTATTAAAATAAGAACATAAACTTTTTAGTGATACACAACATTGGATATTTCCTACAACGTCATGAAATAATTTTTCATCTTTATGATACTAAAAACATGAGGGTTGAAAAACACCTTCTCTTAAAATGTCCTACATGTGCTCACATTAAGTCTCAATTTCACAATATTTTTAAAATCACTAAATTTCTTAACCTATTAGCTCAACAAAACTATCAAAATTTAGGAAAGTTTTTTTCTAGTTTTTTCAAATATAAAAGTATTGTTTCCCCAAGAAAAAAATAATATCTTTATTTCAAGAAGAAATTATGTACATTCAATATATATATATATATATATAGAGAGAGAGAGAGAGAGAGAGAGAGAGATCAACCTCCTCTACAAATACTAACTAAAAATTGTTCATAACCTTTGACATAGGCACCAAAATAGACTTCTCAATCTATCCATTTATGACTTGTGTGGCAATACTCAAACTATCCTTTATGTGGGAATACTTCTTTATCAATGTAAAACAAAATAAGTATCAGATCTTATGACTTGTTAACTTCATCCACTCATGATATCAAAAATTTGAAGTTACAAGTCACTTAATGTTAAATAATATGGACATTAAAATATTTTATTTATGACTTTCACAAATTTTTTTGGTTATTCACATATTTTTTGAAAAACCATAGACCAATTCTATATTGAGTATAGAAGAAATTACACATCTCCTTCACCTTCATATTAAATTATAATATCAAATTTTATTTTAAATTTCAAATATCACTTCCATATTAAATAGTAATTTTTCTTATATATCTTCCTTATATTTAAAAACAAAATAATTTTAAACAAAATTATATATATGTTTAAAATTATATATATATATATATATATATATATGAAAGAATAGATCTCGACACCAAATTGTAAAGCCTTTCAAAAATTCCATAAATATCAAACGTGGAGACATAACCTTCACTTTAAATTTATGGAAGAAATTCTTGCGAGTGTCATCAATGGTTATTCTTTTTATGTCTTTCGTGATTGAGTTACCACATTCTTAACTTCTTATTTTGTGTTTTTTTTAATGATGAAGATCACCTCTTGGGTCGAAGATTAAGACTTCTATCACTTTTTCCTTTTGCTTTTATATCTTATCAAAGGTCACAATTCTTCCACAGTAGTTTTTTTTTTTTTTTTTTTTTTTTTTTTTTTATATTAAAAATCTTATAGGAATAACCACGAGTTTTTTCTTTATGTAACGTTCAGGAGGTACAAATCAGCTTTCAGCTCAAATCCAAAATGATTGCATAATAGATTTTTCTTTATATAACGCTTATGAGAGAAGAATAACGTTTCATCTCGGAGCAAAGTAGTTGTGTATTTCTTTGAAGGGATTATAAATTAATTTATTTATTTATTTAAGGTAAGCAAATAATTTTTTAAAAGATTATTTTTATTTTTTAAATTTATAATTCATTTTAAAAAGTCAAAATAATTTATTAGATATAAATTATTTGATCGGTGTGAGGTTTAGTCTTTGTCAAATTTTAAATTCAAATTTTATGAGAAGGGTTGAGGGTAGGAATCAATCGTGGTCGATAAAAACTGTTTTAAGGGACATCCAGGCTCAATTGAGTCTTGCACAATCTTGGTGACAACATCTTGTAGTTGGATAGATTGTCCTTCCATCCAACATATGGGTTGGCCCCAACCTAAGCTCAACCTAAAATTAGAATAAATAAGTAAATCATAATAACTTCATAAAAATGATAAGCTAGTCATTATTGGTTATTATTCATTACTATGAGTTGAAAATCAAGTCACTTGAAATAATTCATTGGTGCTCTGTAAATGGGTAGACTCTCACCCTTGCCAAATGCCTTTGGGTATTGGGTCATTAACCTATTTCCTTACATCGAAGGAAGATGGACTCTTGGCAATATTGAAGAAAGTCATTATCGTGATCATCACTAAACTACTTCCAAGAGGTCATTTAAAAAAAAAAATCTAGATGAATTAGCCACTCGTTGGTATTACCTAGGTGATACCTAGATTCAAAGCCAGTTGGTTGTCACTATAACCCCTAGGCTAGTGTAAACAATCTACACGCCAACCCCTAGTAAGAAACTCATTATTTAGAAAGGGTTGAGATGTTCAAAGACACACCCACAATGAGGACACCACTCATGAAAGAGAATCTACTGTTGTAACTTTATAACGGTAGGCCAAAATGTCATGTGTGTGAATTGAACTTGGGTGGAGGAGAACAAATTGTCCATCTAACCCTTAAAACTTTTGTTTTAGATGTTTTTAAATAAAATTTAATCTTAATCCCATACACAAAATTAAATGCTAACCCTAATTAAAATTTATATTCTTATTAAAAAACATATATATTTTTATTTATTTTCCATAATAATTATTTTTATTATAATTTTTAAGTAATTTTATAATAACCATATATATTTTTAAATCAATAAATACATAAATTTTTTTAAATAAAATAAAATAAATATATTAAAAAATCATGAATAAATATTTTTATAAAATAAATATATTAAAAAATATTGAAAAAAACTTGAATAAATATTTTTATTAATATTTATATATATTAATGATAACTAAAAATTTGAAAATAAAATAAAATAAATATATCAAAATAGTTCGAGAAAACACATGAATAAATATTCTTATTAATGTTTATATGTATAAATGATAACTAATTTAATTTATAAAGTAAAGCTCATAATGCTGTTCTTACCATAACTAGTTTAATTGAAACTTAAATGATACGTTAAGAATTAAATTCTAATAATTAAATAATTTTTTAATTAAACTGCAATATATATAATATTATATAAAACATTTATTTATTAGTAATATATTTATAATTTTTTACTAATAAAAATATTGATGATATTTTATTTTTTATATTAATTATGTTATATGAAATTTAAAAAGCTAATATAAGGAAATAATTAATATTTTAGAGAATTTCGATGAATTAATAAATTAAAAAAATTAATGTTGTTGTTGTTACAAATATTTTGAAATTAAAATTTAATGTGAATATGTGTGAGATATTTTTTCAGAAAATATTCTTGTCCTTTATCTTCTTAATATCATAAAGATGACAAATTCCATAGTATTTAAGGAAAACTTTAATACCTTGTATCATTATTAAGTTCAAGAAAGTTCATCTTTATTTTAGCAATGTTGATTAGTTTATTTTAAATCTTCTAGATTAGTGTTAATAACATCTTTGTACTACTTTAATCTCCATTTTTGTTCTTTGTGATACCATGATTTCTCTTTGAATTTGGATGTGATATTATTTATAATGGTATCAATATTGCACACAGAAATAACCTCCTCTTTCCTCCAATGATTTAGCCAAGGCTTGGCATCTTTATGTGGATCATATCCAATCGCCATTTTGTTGTCTTTTCCACCATTTAAAACACCCATCATTAATCATTTTACCTCATCCTTTCACCATTTATTGCCATTCCTACTATATTGCTTCATGAATATACTACAACATGTCTAGAAACGTTAAGTAGTAATTATTATTTATTTCCTCTATTTTTGATGAATTAAGAAGGATTATGATTGGTTTTACTAATAATGGTTTTGTCTAATTCAGTTCCTATAATTCCTTAAAATGGTGATAACCAACTTCCAAGGTTTACATATGTGCAGGCTTCCAATCCAACATTCGACACAAGAGACTTGTTTCTGAGAAAGTTGAGATGGTTTGGCTCATATTCAAACATCCCCAACTCACAAATGCAAGCCTCTAGCTCATAGTCAAAATAAATAATAGTTTGCAGGAAGAATCAAGCAACTAACTTTTGGTGCGATTTATGAGAAAATGAAGAAGAAAATGGAAAATATGAGAGTTTAGTTCTATTTAGAACATCATCAATTAGGTGATCTATGAGAAATTTCTCTAAAATATGTGTGATTTGAGAGGCATGAATGGTTTTTTCTAGGGTGTTTCTATGGTCATTACCATTGTCAAGTTGCACTCTAAACTGAACAACTAGTTAGCAAAACAAACCAAACCAAACATTTGTTATTTCTCTATTCTAAATTTGTACAAGGGTCTGTAGGATCACCTGTTGATTACTCAATTTAGATCTACAACAATGGTTTTCATAAACATCTCTTTGCATTTTGTAATGTATAAAAGACAATATCTAGGCCTTCGAGCCTGGTTAAGGAGATCTATATTTGCTTTAATAATGTGAAATGATCCTATTGGATCATTGGATGCACTCCTACTTATTTAGATTTCAATATAATTTGTGGAATGAACAATAAAAAAATGTTATTGATGCCTATTTTGTGTATTGTGTGGTGAGTCTCTATGTGAACTTGTTCTCTTTTAAGGAAACACTACTGGTTGGAAAGGGATCAACAACAAGCCAACATATTTCCTCTCTATATTTTCGTATTTCTAATGTAATTGTGGTATGCCATTGAGGTTTTGTAAGTAAGGGTTTATGTTATTGCTTCATTCATTTTAATTTTGTTACAAGTTTTCGGATTTTCTGGACACTTGATGCGTGGGTTTTCTTTGCGATACCAACTCCTTGATACATATATAATGTGTGGATCACTTATGTGATTATTGGGTTTAACATGTAATGCAAGGCTATGTTTTGTAATGTCTACATTTTATCCATAATATATAGATCCACTATGTGGTGATGCCATTTAATATATAATGTGGTGATCTTGTCTATTTGAATGGTGAATACTTGGTTGACATATGACATGGTTTATGCATACACCAGTCCTTAGTTTGTGGATATGGGATTGAATAGCCTAGATTAGAGACACAACTATATTATAGAATCACAGTTTGTTGATTGAGTGATGGCAGCGTTGCGCATGGTGTGGTAGATTTTTGTTCTTTTCGTAATTATCTGATTCCTTATGCTATGTTCCAGATTGCCTTCAAGTTTGCAGGAGCAAAACTAGTCACTGGAGGATAATATTGAGTCATTGCAACCTTTCATGACTATGGAAATACAATCTTTTCTTGAGTATGAAAGACTGCAGTTAATAAGGGAAAGGCCCTGCATTGAATGCCTAATGATCACAGTAGATTAAGATTTCCCTTTTTGTTAATAAACTTGCCTATTAAAGGATACCGATATGCTTTGTAACTTTGCATGTAATACTTGGATGAGAGAGCTGAGAGGCAGAATGAAGAGAGTGTGACATGCGAGGGCTTTGGAATAGGTACCTAGTCAAATTGTTGGGCGTGGAGCATGATTATTTAGAGGTCTTTGTTTCAGCCGGATGTATACCCCAGGAAGATTGTACACCCCTCCATGCGGGGGGGACTTGTCCCCCTTGCGGGGGTTCAGGGGGGGCCGATCCCCCCCGGCTGGGGGTTCCTGGGGCCAGTGGTCCCCTTGCGGGGGTTTTGGGGGTAGTGCCCCCAAAGCTAAAACCATATGTAAAATTGCCTTATAAAAGTATAGTAATTTCTAGTCAATCTGGGTCGTTCATTAGGCAGATGATCTGACTGTAGAACTTATGTTTAGTTTAGGGTTTTTTGCCCTAGAAGGAAACCCCTAGGCTAGTGTAAACAATACACACGCCAAGCCCTAGTAAGAAACTCATTATTTAGAAAGGGTTGAGATGTTCGAAGACACACCCACAATGAGGACACCACTCATGAAAGAGAATATACTATTGCAGCTTTATAATGGTAGGCCAAAATGTCATGTGTGTGAATTGAACTTGGGTGGAAGAGAACAAATTGTCCATCCAACCCCTAAAAATTTTGCGTTGGTCTCTCGGCACTATATTTGCCTCTCTATCTCTTACTCACTTCCCCTCGCTGCAATTGATCACTGATTTGATTTCTCTTAGCAAACCCCGCTCTAAAAAATAGAATGAATGATCACTTTGGTGTATTCTCCAATTGACCTTCAAGCCTCCTCTTATACTTTTCCCGTTGGTCCTTCAACAGCCAAGATTACATCTCTAACCAATGGCTAAGATTAGATTTGGCTTGATCCATGTCATTTAGAACCTTCTACCCCAGTTTTATATTAATACCCATTAATATTTTATTTTTCTTAGGTTTGGACTTAGGAACTCCATTAAAAATATTAATTATTTTAATATCTTCTAAACCAAGTAGAATCTGCCCAAACCATTTCTAGGTCTTGGAGATCTCATGTGCTTTAGCCTCTCCACCAATTTTCATGGCTAGAGCACATCCGATGCTACCCCAAATCAACACTCCCGCTTAGCGAGGACTGTGCTCTAGCAATACTCTACACTGAGCATCACTTTGATTTTACGGCACCGATACTTGTGCTGATGCTAGGTCTCCCCACCCAAAATCCTCTGCACTGTTGCCCATGGCCCAGCCACTGCCATTACTGCATATGTACAACAGCTCCCTCTACATCTGTGTTGTTGTTGGTCCTTTCTCCCAACACTACATCTGCATTGCAACCCCTTCTCATCATGCTACATCATGCTACTGCTAACCGCTACTACACTACAACTCAGTTACTAAGAAGTAATTGATCCACCCAACTACTGACATCCCTGTCAAGCTAGAAACACTACCGATGCTAAAGCTCTCTCTGTCGTTATCTCGTGCTCCCTCTACTACCCCTGCGCTGCTGCAACAACTCCCTGCCTCTCACACCACTACAAACCTCTCTGTACCATCCTGCACTATTACAACCTCCTCCATGCCTCTCGCACTGCTAAAAACCTCTCTGCGTTGCCCGGGACTACTGCACTGTAGCACTCTCTACAGCTCCATCCGCATCCCTTTCTACCGACATCCGCCATCCTCCTACTTCTCACTTTGGGGCTCCCGTAGCTAGGTATAATCCAATAATTTGGGTACCTCAAGGATCCTACCCCTCATCACCTGTAGTCTTCCTAAATATAGCTCGATGTCTCCCCACCTCTTCTCTAGAGGTACATGAAAACTCATGGCACAATCATCATCCTCTTCTACCTCCTTTTCTGCCTTCGTTGGCACTGCCTTGGAGTCAGACGTCTCTCCCTTATTCTTCTTCCTCAGAAACTAGTTCGCATAATGCCCCAGTTCCCCGCAGTTGAAGCACTTTATCTTGAAGAGGTCATTTTTCTTCTTCTCCTCCTACTTCCCCGTAGATGCTAGAGCTACATCCTCTTCCTCCTCTTTCTTAATCTGGACTCCTTTGCTGCTACTTCTCATCTTGGACAACCCTCTAATCTCTTCTTGGGGAAGAGCTACCCACAATTCTTCCCAATCTGGAAGATTTGCCCTGCCTATAATACTCTGGACAAATGTCTCCCACTCCTTGGAGACTGCGTTTAGGGAAGTCCTCACCATCAACTTCTAATCCGACGTGGCCCCTATGGAAGTCAGTTGGTCTTGGATCTCCTTCAATCTACCGAGGAAGTGATCTATCTACTCCCCCTTCTGCATCTGGTATGATCGGAGATGATTCTCTAGTAACATCTTCATCTGCACGGAAGTCTGCTGGTACAATGTCTTCAAGGCGTCCCAAATTTACTTTTTCGTCTCCTTCTCGACAATATGTTGGACCACATGATCCTTGACCCCATCAAGGATTATACATTTCGCCTTCGCCATTGCTTCCTTGTACTTTTCATTGTTAGTTGGGTCAACTAGGATAGCCATTGTTCTCAAGGCGAAGGCCTTGATGCGATGTCTATCTAGAATGGACAGTATCCTGGCCTTCCAGACGACAAAGTTGGACGCCCCATCTAGCTTGTCCTGATCCCTCAGTCCATTCATGGCCATCTCTGTGCTCTTCCTTTCGACTCCTCTAATTCTCTACTTCCCTCTGGAAGTTCTCTCTTCAACTCCCTCTAAGTATTTACTTCCCGTCTGGAAGTTCTCTGCTAGACTCCCTCTGAGTCTTGATTTCCCTCCTGGAAATCCACCTACCAACCGTCAAGTCGCACCTCTTCAATCTCCTATGCACCTGCAACACTGATTTGGATTTCTTGGCTAGAAATCCACCTAGGTAGAAACTCCCTCTACCTTGGTTTTGCACCATTAGGTATTGTTATATCTCGGCAGCAACAACACCCCACTAGCTTCACTCCCCACAATCTACGCACAGCTTCCTATGCCCCAGCAACTGAAGGACTAAGCCTCTAGGCTCTGTGCAATCCTGACACTGGCTGAAATGCTCCCCTAGCCAACTGCGTCAACCCTCCTGGTCTATGTGTGGCTCTTTGTGAGCTTTTTCTGCCCTCAGCCTTTGCTTTTGCCTCTCTTTGGCCCTAACTGATGACGGAGCTCCTCTGCATCAACCCTTCTCTGCCGCTTTCTGCAAGGAACAACTTTTGTCACTCGAGACAGTTGTTTCTGCTGCAAATGCTCTACTTCAACTGTTTCCTTCAGCTCTCCTGTGATCTGCAACGCTCTGATACCATGTTGAAATTTCTAAGTATTACTTGTTAGAAATTTTATCTGTATTCTCTGGGTTATTTCTCCTACTTGTTAATTACAAACAAGTTATTTAATCATATAAATACTGAAATAAACACAATACAGTCTCAACCATCTACAGATCAACAACTGAAAGAAATAGAAAGCACATAAGTGACACCGTTGTTTTTGGACAACTTGCCCCCGAAAAAACCCAACTTGGGAAAACGGTGCAGCAATTTTGAGGGTTATATTATTATGCAGTCTTTCTGAGTAAAAAATGGGTGCCAAACTGGCTCACTCGACAGAGAAAATAAGATGGCAGTAATACCTCTCTATTTCGAAGCAGCTATTCGGAAAGTCTGCCCCACGAAACCCTCTCCAGCACAATCTGAAGCTCAACATCAACCCTTCTGGCCTCTGCATCAGCCCTCAGAGGCTCTACGCAGCCTCTACAACCCTCTACATCACTCTTGTAGCCTCTGTGTGAATGACGCAAGCGCTTCTGGTTTTTGTGTAGTTGCTTCTACCTCTGCGTGGCTCCCTCTGGCTCAGCGTCTACCTCTCTCTGTTTCTGTGCTGGTATCTCGGCACTGTCTCTCCCTCTTTGTCTCGTACTCACTGCCCCTCGCTGCAACTCATCACTGATTCGATTTTTCTTAGCAAACCCCGCTCTAAAAAATCGAATGATTGATCACTCTAGTGTTTTCTCCAACTGATGCTCAAGCCTCCACTTATACTTTTCCTGTTGGTCCTTCAACAGCCGAGATTACATCTCTAACCAACGACTAAGATTATATCTGGCTTCATCCATGTCATTTAAAACCTTCTAACCCAGTTTTATACTAATACTCATTAATATTTTATTTTTCATAAGTTTAGACTTAGGAACTCCGTTAAAAATATTAATTATTTTAATATCTCCTAAACCGGGTAGTGCCCAAACCATTTCTGGGTCTTGGAGATCTCATGTGCTTTAGCCTCTCCACCAATTTTCATGGCTAGAGCACATCCGATGCTACCCCAAATCAATAGCAACAACATTGACTTAGAACGAATTATTGACTTTATGTTAATACAATACTACCATATTATATTAGAATTACACAGTTCTTTTGTAGTTAATTAATATTATATATAGTTTAGTATTAATATATAGTCAAATATATGTATATATAATACATTAATATTTAGTAGTATATGATAGGTTATAACATTAGGTGATAATTTATACAAATCAATTTGATCTAACATAAGAATAACAATTAGTATTAACTTAACATAGTGTCATAAGGCTAGCATTAACAATACTTTTTTTTTGTGTAAATCAACATTTTTATATTAATTCATAGAATACATAAGGTACAAAACGGTCTTCTCACACAGACTAAAGAGAAACTTCCTTGCCAGTTTACAACCCTTATGAGCTGCTAAAACTTTGTCTATTGACCCCAAGGCATACCACGCAGGGTAACACATAGAAGGGTTGGAGATTGCAAAGCAATGTGCCCTTTCCGGCGACTGGATAGAAAGACAAAAATAAAGCCAGAGGGACATCAAAGATAAAAATAAGTCAAAACAGAAATCGACCAGTAACCTTGAGATCAGACACAAAACAAGTCATAACAGAAATAGCAAACTGAAGTTGACAAGCCATTACAGCTTAAGGATGACATAATCTTTGGTAGGAGCACCCGGGTTGGCCGGAGCAGTCGAATTTCCAGGTTGAGGAGTGCGCTGAGTGGTTCGTTCCCCTGATTGGTACCTGTAGATTCCTCCGCGACCTCCCCCGCAACTGAGGGATCTTGACAAATAGTGTGCTTGAGAAGACTGATTAAAACACTCATTTTTTGTGAGAGATTGTCTACTTGCTGAACCAAGGCACTAAGCTTGAAATCTAAGGCGTCCAGTTTCGTCATGTGCTCTGTAGAAATAAAGGAGATAGCTTGATGAGCGTTATTGATGCTTTCCCCTTGCATACTAATCGCCTTGGCTAGCATAGTCTTCATCCTCCACATCTCAGCCTGAGTGCGTAAAAATTGAGTGGCCCGAGTGGTTGCAGTTCCTGGATCTTGAATCAACTCCACCTCCTTCTCCAAATCCTGCTCCTCCAAATGCTCTTCCTCCTCTGCGATAATAGCTTCAAGCTCCTCTATCTTGCACTTTTCTTTTAGGTAGGTCTGTGTTTCATAGGAATCCCGAGCATTCTGAAGGTCTCTATTAGTCGAGGCATTTCGGCTACCCTCACGAGCCATACTGCTATGGCAGAGCATAGAAACTTTGAGACTTCTGAAATCACAACTGAAGCTATGTTGCATGTCGTGGGAAAGCAGAGTGTCGCACTTCTGGTGGGAGGCCTTAGTTATAGTAGATGGTAACCTTGTTTGGCCTAAGGCTTCCCACTTCGCCATTGGATGAGCGCATGTCTAACCATAATAACTGCTGCTCCAATTCCCACATTTCTGTTTATGATACAAATCCTTATTATTAACTCTGCCATGCTTGAGCCAATTTGTGGATTGCAAAGTGTCTCCCTTTGTGATTTGATGTTAGCGCTGCCCATATTTTTTGTTAAAAGTGCTTTTGGGTACTTGCACTATGTCCTTGTGAATTAATTCCCACTTATTCTCTTGTACTTCCTGGGTCTGCCACCCACTTCTCCTGTTGTCCCTTTGATTGGTTGTCTTCATTCACCTATTAAGGGGAAATTCTTCGTACCCCTGTGCCACTTCTTTCGTTAAATTATGTCTTGCCTCGAAAGAAGAGTGCACCTGTTCCGAAGTTCGGTGCATGTGACCTCATGCCAATAGGTGTCCAGGTAGGCTAAGGGATTGTCAATTCTGTAATTTTCCAAATGATCTGCCACTACATTCGCCTTTTTTCTCACTGCATGAAGGATTAACCCGTCCAGGCATGATAGGTGATCCGTGATGAGTTTTGTAACCTTGGCAAGCCTCCAATGCCTCGTGACCTTACTTGGTTTAGCTCCTGTATATATTCTTCTTGTTGTCGTGATCACCAGGTTAGAATCCCCTTCCACTACGGTGGCTCCAGTTTTCAGTCGTCTGAGAATTCTCAATCCTTGCTCAAGCGTTGCAAATTCCATTTCGTTATTAGTCCCTTCACCTAGTGATTGACTATAAATATGTTGAATTTCACCTTTGTTGTCCCTGAGAACACCTCCAATGCCTGCAGGTCCCGGATTTCCCCTGGAGGCCCCGTCAAAGTTGAGTTTGAGGAAGCTTGTCGGTGGAGGAATCCAGGTATTCACGTTGGTACTTTGTTGCTATTGATGATTCGATGAAAACGTGATGGTTCCCATGTCAATATCAAAAGCTTTCAGAATCTGTAAGTCCGAGATTGAGATGTTCTTGTCCTGTTCTACTTTCCCTTTGGAGAGAACTGTTTGTTTGATATTTTGAAGAATTGTATCTTTTGTAAAGTTTATGCCTCTTGTTTCATTTAGGAATACTCGCCTGTTTCTTTCTTTCCAAATCGTCCATGCTATAAACCCTGGGATAAGTTTCCAGATTGTATTAACCAATTGGGTATTGGAGAAATTACCTCTCCAATTCTCTATGGTTTCCTGAATTGAATTCCTTACCCTATCGTCCTCTTAAGAATGGTTTCCATCCAATTCCATAGGTTGTCTGCCCATTCACAAGTATTGAGGAGGTGATTCATGGTTTCCTCCTCAATTCCACACATGGGGCAGTGAGATGGGCCTATGAACCCTTTTTTCCTGAGGTTCTCCCATGTAAGCGTTCTTCAGTGCATTAGGAGCCAGAGGAACATTTTAATCTTCGGCCATAGTTGAGCATCCCACACTTTGTTGTGCCAATTGACTTTTTCTTCATGCTCAGTACCTTCTATATAGATTCTTGCTTCTTTGAGTGTGAATTTTCCCCCCTCAAGCTTACCCCAGCGTAATTGGTCATTATCCCCTACTCTCCTTATCCTTCTTTTGGCCAGCTCTGTTCTCAGTTCCCTTAAACTATTGTTTTCTTCTACCAAAGGTTCTGTCTCACTGAATATCCACATTCTCCATGCTTGGTCATTTTCATTAGGTTTCCAGTATTGGTTCACTGTAGTTCTCCCTAGCTCTTAGTTTCTTCTTTGGATATCTAAGAATTCAGGGCTTTCCAGCTTAGGGAGTCGTTGCCATGCATCTTCCTAGAAAAGGGCAATATTTTCGTCTTGAATTTCCCAAAAACTCTGCTCCTGAATTATATGCCGGTTAGTTCTCGCTAGGTTCCAAATTGGAGAGCCTTCTGGAGTTTCTTGCATTCGGATTAAGTTTTGCAGTCTATGATTGTGAGCATACTTCTCTCTCCAATGTTTGGCCCATGGTAATTTGGGTTCCTTCAGCCACCTCCACCATAATTTTGCTCCACAGGCACGGTTAGCAGTGAATGGGTCCTGCAGATTCAACGCTCCCAAATGTTTGGGTTTGCAAAGCTCATCCCACACCATTAGAGACCATTTCTTCTTCCCTGAATTACCCGACTAGATAAAAGCCCTTTGAATGACCCTTATCATCTGAAGAACCCCTTTGGGAGCTGGGAGAATGGAGAGCATGTAATACGGAATGGCCTGGAGGACAGCTTTGGTGAGGACCAGGCGACCTACGAAGTTAAGGGCTCTGTGTGTCCAATGGTGACATCTTTTTTCCAGGCTAGATAAAAGTTTTTCCCAGTGCAATTTCTGCCAGGGCTTGTCAATCAGCGGAACGCCAAGGTATCTCGAGGGGAGGTTGCATCTTTTGAAGCCTAGGATGGTTGAGAGAATTTTCTGAACTGCTAGGAGTGTATTAAAAAAGAAAATAGATGATTTTGTTAGATTAAGATCCATACCTGATGCTTTGCCAAAGTGATTGAGAATACTTCTGTATCCCATAGCTTCTTTGACCGAGGGCGTACCATGTAGCATTGTGTCATCTACAAACTGTTGATGTGTTGTTGCAGGGCTTGTGGGCAAAGGTTGGAGTCCTTCAGTGATTCCTTCCTCTTTAGCTTTTCCAATCAGTCTGCTTAAACCTTCCATTAAAATCACGAAAAGGAAGGGGGATAAGGGATCACCCTACCTCAAACCACGCGAAGGAGAGAACTGGGTTGTTGGGGCTCCATTAACCAGTATTGAAAATGTTGTGGATTTGAACAAAGCTAGGATCCAGATTATCCATTGTTTAGCAAACCCGAAGGCTTCTAAAATAGTTTCCAGATAGTGCCAGTTTACCTTATCATAAGCCTTTGATAGGTCTAATTGCATCATCATACCTGCTTTCTTCTGCGTTTGAAGAGTGTGAATCATCTCTTGTGCTAGTAAGATATTGTCCAAAATCTATCTCCCCTCTACATAGCTTGATTGATCTTCCGAAATAATACCTGGAAGAATGAGTTTCATTCGATTGGCTATGACTTTAGAAATAATCTTGTACAGGACATTGTATAATGCAATTGGACAAAACTTTAACGGCGTGTTAGCTTCCTCCTCCTTTGGAATAAGGGCAAGGAAAGTAGAGTTGAGGGACTTGAGGATTGAAGAGGAGTGCCGTGAATCCTCCACTGCTTCCCATACCTCTATCTTGACTATCTCCCAACAAGCTTTGTAAAAGTCAATGGTAAATCCATCAGGCCCAGGTGCTTTACCATTTGGCATATCTTTTACGGCCTCTTCCACCTCTTCCAAGGAGATTTCTTGATTTAAAGCTATGTTTTGCTCCTCCGTGATTAGCTTGGGGATGGAAGTTATAAGTTCCTCAATGGCATCCTCTCTGTCGATCTCTGGTTCCTGAGCAATCCTGCTGAAGTGGGTTGTAAGAAGGCTTGAGATTTCTTGATGAATCTGTACAGAGGTTCCCTGATCATCTTTAATGCTTGGAATTTTGTTAGCCCCTCTGTGATCAATGGCAAATCTATGAAAGAATTTCGTCTTCTGTTCGCCTTCCTTAAGCCATTGAATTTGGGATTTTTACTTCCAAAGTGTTTCCTCATGTTGGCATCGTAACTGCCTATCCTGCATTAGCTTCTATTCTCTGTTCATAGTTTCTTGGTCTATGTTACCTTGAATCCATCCTTCATGAATTTGTTCCATTTGCTCCTCTAGTTTCTTTTTTTCCTTAAATATATTCCCAAAGACTTCATGATTCCAGACTTTGATTCTGGCTTTGATGTGTTTCAGCTTAGCCTGTAGAAGATACATTTTGGTTCCCCTTATGCCTAACGGTTCTTTCCACCATTGCTCAATTTTCTGAATGAACTCGGGATGAGTGAGCCAGAACTTTTCAAATCTGAAAGGTTTATTTCTGGGTGTACCTTGGATTGCTGCAGTCATTGTTATGGGCCAATGGTCCGACCCTCCACTGGGAAGAATTTCCGATTCAACAATGATCCCTTCCAGGAGAATAGTTTCTGTCACTAAAAATCTGTCCAGACGAGAGGCTATTTTCCTTTCACCTCCCCTTTTGTTGTTCCACGTGAAAGCGCCACTCTTGGGGAAGACATCTACCAGATTGGCCGATCTAATGAAGTCTATGAAAGCTTCAGAGTCCCTATTGAGCTTTCTAATACCTCCTCTCTTTTCCGTGAGCGAAGTGATCATATTGAAATCACCTCCAAAGATCGCCTTTGCTTGAGGATATCTTAGCTTTAAGTTGGATAGTGTTCTTAGTAATAGTAGTTTGGCCTCTAGTTTCTGAGGGCCATAGACATTGGTGCATAGATATGTTTCTGAATTCCCTACTATTTGGACTTCTATAGATATGTAAGATTTGGCAGCTTCAGAGGAAATGAGCTAGATTACCTGTGGATTCCACATAATGACCATGCCTCCCTCCCATCCATTGCTTGTTGTTTCCAAGTATTCCATACGTTTACCTAGTTTTTTGCCGATATTGACCATCGTGTTGCTTGAACGCTTAGTTTCTTGCACAAACACTATGTCTGGTTGTTCCTTTTTTACCTTCTTCTTTAACAAATGCTATTTTTTTTTGGCTATTTAGCCCTCTAGCATTCCAAGAAATAACTTTCATTTTAAACAAATTTTAGGAGGTTAGTGAGAAAAACTCAAGGGCTTTCATCTTACCTGAATTTAAGAGCATATGTCCCAGTTCTTGTAATGCCTCATTGTAAGTCCTTCTTCCTCTTTTTTTCCATTGCTTGGAGTTGTTGGAGGTTTGATGCAGTCCCTACATGCGTACCCCTAGCCCTTTTGCTGTTCCCAAGCACTTACTCTGCAACTCCATCTCTGCCTGTTGCCATGCTATGAATATGTCATTGATTCTATTTACCTCCTCTTCCGATATGTGTTCCATTCCCTTCTTTTTCCAGTTTTCAACCATATTTGGTAGATCCATACCTTCTTGCTCTAGCATGTCGCTTAATTCCATATCTTCGAGCCCGATTTCGTTGGTGAACATATCTGAATATTCTTCTACCCCCTCCATTGTTTCTTGAACTTGATGGGTAATATTTGAAGGTTTCGCCACCGGTTCATTCATTTCTGGTGTTGTTGTAGGTCTGTGTATTTTTGTTACTTCTTGTTCTTTATTGTTGTCCTCTGATTATGTTTCTGTTTCTAACACTTCAAATGCATTGCTTGTATTTCCATGTGAAGTGCTTGCTTTAGTCTGGCGTTTTTTATTTGCTCTTTGTTTGGCATTTGGTCTTGCAAAGACTTCTTTGTTCTTATCTCCTTTGTTTTCCTTATTTTCCCCTGCCACTTTGTTCATTGGGCATTCTCTGATTAAATGACCATGCTCATGACATTTTCTGCATCGAAACAGGATTTGCTCATAGTCTATGGCTTGGAAATAATCTTTGTCTCTGTATTCCAGCCATAGGCCCTCATGTAATGCTCCCGAAACATCCATCTCTACATAGATTCTAGCACAAGAGGTATAGCTTTTTTGTAATGTCGCTTCTGAGGTCTTGATGAAGGTCCCTAAGTTGTTGCCTATTTGTTCCAATGCTGCATGTCCCTAATAGTCAATTGGAAGAGAGAAAAAGCATATCCATACTAGCATCTGCTTGAAGGTTTCCTTTTCTGGTACGAAGTTGGGTTTCCATGGGCTCATGTAAAGACCTGCTAAGGCATAGAAATATGGTCCTCCATCAAATATTCGATCCTTGTCTTCCAGATTGGAGAAAACTACTGTAAAGAAACCCTTGGCTCCTAAGTGTAGCCTTACATATCCTCTGGGTTTCCATTGTTGCTTTATCCACATGCACAGTGCTTGCTCTGTTGGCCAGAACCCCATGAACTTGCAGATCACTGCATGTTCAACCATGTGGTCGCGGTACGCTTGAAGTTCTGGATCAGAAATCACTACCCTTAGGGTTTCTGTGGCTTTTGGCTTGCACAAACCCTAGATTTTCTCCCAGTGGTTGCTGACGTTGTTCCTCCCTATTCCTCCTTGTCTTGATTTAGAACCTCTTCCTTTGTTGCTGCTTGTTTCCTTGTGAAAACTGTGCTTGGGAAGGATTCATGCTGTCTCTATATGCTGTGCTTTTTCTTTCAACATTTTCTTTCAGTTTCTTGGTATTTTTACCTTCATTGTTCCTCTTCCCCTTACTAGTTGGATTCTTCTGACCTAGCTTATCATACCCTGATATCTACACCCTGTCCTGTGTTGTCTTCTTGTTCATCATTATATGTTTGTATAATGGGGTCCCGATGGACCCCGCGTTTTCCATCTGTCGGGTCAGAGTTTGCCCTCTTCTAAAAAGCTTTGCTGCTCTGGCCCTGTTCTCCTCCAAAGTAAGTACTTAGGTTGCAGTTGAAGCCGTGACCTTCAAACCCTAGTTCCCTCCAGAGCTCGTGTGTGTCTCATGATCCACTCGAGATAACATTAACAATACTTAATATAAATTAGTAGGATTAGATTAGAATAACACTTTATTTAAGCTAGGATAACCTTTAGGCTAGTCTTAGGTGGTAGGGTAACTGGACTCATAACCAGTCGAAACCACCATATCAAACAGAAAAGGATTTGCTCTAATGTCCCGACCGGGTGGCTTCCCCCCCCAATGTTGAAGCAAACATTTCGAGCCTACAACATTTATGGCGCTAGAAGGAGGCTTAAGCTAGTTAGTCCGTGTGAATTCTTGTTTTAACATTTTTAACTAGCTATGGCTCCTACATGTGTTCCTAGTTTCGTCACGCTTTTAGCTCACACAAGCGTACTAGAGGTATGTCAAAGAAATAACTTGAATCCATATCTGAGTTGTAATATGATGGTGAGAGCGATAATATTTCTATTGTAGATCATTTCAATCAATTTATACATAAATGTAAATGTTTTAAAATCACTAAAGACAATGAAATTTGCAGGTTATTTACTCTATCATGAAGAACTGTGTATGGGAGGTGGTGCCGAGACCAAAGAGCAAGTATGTGGTTGGTTCCAGATGGATTTAAAAAGTGAAGCATGCCACTGATGGGAGTATCAAGAAGTACATGACCATATTTGTGGTGAAAGGCTTCTTACAAGTAGAGGGAGTTAACTATGAGGAAACATTTTCTCCTGTGGCAAGATATTCCTTAATCAGAACCATTTTCCCCTTGGAGCCATCATCCCTGAAGAGAATATACTTCTTTCCTTTGATGGAAGCACTGATACCATCAAATCCACTGATACCATCAAATCCCACTTCCATTGGCACAATACCACTCCTAGTGACCTCCAGAGCTCCTATACGCTTTCCAATGGCACAAATGTCCTCTTAAACATCGTCCACAGTGTTATAGACATTTTTTGGCACTGCAACCCCAATCATAAATGTCCATAAACCAAGGGCTCTTAAGTCCCTAAAAGTGTTGTTCCAACCCCTAAAAGAACAAGGTCAACTGATTACATCTTCTCCCAGAAGTTCTCCATGAAAAACTGGTCAAAACTGGACCATTTCACCTGCTCCATGGTCAAAGTGCATTGCATG
This sequence comes from Pinus tabuliformis, assembly GCA_031772625.1. Lineage (NCBI taxonomy): Eukaryota > Viridiplantae > Streptophyta > Pinopsida > Pinales > Pinaceae > Pinus > Pinus tabuliformis. The sequence continues at coordinate 435,888,305 of CM062810.1, read as the reverse complement.
CCACCTAAATACACATAGTAGGTGCGATGCATGTTGAAAATCCCTTCTATGGGGTGCGATGGGTGAGAGTGGACAAATGGCAGGGTTAATCCACAAGGTGGAGGATCATGGAATCTTCCAGAAACTTCTCCTGTGACACTTGCCTCTCTGCATTCGCCCAGGGATGAGTAAGAGATCATCAATCTCCATGTGGAATCAAGAACTATCAGAGAGAGGACACTAATCAAAACTCAGAAGCTGACTCACCTCCCTTTCAAACATCTATATATGGATCCCTCATCCTAGAGATCCGGAGGCTGGAATTTTGTATCTTGTAAGGAAGTGCTGTTGGTTTCTTGGTGCAATATCATAGAGTTGGCTGATCTAAGCTTTTCATGAGGTGAAGAAGGGCTTTCTTGCTGAGAGGATGATGCTGGGTCAGAACAATTGGTTGTAATCCTCTTTGCTCTTTCTTGATTATCAATAAAGCTATTCAAGTTTTCCTCCACATTCTTGTATGATTGATGATTTATGCATTTGTGTGGTCAATATATATCTGGTCCTATATTGTTTATGATAATAGATCTATGTTCTTGGATAGTGTTATGCTGCTTTGATTCTACAGGTGCTCTGTGAAGCTAGGTAGACAAGGAAGCGAGTAGCAAAGATCTATCATAAGGGAGAGGAATCGAGCAAGGAACCAAGCGCAAGACAGAGGTTGGTCTCCTTATTCCCCTCTTATCTATTTCTCATAAAGGAAAACGAAAGTAGTTTTAGTTTGTTCGTTTCTAAGGTAGCTACCAGCCTTAGTGGGACTAGCAGCTCTGCATAGACACTAGTTTTCCCGATAACAAAATGGTGACTCCGCTGGGGAGAGAATAGTTTGTTTGTTTATCTACATTTGTTTACTTTATATACTTACAGACGGAGCTTGAAGTCAAACCAGCTAGCCTTCGAACTGCATTTGCTATGCAAGTGCAAAGTAGATCAATGCTGCTTCAGTCTATCTCCGGGTTTTGTTTATGAATTAAACAATTGATTTACAAGCTCTCTAATTGCCCTTGTGGTGGCTCTAGTAACCTCCTCAGATCTACCCCTATGATTGATTTACTGATTACCACTTACCTGGCCTAAATCCCTGAACTGAGCTGTAAACTGTGACCCGGAACCCAGCTAAAGTCTCGTCCCTGGTCCATCGCACTGTCTCTTCTTTGGAACCTAAATGCATCGCACTTCCCGAGTGTAGTAGGTGCGTTGCATTTCAGTTTCCCTGTGCTACAAGTGCGCTGATCAGACCTCTTCTGCTCTTAGATTTTGGCTTCTGTGTTCACTCTTTTCAGCTCTATTCAGGAGTTTTGCTATCTGTAGTTAGTACACCTCTGTTGGAAACCCCCTTCCTTGCCATTATTCCGCCTCCATTGTGCAAAGAACTGTAAATGTTTTTATGCATTTTGAGTCATTTTCAGTTCTCTTTTACAAAGAAGTAGCGTAATTGAACTGTCGTTTCTTGATTTGAAAGTGTCGCAAGTGTCGTTTTCAGTCATAGAAGAGAATCTGATTGTTCTTGATAGTCGATTACACTGTTACTCTTGTATTTCATTTGAATTAGTAGTTTTTCAAGTGTCGAAAGCAAGTTTTCAATTCCAAATAACAAAGTGTCGTCATTGTGTTCATTTTTGTTTTGAAAAGGAGCTTGTTAGTAATTGTCGCTTTCAAAATAATTCAGATTTGCGCTTAGCTTTCTTTTTTATCATTCACACATTAAGAAGGCTGAAAACAAATACATGCATGTGCATTTGCATTTAGACTGTTTGTAGGTTTGATTTAGGACAGTGCATATAGTGTGTGCTCTCTGCTCTATGTTGGAAGAAAATCATCTCTCTTTCCTTAGTAGCTAGGATTTTCATTGCAAAAAGAATATTAAACGATTGTTTATCATTTTAGATTGCATTTTAGGAATTATACATCTACATCACACGGTGAACCTGAAAGGAAAATTTCTTAAGCAAGATCAACTATAAAATAAATTTAATGAATCTAAAAACGCTTTGGAACCTAACGCACAACATCTAGAAGTCTAGGCTAGAGACGTATTCCGGTGTCGTAAAGCCTGGTAACTGTTGGTTGGGTGATTCCTCCACTTTGAGACAATAAGTGCCAGTATGGACTTGTGCTCCCACGTACTGTCGAGTATATTTTGGGAGACCACAATAGGCTATATTTTTTATCCATAGGAAGCCGTGTCTACTGCCCTATCGATCGCAATGCACTAAACACAGCATTCGGGAAGATTGACTGCCATACCGTAAAAAGTATTCTGCAGTTTTGCGATTGGTTTGGTAATCCCTATGTCTAGATTTCCAGAGCAGTCTCTTTCGTTCCTTTTCAGACTCCTTAAAGGAAAAGGTCCATCTAAGCACTTGTCACTTCAAGCTCATTAAAAATCGAAGGCGACTAGAGTCATCTTTTGTTTTTTCTCGACTCTTAAAAATTGAGAAAGCAAGTTGTGTCAAAGCGTCTAAAATTCATCTAATTCAGAAACATAATTCCCCTTGATTTTTAGTTGATCGAGTAATCCGGAATCGTGGAAGAAATTCAATTGAAACCCCGTCGTTCGTGGAGGCTTACGAGTCAACCGTCTTTGTCTCTAGAGTCGAAATTGTTACGTACAAAGCGAACTCGTTTAACCGGTTCCAAATCCCTTGGTAAAGTTAGAACAAGTGTTCCAACACCATCGGAGACACCGGTTACTCCAAACATTTCTAGTATCCCTGCCTTTACAGAAGAAGTTCAATGAGTTGCTGGAAAACTTTAGGATCTCCAACCTTGTCGCGATCTTCGACAACATTAAAAGCATTTGACGGACAAACGTATACCCCGTATGGTATTCTAAGTAACTTGCAAGTTGAACTAGGGTGGAAAACAGTAGAAATATATGTCGAAGTAATCGACGGAAACCTCGATTACAACATCCTACTGGGAAGACCATGGATATATGCTATGGCTGCAGTTGTGCCGACCTACTTTAGGAAGATTGCATTTCCTTTTCAAGGAGGAATTACAATCGTAGACCAACAAACATTTCTCCCCAATAGTTCCCAAGTTACGGGAAGCATTCCGATGATCCATGGAAGCCCCCATTCACTTCAGAATATCGGAGTAGGCCCACTAAAAGACCCTATATTAATGGGGACTTTTGCCCTCCCGCCTCCAATCAATCTGGCAGAAGTGGCGACAATAGGAACCTGCAATATGATATCTTCGATTCAAAAGATATCAGAAAACGATGTTAACATGGATCATTCGCAGGTATTGCCTCCAAGCCCAATAGAAATATTGTAGAAATCAATGTTTTTGGCATGGTAGGCAGACCCGAATCAACGTTCATCGAGCGTTTGGATAGATAGGTCTAAGGAATATGGCACACTGTTAGATCCTTGGTCACAAGTGCATTACACGGACGAAGGAATTGTTCAGTCAATGATAACTAACGGGACACCATGGGAAGACTACCACCATCATTCCCATCTTCCGGATTGCTAAGAAGATACTCCTGATGACCTTCATCATCCTTCAGTTTTTGACTTCCTATCAAACACTGTAAACACGGTGGATTCCGCGCGAAACTTGTCCAATATTGAAGAGACTATTGCCATAAATATCTCGACCAAAACGGATGTTGTAGAGAATATTTATGTTGGCAAATGTTGTTCTCCTTCAGAACTGGAAATATATAACACTCTTTTTCGCGAATTCATAGACGTCTTTTCTTGGTCATATGATGAAATGCCAGGCATTGACTCGAGTATCGTTGAACACGAAATCAAGATGTATCCAGATGTCAAACCAGTACGACAATGGCTACGACAGGTGCCCCCCAAGAAAGCCGCTGCCATCAAGGAAGAAGTTGAAAAGGTTCTCCATGCTGGTTTCATTTACCCGGTTCCTCTAACCGATTGGGTATCGAACATTGTTCCTGTAATGAAAAAACAAGGAACGATTAGAGTGTGCGTCGATTATAGGGATGTGAATCAAGCTTGTCCAAAAGACAACTATCCTACATCTTTTATTGACCAAATAATTGATGAATGCGTCGGATGTGAAATCTTTTCATTCATGGATGGATTCTCCGGGTATAATCAAATAAATATCCGCCCTCAGGACCAGTCAAAGACTGCATTTATTTGTCCATGGGGCACATTCCAATATCGTAAATTACCCTTTGGTTTAAAGAACGCAAGGGCAACATTTCAGAGAGCAATGAATTATGCTTTCCATGACATCAAAAACATCATTCAACCATATCTCAACGACCTTCCGGCTCATTCGCGAAAGCGGACCGATCATCCGCAGCATTTGAGAGCGATATTTCTACATTGCCGACACTACAAGATACAACTCAATCCACACAAATGTGTGTTCTGTGTCAGTTCTGGTTGTTTACTTGGCTTTGTAGTCTCAAAGGACGAGATTCGTCTCGACCCATGTAAGGTTCACGCAATCATAAATTTTCCTCCACCTTCAAATTTGCTTCAGATTCAGAAACTCCAAGGGAAAACAAACTTTCTGAGGAGGTTCATTCCAAATTACGCCGAACTTGCTAAAGGTTATACACGTCTATTGAAAAAGGAAGTGCCCTTCATCTGGGATCAGGTCGCGCAAGCTTCCTTTGATGCTTTAAAAGAATCCCTAATGAAAGCATCATTAATATACGCTCCCGATTATCAAAAAGACTTTAACCTGTATCTGGCTGCGGCGGATACAACCATCGCAATGGTTTTAGTTCAAGAAGACAACAGAATTGAACATCCTATATATTATTTAAGTAGGAACTTAAATGATACAGAAAGCAAGTATTCCTATGTTGAAAAGCTCGCTCTCGCAGCTGTTCAAGCGATACAGAGATTTCGGCATTATGTCCTCTTTCGAAAAACTACCATTCTGTCAGATTGCAACCCCATGACTTATATATTGTCGCGACAGTTGCTGGGGGGAAAATATTCAAAATGGATAGCAATTCTTCAAGAGTTTGATCTGGAATTTGTAAAATCCAAATCGAAGAAATCCCTGGTATTCGTGGAATTACTATGCGATCTCCCATCGTCGTCCAACGATGAAACATCCGAAGAAACCATCGTGGATGAATCTTTGTTTCTGATATCTTCAAGAAATCCGTGGTATGGAGATATAATCATCTATCTCCAAACCCAAAAATATAGGCCTAAAACCTCCCTCTCGGAACAAAAACGTATTTGATACCAATCAAAAGACTACATGATCGTCGGTGATACACTTTACTGTCGTGGTGTCGATACAGTTCTGAGGAGGTGCCTCACCCATGAGGAGGTCGAAAAAGTCCTGAATGATTGCCATTCAGGCGCGTGTGGGGGGCATCAATCTGGTTACGCTACGACGCAAAAATTTTTACGAGCAGGATACTTCTGGCCAACAATGTTCAAAGATTACATAACCGCAGTCAGAAGTTGCCATGCATGTCAAATTTTCGATAGCAAAACCAGAAGACCACCCTTACCTCTGCAGCCAATAATTGTTGTTGGGCCATTCGCCAAATGGGGCATAGATTTCATGACATGTAACCCCACCTCGACCGAGGGGCATGGGTATATCATAGTCGCAGTAGACTATTTTACCAAATGGGCTGAGGCGATGCCTACATTAGATAACACTGGTGAAACAACTGCCCTTTTCTTTTTCAATCATGTAGTCGCCAGATTCGGCATTCCACAAGCTATAGTCACAGATCATGGATCGCATTTTCGCAATCACATGATGGTCGAATTGGCTGCCAAATTAGGGTTGTCCCATGACAGCTCTACTCCATATTACCCACAGGCCAATGGACAAGTTAGCGCAATCAACAAAGTCCTTAAGCGGATGTTGCAAAGGATAATTAGAGTCCACAAAAGGAGTTGGCACCTGATCCTTTACTCAGCCTTATGGACATACCGAACATCGGTAAGAAATGCAACCGGGTTTACACCTTTTCAACTGGTGTATAGCCTAGAAGCAATCTTACCAGTTCAGTGTGAAATCTCGTCCCTCAAACTCGCAGTCGACCTTCTCCCCGGAACTTCAGAAGAGGAGGCTCATTTCTTGGAACTAATCCAATTGGATGAAACCCGTTGTGATGCCGCTTTGGCTAACGAAGCCCATAAGAAATGAGTCAAGGCACAGTTCGACAAGAATGTCAAACCTCGTGTCTTCTCAGAAGGTGACTTGGTCTTACTTTATGACCAGGAATCCGATAAATTGGGAGCAGGTAAGTTCAAATCTTTATGGATGGGCCCCTATATTGTTAAACATGTATTAGCAAAAGGAGCCTACGAGTTAATGGATTATGACAGGATTCCGCTGGTGCAACCCCGTAACAGGTTGTACCTTAAGCGTTACTACGCATGATGCAGTGTAGTAACCCGTATGCTTTTGTTACATTTTTGTTTTCGCTAAGAGTAATTGTTTTGGTCAAGTAATCCACTTTTTGCATTTGTCGCAGATGTCGAGCCCATTGGAATCTTTTGTTGGATATGCCGACGAAGCGAGTCGTAGTTCGCGGAATCTATCTTCTGCAGCCTGGGCCATTTTTGATCCAAGTGGCGAGTTAGTAAGTTTCAGAGGGGTATGTATTGGTCGGTCAACAAATAACATCGCTGAATATAGCGCGTTGATAGAACTTCTCTTTGATTCCATCACACATGGCATAAGCCGACTTGTCGTCAGGCTAGACTCACAACTCATCATACTACAACTCACTGGTATCTACTCCGTCCGAAATCCAGCAATCTATCGCATGTTCCTAAGGGTCAAGATTTTGGAAAGGGAATTTGATTTTATTCAATATCAACATATTTCCATAAAATTAAACACATTAATAGACTCATTGGCAAATTATGTGTTAGATAGACATTTGCAACATTTATAAAAAGAAGCATTTCATCAATATTTGCATCAGGATCCTGTAACTTAACCAAAATAAAACTCCGAAAATAAAAAATATATATATAACTGTTTATGGTTTACACATAATGTTCTGTAACCAAGACAAAAATTGGTCAAATGACCCAAAACTCAAAACGCTAGGGGGCACCCTAGTCTAATGATGCTGGTGATAAGAAGTCACTGCCTGTGCAATCATGCGTAAAAGCCTAGTCCATCAACTCGGCACGCCGGTAGTATGTCGCAGCAACCTCAAAGGCAGCTCGTTAGTCCTCACATCTGGAATACCAAGAGTGAGGCCCTCGACCTGATCCTGTAATGCTAAAAGAGTCTCGGCCACGTCGAGGTCGCGAAGGATAGCCCTTCCCACAACCTCTCCTGCTGGAGCGGTAGCTAGCACTCTCAGGTGTACTACTGGCTGAACTGGTCCAACATCTGCATGAGCACATGTGTTCTAATTAGTCTTGATAGAATAAAGCACAAGAACATTATAAAGAGAAACAATAAACACATATATGGTAAAAAATTTTACCAATGGCGCCCCACTGCTCGCCAGTCGGCAGTACCAAATTTGGGTCACCCCGGAAATCCATACCAGCATATGGATACTCGGAAAAAACCATCTCCTAACGATCGAACCACTCGAAGAAGGTATCAGAAAAGGAAACCTGAGACTGACTAGCATGTCTGGACATATGGTCGACCCATCTCTGCATCCGTGGCTCAGTCGGTGGAGGTAAACCAAGTGAAATATATGTTGGCATTATGGCACAGGTGTGACACTATGGTACAGGTGTTGTCCTTGATGGCAACTCTCTCTGATGACAGATCTCAGTTCAGACTACAAGAATGAAGAGAAAATTCATATACGCAGGTTCATTAAGCTCAAGTCCCGTATACACGCAGGTTGGACTTTATAAAAGTGCGTATGCGTGTACACGCACTTTCATGCAAAGAAAAGCGCGTATATGTTGGAAATCTTACCTTTGGTCCATGGCAGTTAGTCCTTGGAATTTGAACCTATGGTTTTGGACCATGGTATCTCGACAGACGTGTTGATCCCTAGTATTGAGTTGATGGTATTGGTTTATTATGGTTTTGGATTGTGGTATTGAGGAAGGCCTAAAACTATAAAAGAGGAAGGAGATCATGTGGCAAGGGATCATCTGAATTATTGAATATCTGATATGGTGATAGATCTGGAATACAGGTGATTGGGTTATGGTGCAGATCTAGATCTGAATGAAGGTGGAACCTGAGCGCAAGAAGGATAAGGACTATTAATGGATCTAAATCTCAAGGCTTGAACATTGGTATCTCTGTATGATTTTGATCTGTTATACGTGGCGCACTCCTGATCTATAAATCTGGGCTAACTAATGTCTGAATGCTAAAACAATAAATTATCCTTTATAGATCTGTACGCAGGTTCAGTGAATTGAAGGTGCGTATATACGTGTTTTCTGTGAATGAAAGACGCGTATACGCAGGTTGGGTGTGGTACAGAAGCGTATACTCGCAGGTTGATGAACAGTGAAGTAGCGTATATGTCTTGATTTATGTTCTAGCTGCTTCTGTTTTATTGCTGCAGTGTTCTGGGTTCAGAATTGGTGTTTGATTACAGTTACTATGTTCTGGGTTCAGTAATCAGAGAAGTGCTTAGTTGTTTCAGCTTTTGATTGGTGAAAAGGAGTTTGGGTTATGCAGAAATTCTTGATGTTTGATTGATGTTACTTGTGGATCCAGTCTGAAAATTAATGAAACGAGGTCCCTGAAAGCAAAGAGAAGGTTGCAGCCTTCTGCAGGTAGGAGCCTGCGTACTAGTATCTCAAGCTAGTACAAGAACTAAGGGGGTTGAGAGCTCCCTTCCAGGAAAGCTGGAAAACGAGAGAGTTGTAGCTCTCTGCAGGTTGCAGCCTGCGTACTGGTAAAGTCTGCTCCAGTACAAGACATTGTAAAGAGAAGTTCCTAATTAAAAAGAAGATAGAGACGAATTGCAGCAGGGGGTTTTCACCCACATTGGGTTTCCTCCTTATATCTTGTGTTCTTGTGTGTGACTGTCTTCTACTCTGTTTCACTGTTTCTGGTACTGTTTATGTGCATCTGAATCACAGATTAATAACTGACATCTGAAAGATAATTCAAATTATAAGTCTGATTTATATACGCTGGTTTCTTTATCTGTAGTTGCGTATATACGCGGGTTGTTTTAACTGAAGTAGCGTATATCATCTGGAATTTAGAAAGGAAATATTTGGCTTAATAATACTGATTCACCCCCCCCCCCCTCAGTATTATTTCCAACAATTGGTATCAGAGCAGGTCCTTCAGAGAAGCTTGATCGCTTGAAGGAAGATCATTCATCATGAGCAACTACGAGAGGGAAGCATCAATCAGGCCTCCTATTTTTGATGGGACAAACTTCAATTATTGGAAGGTAAGAGTTACTACCTATCTTCAATCTCTTGGTACAGAAGTTTGGGATATCATAGATACAGGCTACACTTTTCCTTCAGCTACTCCTACAGATGCGGCCGAGAAGAAGAAATATGAAACAAATGCTAAAGCAGTCAATACTCTGCTAGGATGCTTATCTCAAACAGAATTCGTGAAGGTTATGCAATATAAATCTGCAAAAGAAATATGGGACAAGATTGTCTTGAGCTACGAAGGAGATGAACAGGTAAAGCGTGCTAAACTTCAAACCCTCAGGATTCAATATGAAAATCTCAGAATGTATAATGATGAAAGTGTGGCTAACTATTTCCTTCGGGTAGATGAGATTGTTAATTGCATGAAAAACTTGGGTGAAGAAATAAAAGAGGCTATTGTGGTTGAAAAAGTTCTAAGATCATTGTCCCCCAAGTTTGAATCTAAAGTGTCTGCAATAGAAGAAAAGGAAAATCTACGAACCCTTACTATGTCTCAGCTACACGAAATTCTAACTGCTTATGAAATGAGGAAAGGAGGTCCATCTGACAGGAGAGAAGCTGCCTTCAAGGCTTCAGGCAAAGGAGAGTACTATGAATCAAGACATGAGTCAGAAGAAGAAGAAGAATCAAATTTTGTCAGAAATCTTCAACGGGGTGCTGGATGGTTCAGAGGTAAGTTGCCATTCAAATTCTTTGCTTGTGGAAGAGTGGGTCACTATGCTGCCAAATGTCCTCATAAGGATAAGATCGACAAGGGAAAGGAACCTATTAGATGGAACAAGAAACAGAACGCAAATAAGAAGAGCTACTACACTCATGAAGACAGTGATGGTCTATCAAATAGTGATGAAGATGAACGAGGTAATGACTATGAACTTTTAATGGCCTTTGAAGAGGATGACTACATGGATGCTATAGATGTGGATAGCTTTTATGATGAAATTTCTAAACTCAAGACATGTATAGAAGAAAAGAATATGATCATTGATACTCTACAATTTCAAATAGATGAAAAGGAAAAATATCTTGAAAAGTTAGAAGGTGAAATTGTTGGCCTTAGAAAAGAGATTGAGAAAACAAAGGCTATTAATCTTAAGTTTGTCAAAGGATCTGAAACTCTGGATGAGATCATCAATGTACAGCGTTCTCCACTAAACAAGATAGGTTTGGGGTATAATGGAGAAACTTCTCAAGCATCCACCTCAAAGAGTTATCTTGATGCAGCAAGAAGAAATGAGCAAAAGCACAATGGAGATCACCAGGTAAAGCAGGGACGAATTACATCAAGAACAAACAAAGGCTATCAGTTAAACCAAGGGCAATCCTTCTTAAGGGTGAACAAAAGCTACTACCAGCCACAGGTAAAATCTTCTCAATTTGCTTCAAGAATGGATGACAATAGAAATTACAATCATTTGGCTGGTAGATTTGATAACTGCAGAAGTTTCTTCAATGGAAAATGCTTCTCTTGCCATAACTTTGGTCACAAAGCAGCTCAATGTGTTGCATATAAAACAATCATGACTAGAGAAGCTCAAAAACACAGAAGTATGACAGGGATTACAAAAAGGACCTATAACAACTTTTCGGCTCTTGAAAATGATGTTGAATGTTCTATTTGCAATAACTTTGGTCATGAAGATTTTGAATGCAGGAGCAGGATTCCGCAGACAAAGGAACAAGCCTCAAGCACAAGAACATGGAGAATAAAGGAACCACAAATAGAAAGATGTGGGATAGCCTTTTATGCAGACATTGACAGTGGATGTTCGAAGCATATGACAGGTGATAAAGAAAAACTTGAATCATATTCTGCTCTAGAAAAAGGAAAGAAAATTTCTTTTGGAAATGATACTCCTGCAACTATAAAAATAAAAGGCACTGCTCAGTTAAAAGAAAATGTTAAAGCTGGAAATGTTTTGTATGTTGATGGATTGAAGCATAATCTTCTAAGTGTCAGCCAGATGTGTGATCAAAGAACCGAGGTGATATTCAGATCAAATGGATGTCTTGTTCGTGATCTTGATACAGGTAAAACAGTGATTAAAGGTAAAAGAACTCCAAATAATCTATACATATTTGAAGAAGGACAACAACAATGCTATCTGAGCAAGGATGATGAGCACTGGTTATGGAACGGAGGTTGGGGCATCTAAGCTTTTCACAAATAAGGAAAGCATGCAAATATCAGGCAGTTCGTGGTCTTCCAGATATCAAAGTTCCAGACAACACCATATGCAAATCATGTCAGTTTGGAAAGCAAACCAGAACTAACTTTTCGGAGAAGGAAGGATCAGCTAGCATGCCTCTTGAGCTAGTACATATAGATACATGTGGTCCATTTAGGAAAAGGACACCTCGAGGAGAAGAATACTTGATATTATTCATTGACGATTTCTCCAGGTTTGTCTGGTTAGGACTTATGAAGCACAAAGATGAAGCATTCGAAAAATTCAAATCCTTTAAAGCCTTGGTTGAAAATGAATCAGGATACAAAATTAAGTGCCTCAGATCCGACAGAGGTGGGGAATTTACCTCAAATGAATTTTTTGATTTCTGTTAAGAGCATGGGATAAGAAGAGAATTCTCTACAGCTAGAACTCCTCAGCAAAATGGAGTAGTGGAAAGAATGAACAGAACAGTCCAACAAATGGCTCGTGCTATGCTTGATGAGTCAGGAACTCCCGCAACTTTCTGGGGTGAAGCTGCATATGCTGCGGTTGTTATTCTCAACAAAACAAATGTCCGGGTGAACAGCACTCAAACTCCTCATGAGCTCTGGTATGGTGAGACTCCTTCCGTAAAGCACTTCAAAATCTTTGGGAGCAAATGCTATATTAAGAATACTGATGAGCAGCTTGGCAAACTTGAACCTAGAGCAGATGAAGGCATTCTTCTTGGTTATTCTCCCTACAGCAAAGCATATAAGTGTTACAATAAAAGACTTGGAAGAATTGTTGACAGTATTGATGTAGTGGTTGATGAAAAAGGATACATCCCCAGGCAAGTAAATCATGAAAATATCGATGAGGATGAAGACTACTCTCCAAATCAGGCAGATGATGAAGAAGAACCCCAAGAGGCACCAGAGGAACAAATAAGGATAGAAGAGAAGACTCCATCCAGATATGTTCAGAAGAAACATCCAGAATCTCAAATTTTGGGGCAGAAAGAGGCAGGTATACAAACCAGAAGAACAATAGCAGAAGCTTCAAGCTATTTGGCATTGCTCTCTTCCACTGAACCAAAAAATGTAAAAGAAGCATGCAAATATGAGTGTTGGGTTAAGGCAATGGATGAAGAGCTTGAGCAGAACGAAAAGAACAACACTTGGGAGTTGGTTCCTAGACCAAAAGACAAGAATGTCATAGGAACAAAATGGATCTTCAAGAACAAGTTGAATGAAAATGGGGAAGTTATTAGAAACAAGGCCAGGCTTGTTTGCAAAGGGTATGCTCAACAGGAAGGAATAGACTTTGAAGAAAATTTTGCTCCTGTTGCTAGACTTGAGGCCATCAGAATGTTCCTTGCCCTCTCTAGCTTTCAAAAATTCAAAGTTTTTCAAATGGACGTGAAGTCAACCTTTTTGAATGGAGACTTAGAAGAAGAAGTATACATTGAGCAACCAGATGGCTTTATCCTTGGAAATGATCCAAATCTTGTATGCAAACTTAAAAAAGCTCTCTATGGGCTTAAACAAGCTCCAAGGGCTTGGTACTATCGGTTGGACAAATACCTTCATCAACAAGGATTTTCAAAAGGATCAGCAGATAGCAATCTATATATAAAAATTGAAAATAACAAATTGTTAATACTTGTTGTGTATGTAGATGATATTATCTTTGGGAGCAATGAAGAAGCCATGAGTCAAAGCTTTGCCTTGGTGATGCAGAAAGAATTCGAAATGTCATTACTTGGAGAATTGACATATTTTCTTGGATTGCAAATCCAACAAAATGAAGGCGGTATTTTCTTGTCTCAAACCAAGTACCTCAAGCAGATCTTGAAGAAGTATGGCATGGAAGACTCGAAACCAGTATGTACCCCCATGGTTACAGGATGCAGCCTTAGTGCAAATGATGAATCAACAGCAGTACATCAACCAACCTATAGATCCATGATTGGGAGTTTGCTTTATTTGACAGGTACCCGACCAGATATTATGCATGCAGTGGGAATAGTTGGAAGGTTTCAGGCAAATCCAAAAGAAACTCATCTTCAGGCAGTGAAGAGAATCTTCAAGTACCTTCAAGGAACTCAAAACTATGGCTTATGGTATCCTAGAGATACAGATCTCACACTTCATGCTTACACAGATGCAGATTGGGCCGGAAGCGTGGATGACAGGAAGAGCACAAGTGGTGGCGCATTCTTTATGGGTTCCAGATTAGTATCTTAGTTCAGCAAGAAACATAGTTCGATTGCTTTATCTACAGCAGAAGCGGAATATGTGGCTGCTGCATCTTTCTGCACACAACTCCTTTGGATGATGCAAACCTTGCAGAATTTTCAAATCACTTGTACTCCACCTATCTCTATCTTATGTGATAATACAAGTGCAATAAGAATTTCAAAGAACCCAGTCATGCATTCAAAAACCAAGCACATACCGATCAAGTATCACTTTCTTCGGGAACAAGTGTTAGAACAAAAGGTCAAATTGGAGTATGTTCCTTCTAAGGAACAAGTTGCTGATATACTCACCAAACCACTGCCCAGGGAAACTTTTGAATATCTCAGACAGAAGCTGGGAGTTGTTGATGCTTCATCCTGCTGTTGAAGCCTGTCTGTGCAAAAGTTTATGTACGCGAGTTGGATGAGGGTAATCCGCGTACATACGCTGATTTGTGCAGGTGCAGTCATGTATATGGAGTTTTGAATAAAATTAGCAAGGGCAGACTCTGGTTGAAGAGAATCTGATAAGGGTCTGTCAGAGATCATCAGGCACAGGTTCAAGGGGAGCAATTAATCTTCTAATAATGCATTGTTGGCATTACCTTAGAATTTCTTGGCTCTAGTACTCAAGCTGTTTTGGTTCAGGTGGATCAGCTGCAGAAAGGGATCAGAAGGAAAACTTGATTGCTGATATCGACAGTGATTGTCAGATGATAATTGTCATTGGTATTTTGCTTAGTCTTGTTATTTCGTCTCTATGTCATGTATATTTTTTTTATCAAGGTCATGTAACGACCTATTTTGGTTTCCCCACTATGCCTGGGATGATTGATGCAATTGATTGTCATATGTGAATTTCTGTTGTATCTCCACTTGGTTGGATGGATGATCCCCACTTGGTTGGGTGATGGTTGTATATATTGAGTCTTTTGGTGATAGCAAGGTCCTTTATGATGTTTAAGTCATGGTTCTTCTTGAAGAACATCTTTTTGCAGATCTTGCCTACAGTCAAGAGGAGCATGTTCAGCACAGCAGAGCAGAAATATCAGCATGAACTCAGGGGGAGCACAACCCTTTGCCCTTGATGACAAAGGGGGAGAATGACTTTGAGGATCTTGGGGTTGCCATCAAGTCCAAAGGGGGAGATTGTTGGCATTATGGCACAGGTGTGACACTATGGTACAGGTGTTGTCCTTGATGGCAACTCTCTCTGATGACAGATCTCAGTTCAGACTACAAGAATGAAGAGAAAATTCATATACGTAGGTTCATTAAGCTCAAGTCGCGTATACATGCAGGTTGGACTTTATAAAAGTGTGTATGCGTATACACGCACTTTCATGCAAAGAAAAGCATGTATATGTTGGAAATCTTACCTTTGGTCCATGGCAGTTAGTCCTTGGAATTTGAACCTATGGTTTTGGACCATGGTATCTCGACAGACGTGTTGATCCCTAGTATTGAGTTGATGGTATTGGTTTATTATGGTTTTGGACCGTGGTATTGAGGAAGGCCTAAAACTATAAAAGAGGAAGGAGATCATGTGGCAAGGGATCATCTGAATTATTGAATATCTGATATCGTGATAGATCTGGAATACGGGTGATTGGGTTATGGTGCAGATCTAGATCTGAATGAAGGTGGAACTTGAGCGCAAGAAGGATAAGGACTATTAATGGATCTAAATCTCAAGGCTTGAACATTGGTATCTCTGTATGATTTTGATCTGTTATATGTGGCGCACTCTTGATCTATAAATCTGGGCTAACTAATGTCTGAATGCTTAAAAGAATAAATTATCCTTTATAGATCTGTACGCAGGTTCAGTGAATTGAAGGTGCGTATATACGCATTTTCTGTGAATGAAAGATGCGTATACGCAGGTTGGGTGTGGTACAGAAGCGTATACTCGCAGGTTGATGAACATTGAAGTAGCGTATATGTCTTGATTTATGTTCTAGCTGCTTCTATTTTATTGCTGCAGTGTTCTGAGTTCAGAATTGGTGTTTGATTACAGTTACTATGTTCTGGGTTCAGTAATCAGAGAAGTGCTTAGTTGTTTCAGCTTTTGATTGGTGAAAAGGAGTTTGGGTTATGCAGAAATTCTTGATGTTTGATTGATGTTACTTGTGGATCTAGACTGAAAATTAATGAAACGAGGTCCCTGAAAGCAAAGAGAAGGTTGCAGCCTTCTGCAGGTAGGAGCCTGCGTACTAGTATCTCAAGCTAGTACAAGAAATAAGGGGGTTGAGAGCTCCCTTCAGGAAAGCTGGAAAACGAGAGAGTTTTAGCTCTCTGCAGGTTGTAGCCTGCGTACTGGTAAAGTCTGCTCCAGTACAAGACATTGTAAAGAGAAGTTCCTAATTAAAAAGAAGATAGAGACGAATTGCAGCAGGGGGTTTTCACCCACATTGGGTTTCCTCCTTATATCTTGTGTTCTTGCGTGTGACTGTCTTCTACTCCGTTTCACTGTTTCTGGTACTGTTTATGTGCATCTGAATCACAGATTAATAACTGACATCTGAAAGATAATTCAAATTATAAGTCTGATTTATATACGCTAGTTTCTTTATCTGTAGTTGCGTATATATGCGGGTTGTTTTAACTGAATTAGCGTATATCATCTGGAATTTAGAAAGGAAATATTTGGCTTAATAATACTGATTCACCCCCCCCCATCTCAGTATTATTTCCAACAATATACTGCGGCTGCATCAACGGGATCTTTTCCAAGGCAAAAGCGGTCAAAATAGAACCATATCCAAAGTTCTTCAATCTTCCGTTTTTCACCTTGGTCAATTGTTCTTTCATCACAAAGAGTACTGCATCACACCAGTTGAACACCTTGGGTTCAAGGCATTCTAAGGCATACTGCATATAAGACCGGTTGGCCACATGAAGAGCCGCACTACTAGCCATTCTAGAAAAAGTGAACAGGATGGTCCTCAAGGGCCTGTCAGTGACATCTCAGATATTGATCTTGCCGTCCTTACTCAGCTGAGATCCCTCTCTGCAATACCTGCGAATGTAATCTCTCATAGATTCACCCCCACGGGCCGAACCTGATAATGAGATAGGGGCACCCCGCCTCGATAAGCCGGTCAAAAAATAGATGTCCACGACAGTCAAGGGGATAGATTTGCCCCTAATCTGGAACACCTAGCTGGTATGATCCCATTCATCGAGCAAATATTGCAACAAGTTGATTTGTTGCCTCATGCTAGAGATGTAGAAAAACTTGAACTGGCCACAGTTCCGCAGTGAATTTACCGTAACCGGATCATGTAAAGCAAGCATGTCCTCTTCTACATGCTCACGTTCTTGCCATGTAACAGGCATTTTGCTCCAATAAATCTCTAAAAACAAACAAGAGAAGAGTCAGATCCTGATTTGGTGAAAAACAGGAAAAAATTTCCATGAAAAAATGTGCACAAATTTCCCTCCTTGCGTCCATCTCACCCCCAGCAGTGTTCTAGGTGCATTGCATGCTAACTGGCCAATGGCCAGGCCAACATGCAACGCACCTTTCGATATAGAAAGGGTGCGATGGAGCCAGGGTGAGTTTTTCAAACCCCAGAGGCTCAGAAAAACCAGAAAACATGCTCAGAATGCAAAATGGAAAGGATGAAATGAAAGAGCTCAGGTTTAGCTCCTACCTGGTCCAGACGGCGCCAAAAATCATCCACAGAATCTCCCGGAATCAGCTGGTGAAAATCAAGGGGGAAAGCACCTCCAAAGCTCCAACAAACCAAAGTTCAAATGAAATGGTAAAATGAGGGGTAAAAGCACTTTTAAATTACTTTTTACGTAATTCAAGTAAAATATTAGTGTCTTAACTCATTTTTCAAACATATATTGTTCATTTCTAACTAGTTTGATGAAGCAATTGAGCAGGCAGTACAACCTTTGAAGGAACAAAGTTATTAATGGTAAAATCAAGAAAATCAATGACCATTATATCGAGTAGTTTTAACGCAGAATTCAAGCTCGTTAAAAAATAAACATAAGCAATGAGCAAATGTTCCTCCAGAGTTTAAGCTCATTAAAAAATGAACCAATTTCCAGTAAATAACCATTGTGAATGTATTATCATCAGCCTTTGAAACCTTGGTCGTGTTCTCATCATCACCTCCACTCTGTATTGGCTGATCATTCACCTCCACTTGATTGTTTACCCCTTTTGAGGAACAGTTGTGAAGAGTGATCCTGTTAGCCATCCTTGTGACACTGCCGTGATTGGAAAATTCCAAACCTTACCTGGAATCATCTCCTACCCGAATCTATCACTCGTTCCTCAAAAAACGAGTCTCCTTTAAGCTCTTTTCAACTGACTCGTAAAATATGAAAAGATTGTTGAGCCATTGGCCTCTCCAGCTCGTTAAAGTGACCGGAAGTGCTATCTCTCCTTTAGATTTTAATCTTTTTGGACTTAAGGGATTATTACACAAAAATCGAGCGCTTGTTTTGTTCGGCTCGTTAAAAGTACCGAAAATTCATCCCTTTTGTATTGTTTTATACTTTTTCGGACTCAAGGGATTATGTAACGAAAAAGGATTTTTGGAGTTTCCTTTATGCCCTTTTTCAGACTGTCTAAAATTGAAAAGGACCGAGTTATCTTTGTCGTTAAACTCGTTGTTGTGGAGGTAAATCCTCTCTGCGGACAGAGATGATCCCTACTAGCCCAGACCGGGTCTAGCAACAATCACACAATGCTATCATGCAGGTTCCTAATTGCAAATACAAAGTAGATGGTGAGAACCTACTTGGATTCCAACACTAGTGTTTGTCAAAGAGATGTCGCCTTCGTTCCTTTGCCTTGGCCAGTCATAATCCGCACGATCCTCGTGATAGGATACCTGCACATGCAAAGAACAACACGAAAACAAGCGTAAAATCTAGTAGATGCAATTATATATCAGTCAGAAAAGATATAGCTCAACATCAAACATAAAGCAATGAGAGTGGAACCATAATGATAGTCATCTATTATTAATGAATAACAAAGAAGAATACAACCATTGTTCTGACGTCAAATCCTCCTTTGGCTGGGTAGTCAGCTACACAAGTCTTGCAAAGCTTGTTGGGATGAGGAACAAGCCTCTCTCTCTTTGGGTGACAAGAATCTCCTTACTTAGATTTGGCCTTATGAGTGTAAAGAAGGCTCTTTAGCTTCAAAATCTTAAACTCCTGGAACTATCACTCCAACTAGCTTGCTCAAGGCATAGAGACAAGATTTTATAGATAGAGAGGGAAAGAGATAGGATTAACCACATTATTCATGGGACTGGATTTATCACTTGGAAACTTCCATGAAAGGTGGAAAACCACTTTCCCTTCTATGGAGATTCGAAGCCAAACCATCCTAGCTCAACATAGATTCAGTTGGTGAATGGGTTGAAGAGAACCTTCGGGAGTTTGGTCGTTGAAAACTTTACTCAATTCGGTTGGTGCGAGTGCGACTCTGGAACAGAGCGCCAATGGCGTGCCCTTTATAGAGGATTTCCCTCATTGGCGCGGGCAGTGAACTGTGAACCCGCGCTAATGTAAAAAGAGTTGTTTTCATGAGGATTTTGCAGGAGATGTCTTCAGGGCAAATGAAGCTCATGCTAAGAGGAATATGTTGCAAGTGGTTTCAGGTCATGTCACTTCTCACAAGTCCCGGAATGAGTCCTCCAATATGCGGGTGAGGGATAACAGGGACGGTGACAAACGGTGACAAATTGCTGTGTAACAGATGCCCCCTAAAGCATGAGGCCCGAGAGAGAGAGGGGTGAAATGCTTTACAAGAACATGCGAGACTGAAAACATGGCCGCCGGAGAACCTACGTAAAGAAGTACAACTGATATCTCAAGTACATGATATATGTGTGGTATGGGCGCAGCCATCCGTAACAGAGTACATAATAATCTAGATGCAAGGCATGGACGCAGCCATCCGGAGAGTATCAATGAATAGACTCAGGCATGGTCGCAGCCATCCAATGTATGAGTCATGTAATGATCATAATAAGCCACAAATCGCAACCTGGATTCCAATAGACAAAATCCAGGGTCTTGCGCTCCATCTCGACCCGAACAGAGTACAAGTTCAAGCATGCGAATGTATGAGTTGAAGTCGAACATGCATGAACATCGTCTGATTACCAGTCAATAATGAAAACTGTTAACAGACGCGAGAGGTACCACCAATGATGACAATGGCCCTCAAGGTACTATAGGTACAATCTTCGGTGTGTGAATGAATGAGCTGGTGTCGAACACCCGTAGAATCATTCGATCGGAGGCCAATGATGAAAACCTCTCGTCGAACACGAAGAACCTGCCATTGAGGCATGCAGGCTCCAAGGCACCAAAGGGAGTCTCTAGATCAGCTTCCTGGATAATGAGCTGAAGTCGACAGGAAGTGATCTTGATCAAAGGTGGGCCATAATGTTTCCCACATCATTGACACGAGATAGAGGAAAGATGTTGTGGTGATGCAAAATTATGTGAGGTATCAGAGGAGGTGGTATTACTGCAGAGGTCAACTTCTCTTGAACATATCGGCGACACGACAGTGGATTTGGCAGTATTTGACATCAAATGAGCAGAGGTCATGGTGACAAGGCAATGAGCAGATGAGAGGCCAAATAGGATAACCCAAACCCGCGGAGGCTAGCATAAAACAAGATGAGATGTCTCCACCCCGACACGAATGTAGACAAGTGCCATGTTCAAGAGCGACATACTGCCGACACAACTACAATTATGGATCCATTTTCCCCACCATTTCTGGCGAGTACCCCAGTTATTTTTAACAAGCTTGATGGGGATAGCATGTGCTTGTGAGCGTCATTACGACGGAATCCGATGTCATTAAGTTTTAACGAGCCTGACAAAGGAGAAACTCGGCGTCTTTTCCTATTTAGAGAGTCTGAAAAGACAGCAAAAAGAAAACTCCAGGGGGGTCCTTTTTCGTAAAGTTGTGTCTCTCGAGCCCGAAAAAGTATAAAACAATGCTCGAAAGAACCGCCCGACCGTTATGATCGAGGAGTACTTTTCAATTATAGTGATATCGATCCGAAAAAGTAGAAAAGCGATCAATATCACGTCGTTTCGTAACCATTTACGAACCGGAAACGACAAGGGTCCGACGATCTTTTCATTTTTACACGGTCGGGAAAAGGGTTTAAAGACGACCGCCTCTTATTTACTTTTAACGAGTCAAGAGGGGCAACTCGACAATCTTTTCACTTTTAAGGAGTTAGAAAAGAGCTGAAAGATAACTCCATCATGACTTTTTCGTGTGTTTACCGAGTCCGAAAAAGCATAAAACACAACTCACTTCACCATCGAAGCTGTAAAAAAGGACCTGTCATAGCACCAGAAACAAGCGTAAAACCTGTTTTTGACCAAAAGCACATTAAAATATTCAAAAATCAACTTTTTAAACCTTATTTCAAGTCAAAAAGCCTATAAATGCGGTGAAAATGTAAAAACAAAATTACTTTTACCTTTTTACCTTGTGCATAGTGGTAGTGGTCCATTTGGAGTGCAAACTTCGAGCAGTGATTACCAGCGATCCGGGCAGCCATTTGAGATTCCGCCAGCTCCAGGTAAGAGGCGCTCTCTTAAGCTCCATTTTCATTCCTGTTTTCATGCATTTTGTTCCTAATTTGGGCCTCTACAAGGGGGATTTCAAAATTTAGGGTTGCGCCCCATTGGCGCGGGTATCCGGCACGGGTCCGCGCCAATGGGGTGATTTACCCAAAGGTGTCGCGCCAACCGCGCGACCTAGGTTTTCTTTTAAATTTTCCCATTGTTTTTGAAATTTGTCCAGTGTATATGCTTACCAGGGTATCATTAATGATTTATTCATCCTTGTGGGTGCAGGAAACACGCAAAAATGCCGGTGGAATGGAAAGAATGAGAGCACGATGCCATAGATGCCTTAGCCCTCGCAGATGAGGGATTTATGAATGCACTGAGAGACTGTGGTCTCAAGAAATTCTTTCTCACCTCCTATCTGCGAGCTCAACCAGAGCTATTACAGTTCATAGTGGATGCTTGGGACATCGATGACCAAGTATTTCGACTACGAGATCAGACCTTAGAGCTGGATGTATCCGATGTGTACTTCATTACTGGGTTGTCACGGAGAGGGGAAATCCCCATTCTGACCGGAAGCAGGCCTTCCGTAGAGAAAATAGGTGAAGTAAAGGCTCGTGTGTGCCCAGAGGCACAATTTGGGAAGAATAGCGCCAAGGTGGATATCGCCACCATCCATGATTTGGTCCTTAAGGTGATACTGTTCACCATCACACGTGCAGCTGGGGTACAGGTGCCCCATGAGGCCAGCAAGAACCATCTGTTACTGGCGACAGAGTGTCTTAGCCCCACCATTTTTTACTGGGCTACACTAGTGACTACAAATATAAAGAGACAGCTTACAAAGTGTAAGCACGAGGGGGTGAAACAGTTCGGATATGGTTCGATTGTGGTATCGTTCTTCCTAGAACGATTACCTTTATTCTAGTACCAGGGAGCTGTAGTAGCGGACCCATTACCACGAGAGCCTAGGATGGCTCGCTGGGCAGCATTGATGCCTAGAGGAGGAGGGGGCCAGCAGATGTCTTCGCGGCCCGAGTTCTTCATATGGCTTCGCCGCCAGTTGATCGTGGTGGAAGACTGGCCATATGCGGGAACCAACTTCATGGGGGACCCAGACCTCCCACTGCCAGAGGGGGAGGAATGGGAAGAGGAGCTAGGTATGATCTTCCCTTTTTGAATTTTTTATGTATTTTTTTATGTTTTTATCAATGCATGTTCTGATGACAGTGATATATATATGCAGATGTGGGACCAGAGCGTCCAGCCGGTTTGTCTCCCATAGCGAGGAGGGGCCAACCTGTAGCTGACCCTCAGGCAAGAGGTGCCGTGGGGGAAGAGCTAGTGCAGAATCTCGAGGGACTTACCCAAGGGATTCCAGGCTATGCCAGATTGGCAGATGTGCCGTTCGCATATCAGAGGCACGCGGTGGGGGTGTCGTCCCGCGTCCATCGTCTGCTGAGACGCTTGGTGCGCGCGGTGACGTGCTACCATGAGCACCACCATGAGTAGACTCCTAGGTTTCTTTCATGCATATTTTTTGAGGGACATGTTGTCCGAGGATGTATCAGAACACGTATCATTTTTTGGGTTTTGTAACGCACACAGTGCAAACATTATGACACACACATATATATACATATGCCTATGATTTATTATTGTGTTTTTATGTGCTTGCTTGTATGATGTTTTGATTATAAATTACGCAAATGTCTATCTAATACATGGTTGGCCAATGCATCAGATAATGTGTTTAATCGTCGAGGAATATGTTGATATGTGATAAAATCAAAATTTCTTTCTAACAATTTAACACGTAAGTACAACCTTAAAATGTGACGGTCTCTGACGGAATATCGCCCATTGAGCTGGTGGACAACAAGCTGAGAGTCTAGGTTAACAAGCAATGTACGAATACCGAGATTGATTGCTTCGGCTAATAATTCAATAACAGCGCTATATTCAGCGACATTGTTTGTAGTACAACCTAAACAGACACCTTGAAGGTCTATCAACTCACCGTGAGGATCGTAGATCACCCACGCCGCAGAGGACAAATTACGAGTACTGCGGCAGGCACCATCAGCGAAACCAATGTAAGGTGCACCCGACATCTGCACAAGAAGCAAAAAGACACAATAAGGGGCAATCACGCTTTCACACCAAATCGAAAACATGAAAACTCACACACACACACACGCATATCCAAATCGAAGCGCATGAATTATGCATAGTACTTTTTCAAGTACAGCCCATTACGGGGCTTATCAAGAGGATTACCTTCGTAGTCAATTAGTTCGTAGGCCCCTTTTTGCAACACTCTCTTTACAATGTAAGGGCCTAGCCACATGGGCTCGAGTTTGCCTGTCCCCAGCTTATCATTGGCTTGGTCGTATAGCAGGACAAGGTCTCCCTCAACAAAGGAACGAGGACGAATGGTATGGTCAAAATGAGTTTTGACTCTCTTCTTTTGAGCTTCAATAGCTAGAGAGGCTAAACGACGGGTCTCGTCTAACCGTTCTAGATAAAGGAGCCGTTCCTCCACCGGAGTGGTGTTGGGAAGCAACTCGACGGCTATTTTCAACGAAGGAATTTCACATTCTATAGGAAGGGTAGCCTCCAGTCCATAAACTAGCTGAAATGGAGTGAACCCGGTGGCATCCTTCACAGAGGTTCGGTAGGCCCACAAGGCAGGAAACAACATCAGATGCCAATTAGACTTATGCATATCGACAGTGCGTTGAAGCATTGTTACCAAAATCTTGTTAACAGCTTCAACTTGATCGTTAGATTGAGGATAGTATGGGGTTGAACTATCATGCCTTAAGCCTAGTTGGGTTGTCAACTCGGTCATCATGTGATTACGGAAATGCTTCCCGTGATCCGTGACGATGGCTTGTGGAACTCCGAACCGCGTAATAACATGATTGAACAAAAACTGCGCCGCTGTATGACCGTCTTCATTTAATGTGGGCATCGCCTCGGCCCATTTCGTGAAATAATCGACGACAACGATAATAAACCCATGCCCCCTGGCCGAGCGAGGCTTACAGGTTGTATAATCAATGCCCCATTTTGCAAAAGGGCCCACGGTCACTACAGGGTGCAGCGAGGCCGGTGGCGCACGCATCTTCCGCTGGTATATCTGGCATGCATGACATGAGCGAACAGCAAGAATGCAATCTTTAAAAATGGAGGGCCAGAAATAACCAGCGCGAAGGATTTTTTGAGCTGTAGCATATCCGGACATATGACCACCACAGGCGCCAGAGTGGCAGTCATTCAAGACTTTCTCAGCTTCCTCGAGGGTGAGACATCGGCGGAGAACGGAGTCAACGCCGAGGCGGTACAGGGTGTCTCCTATGATCCGATAGGGTTGAGATTGATGGCGGATCCGCCGCCGAGCGTCTTTGGATAGAGCGGGGCGGAACGAGGAGGTCTGTAAATACACAATAATATCCCCGTACCAAGGATCGAGGGTGCTGATTAGAAAAAGGGTTTCGTCCGGAATATGATCTTCGGAAAGAGAAGGTGCAGAAGGGGATGGCAAAGAACAGAGCAATTCAGCGAAGACCAGAGACTTCTTAGACTTGGCAGCAGTGAATTCCAAGTCAAACTCTTGGAGGATTACGATCCATTTAGAGTATTTGCCCCCTAACAACTGATGTGACAATATGTACGTCATCGGGTTGCAGTCAGAAATCACGGTTGTGGAGCGCAACAGGATATAGTGCCAGAAACGTTGGACGGCGCACACAGCGGCCAATGCCAACTTCTCAACGTAAGCGTAGCGAGTTTCCGTATCCAAGAGGTTGCGGCTGAGGTAATAAATAACGTGTTCATTGCCATCATCGTCATCTTGCACTAGAACCATGCCGATAGTGGTATCGGCAGCAGCCAGATATAGAGTGTAATCACGGTGGTAGTTCGGAGGTTGCAATAATGGAGCAGAGACAAGGAGACCCTTGAGTCGCTCGAAAGACTCCTGAGCGATAGCATCCCAATGGAAGGGTGTGTCTCGCTTCAACAACCATGTAAAACCCTTAGCCACCTCGGCATAATTCAGGATGAAACGTCTAAGGAAATTGGCTTTACCCTGCAAGCTCTGCAGTTGCTGCAAAGAAGCAGGGGGAGGAAGATTCAGGATGGCCTCGACTTTGAGGGGATCTAGACGGATGCCTTCTCGGGAGACGATAAACCCGAGTAGTCGGCCTGATTCCACGCAGAAGACACATTTATGAGGATTGAGCCTAATACGATAGTGTCGACAGCGGAGGAAAATTTCGCGAAGATGTGAAGGATGGTCTTGACGCTTGGCTGAATGAGCCGGAAGGTCATCCAGATACGGTTGCACGATGTGTCGAATATCATGAAAGGCATAGGACATCGCACGTTGGAAGGTAGCACCGGCATTTTTTAAACCGAAAGGGAGCTTCTTATAGGCAAAAGTGCCCCAAGGACAAATAAAAGCGGTCTTATGTTGATCAACAGGCGCGATGTTGATCTGGTTATATCCAGAAAAACCGTCCATGAACGAGTAAATTTCGCTTCCTGCACACTCATCAATAAGCTGATCGATGAAGGGTGTAGGGAAGTTATCCTTAGGACAAGCGCGATTGATATCACGGTAATCAACACAGACTCGAATAGTGCCCTGCGTTTTGTTCACAGGGACTATATTAGAGACCCAATCCGTTAGTGGAATGGGGTAAATGAAACCAGCCTTGAGAAGCTTTTCGACTTCTGCTTTAATGGCTGCAGCCTTTCGGGGGTGCACAGGGCGTAGGCGCTGACGGACAGGCTTGGCACCTGGATACGTAGGTATTTCGTGCACCACAATACTAGGGTCGATGTCGGGCATTTCTTCATAGGACCAAGCGAAGACATCACGAAATTCGCGAAATAGAGCGGTGTAAAGTTGAACTTCCTCTGGAGTGCAAGTGACTCCTATGTAAATGTACTCAACAATCCCTGGTTTCACAGAGATGTCGATGGGTCGGGTTTGCGTGATGTTTCCCATATTGCCCTCAGAAGACACTTGGTAAAGCTGAATAGGTGTTTGAAGGGGCGAGGATGGGGTACACGAAGCAAACCGCTCGAGACATGCGATCGTTTCCTGATGGGGAGGAAGAAACGAAGAGCGGTGGTGATGATCTGACCAAGGGAGCTCTTCAAGAGACATTGTCTCTATGATGGCTTCATCGGAAGGAAATATTTCCTTTAACGGATCCGAAGTAGCATCATCTCCTAGCCAAGGGAAATGAACATATGAATCGGGAACACTGCCCGGAAGAGCAGGTTCAGCAGGGGGAGCCGATGCAGCGACGATTTCGACGTAGTTGAGCTCGGCAGGACTCAACGGCATCATATCGCCCCAGGATTCTTCCTGATTAGCGGGAGGAAGGACCCACGGATTAGAACGTATAGAGATCATGTTAATAGGGGCGAGATTCAGAGGTGGAAGGGGAAAGACTCCCATTAGAGCGGGATCTTTGAAAAGTCCGGCTCCCAGACTCTCGAATGACTTAGAGGTATGCTCCACAAATGACACATTACCTTCAGAAGAAGAGGCGAAGAAGGAGAGCTGGTCCACCGTGACAATCTTCCCTTGGTGAGGGAAACGAATGACACGGAAAAGGGAGGAGGCCACAGCTTGCATGGCATATGCTACGTCTGAGGAGGAGATTATAGGTGAGATTAGCGTCAACGACTTCTACCTCCACTTCTACCGTCTTTCCTTCCAGGGAGATGGGCAAGTGTTGGAGGATACCATAAGGACGAGACTCTCTTCCATCAAAGGCTTCTAACGTCGTAGGAGACTGACTCAATGTAGGAGAACCAATAGCCTTCCAGCAAGCAACATACATGATGCAAGTTGAGGCACCTTCATCAATGACTGTACGATGAATTGTTTTGCCATTGATGATGACCTGTATAAGGAAAGGGACTTGGTGGGGCAGTCTCGGTGTAAAGCCCTCGAGATCGAAAGAAATCAAATCCGAATCAGCCGGGTCTATGCCACCGATAGCCGATGGCAAGGACTTCCTCTGGGAGGGGCAGCTCTGGAGGACTTCTAAAGCGGACATAGCAGAGGGAGCCTGAGCTAAGTCCTCGACAATGCTATAGTGCTGGGCAGCACGAGCATTAGGGTTGTAAGACGACTTCCGGAGTACACCTTTCGGAGGGGGTCGGGGGATCGTCTCAGTGCTGGGCCTTTCGATGTGGAGAGGACCAGAACTGGACGGAGGAGCGCTGGAGGGGACCTCCGGCTCTTTCCCGGCAGGAGAAGGATATTCTTTTGCTCGAGTAGAAACATGGATGGGAATTGTCCCAGCCATGAATACTTGAGAGCCAAAAGAGGAAGAGGGTTGAGATGGGTCTGCCACCATTTGAGTTTGCTGAGAAGGGAAAGGTTCCTTAAGCACAGCAGGAGTCCCAGGAGCACCTTTCAATAACCGACTAACTTCAGACCGCCTTGGGCAGTCTTTGGTGTAGTGATCCTCATCACAGATAAGACAAGGATACTTAGGTTTTCGTTTGGCTCCTTCTTCGGTTTGATTTTTAGGGGAGTCCTGTTTGGGCTGTTCGGTCTTATTCTTAGCTTTCCCTTTCTTTTTCCCTTTTGAGGATTTATCCGCCGCGGTGGACTGGACGACGTTAACCTCGGAGGTACTTCCAGAATTAGATTGGCCCTGAGAAGTATTTCCATTAGAAGCGTTCTGTTTTTGCTTCCCAGGGTTCGCGGGCGATTTCTTTGATGACGAGTTTACAGAGCCAATAACTCCGTCAACAGATGGTTTTGGCGGAGCTTTGGATTGTCCAGGTCTCGGGGCGTCTGGCAAATAATCATATAAAGTACCTGACTGAGAGTATACTAAGTCAAGGTACTGAGCACGCGCGATAGCTTGCTCTTCAGTTACACAAGCTCCCATGGCGATGTCTCGCGCGATCGCAGGGACAAAGGAAGTCGTGAACCAATCGGTCAGGAGTTGATCAGGAATCCAAAATTTGATCAAGCGACGACGCCGTCTCCATTCATGTATATGATCGGATATATGCGTAGCCGTGTCCTGTTTGAGAGACGTAAGGAGATGTGTCCCTGTCTCATACCGAATGGGTAACTGAAAATGAGTTAGGAATGCCATAGCCAGCGAGTTGAAATCTTGAAATGTTCCGTGATTGAGCTCAATATACCACTTAGCGGCTGAGCCGGTGAGAGTTCTTTGAAAGAGGCGAAGCCGGATGGAGTCATCAAGCCATGAATTCGATGAGCACCAAAGGTGATAGGTCATGACATGAGCTTGAGGGTCTTCACCAGCTTTGCCATCAAATTTGGGGCAATCACCGGGTATTTTAGTCGGAACTGGTGGCCAATATGGATTATGAAGAATGGGATCATTTGTTAACTTGGACACATCCGGAAGTTCCAAAGTCACTAAGAAAGGCAACTGAGGGTTAAAGGACATTTGTGGCTGTGGAAGAGAGGTAGTACCAGGGTTCCAACCAGGTGGTGGTTGCCCCCATGTACTTTGTCTGGATGGGCCCAACCCGAAGGGGCCTTGCCCATAGGGATTTTTCCCGTAGGGGTTCTGTCCATATGCAGACAGTTGACCCTGGGTCTGCCCCCCAGCTCCCCATGGATTAGCAACTTGACCTGCAGGTGCAACATACTGTTGCTGATAATTTTGATAAGGAGTAACCTGCATTTGTTGATAATTTTGGTAAGGGGTAAATTGAGTTTTCCCCTGGGGTCGCTGGTAGCCATACATTTGTTGAGCTCCATATTGGGCCTGATAAGAAGGCTGCGCTTGGTACGAAGGTTGGGGCCGTGGTCCACCTTGCATTTGATAACCAAGTTGAGTCTGGATCCCAGAAGAATGTCCTTGAACCCGCTGGGCTTGGACCATCTGGCCGGAAGGTTGGCCTGGTTGGGTTTGGGACAGGCCTGGTTGCCCAGAGGGATATGTCTGCTGGGTACCAGGTTGTCCTTGAACAACCAAGGGTCGTCCTTGCAGGACAGACGGTTGAGCAGACTGGACAGCCGGTTGACCTTGAGGTTGACTAGCCTGTCCAGAAGGATGATTGAGCTGAGTAGTGGGTTGGCCTTGCTGTGCAGAGAGCTGGTCTGTTTGCCCAGAAGGATGAGTAGGCTGGGTAGTGGGTTGGCCCTGCTGTAAGTAAGGTTGCCCCCCTTGCTCAGAAGGATGACTAGACTGGGCAGTGGGTTGGCCTTGCTATATGTAAGGTTGCCCCCCTTGCCCAGAAAGATACCCCTGTTGGACTGCTGGTTGACCTTGTGGAATGTAGGTTTGTCCGGTTTTTCCAGAGGGATAACCCTGCTGAATACCAGGTTGGCCTTGTTGAATATAAGGTTGTCTTGGTTGTCCAGACAGATAACCTTGCTGGGTACCGGGTTGCCCCGGATAACCCGAAGGTTGAGTCAGATAGGTAAAGGATGGACCGCCAGCAGCCAAAGGTTGTCCCTGATAGGGTTGTCCTTGTGGGCCCCCAGATTGTCCTGGGTAAGACTGGCCATAATATTGCTGCCCCTTGGGGGTTTGCAGATAAGATGGCTGGCCTTGGTTAGGTGGTCCTTGAGGCTGTCCAGGTATTGCTTGGCCTCCATGAAAGGAGTGAGTGCTAGGGTCCCAAGTAATAGCTAACGGTACCGAAACTTCAACCATGGGTTGAGTAGGAAAAGGTTGAGATAGTTGAAGGTATTGACTGGTAGAATCATAGTAAAATAACGGACCTTGCGCATTCGGATCCTGAACAGGTTGTCCAGAAGCATCATACGGCCCTCCTCCTGGAACGGGACCAGAAGAGGATGGAGCACTTTGTGTAGGGTGAACAACTCTAGGCGAGAGTTCCGGCTGGCCACTACTCACTTGACCGTGAGGGGGACCAGCACCAGTGTTCAAAGATGAGGACGCTGTTACGGCACTAACGACCGGAGTTGAATGTGCTACACAAACAGTTGGATTTGTCGGAACTGAAGTAACAGGTGTAGTATGGGGTTGTGAAACAAAAGGTCCCGTGGTGGGAGTAACATGAGGATCCCACATGGTCGAAGTAGAAGTCCTGGCAGCTACCCTATCCCTCAACGATTGATAACGTGGGGGGAGTGGAGAAGTAGCTGGGATGGGAGTGTCGATATTCGACACCACAGGTGTCTCACTCATGCTAGGAGAGGTCTCATCCATGTGGGAGGTAGACATTGAAGATGAAACACCAGGTGGGGTAACAGGAATATCGTCGTCATCAGGCTCCCAGACAGGGTTCCAATGAACCTCGTAACCCTCGTCTTCCGGGGCGCGAGAGTTGATCGGTTGGATACTCGGGATAACAGGAAGAGTATCACTCACAACTGGTACCTCAGGAGCAGCGGAAGATGGAGAGCCTTGATCACTTGGAACGGGAGTCGACGGTTCAGCCAGGATGACAAACTTCAAACAAACCTAAGGGAGTCTAACGATAAAAGACCCTACTCAAACTAACGCACACAAGATCTAACCAGGTAATGTTTATCGTGGCCAAATGAATTTTAAGACGCAAAGACACAACTTGACTTTTTCATGTTTTAAGAGTCGAGAAAAGGACAAAAAGGTGATTCTGGTCGCCTTCGAATGTTTTATGAGCCCGAAGTGACAAACTGCTCAAGTGAGCCTTTTCGTTTAAGTAGTCTGAAAAGGATCAAAAGTGACTACTCTGGAGAAGCTAGGCAAAGAGTTTACCAGACAATCCGTAAAACTGCTTATACACCTTGGCAATCGTATGAACACCAAGGACTTCCCGTACTGCAGTCAATCTTCCCGAATGTTGTGTTCAGTGCGTTACGGCTTGTAAGGCGGCAGACACAGCTTCCTATGGATCAAGGATGATAACCTAGTGGAGTCTCCCCTATATACGCGACGGTACGTGGGAGCTCAAGTCCGTGCTAGACCACTATTGAGTCACAAAAGGAGGAATCACCCAACCGTAGTGTGAAACAACAGTGACTAGGTTTAACGACGCCGGAGCACGTCTCTAGCCTAGACCTCTACTTAGTGAGCGTTATGTTCCAATGCGTTTTTAAGTTCATTCAGTTCATTTTATGGTTGATCTTCGATTAAGTTTCAGTTTCAGGTCCTACCGTATGTAATCTCTCACAATTTCCTGAATGCAAACTACATGCCAAAGAATATCATTTCGTTCGATGAATGCTACTACGAGAGAGTTAAGGATCTTTTCAAACAAAATGACCACAAACAAGCACAAATCACTTTGATGCAGCTAATGACAAATAAACGAAACTTTTTTTTTTTGTTTTAAATCACTAAATCAATGAAAAGCTTCTACTTTCAATTAACTAATGTAACGCAACAAAGATTATTCGTTTTCCTTTTCAATGGCAAAGTGCACAAAATGAATTTTGAGAGACAATAACACCGAGAAAAAGACCAATTTCACTCAATGAGAACACAAACGGATCTCAAAACACCAAAACAGTCCTTCAAACCAAAAAGAAAACACAAAGACCTCTTATGAGCTATGTGATCCAAGCTCAAACGAAGCCAAGTGAAACCCAAGCGATAAAGAAACAAATCACTTGAAAAACTTTGACAACTACTGAGAGAATGCAAAGGGATAACCACAATGTTGACCAGATGATGAAAGAACACAAAACACCTCCAGGAGGCTCGACGCACAAAGCCACTAGATGCCCTAGGGCTAAGATGTGAAACCGATAGAAAAAGGCAAACACCCGAATGATGAAGGTCTAAAACCAGTCAAATCAGGACCAAACGCACTCCAGTAATTGAAAAAAAAGACAGCTAGACACAAATTCAAGCTCAGAGGGCTTAAGGACAAGCGAACTTGAAAAGTTGACAGGCCTGGCGCGGTTGCCAGGCTGCAACTCGCGCCTTTATAGGATTGGCGCAGGTTGTCTTCGAGCAACTTGCGTCAATAGCGCGACTGCTAGGCTAAAAAGCACGCTAATCAAGTTAACTTAAATCAAAACAAAAGCAGGTGACTCAGGGCCTGAGAACAGTATCTAGACAAACCAGGAAGCAAGAAACAGCAAGAAATTTGACCCAAAAAGCTATCTAAGCAATCAAAACAAGAAAAACCAAAGAGGCAAGACAAACTCCAAGTTGTTTAGTTCGTAAACCAAACCGAAGATTGACTGAAGTGGCGTTGATCTACTTCGCTAATGCAAAGCAATAGCGTTTCGAAGGCTAGCTGGTCGTGCTTCAGGCTCCGTCTAAAGTTTACAAATCGAACAATAAGATAACTCCCCAGTGGAGTCGCCAAATTGTTGTGGAGGTAAATCCTCTCTGTGGACAGAGACGATCCCTACTAGCCCAGACCGGGTCTAGCAACAATCACACAATGCTATCATGTAGGTTCCTAATTGCAAATACAAAGTAGATGGTGAGAACCTACTTGGATTCCAACGCTAGTGTTTGCCGAAGAGATGTCGCCTTCGTTCCTTTGTC
This sequence comes from Pinus tabuliformis, assembly GCA_031772625.1. Lineage (NCBI taxonomy): Eukaryota > Viridiplantae > Streptophyta > Pinopsida > Pinales > Pinaceae > Pinus > Pinus tabuliformis. Next base: position 435,855,478 of record CM062810.1, on the reverse strand, counting down.
TTGGCCGGTCACAATCCGCACGATCCCCGTGATAGGATACCTGCACATGCAAAGAACAACACGAAAACAAGCGTAAAATCTAGTAGATGCAATTATATATCAATCAGAAAAGATATAACTCAACATCAAACATAAAGAAATGAGAGTGGAACCATAATGATAGTCATCTATTATTAATGAATAACAAAGAAGAATACAACCATTGTTCTGACGTCAAATCCTCCTTTGGCTAGGTAGTCAGCTACACAAGTCTTGCAAAGCTTGTTGGGATGAGGAACAAGCCTCTCTCTCTTTGGGTGACAAGAATCTCCTTACTTAGATTTGGCCTTATGAGTGCAAAGAAGGCTCTTGCAGCTTCAAACTCTTAAACTCTTGGAACTATCACTCCAACTAGCTTGCTCAAGGCATAGAGACAAGCTTTTATAGATAGAGAGGGAAAGAGATAGGATTAACCACATTATTCATGGGATTGGCTTTATCACTTGGAAACTTCCATGAAAGGTGGCAAACCACTTTCCCTTCTATGGAGATTCGAAGCCAAACCATCCTAGCTCAACATAGATTCAGTTGGTGAATGGGTTGAAGAGAACCTTCGGGAGTTTGGTCGTTGAAAACTTTACTCAATTCGCTTGGCGCGAGTGCGACTCTGGAACAGAGTGCCAATGGCGCGCCCTTTATAGAGGATTTCCCTCATTGGCGCGGGCAGTGAACTGTGAACCCGCGCTAATGTAAAAAGAGTTGTTTTCATGAGGATTTTGTTGGAGGTGTCTTCAGGGCAAATGAAGCTCATGCTAAGAGGAATATGATGCAAGTGGTTTCAGGTCATGTCACTTCTCAAAAGTCCCGGAATGAGTCCTCCAATATGCGGGTGAGGGATAACAGGGACGGTGACAAACGGTGAAAAATTGTTGTGTAACACTCGTTAAAACCGAATAGCGACAAACTTGTCCATACAGACAAGAACGAGTTTCACTATCGCTAGGCTCGTTAAAACATAGCGATGGGGAAAAATGACTGGGGAAAAATTGGGAAGAAAACTTGAAGAAACTTTATTGGTAGCAAGTCGCTCTTGAACATGACACTTTCACTCTGCATCCGAGTCGGGTTGGGTTGTTCCATTCACTGGTCACATCACCATGGTTCCGTCACACCATCCATATTTGGGGTTAATGCTACCGATCCATCATGTCAGTGTCGCCGATATGTTCAAGAGAAGTCGCTCAGAGAATTCACCTATGTCTCACCCACTGCAATACATTTATGCTCCATTCTTTCATGACCGCCACCCTGAACCTTATATCACCAGATCGTTTTCACCTCCATTAAAATCATTTGCTCCGTTCCGTGTCATTGATGTGGGATTCACTAAGGCCCTCCTATGACAGATCACTTCTTGTCGACATCAGCTCATTATCCAAGAAGTCAATCTAGGAACAACCCTTTCAGTACTTTGAAGCTTGCATGCCTCAATGGCAAGTTTCTCACTTCCGGCGACATGTTTACATCAATGGCCTTCGACCGAAAGATTTTGCGTGGTGTTCAATGCCAAGTCCCTTATTCACACCACGTGAATTGTACTGTAGTACCTTGAGGGTCATCATCATTATCGGTGATTCCTCTCGCGCCTATTAACAGCTTACATCATTGGCTGGTAATCAGGCGATGTCTTTCCATGTTCGACTCCAGAACATCTCTCACATGGATCGACTTGTACTTTGAGTGAAGATCAAACGAGATTGAAGACCCCAGATCTAGTTTCATCCATTCGGGCTGCGATATATATTCCGGAAAATAAAGACATCAAATGTACATCATTGCTGCACAGATAATCATCCAATCTAAGGGATGATGGCTCTACCTGAATCATTAGTCTACACTCAGACGATTGTCTGTCTCATGTACATGAAAATGAATTTATAAAGCTAAGCATGGGAATGCCCGCCTCAGCTAGATCATGAAAATATTATGAAGATAATGTATTGTATTGTATCTTATTAGAGGTCTCCTTCCGGCTTGAAAGAACTTCAAATCCTCATGATAAAGCATTTCACCCGACATCAACAAATTAACGACCTCATGCTTTAGGGGGCAACTGTTATAGACATTTTTGGGCACTGCAACCCCAATCATAAATGTCCATAAACCAAGGGCTCTTAAGTCCCTAAAAGTGTTGTTCCGACCCCTAAAAGAACAAGGTCAACTGATTACATCTTCTCCCAGAAGTTCTCCTTGAAAAACTGCTCAGAACTGGTCAAAACTGGACCATTTCACCTACTCCATGGTCAAAGTGCGTTGCATCCCACCTAAATACGCACAGTAGGTGCGATACATGTTGAAAATCCCTTCTATGGGGTGCGATGGGCAAGAGTGGACAAATGGCAGGGTCAATTCGCAAGGTGGAGGATCATGGAATCTTCCAGAAACTTCTCCTGTGACACTTGCCTCTCTGCATTCGCCTAGGGATGAGTAAGAGATCATCAATCTCCAAGTGGAATCAAGAACTATCAGAGAGAGGACACTAATCAAATCTCCGAAGCTGACTCACCTCCCTTTCAAACATCTATATATGGATCCCTCATCCCAGAGATCCGGAGGCTGGAATTTTGTATCTTGTAAGGAAGTGTTGTTGGTTTCTTGGTGCAATATCATAGTGTTGGGTGATCTAAGCTTTTCATGAGGTGAAGAAGGGCTTTCTTGCTGAGAGGATGATGTTGGGTCAGAACAATTGGTTGTAATCCTCTTTGCTCTTTCTTGATTATCAATAAAGCTATTCAAGTTTTCCTCCACATTCTTGTATGATTGATGATTTATGCATTTGTGTGGTCAATATATATCTGGTCCTATATTGTTTATGATAATAGATCTATGTTCTTGGATAGTGTTATGCTGCTTTGATTCTACAGGTGCTCTGTGAAGCTGGGTAGACAAGGAAGCGAGTAGCAAAGATCTATCAGAAGGGAGAGGAATCGAGCAAGGAACCAAGCGCAAGACAGAGGTTGGTCTCCTTATTCCCCTCTTATCTATTTCTCATGAAGGAAAACGGAAGTAGTTTTAGTTTGTTTTTTTCTAAGGTAGCTACCAGCCTTAGTGGGACTAGCAGCTTTGCATATACACTAGTTTTCCCGATAACACACAGTTTGCTCCATGTATGTTTGCTGACATAGCAATTTAACCTTAAGAAACAACTAAAAGTACATGCGTTGATGCTACACCATGTCCTCCAGTTTCAAAATGGATACAAGCATAATATGAGTAGCATCCAACAAATTATCTATGAACAAGCCGACCTCAAATATTTTTGTAGGGTCATGAGAGTTAGCCATGGATGAAGTGTGAAGGGATGCACAATTTCCTTCAACAACACAGAGGAGAGGAAGAACAGATAAGCTAGAAACAACTTGAGACACCTTTGCATTACCAGAAGGTTGGGTGGTTGTAATATGGAAGGAAGATCTACTAACACATGAGCCAGACATCCACCATAAATCTGACTCCATAATCCAAAAGATTGGTCGGACGAAGGATTGATAGGGCATCGATTGGCATCCATAAATTCTTGTTCCTGTTTGAAACATTCCTCATCATTTCCTAGGAGAGACAAATAGTCTTCCACTAAGAGAGGCATAAATGGATTAGACTCCTCTGTCTCGGAATGATAAAAATCCCATCAAATTCCAATTCCAATTAAAGACACAAAACAAGGAATTAATAACCGTGGGTTTTGAGAATCAACGAAAATCAAAGTTGAGGATTTTGACCACACTACAATGGGAGGGATTTATGGACATCCATGTGCCCATCCTTGTAATGGAAGTGGAATATATCGTGATTCTATGACTTGGTTTATAAATTTTCCACAAATCAAATTTATGCCTCATGAGAACAACTAAGTCCCCGCTCTTTTACGTAAAGATTTCAAAATTTATACTAAGAAATAGGGTAGAAAAATTCAATTTTGTCCAATTTAATTTCCCCTTGCCCAATGTTGGAGCCTTTTTTAACTAACTCATCCACTCCCACATTCAACTCCCTCAGTATATGATAAAATTCAATCTTTTAATTGTGAGGTAGCGTTGATCACTCTTTGAGCCAAAGGGAGACATGTGGAACTTCTCAATCATCTGGCCTTGGTCATTTATCGAATGATGATCAAGGAGTCTCCATAAACTGAGAGATTAAGAATATTACTTTCTATGGCCACCTCCAAACCTTTCCAAAGTGAAAGAAACTCAATTGAATTTTCGTAGCAGTTCCTAACCCCCAAGAAAATTTGGACAATATTTTTTCGTTGAGGCTCATGAGAACCCCTCCATCTCAGCTTGCCTCTGTGGGTTACCTATAGATGCACCATCAAATAAAAGGGAGAACTAAGGTTTCTCCAATCTCCATTTCAAGATTTCCTTTTGACTTAGCTCGAGACAAGATACTTGATTCTTAATCGGTTTTCCTTTTCCAACTGCGGATAAAGAAAATTTCCTGTCAACAATTATCTAGGCACATTTGCTTCATTTAGATTCTTTAATTCTCAGTCACTGAATCCACAAACAAAAATTGATTCAAACAATAGGGAGGAGTCTTTAGATGCCACCATCGAGGGAGACAACCTCTCATTTTTTAATATTGCTTTATTTCGTGTCAGCTAGATAACCCAATAAATGAATTTTGGGAAAGCCATCCAACAACTAATTAGAAGGGAAGAGGCCTTCCAGTTCTAAGGGTAATGACCCCATTTTTCAAAAATATCGACCCATGATTCTAGGATGTGATAAAGGAAAAAATTGGGTTGAGCATGGTTCTCCAGGCCTCAAAGGGAAAAAGGGAATTGTTGGAAGAGATGGGGATAGATTCCTTAGAGCAAAAGCACAGGGCACATCTAGAGGGACCAAGAATGTTTCTTTTCTAAAAAGTTTCAATCGTAAGGATTTTTTGATGGACTAGGGACCAACAAAAGATGTTAATTTTTAGAATACATTCATTGTTCTAGATTTTAGACCGAATAATTTCTACTAGGAGGAGGATGGGAAAGATTTTTTATTAATAGGGAGTATCCAAGCCTAATGGAATAAGAGAGGGTCAGGCTCAAGGTCCATGAATGATGATCCAATAAAGAGGATGAGATTGGAGCCATTCCTTTTAATAATTGAATAATTTTATACCATTGTGGATGGAGAATTTCAGGAAGAGGTGGCATAAACCATCCCTTCTAACGACTTGATTCATCCTAAAGATACTTTGTTAGTCAAATTTTTAATCCCTTTCTCTTACGACCATATAGCTAATTCCTTATATTCCTCATGGGAACCCAATAAACCATAATTACATAATGCATCCTTCCAAAGGTTGATGTGAGCATCGTTCCCAGATCTCCATCTGAGATGATTTACAATTAAGGGGGGAAAATCTTTACAAAGCTTCCAAATTTGAGAACTCGGGCCAGTCCATTGAACCTCCCCAACTCTTAATATTTGATTCTTCCAAAAGTATTTGTGAATAAATGTCATCTTCCACCACTCTTTTGAATCAGATATCAGTGTCCAAATTATTTTAGATCCCATTGTTGAATTCATGAACAAAGGGTCTTTGACAACTAATCACCATTTTCTTTCAGTAAATGGATTATGTTCCATTGGACCAAATGGATTTTTTTTTCTTTCTCCCCCCTTGCCATAATATTTCCATAACATAATGCTCATTTGGGACAACACTGACTTTAGGCAATCACACCAGAGCATATATAGGGCGACAATGAGGAAAGCACATATTTAACCATATTTACCTTATCGACAACATTCAACTAGATTTCTCTCCATAATTGAATCTTTTTTTTTTTTTTTAATTTGGATAACATATCAGCCCAACTATCACTACTCAGCGTTCCAACACTCGGGTATTTGAAGAATTTCCAGTTAGTTGCAAGAGAAAACTGTAGAATTTTTTAAATCTCCTGAAGAGTAGAGATAGAGCAATTCCATCAAAAAAATTGACTCTTACCCTTATTGATAAGTCCTCTAGAAAAATTTAGGTAAAAATTAAAGGTATGTTTGAACCTCATAGCAATTTTCTTAGATGTGAAACCCAATAAAATGGTTTCATCCGACTAATTGGGAATGGTTGACATCTTTTGTATTGGGGCTATACTTAAGCCTTTTTGTTTTCCTTCAACCATGGCTAATGCCAAATTTCTGCTTAGAGATTTAGCCACTAGGATATACAAAGGAGGAGACAGGGGAAATCCTTGTCTTAAACCCTTGGAGGCTTGAAAGAAGGAATAGGAACATTCTTTAATCAAGGGGGTAATCCAACAGTTTCCAATACAAGTAGCAATCCAATTGACGAAATATTCATTGAAACCAAATTTCTTCTTGACATCAAATAAAGAGGAATGCAAGACTTTGTCAAATTCATTTTCCATATCCAAATTTATTATCATACCTAGTTCTCCACACAATTTTCTAGGGTGAATAGCCTCTTGAACCGAAATAACATTGTCAATGATTTATCTATGCCTTATGAACCCTCCTTGATTTTCAACACATGAAAGCAACCTCCTCATCCCTGAGAGGGGCTGAGCCCCTACCCCCTACGACCATTGTGACTTATGTTGAAAAATCATCGACATCTGTAGGGTGCTAGGGTTTGCGAAATCCTTCACATTTGAATAATAAGAGTTTTCTCATGCCTTTATTATTATTATTATTATTAAAAATAATTAATATATAAACTAAACATATATATATATTTAAAAACGTGGAACAAGATTCTTAAACACAAGGATTTACCCCTACTTTACCATAGAAATCCTTAATATGTAAATAGGTTTTGTTAAAATACCATGGGCCATGGTGGCTTATCAATACCACAAAAAAAAAAAAAAGCAGAAAAAAGGGTAATTCACTTTATATGACATTTTTTTCATTAATCAATTTAATTAAAAGAGAAACGATGACATAATTTTGTTTGGATGTGAGGAAACATCCAAATAGGGTGGAGAATTGAACTAGTGACTTAACATGTAGGAGTGCCTTAACAAGACACCAGATCACTATCTATACAAGACCCTTAAACAAAATAATGACATAATTACTTTAAAGAATTTTCAATTTGTATATATTATTATAATCTTTTTAAAATATTTCATAAAAATTCAATTTCTGTTATCTACTCAATAATTATTAATATTTAAATTATAATTCTAAAAACTCTATTTTAAAATAGAAACACAAGTACTAAATATATTTTAACATAGGTGATTTCCCACCTTCGAAGAGTGATTCAAATAAATTTTATGAAAAAAAAAAGGTTATTGAAAGAGTGGTAACAAAATCAAAGACGGATATCTATGCCTCTACCGATTCGACATCTTTGTGGGGTTTCCTTGGCAATAATAATTGAGGTCTTTAGTGGAGAGCATCTTGTTCTTAGTGAGGTGGACAGCCACTTGCTGAAAATCATAGTCTTTGCCGACTGTCATTTCGTGGGTTTCTGCTTTTCGTAAATGGTAGACCGTCTTGTTCTTGATTTTGATGGCTCTCCTATTTTCCACATTGTGGGTTTCTGCTTTTCGTAAATGGCAGACCGTCTTGTTCTTGACCTCTCTATTTTCCACATTCTACAGCTGTGATTTTCCGACCTTTGCAGAGTGTTTCAAATAAATTTTATGAAAAAAAAGGTTATTGAAAGAGTGGTAACAAAAGCAAAGACGGATATCTATGCCTCTACCGATTCGACATCTTTGTGGGGTTTCGGTCGTTGAAGAGACAGCGATAAACTTGTCCTTCGCAATAATAATCGAGGTCCAGCATTAAATTAATGTCTTGGCCTTTCGTAAATTGCACAACATCTTATCTCTGTTGTGAAAAGACATTTAATGCATAAAAGTGGAGAACGTGGACGGCCACTTGCAGAAAGACTCTACTATGTAGTCTGGACAGCATCATTTCGTTGGTCATTAAAATTATTTTAATGAATGAAAAGTGAAAATTAAGAAAATTTATATGGTATTTGTATTTAGTCAAATTTTAATCAAAACCACTTGCAATTTAATATATGTCGGTAAAAGAATGACAGTGTTGGTTAAACAATTGGATAATGGAGTAGGAGAATATTTTGTAGAATTTTGATAACATTGAAAATGATGTCATATTTAAATTTAAGGAGAAATGTTTGTGTGATAAAAAAAATAGAGAATAAAAGAAGATTAAGGTACGAGAGAGTGGTCATTAACTCTAATCTAGAAGATCAAAACTAGTTCTATGTTATATCTAACTTAAAGAAAAAAATCAACATTATTAAAATAAGAACATAAACTTTTTAGTGATACACAACATTGGATATTTCCTACAACGTCATGAAATAATTTTTCATCTTTATGATACTAAAAACATGAGGGTTGAAAAACACCTTCTCTTAAAATGTCCTACATGTGCTCACATTAAGTCTCAATTTCACAATATTTTTAAAATCACTAAATTTCTTAACCTATTAGCTCAACAAAACTATCAAAATTTAGGAAAGTTTTTTTCTAGTTTTTTCAAATATAAAAGTATTGTTTCCCCAAGAAAAAAATAATATCTTTATTTCAAGAAGAAATTATGTACATTCAATATATATATATATATATAGAGAGAGAGAGAGAGAGAGAGAGAGAGAGATCAACCTCCTCTACAAATACTAACTAAAAATTGTTCATAACCTTTGACATAGGCACCAAAATAGACTTCTCAATCTATCCATTTATGACTTGTGTGGCAATACTCAAACTATCCTTTATGTGGGAATACTTCTTTATCAATGTAAAACAAAATAAGTATCAGATCTTATGACTTGTTAACTTCATCCACTCATGATATCAAAAATTTGAAGTTACAAGTCACTTAATGTTAAATAATATGGACATTAAAATATTTTATTTATGACTTTCACAAATTTTTTTGGTTATTCACATATTTTTTGAAAAACCATAGACCAATTCTATATTGAGTATAGAAGAAATTACACATCTCCTTCACCTTCATATTAAATTATAATATCAAATTTTATTTTAAATTTCAAATATCACTTCCATATTAAATAGTAATTTTTCTTATATATCTTCCTTATATTTAAAAACAAAATAATTTTAAACAAAATTATATATATGTTTAAAATTATATATATATATATATATATATATATATATGAAAGAATAGATCTCGACACCAAATTGTAAAGCCTTTCAAAAATTCCATAAATATCAAACGTGGAGACATAACCTTCACTTTAAATTTATGGAAGAAATTCTTGCGAGTGTCATCAATGGTTATTCTTTTTATGTCTTTCGTGATTGAGTTACCACATTCTTAACTTCTTATTTTGTGTTTTTTTTAATGATGAAGATCACCTCTTGGGTCGAAGATTAAGACTTCTATCACTTTTTCCTTTTGCTTTTATATCTTATCAAAGGTCACAATTCTTCCACAGTTTTTTTTTTTTTTTTTTTTATATTAAAAATCTTATAGGAATAACCACGCGTTTTTTCTTTATGTAACGTTCAGGAGGTACAAATCAGCTTTCAGCTCAAATCCAAAATGATTGCATAATAGATTTTTCTTTATATAACGCTTATGAGAGAAGAATAACGTTTCATCTCGGAGCAAAGTAGTTGTGTATTTCTTTGAAGGGATTATAAATTAATTTATTTATTTATTTAAGGTAAGCAAATAATTTTTTAAAAGATTATTTTTATTTTTTAAATTTATAATTCATTTTAAAAAGTCAAAATAATTTATTAGATATAAATTATTTGATCGGTGTGAGGTTTAGTCTTTGTCAAATTTTAAATTCAAATTTTATGAGAAGGGTTGAGGGTAGGAATCAATCGTGGTCGATAAAAACTGTTTTAAGGGACATCCAGGCTCAATTGAGTCTTGCACAATCTTGGTGACAACATCTTGTAGTTGGATAGATTGTCCTTCCATCCAACATATGGGTTGGCCCCAACCTAAGCTCAACCTAAAATTAGAATAAATAAGTAAATCATAATAACTTCATAAAAATGATAAGCTAGTCATTATTGGTTATTATTCATTACTATGAGTTGAAAATCAAGTCACTTGAAATAATTCATTGGTGCTCTGTAAATGGGTAGACTCTCACCCTTGCCAAATGCCTTTGGGTATTGGGTCATTAACCTATTTCCTTACATCGAAGGAAGATGGACTCTTGGCAATATTGAAGAAAGTCATTATCGTGATCATCACTAAACTACTTCCAAGAGGTCATTTAAAAAAAAAAATCTAGATGAATTAGCCACTCGTTGGTATTACCTAGGTGATACCTAGATTCAAAGCCAGTTGGTTGTCACTATAACCCCTAGGCTAGTGTAAACAATCTACACGCCAACCCCTAGTAAGAAACTCATTATTTAGAAAGGGTTGAGATGTTCAAAGACACACCCACAATGAGGACACCACTCATGAAAGAGAATCTACTGTTGTAACTTTATAACGGTAGGCCAAAATGTCATGTGTGTGAATTGAACTTGGGTGGAGGAGAACAAATTGTCCATCTAACCCTTAAAACTTTTGTTTTAGATGTTTTTAAATAAAATTTAATCTTAATCCCATACACAAAATTAAATGCTAACCCTAATTAAAATTTATATTCTTATTAAAAAACATATATATTTTTATTTATTTTCCATAATAATTATTTTTATTATAATTTTTAAGTAATTTTATAATAACCATATATATTTTTAAATCAATAAATACATAAATTTTTTTAAATAAAATAAAATAAATATATTAAAAAATCATGAATAAATATTTTTATAAAATAAATATATTAAAAAATATTGAAAAAAACTTGAATAAATATTTTTATTAATATTTATATATATTAATGATAACTAAAAATTTGAAAATAAAATAAAATAAATATATCAAAATAGTTCGAGAAAACACATGAATAAATATTCTTATTAATGTTTATATGTATAAATGATAACTAATTTAATTTATAAAGTAAAGCTCATAATGCTGTTCTTACCATAACTAGTTTAATTGAAACTTAAATGATACGTTAAGAATTAAATTCTAATAATTAAATAATTTTTTAATTAAACTGCAATATATATAATATTATATAAAACATTTATTTATTAGTAATATATTTATAATTTTTTACTAATAAAAATATTGATGATATTTTATTTTTTATATTAATTATGTTATATGAAATTTAAAAAGCTAATATAAGGAAATAATTAATATTTTAGAGAATTTCGATGAATTAATAAATTAAAAAAATTAATGTTGTTGTTGTTACAAATATTTTGAAATTAAAATTTAATGTGAATATGTGTGAGATATTTTTTCAGAAAATATTCTTGTCCTTTATCTTCTTAATATCATAAAGATGACAAATTCCATAGTATTTAAGGAAAACTTTAATACCTTGTATCATTATTAAGTTCAAGAAAGTTCATCTTTATTTTAGCAATGTTGATTAGTTTATTTTAAATCTTCTAGATTAGTGTTAATAACATCTTTGTACTACTTTAATCTCCATTTTTGTTCTTTGTGATACCATGATTTCTCTTTGAATTTGGATGTGATATTATTTATAATGGTATCAATATTGCACACAGAAATAACCTCCTCTTTCCTCCAATGATTTAGCCAAGGCTTGGCATCTTTATGTGGATCATATCCAATCGCCATTTTGTTGTCTTTTCCACCATTTAAAACACCCATCATTAATCATTTTACCTCATCCTTTCACCATTTATTGCCATTCCTACTATATTGCTTCATGAATATACTACAACATGTCTAGAAACGTTAAGTAGTAATTATTATTTATTTCCTCTATTTTTGATGAATTAAGAAGGATTATGATTGGTTTTACTAATAATGGTTTTGTCTAATTCAGTTCCTATAATTCCTTAAAATGGTGATAACCAACTTCCAAGGTTTACATATGTGCAGGCTTCCAATCCAACATTCGACACAAGAGACTTGTTTCTGAGAAAGTTGAGATGGTTTGGCTCATATTCAAACATCCCCAACTCACAAATGCAAGCCTCTAGCTCATAGTCAAAATAAATAATAGTTTGCAGGAAGAATCAAGCAACTAACTTTTGGTGCGATTTATGAGAAAATGAAGAAGAAAATGGAAAATATGAGAGTTTAGTTCTATTTAGAACATCATCAATTAGGTGATCTATGAGAAATTTCTCTAAAATATGTGTGATTTGAGAGGCATGAATGGTTTTTTCTAGGGTGTTTCTATGGTCATTACCATTGTCAAGTTGCACTCTAAACTGAACAACTAGTTAGCAAAACAAACCAAACCAAACATTTGTTATTTCTCTATTCTAAATTTGTACAAGGGTCTGTAGGATCACCTGTTGATTACTCAATTTAGATCTACAACAATGGTTTTCATAAACATCTCTTTGCATTTTGTAATGTATAAAAGACAATATCTAGGCCTTCGAGCCTGGTTAAGGAGATCTATATTTGCTTTAATAATGTGAAATGATCCTATTGGATCATTGGATGCACTCCTACTTATTTAGATTTCAATATAATTTGTGGAATGAACAATAAAAAAATGTTATTGATGCCTATTTTGTGTATTGTGTGGTGAGTCCTATGTGAACTTGTTCTCTTTTAAGGAAACACTACTGGTTGGAAAGGGATCAACAACAAGCCAACATATTTCCTCTCTATATTTTCGTATTTCTAATGTAATTGTGGTATGTCATTGAGGTTTTGTAAGTAAGGGTTTATGTTATTGCTTCATTCATTTTAATTTTGTTACAAGTTTCCGGATTTTCTGGACACTTGATGCGTGGGTTTTCTTTGCGATACCAACTCCTTGATACATATATAATGTGTGGATCACTTATGTGATTATTGGGTTTAACATGTAATGCAAGGCTATGTTTTGTAATGTCTACATTTTATCCATAATATATAGATCCACTATGTGGTGATGCCATTTAATATATAATGTGGTGATCTTGTCTATTTGAATGGTGAATACTTGGTTGACATATGACATGGTTTATGCATACACCAGTCCTTAGTTTGTGGATATGGGATTGAATAGCCTAGATTAGAGACACAACTATATTATAGAATCACAGTTTGTTGATTGAGTGATGGCAGCGTTGCGCATGGTGTGGTAGATTTTTGTTCTTTTCGTAATTATCTGATTCCTTATGCTATGTTCCAGATTGCCTTCAAGTTTGCAGGAGCAAAACTAGTCACTGGAGGATAATATTGAGTCATTGCAACCTTTCATGACTATGGAAATACAATCTTTTCTTGAGTATGAAAGACTGCAGTTAATAAGGGAAAGGCCCTGCATTGAATGCCTAATGATCACAGTAGATTAAGATTTCCCTTTTTGTTAATAAACTTGCCTATTAAAGGATACCGATATGCTTTGTAACTTTGCATGTAATACTTGGATGAGAGAGCTGAGAGGCAGAATGAAGAGAGTGTGACATGCGAGGGCTTTGGAATAGGTACCTAGTCAAATTGTTGGGCATGGAGCATGATTATTTAGAGGTCTTTGTTTCAGCCGGATGTATACCCCAGGAAGATTGTACACCCCTCCATGCGGGGGGGACTTGTCCCCCTTGCGGGGGTTCAGGGGGGGCCGATCCCCCCCGGCTGGGGGTTCCGGGGGCCAGTGGTCCCCTTGCGGGGGTTTTGGGGGTAGTGCCCCCAAAGCTAAAACCATATGTAAAATTGCCTTATAAAAGTATAGTAATTTCTAGTCAATCTGGGTCGTTCATTAGGCAGATGATCTGACTGTAGAACTTATGTTTAGTTTAGGGTTTTTTGCCCTAGAAGGAAACCCCTCTCTTTGTATGAGGGCATTGTATTGAGGTTGTGTAATAGATGTGTATTCTCCGAGCAAGAAATAGAGAGGTGAGACTGTGAGAGAAAACAGAGGATATTACAACAGATCTGCTCTAGGTTGTGTCTCTTCATTTTTCTGGATAATAGAAAGGAAGGACTGACTATTCGCGGTGGACGTAGCCCAAACTGGGTGAACCACGTATATTTGTGTTTCTCTAGTTTTATGTGTTTGTGTTTTTCTGCATATTATATGTCTTGCATTTCTCTGTCATAAATAATATTTTTCTAACACAAGTATCTCTTTTTCTATAGGATTCATTTCTTTTCCCAAAATGTTGCTAGATGCAAGGGTACAAACTAGTTGAAGACAAGACTTATAGATAGTTTGTAGCACTTCTAAATCCTTACAAAAGCACCCTTAAACTTGTTGTCCAGTGATTAAAACCCTTAGTTTATAACAATGAGTTGTTTGGATTTTATATCGAATTTCTATTGCAACAATAGGATAGCAAACCTGTTGATGTTTTGTACCTCCACACATATAGTGTAGCGTCTTGAAGCCTACGTCCCCCAGTTGATAATTTATGTTGGAATTATTGATGCAATTACTTTGACCAACAACCAACACCACATACTTGAGGATCTGCTTATACTTTTTCCATTAAAAAAACCCCATAGGATATCAAAATTCAATTGAGCCATAGATGGATCTGTGGGCTTTTTTATTTATGATAAAATTTATATCCTTTGGTGATCTTTAATATCAACCATGCCCTCATTTAAGGTGGGATTGGTTAGTTTGAAATATGATGCAGTTGTTAGCCTACTAGATCCTTCCTTGTTTTGAGTTGTTTATATATATATATATATATTCCTTGATTCAACCTAGACAACAAGGCTCAAAAACCATTATAAATAATGCCCATTTTGAGCTCAATACATCACATGAGAGAATTAAACTTGGGTAGAAAAGAAAACAATATTTCTCCTCACTGCTCAAAGTAAACCCAATTGACATGAGTTGTATTTTATGTGTGTGAGAGAGATTTATGTTTGAATTAAGGCAGTTATTGTATGATAAACACCATAAATTTTCCTAAATTATTATTTATAATCAATGCCCCAAAAATATAATAAACATCTCTACTAATATCAATAATATTTATTTACACGCTTCAAAATATTTTATCTATTTAACTTTTCATTTTAGTATATTTTATTATGTATAACAATTATTTATTGTAAATATATATAATTGATTTTAACATAATTTTATGAACTTAAAAAAATATATAACCATTAAAATCAAAATAAAATAAAAATATTTTAAATTTTAAATCTCATATATTCCATTATTGATAATCAACTTATTAAATACAAATATATTATACAACAAAATAAAATAGTGAATACCCATAATAAATTGTAGTTACTTATTTACAATCATTCAAATCATAATAAATTGTAGTTACTTATTTACAATCATTCAAATTATAATTATATGTATATATTATTTAGGAAATTAATTTAATTAATTATTATTAATAATTTTGAGTATTTGTTTAGTTAATATTTAAAAAAAATTACACAAATTTTATTATATAATTTTTTTTTATAAATATTTTCAAAAGATTGAATGTAATGGTGGAAAGTGATGAATTTTTCACCATATCTTAACTTGAATGATTTGATGAACAATTGATTTACTTTTGGGGAACAATTTGTTACTTGATCTAATAAATTTAAATAACTAACCCATTTCTAATATAATTGTAATAGTGATAACCAATTTTAAATCACTAATTTCCAAAACTTCCAGTTCCTATTTAATTTTTTATATATAAATATATACCATCGTTTATTTAAAAAAAATATAAATGTATAAGATCTTTTGTTTTTTCAAATATAGTCGTTATGTAAGGTGTGGTTTAAGGTAAAGGAAAATTCTAAACGTGCGACTTTTTCGTTTACACCAAAGAAAATTCTTTCGTCTATTTGGATTGAAGTGAAAAATTGGTTATCCCCTCTTCGTTACTCCAATATTGTTTGAGAAAAGAGGGAAAATTACACCTGTTAACACCCAACTTCATTCTCTTTTCAAAAGGTTTATTATTATTATTATTTTGAAATATGTTTTACATCAAAACGATTAGAGTTTTGGAAGGCCTTGTTCCATGGATCGTATTTTCCACCGAAATATGAACGATGCCAAACTCAAGTATAAAGTAAAGGCGATAACCATCTTTAAAAAAATATATTCGTTACCCCACACTAAAGTAAAGGCGATAACTATCTTTAAAAAAATATATTCGTTACCCCACACTTAAAGCAAAGGCAGTGGTTGTCGGAATGTTTGATAAAATCGAGCTGGAATTTCTTTTCAAAAGAATCTTTAAATCTTTGGAAAATGCCCGGAAAATTGGCAAATGATACCCCACAATTCTATAAATCTGCAGTCAGTCGCTATGAGATTTGTGTGAGATACCAGTTTGTAAATCCTCTTCCCTTCTTTGCACACTCCCATTTCTGGTTATTTTTTGACTGTTACATACTATTGCCTGAGGCTTTGCTTATATAGCTATCCTATCTTAAAAGGGATCAGCGTGTTGTTAAGGAAATCCTATAATGCCTGAGCCTGGTTTCATCCCTGGATCTATTGGTGTCGGCATCCAAATGGCGGTTAATCAAATTCTTCACCACATCGGCATTGCGGTTCGCTGCAGGAAAGAGTTGTCAGCTCTCACAGATGTGGTAATTAGGATCGAGCCTATCGTCAGGGACATCCAGCAATATCGCCAAGAAATAAACAGAAGGAGACGTATTTCCACTTCTCATAGTGGCAATAATGTTTCAGCTGTTAATTTATGGCTACAAAATCTGGATGCGCTTCTCAAACGAGCATCTCAAATGGCGGAACAGTGCACAATATCCAGCTTTAACATTTTTTCTCGTTATCAAACGAGCAATGAGATCGCCAATCTCAAGTTAGAAATTGATAACCATCTCAAGTCGGTTTCTATGATTCAGCTGGGGCTTACTCACGAGGTTCTTCTTCGGCTGTCCACGCTCAGGGAAAGTGCTCAAGCTTCAGCCAGTTCCTCTGCATCTACCTCCATGCAGCCCATTTCTCCAAGCGCAGGGGGCTTTTTCATCGAAGAGCCCCTCATAGTCGGACAAGAGGACGCATTTGCAGTATTAGAGAGATTTGTGGTGGAAGCAGAGGAAGAGGGTAGCTCTCTTTTTCGCATTGGGGTGGTTGGCAAGGGTGGAGCAGGCAAAACCCTCCTCCTCAAGACAGTCTTCAACAGTCCAAAGGTAAGAAATCTCTTCAAAGATGACTTATTGCTTTGGCTCACTGTTTCCAATAATCCATCTTTTACAAATCTTAAAAATGAACTGTGTATGCAAATAGCCACGCTTACAAAGATAGATTTAGATAGAAACCAGGGTGATGAATATGCAAAGATGTGGTTGAGTCAGAGATTGCAGACTCAGAGGTTTGCTTTATTTCTGGATGACGTTTGGAGAGATGGTTCCCAATTGATGGAGGAATTGGGTTTGCTGCTGCTAACCCACCGCTCCAACTGCAGAGTTGTTGTAAGTTCAAGGGATCGCAGAGTCCTGTCAGAAATTGGAGTTGCAGAGACATCTGTAATAAGAATGGGGGATTTGGTAGAAGAGGACAGCTGGCAGCTATTTTCTAATCATGCTTTTCCATATAACAATGGAAAACGGCCAGCAAATATAGATGAGAAAACGGCAAAGGTTGTGTGTGCCAACTGTGGAGGGCTTCCGCTCGCTATTAAAGTCGTGGGGAGGGCAATGGCAGCCACAACTCATCCACAGGAGTGGGAATTGGCAGCCCAGAGGTTGCCAATATCTGACAGCCACCAGCAGGCAGGCTCATCTCATCAATTGTATGATCGCCTACGGTTGAGTTACGATGCACTTGGTAATCACAGCGTCAACTTGCAAATGTGCTTTCTCTATGCGGCTGCCGCCTTCTCAGAAGACCAAATTATTCAGGTGGAATCTGCAGTAATTCCGTTGTGGTCTGGGGAAGGGCTTCTTGGGAGGAAGAAGCAGGCAGAAGATGCAGTGTCCGACCCATTGGAAATGGGAAGCATTTATGTTGAGCTCCTCGCAGATCGTTGTCTCATCGAACCCATGATGAGAGACATCGATGGCCGCGTGCTCTGCTTCAGGATCCACGACGTCATCCGTAATTTGGGAATTCAAATTGCGGAGCGGGAAGAAGGTTTCTACTGCCGCGTAGGCACGGCTTTGACAGCATTGCCTGAGAACGAGTGGTTGTGGCGCACTCGGATTTTGTTGAACCGCAATGAAATCAGTTCGCTTCCAGAATCATTGAGAGGTCCAGCAATATGCTCATGGCTTATGGAGGGAAACGAACATTTTAACAAAATTCCAAAGCTGGTGATTGGGAGTATGACTTCTCTTAGGGTTCTGGATCTTAGTTTGACGTCCCTTTCATCGTTGCCTAACAGCGTGGGGTGTTTGAAACAGCTGGCATCTCTAGCGTTAAGGGGTGTGCCCATCAGAAGGTTGCCTCCATCTCTTGTAAATCTAGTAAACCTTGAAACCCTCGATCTTTGTTACTCTAGCATTATGGAGTTACCGCCTGCCCTACACAAGTTGAGATCTCTCAAGTATTTATACCTTCGCGAGTGTACAGATTTGCAATATTTACCCAGGAACATCTCAAGGCTCACGTCTTTGCAGTGCTTGGACATGTACGGATGCAGCAGGTTGTGGACAAAAGTTGACCCAAAGAACAGATGGAAAAAAGTGGCTTCCATTCACAATTTGGGCAGCTTAACACACCTCAAGATGTTAGGCTTAGAAAACAACGGAGAACAACTTCAAGAGGGAACATTGGGAAATATGGTTGAAATGGAAACACTTCAATTGACAGTAACAAATATGGCAAGCTTACCACAAGACATGGCTGAAATGATAAAATTGAAAAAACTCCGTTTAGAGTTTTCTAGTCTCATTAAAATGGAGAGCAATTTTTTCAAATTTCAAAATTTGAGTTTTATTACATTATTTGGATGTTCAATGTTGGAAGAGCTTCCACATCTACACAAACTTGGAAGTTTAAGAGAACTACAAGTCATTGGCTGTTCCAAGATACAGAAATTTCCCAGAGAATTTGGTGAGCCTGGAGCATTTCCTTTATTGGAAATGCTTTCACTAGTTCAGTTAGATGAATTAGAGGAACTACCTCTAATATATGAGGGTGCAATGCCCTCATTAAAAATATTCACCATGATGCGGTGTGAAGCCTTAAAGATGTTGCCAGAGAGTTATTTCACTATAAAAAAACTCCAAAAAATAAGAGTGTTTGGTTGTTCAATGGTATTGGAGAACTTAGAAAGAGTCAAAATAGAGAACAATAAGGTAGAAGTGGTGACAATGTCCTCTACTGACACCACAAATTTTTTAGAAAGATATTTCCAAGTATGTGAAACCACAAAGGGTTGGACTTATGGTGAATTTTGGTGTCATGAATTTTTCAATTTCATAAATTATTGTACTAGATCTTTATAAATAAAGTTGTATGAATTATGTTTCGATAAAATTTTATAAATAAAACTTGATGATTTATTTTTCCCTATCAAAATATATAATTTATATCTTATGTTGCTTTTAATGTATTTATGGTGAATTTTGGTGTCATGAATTTTTCAATTTCATGAACTATTGTAATAGACCTTTATAAATAAAGTTGTATGAATTATGTTTCGATAAAATTTTATAAATAAAACCTGATGATTTATTTTTCCCTATCAAAATATATAATTTATATCTTATGTTGCTTTTAATGTATTTATGGTGAATTTTGGTGTCATGAATTTTTCAATTTCATGAACTATTGTAATAGAACTTTATAAATAAAGTTGTATGAATTATGTTTCGATCAAATTTTATAAATAAAACTTCTTGATTTATTTTTCTCTATCAAAATATATAATTTATATCTTATGTTGCTTTTAATGTAGTTCATTATGATTTTCAACAGTGTGTTTTTTAATTGGTCATATTTTATTGAAATTCATTTTTAAGCTCTTTATTTTTTTTATCATTCATCTTTGATTATTCTTTTAATATTTCCAACCATAAATGTATAGTAGCAATTTTTCTAGTAACCAATGAAGCATTTTTATGACTGATATTAACTTAGTTAATATGTTTTCATCAAGAACTTATTTAAGTTGTTGTACAAATTAACAATTTCCTTGAATTTATAAATTAACAAAAAAAATTAATTAATTTTGAACCATGTCTATCTAATGTTTTTAACAAACACATAACTTAATCAATATTTGATACAATATGTTTTATTAGATATCATTTTGGGATTTAACTGTGTTAAGTAAGTCATTCATCTATGACCATTTCCATGAGAGGTAGTCGTCACTGACTAATTTCTCATGATTTTTGAATAGTCCACTTAGCACTCATTGCATTGGGTAATTTCTCATGATTTTTAATTTTTTATTTGTTTACATGAAATATTACTT
Organism: Pinus tabuliformis; assembly: GCA_031772625.1. Taxonomy (NCBI): domain Eukaryota; kingdom Viridiplantae; phylum Streptophyta; class Pinopsida; order Pinales; family Pinaceae; genus Pinus; species Pinus tabuliformis. The sequence goes on along the minus strand of CM062810.1, from coordinate 435,835,071 downwards.
TGTCATTATTCATTGTTTTTAACAAACACATAACTTAACCAATATTTGATACAATATGTTTTATATTTTTAATATTTTATTTGTTTAAATGAAATATTACTTTGTCATTATTCATTTTAATTGATGCAAAATTATATATTATAGAAGATTTAAGTAATGGATTTTTTTAATATAGAAAAATAAGTTAGGCTAGACATTCACTTTCATGAATTAAAAAGCAATATAGCAATATTTAGATCAAATAAATTATTATAAACATTAAAACTAAATTTAACAATGTTATATTTAATTTACAACGAATATATTTAAATAACTAAATATACTAAAATAAAATAAAATAATATTTTCTATCATAAAAGTAATATAGACTTAATTATCATAGTAAAGTTACTTAATTATTCATTCATGTATATTGTATTTATAAAAGAAATTTAAATTTAAATTTAAATCTCAAAATAATAGGTTGACTAACTTAAGAATACAAATTTATATCATCTTTCCGAATAACAAACATAGTTATGAAAGTTATAATAATTGCAACAACTTTGCATACAAGTAACCATATAACTCGAACCAAAATATCTCGAGGTTTCAAAAGTATTTTGACATTTCTAAGGGTATACCCTATAACCCAAACTAAAATATCTCAAGGTTCTGAAATATCTTGACATTTTTAAGGGTATATTTTGATTGAGTTAAAGAAATCAAGTGCATTTTACAATTCAGTATGAGAGTGATGTTTAATGTCCATGTTTATAAGTGATATGGCATATGAAATAAGTTGATCCAAATTAATATTAAAAAAAATAGTACAAATCAACAATATATAGATTTAAGTAGTCAAATAATTGTATGGAGGGGGGCCTTTGTCCCATAAACAAGGGTCTCATACATCAATTTGGTGTCTTGTTAGGCTATATATATATATCTATATATATATATATATATATATATATATATATCTTAATGTGAGATTTTAATAGCAATCTTTTATGCACTGAGAGATTTGCATCTCAATATTTTTTATCCATCATAGTAGACATATTGATCCTAAAGAACTTAGTCTAGGATTATAGTTTATGTAGTAGATATATACTTAGTCTTCCAAAATAAATATTTTTAAATTACATGATACATCTAATTTCTTAAGATAAATAATTAGAAGAGTAGATAGATCCATCATTTATTATACATGAAGATTTGTCATATTCACATGATTATGCATTAAAATTCTCATATCAAATTTAGTGTAGGAAACTAGAAAGTTGAGCTTATTTATGCTATCTTCTTCTCATGTGAGAGTCATGTTGAGTCTGTAAGCTCTTGTATGACTAATGTAAATTTTCATTAACTTGATTAATTAATGGTTAAATAAGAATATATCATCATCATAGTGGTATAATAACTCTATGATGTGGATGGTGAAGATGAGATTCAAATGCCAAAGACTTTGAAAAACTCCACAAAATTGGAAGTGAATGTATGTCATGCTGGTTGTGCTTATATCACTATCCTATCTTAAAATGGATTAGCGTGTTGTTAAGGAGATCATATAATGGTTGATCCTGGTTTCGTCCTTGGATTTATAAGCTTCGACATCCAAATGGTGGTTCATCAAATTCTTCACCACATCGACATTGCGGTTCAGTGCAAGAAAGAGTTGTCGTCTCTCCAAGATGTTGTAAGAGAGATCGAACCTATCATCCCCCACATCCAGTAATATCACCTACAAATAAACAAAATGAGATGTATTTCCACTTCTCATAGGGACAATAATGTTTCAGCTGTTAATTTATGGCTACAAAATCTAGATGCGCTTCTCTTACAAGCGTCTCAAATGGTGCAATAGTGCACAATATACAACTTTAACATTTTTTATCGTTATCAAATGAGCATTAAGATCGCCAATCTAAAGTCAGATATTGACATCCATCTCAAGTCAATTTCCATGATTCAGTTAGGGCTTACTCATGAGGTTCTTCTTGGGTTGTCCATGTTGAGGGAAGGTGTTCAAGCTTCAACCAATTCCTCTGCTTCTATCTCCATGCAACCCATTTCTCCAACTAGAGAGGTCTTTTTCATCCAGGAGCCCCTCATAGTCGGAAAAGAACAAGCCTTTGCAGTACTAGAGAAATTTGTGGTGGAAGCATATGGAGAGGGTAACTCTCTCTTCTGCATCAGGGTAGTTTGAAAGGGTGGAGCAGGAAAAACCCTCCTCAAGAGAGTCTTCACCAATCAGAAGGTGAGAAATCTCTTCACATATGACTTATTTCTTTGGCTCACTATTTGCTGTTAGAAATGACAACAAATTATCATTAAATGTGTTAATGTAATTAGTAAAACTGAGTTACTGTTCAATTAGTTTTGTAACTATAGGAAGTTACGTAACGAAATAGTCCATATTAAATTTGTGATTTCCATAGAGGCTTGATGTAATGTTTGGAGAGTCACTTTTTACTTGGAGCAATAAGAATTCCAATCCCTTTCCCAGTAGAGCTTTTCTTGACACAATGTCAGGGTTTTACGACATAATTTCTTTGTGTTTTCTTGTGTGATTCAATTTCTAACTTCTTGTGCATTTATTTCTTATTTAAATGTTAATGGGCTCAAAATACCAACAAATGGTATCAGAGTTTGAAGTTGCGAGGGTTGTCAGGAAGTTGTAAAGAAAAATTTTGAAGTCTAAAGCAAGAGTTGTAGAAGTCTATCGTCACATATATTGGCTGAAAAATGAAACGCAGAATGCAAACCGAAAGAGTTTGCAGACAATAGCAATCTGCCTTGTTTCGTCGGACATCGATTGGGAGTCGCTGTTGACAAAAGTAGAGCCGCCGATTTGAAAAGGAGTCTCAAACAAGACAAGTCGAGACGAGGTCAAAACGTAATGAGCCAAGACAAGGGAATTTTTTTTTTTTTTTAAAGTTTTGTAAAATGTCGTTTTTCCTACGCTCGTTGAAGTCTAGCCCACGAGGTGAAGTTTCAAAAGTCTAGCAGGGGTAGTTAGAAGTTATCTGGAGTCCGCACGAGTAAGCGAAGTCGCCGCTGAAATAAATCCGCAAAAGAAAGCAACCGCTCGAGCCGTCTCCGCCACCGAAGATTGTCAAGGAGTGTTGACTTGATTAATCTGGTGTGATTAATCTCTCGAGGAGTAGTCTGGTGCAAAAAAAAGGCATTGCAACCAAGTGCTAAAGGAATTTGGGAGCCATCTGCTTTGATTGAGCTACCAGCCTCCAAGGAAAGTCATTGTTTGAAGGAGTCGTATTGATTAGGACCCGTATGAGCCACCATCCATTAAAGTTTGTAGCAGTTGAAGCCAAGGGCATCCTGAATTGGTGAACCCGACAGAAGAAATCGATTGCCCCATGTATTTTTTTTGCAGCAAAAAAAAATTCGTTTGTTAAGGAATTTTCAATTCTCAAGAATTAAGTTGGGTTTTCTAAAAAAAATAGGGTTTTGAAAAATTATCTCCGAAGATTCTTAAATTTTTTATTTCTTGAAAGAAAATTTGAGTAGGGGGTTTGAAGTTTTTTTTAAAAGTGGAATCTGTTATTAAAAAGAGAAACCCTAGTGAAAGAAACCAGAAGAAAGAAATTGAGAAAAACCCTAGTTGAAGGAAAAATTAAAAAGGGAAAACCTTAGTTGGAGGACTCAACAAAATTTTGTCATTAATAAAATTATTTGAAAGAGCCCATGTAGGAAGAAAAAGGCTAAAATGACTAATGCTAATTTTGGGGTGGAGAATTTCACTAGTAAGAATAATTTTGCATTGTGGAAACTGAAGGTACAAAATTTGCTGGTGCAACAGGGGTTGCAAAAATATTTAGATGGGGTTAGAAGAAAGCCCGTTGGCATGACAAATTACGGTTGGGAAGACTTGGATGTTCAAGATCTCAGTACCATCCGATTGTGCCTTGCAGATGAAGTTCTCTTCAACATTGTTGAAGAAACCTCAGCAGCAGGTTTGTGGGGGAAGTTGGAAACACTGTATATGACCAAATATTTAACCAATAGAATTTATTTGAAGAGGAAATTGTATAGCCTTCAGATGAAGGAGGGTACTAAAATTGCAGAACACTTAAATGTATTTAATACAATTATTTTCCAGTTGTCAGATATGGATGTTAAATTTGAAGAAGAAGATAAAGCTATTACCTTGTTGTGTTCCTTACCCGAGTCTTGGGATCACTTTGTGACTTCTATCAATTTGAGCACAACCGAATCTTTAGAATTTGATTATGTTGTGGGAGCTCTATTATTTGAAGAAGTATGAAGGAAGTACAACATTGAAACTTCCGCGCCAGAAGGCATGGTAGCCAAAGGTTGGTCAAAGGAAGAAGTTCTTCCAGATCAAAGTCAAAAGGCAAGAAGTGTAAAGCCAAATGCTATTACTGCAAAAAAATAGCACATCTCAATAAATACTGTTGGAAAAGTAAGGTGTCCGTTGAAAACCCAAAGAAGGAAGCAAATCAAGTTGAGTCAGGTATGATTGATGAAGTTTTATCTTCTGAATTAGGTATGGTAGTGTTGTAGCGGCTACAACCACCCTTCAAAATTTTGGTCTGCACCCAATTTCAGAGCCTCCCTTGAGAGTTTCACTTGATGACTGCACACACTCGTGTTCACTTTGTGAGCTCGTGTGAGTCTTCGTACACACCTTGCTTGATCATTTCACCCAAGTCTTTACATGTTGATATCAAAGTCATGCTTGCGACCATGTTCTGGTTGTACTCAAAGTCTTCACTTCGTGTGTACTTGTCGTGTTCGCTATGAAAGCATTTGTCGCACTCACACACAGAGTCACATACACTGTCGTGCAAGCGTCGTGATGGTCGACCCACGATTAATCAAAATTGTCGCGCTTGTCGCTTACACTGTCAGTCAGTCATGTTGAACATGTGTGTCTGGATGGATTGAGTCATCTCGTCGTTGAGTCATGTAAGTGTGCGTTCACATGATCACATATGCATCTTTCACTCGTTCACACACTTAGTCATTTTGCTGAAGTTCTGGCGACCGAACTCCCCTTTGACATTCAGAGCATCACCCCATCATCGACTCGATCGACTGTCACCCAGAATAGCGCAGAAGCACCAAGCAAGCCATTTCAAGTTGCGTTGTCTGCAAGCAAATCAATCAGCCTTCATGCTAGTCAACCAGAGAGTTTGACCCGGCAGCCACCCCGGGACTGACTCCCCTCAAAAATTGCGCAGAGGCTACAGACCTTGCCCGCTCCATTGACTGGGAAAATTGCACAGACAGGCTAGATAGACACCCAGTGCCTGTCCTTGTCTCCCTCAGAAAATTGTGCAGTTTTTCCAGCCAGGCCTCCCGACAGTCGACCAACTTCTCACCAAGAAAATTGCGCAGTTTTCATGAGTAAGCCCTCTGCTTCTTAGTAGTCTGCTCAGCTCAGAAATTTTGCAGAGGTGATCAGCAGGGCAGCCTCCCATCATCAGCATAGTTTTTCCCGCCAGTAGCTCCCGACAGATGATTGCTAGTTCCCTATAGGAATTACGCAGTTTTTGCTACCATTGTCCCTACAGCCAGCTGTCAGTTCACTCTAGGAATTGCGTAGTTTTGGTTGCCAAGCTCCCACTCCCCGCTCGTTCTGAAAATTGTGCAGATTTTGGCTGCCTAGCCTTCCTACAACCCAGATTGTTCCTACCAAAAACTGCGCAGTTCTATCCTCCAGCTGAGCCAGACCCCACGGATAGTCACTGTCGATCCAGATTGCCCATCTTCATTACCCAAAGACTCTTGCACATTTTTCATCAACAGTGCCCAGAGTCTCCATCCCGCCTCACAACCTTGTTACCCCTCTCGATCATCTGCATCCAAAATGATCATGCATCATGGTAGACTAGGAGGTTTTTGGATTTGATGTCGTCTTGTCATGAGTGAATGCAGGTATAGGTACACAAACGAACATGACGCGACGACGGATGGGATGAACGAATGGAGCACATGCAAAAGGACAGGTTCACCAACAAACGAACAGACGATGCATGCAAAGAGATATGCTTGTGAATGGATGATCATGCAAAGATGTGTTCATAGATGGATAGATGAGCAAACATGAAAGATGTGCCCACGGACAGACGGACGGACGAACATGCACCTTTTGCGAACAAATGAAACTGTTAAGCTTACCAACATACAAGCAAGGATCAATGTGTGAATGAAACATCAAGCGAACCAACGACCATCGAAGACTCTGCACAATTTTCCATGCGGAGGTGAAGATGGGACACACCATGAGGACATCCATCACCTAGCAGCACTGCAGCTCAACATGGACACTAGTAGCAGCATGAATGCACCAACACTGTCATGTCGAGTCATGTCGTCCACATATCTACTGCGGGCCATTCTGTCAATCAATGTAATGTAACGTGGAAGTCCAAGAGACCCACTTATTGTATGAAGAGTCATGTAAAGTCGAAATGTCATGGAAGTCAAACAGTCATGAGGGTAGTTGAACATCCACAAGGGTCAGTTTCACCCTTAGCTATAAACACCCCCTCATTTGTACATGCAAAGAAATTTTCATCTCAGCTCCTCCCGCATAGCCTCGAGAGTATGTAATATTTTCTTTGAGGAGTAAGATGTGGCTCCAACGCCCCGCCCACGGGGTTAGTGATGTATGGTGTAACAATGTGTCTTGGAATTTTCGCTTAATTCAGAAGCCTGCTAATAGGCCAACACGTTTTCACACATGTATTGTAACTGTTGTAAGACTAATCTTGAACACTTGTAATGCATGTTCCTTTAACCTGTGTTTAACACTTGAACTCATTCACTTGTTGATATACATAATGTATTAATGAAAATGTGTTGTATATGTTGTTAACGTTGTGCTGCCTGTTAGGTTCCTATACCAATAGGAGTCATAATTTTGAATGGCTAAGGTTAAACCTCGTAATATGTACATACATTTGCTTTCTGCAAATGTTTTTTATATTGAAAAAATAAAAAAGGAAAAGAGGGTATGTCCTAAAAGAAAAAATCAAAGGACAAAAAGAATAAGAAAAGGTCCAAAAAAGTGAAAAATATGAACCCAAAAAACAAAAATCCATGAAAGTGTGCAAGTCAAAATGCCACTACTATTTACTTTTATGCACAATAATGATGGTGTGCAGCTTGTTATTCATGCCACAATCCATGGTAATCAAACTATTTAATCTTGATTATGCCATGCTTTAAATTTCATGTTGATAGTTAGAGAATAAAATCTGACCAAACTGTGTAATCTTGGCAGATTATTAGATTAAGAAGAGTAAAATAAAAGGAGCTCATTAGTTTAATCTAAGCCCTTGGATGTAATAAGGTTAGATTTAGTTGGTTTACTATTGTAAAGAAAAGGAAAAATAATTGATAAGGGTTTGCTAGCTCAAAATCACCCTAATAAAGTGAAGAAAAAATGGTAGGATGAGTAGATGGGTAAGTTGAAAAAAGGTCGCAGAAGTATAATGATTGATTAGACAAAAGCAAATTTATCATATTTCAACATGTATTTCAAATGTGAATGGGAAATTAAGCATGCAAATGGATTTCAAAGTCAATTAATTAACTTCCTTCATTCATCTCACCTTTTACTTAACTAATTTCCCATAATAAAGTTCAAAGTGCTAAAAAAACCTTTAAGTCAAAGAGGCTCAGAGCATTTCTCTGACTTTTGGAGGGACTGGACCCTTGGCTCAATGACTTATGGATACCAAGTACCAAATTCCCCTCATAAAACTTCATCCCCCTTCATTTCATTCATTTCCCTAATAAAACCCCTTTTCCTAAAGGTTAAAACATGATTGGCCTAGGGAAAGTAATCACCCCCATGTAAAACCCCTTTTTCCCAAAAACCCATAAAAACACTTTAGCCTAAGTTATAGTGCATATATGTGAAAAAAAAACAAATCATAGAAAATACATTATGCTTAGCGCAATTCATTTCCACCGTTTTCATATTAACTTCTAACTTTTATATATTAATTCCCGAAAACCCACTATCCCGTATATATTTAACTCCTCTATATAAATAACCCCACCCATTAGTTTAGTTATAAACTATATTACTACCCCTTATCCCTCAAAAAATATTAAAATCCCGCCCGCAGTCATTAATCCCACCTTAAATCCATCATTAACCCTGATACTGCCGCACTTAATCGCCTGTTGGGACCCTCATTAACCTCCAACAGTCCAAAGGTGAGAAATCTCTTCAGAGATGACTTATTTCTTTGGCTCACATTTCCAATAATCCATCTTTTACAAATCTTAGAAATGAATTGTGTATGCAAATAGCCACGCTTACAAAGATAGATTTAGATAGAAACCAGGGTGATGAATATGCAAAAATGTGGTTGAGTCAGAGATTGCAGACTCAGAGGTTTGCTTTATTTCTGGATGACGTTTGGAGAGATGGTTTCCAGTTGATGGAGGAATTGGGTTTGTTGCTGCTAACCCACCGCTCCAACTGCAGAGTTGTTGTAAGTTCAAGGGATTGCAGAGTCCTGTCAAAAATTGGAGTTGCAGAGACATATGTAATAAGAATGGGGGATTTGGTAGAAGAGGATAGCTAGTAGCTATTTTCTATTCATTCTTTTCCATATAACAATGGAAAACTACCAGCAAATATAGATGAGAAAATCGCAAAGGTTGTGTGTGCCAACTCTGGAGGGCTTCCACTCGCTATTAACGCTGTGGGGAGGGCAATGGTAGCCACAACTCATCCACAGGAGTGGGAATTGGTAGCCCAGAGGTTGCCATTATCTGACAGCGACGAGCAGGCAGGCTCATCTCATCAATTGTATGATCGCCTACGGTTGAGTTACGATGCACTTGGTAATCACAGCGTCAACTTGCAAATGTGCTTTCTCTATGTAGTTGCCGCCTTCTCAGAAGACGAAATTATTTAGGTGGAATCTGAAGTAATTCCGTTGTGGTCTGGGGAAGGGCTTCTTGGAAGGAAGAATCAGCCAGAAGATGCAGTGTCCGACCCATTGGAAATGGAAAGGATCTATGTTGAGCTCCTCACAGATTATTGTCTCAACGAACCCATGATGAGAGACATCGATGGCCGTGTGCTCTGCTTCAGGATCCACGACGTCATTCGTAATTTGGGAATTCAAATCACGGAGTAGGAAGAAAGTTTCTACTACCGCGTAGGCACGGTTTTGACAGCATTGTCTGAGAATGAGTGGTGGGGGCGCACTCGGATTTTGTTGAACGAAAACCAAATGAGTTCGCTTCCAAAGTCATTGAGAGGTCCAGCAACATGCTCATTGTTAATGAATGGAAACAGACATTTCACCAAAATTCCAAAATGGGTGATTGGGAGTATGACCTCTCTTAGGGTTCTGGGTCTAAGTGGCATGTCCCTTTCGTCATTTCCTAACAATGTGGGTAGTTTGAAACAGCTGGTATGTCTAAGGTTAAGGGGTGTGCCCATCAGAAGGTTGCCTCCATCTCTTGTAAATCTAGTAAACCTTGAAACCCTCGATCTTTGTTACTCTAGCATTATGGAGTTACCGCCTGCCCTACGGAAGTTGAGATCTCTCAAGTATTTATACCTTCGCAACTGTACATAGTTGCAATATTTACCCAGGAACATCTCAAGGCTCACGTCTTTGTAGTGCTTGGACATGTACCAATGCAGCAAGTTATGGACAAAAGTTGACCCAAAGAACAAATGGAAAAAAGTGGCTTCCATTCTCAATCTGGGCAGCTTAACACACCTCAAGAAGTTAGTCTTTGAAAACAACGGAGAACAACTTCAAGAGGAAACATTGGGAAATATGGTTGAAATGGAAACACTTGAATTGTCAGTAACAAATATGGCAAGCTTACCACAAGACATGGCTGAAATGATAAAATTGAAAAAAAACTCCATTTAGAGTTTTCTAGTCTCATTAAAATGGAGAGCAATTTTTTCAAATTTCAAAATTTGAGTTTTATTACATTGTTTGGATGTTTAATGTTGGAAGAGCTTCCACATCTACACAAACTTGGAAGTTTAAGAGAACTACAAGTCATTGAGTGTTCCAAGATACAGAAATTTCCTAGAGAATTTGGTGAGCCCGGAGCATTTCCTATATTGGAAATGCTTTCACTAGTTGGGTTAGATGAATTAGAGGAACTACCTCTAATATATGAGGGTGCAATGCCCTCATTAAAAATATTTACCATGATGCAATGTGAAGCCTTAAAGATGTTGCCAGAGAGTTACTTCACTATCAAAAAACTCCAAAAAATAAGAGTTTTTGGTTGTTCAATGGTATTGGAGAACTTAGAAAGAGTCAAAATAGAGAACAATAGGGTAGAAGTGGTGACAATGTCTTCTATTGAGGCCACAAATTTTTTAGAAAAATATTCCCAAGTATGTGAGACCACAAAGGGTTGGATTTATGGTGAGTTTTGGTGTCATGAATTTTTCAATTTCATGAACTATTGTAATAGACCTTTACAATAAAGTTGTATGAATTATGTTTCCATAAAATTTTATAAATAAAACTTGATGATTTATTTTTCCATATCAAAATATATAATTTATATCTTACGTTGCTTTTAATGTAGTTCATTATGATTTTCAACAATTTTTTTTTTAATTGGTCATATTTTAATGAAATTCATTTTTAAGTTTTAAATTTTTTTTTTTTTATCATTCATCTTTTATTATTCTTTTAATATCTTCAACCATGAATGTACAGTACCAATTTTTCTAGTAACCAATGAAGCATTTTTATGATCGATATTAACTTAGTTAAGATGTTTTCCAAAAGACTTATTTAAGTTGTTGTACAAATTAACAATTTCCTTGAATTTTCCATAATGTCTCGATGAATAAGATGATTGTGGTACATAATTGTATAGAAATGCATGGACTATGAAATTATATGGATTTAATTGTACAATTAGTATTAATTAATCAATCATATATACTATCAACCAAGTGCATGATGCACTCAATTTATTATAATAACTCATGGATTTAATTGTACAATTGTTAATTAATTGTACATTTAATATTAATTAATTAATCAATCAATCATATATGCTATCAACCAAGTGCGAAATGCATTGAATTTATTATAATTACTCATGGATTTAATTGTATAATTGTTAATTAATTGTACAATTAGTAATGATTAACCTAGAAATAATCTAGAAAGTAATAAATTTTGAAAAAAAAAGAAATGAATAGTATCATGATTTTATAATAAGGGATTCCATACAAATACTCTCCACATAATTTTCATTTAAAATCATAACTCTGAATTAAAATATGAATTATATAACATTTTGTTATTTAATACGATTATTTGCCAGTTTTTAGATATGGATGTTAAATTTGAGGAAGAAGATAAAGTTATTACCTTGTTGTGTTCCTTGCCTGAGTCTTGGGATCACTTTGTGACTTCTATCAGTTTGAGCACAACCAAATCTTTAGAATTTGATTATGTTGTGGGAGCTCTATTATCTAAAGGAGTACAAAGGAAGTACAACATTGAAACTTCTACGCCAGAAGCCATGGTAGCCAAAGGTCGGTCCAAGGAAAGAGGAGAGAAAGCAAGAAGTTATTCCATATAAAAGTGAAAAGGCAAGAAGTGTAAAGGCAAATGCCGGTACTGCAAAAAAATATTACATTGCAATAAATATTGTTGGAAAAGTAAGGTGTCCGTTGAAAACCCAAAGAAGGAAGAAAATCAAGTCGAGTCAGGTATGATTGATGAAGTTTTATCTGCTGAATTAGGTATGGTAGATGAATCTATGCCTGTTTGGAATGTTTCTCATCATTATGAAAATTGGTTTCTAGATTCTGGTGCTTCTCATCACATGATTCCACACAGAATTTGGTTCACTTCATATCAAGCTGTAAATGGTAGTTTTGTGTTTATGGGTAATAATGTATCTTGTCAAACTGTTGGTGTTGGGTCCCTATAATACTAGTGATTACCCCATTAGTATTGTAGTTATACCCCTTATTTATATTGTTGTGCCCCTATTACCCCCATATTGTTATTTCTGTGCCCCATAGAATCCCTCTATTGTTATTTTTGTGGCTTTATATTATTATTGTTAGGTCGGCTGGATTATATTGTGACTCCTTAGACTCCTATATATAGAAAGGAGGTTTTGTCATTTGTATCATCCAAGAATTGTTCATTTATGTAATGTAAAGGAGGTTGCCCCCTCGAAGAGGCTGAATTCTAAGGCGTTGATCTATCTTTTCTATCTTTTCTTGAGCTGGTTTCATAACATTTGGTATCAGAGCTTTGGATTCTAGGGTTTCGCTGCTCCAAACAGGTCATCGTGGCATTTTCGCTATAACTTTTTTTCTGTGACGTTTCAGAAGTCGCAAAAAAAACCCATTTGAGAAGAAATCGCGCTGAACCTTGGGTCCGAATTTCAGAGCTTTTCGCGCGATATTTTCGGAGATATGATCTGAGGAAGTTGGTCTTTTTGCAGACTCCTGAATTACATTCAAAACAGGTGACCTGGGGAAAATCGTCATAACTTTCTCTCTGAGGATCGGATTGAAATTTCGTAAGAAGGTACAGAAAGAGGACGGACTGTAGTTTCTTGTATGTGTTTTTCAGATCCAAAGGTTGAAACAGTGACTCGTGGCACGTCGTACAAGTTCGCTCTACTGAACTAGTCTATAATCAAGTCACTGTGGGAGATTTCACATAACTCTTCCTTGGAGAATCCAATTTGGGTCAGACTTGTGGCATTGGAAAGAGGACACAGAGGCTACTACAGGTCACAATTTCAGAACTAGATGATTGGAAATTACAGAGATACATCAGATTCAATATCCAGCTCCTACAAAGTGAAAAAAGGTGTGTAGATTTTTTTAAATTTTTGCTTAAGCTTGGTTTGAAAATTTATTTTGAAGGAATTCAAAGGGCATAGTAAAGCATTATTATCGATAACTGATGCCCCGAGGAAAGAAAATGCAAACACCTAGTAAGGAACCTGAAAGCTCTAGCATGACTCATGAAGAAGAGGAAGAAATGCTACATGATATATCAAAATTACAAGACCAAGTGCAACAAATGTCACTCTCACAAAAGCTAACAGAAGCTAAGATAAATGGCATGGAATCTAAGATAAATGGAGTGGAAGCTAGGATGGACAATTTGAAGATAGATTTGAAGACAAGCATGGCAGATTTGAAGACAGATTTGACAAATTTTCTACAAGAAATACTTACTAATGGTGAAAGGGTAGTAAAGGAAACTCATGATGCGAACAAAAGAAATGTTAATCACGATTTCATAGACTCTATTGTTGGATCGAAGACTAACCATATTCCAAAAATCGATATGAGGAAGTTTGATGGCAAGGATCCCGCCACATGGATATTACAGATGGAGCAATTCTTCGATCTCAATAATGTGCAAAACACACAAAAGGTACGTATGGCAACTTTATATTTGGAACCAAATCAGTTTGTATGGTATCAATGGCTTTGTTCTCGTAAACAATTTATCACTTGGGCAATTTTTACGGAAGAATTGATAGCACATTATGAGGATACAAAAAGCAACACTTTTTTTAGCCAATTGATAAGTCTCAAACAAAAGGGTTCAATAATGGAGCACATTGAGGAGTTCCAAAAATTGAACATAAGGGTAAAAGATATTCCAGAGGAGCATAGGATTGATGTGTTCATAGGGTCTTTAAAGGATAATATCCAACATGATGTTCGCCTTTGGGAACCTGATTCATTAGAGAAGGCATTCAGGTTAGCAAGAAAAATGGAAAGCAAAATTATGGCAACTAGGAAGCATACCACTCACAACTATAAAGACGGAAGTGTTGTTGCCCCTAGTCTTCCACAACCTATAAGGTTGACACCACAACAATTGGAAGAAAAAAGAGCAAAAGGGCTTTGTTACAATTGTGATAGCAAATACACAAAAGGTCATAAGTGTGCTGAGAAGAAATTATTCTACATAGATTGTGAAGAGGAAGAAGAAAAGGAGCAAGAAAGGTCAAAAGAAGAGGATATACTCCAGGAACAAAGCCTAGATGAAGAACAAATAAATCCGACCATATCTTGTAATGCATTGGCGGGAATTACCACTCCTCAAACCATCAAGATAGAAGGACAAATCAAGAAGAAAAAGGTAATAGTGTTGATTGATTCAGGAAGCACCCACAATTTTATTCATTGTAGGGTAGCAAAAGAATTGAATTGCTTCCTATATCCAGCACCAGAGTGTCAAGTGATGATTGCAAATGGAGGAACAATAAATTGCTCTGGAAAGTGCCATAATATCAAGCTATCCATGGGAGAATATGTATTGACTAGCCCAATGCTTTCCATTCCAATGGGAGGTGCTGATGTTGTACTAGGAGTCCAATGGCTACAATCCTTGGGTACAATAGCTTTTAATTTTCAAGAACTTTTCATGAAATTTTCTGTGGAAGGAAAGGAAGTTGAATTAAGGGGTATTGCAGGGAAACCAGGAAAGATAATCAGCTCTAATGGTATGACAAAGCTTCTAAAAAAGGAGCAAAGAGGTGTAATTGCACAATTATGTTCGCTAGATGTTTCCACATTGGAATCATCTATTTCTCCAGATCTCCAAAAAGTCCTGGACAATCATTCCAAGGTATTTGAGACTCCCAAAGGTCTCCCACCTATGCGTGATCATGATCATGCTATTCATCTGATTCCAGGAAGTGTTCCTCCAAACATCAGGCCGTACAGATATCCCTATGTCCAAAAAAGTGAAATTGAACGTATGGTTGCAGAAATGCTAGAGGCTGGTATAATTCAACCGAGTCAAAGTTCTTTCTCAGCTCCAGTAGTATTGGTGCACAAGAAGGATGGATCATGGCGCATGTGTCCAGATTATAGGGAGCTCAACAAGCTCACTATTAAAGATAAGTTCCCCATTCCTGTCATTGATGAATTACTGGATGAATTGCATGGATCAATTTACTTCACCAAGTTGGATCTTCGTTCGGGATATCATCAAATCAGAATGAAGATTGAAGACATTCCGAAAACGGCATTTAGAACTCATGAGGGTCATTATGAATTTTTGGTCATGCCTTTTGGCCTTACCAATGCACCTTCAACATTTCAAGGTTTGATGAATTCAATTTTCAAACCATTCCTTAGAAAATTTGTGTTAGTATTTTTTGATGATATACTAATCTACAGCAAGTCTTGGAAGGATCATGTTGAACATGTTGACAGGGTGCTACAACTATTGGAGGAGAAACAATTATATGCAAAAAGATCCAAATGTTTCTTTGGAGTCCAGGAGGTGGAATATTTGGGTCATATTGTATCTCATGAAGGAGTTAAGGTAGACCCTAGCAAAATTAAAGCCATTAAGGAATGGAAAATCCCCACATCCATAAAGCATCTGCGAGGATTTCTTGGGTTGACAGGGTATTATCGCAAGTTTGTTAAGAATTATGGGAGAATAGCAGCACCTCTAACAACATTATTGAAGAAAGATTCATTTTCATGGACTCCGGAAGCAACAAAGGCCTTTGAACATCTTAAAGAGGCAATGTGCCAAGCACCGGTCTTAGCTACACCGGACTTCACAAAAACCTTTATTGTGGAATGTGATGCTTCAGGAAATGGAATTGGTGCTGTTCTAATGCAAGATGAAAGACCCATTGCTTTTGAAAGTCGTCCAATCAAGGGAAAGTTTTTAAGCAAAGCTATTTATGAGAAGGAAATGTTGGCAATACTCCATGCACTTAAGAAATGGCGACCCTACCTAATGGGAAGACACTTCAAGGTAAAAACGGATCATGATAGCCTTAAATACTTTTTAGAACAAAGATTATCCTCTGAAGAGCAACAAAAGTGGGTCACAAAGATGTTGGGTTATGACTTTGAAATCATCTACAAAAAAGGGAAGCAAAATGTGGTGGCAGATGCACTCTCAAGAAAGGATGAGGATGTGGAAGCATTGTTGTGTGCCATTTCTATTATCCAACCAGATTGGATAAACGAAGCAAGGGAGGAATGGAAGAATGACGAAGAAGTGTGGGCACTTATTCGAAAGCTACAACAAGATTCCAGTACTTCTGATACATTTAGCTGGCAAAATGATTCGTTATGGTACAAAGATCGCTTATACCTCTGTAAGAATTCCCAGCTAAAACAAAAGATTCTTATGGAATTGCACACTTCTCCCTTAGGAGGGCACTCAGGATTTTTAAAAACTTACCACAGGGTTAAGAAGGAATTTTTTTGGGATGGCCTTAAATCAGATATTCAAAAGTTTGTGGCGGAATGTTTGGTTTGCCAACAAAATAAAGTTGAAACAATTAAGACACCGGGTCTATTACAACCTTTATCCATTCCAAGCCAACGTTGGGAGGAGGTTTCAATGGATTTTATCACAGGTTTACCCAAGTCTGAGGGAAAGAGTGTCATCATGGTGGTAGTTGACAGACTTACCAAGTATGCACACTTTTGTGCATTATCACATCCATTTAAAGCCAGTACAGTTTCTACTGCATTTATGGAAACAGTTCAAAAGCTACATGGAAACCCAAAGATTATTGTAAGTGACAGAGATCCCATTTTCACTGGAAATTTTTGGACAGAATTATTTTCTTGTCTTGGTACTCAGTTAGCTCATAGCTCATCTTATCATCCTCAATCTGATGGGCAAACTGAGATAGTAAACAAATGTTTGGAAGGATATCTTCGTTGCTTTGTATCTGATAAACAGACACAATGGGTCAAATGGTTGCCTCTGGCTGAATGGTGGTATAACACTTCCTTCCATACAGCAACAAAAATGACCCCATTTATGGCACTTTATGGGTATCAACCACCATCCATCACATCATATTTAAGAGAAAATTCTAAGGTTCAGGCAGTGGAACATCACATCGAACATCAACAACAAGTCCTCCAACTCTTAAAGGATAACCTCGTGTTGGCACAAAATAGAATGAAACAACAGGCAGATCAACATCGCAGTGAAAGAAGTTTTGATGTAGGTGATTGGGTATTCCTACGGCTACAACCATATAAGCAAATGTCCCTAAAGCAAGCTAAGAAGGATAATAAATTATCACCAAAGTATTATGGTCCGTACAAGGTGTTGCAAAAGATTGGTACTATGGCATACAAATTGGAGCTTCCTGCAGCTTCTCGATTGCACCCAGTTTTCCATGTTTCATGTTTAAAGAAGGTTATAGGCGACAAGCTCCCAGTTCAAACAATATTGCCAGAACTTGACGAGGAAGGAAAAATTATATTGGAACCGGAAGCAGTCACAGAAACAAGAACTCGACAGCTACGAAATCGATCAATTTCAGAGTATCTTATCAAGTGGAAGAACTTATCCGCTGAAGATTCCACATGGGAGGATGAGAATTTTATGCAGAAGTATCCAGAACTACTCAAGCGTTGAGGACAACACTTTTTTGAAGGAGAGGGGCATGTTGGGTCCCTATAATACTAGTGATTACCCCATTACTATTGTAGTTATACCCCTTATTTATATTGTTGTGCCCCTATTACCCCCATATTGTTATTTCTGTGCCCCATAGAATCCCTCTATTGTTATTTTTGTGGCTTTATATTATTATTGTTAGGTCGGCTGGATTATATTGTGACTCCTTAGACTCCTATATATAGAAAGGAGGTTTTGTCATTTGTATCATCCAAGAATCGTTCATTTATGTAATGTAAAGGAGGTTGCCCCCTCGAAGAGGCTGAATTCTAAGGCGTTGATCTATCTTTTCTATCTTTTCTTGAGCTGGTTTCATAACAGTTGGGATGGGAAATGTCATAATTAAAATGTATGATGATATAGTTAGAACATTAACTAATTATAGAAATGTACCTAAGTTGAGAAAGAATTCGATTTATTTGGGAGTATTGGACTCAGAAGGTTATAAGTTTACAGGTCAAGGTGGAGTGTTAAAAGTTTCAAAGGGGGCTCTGGTTGAAGGAAGAAAATATCATAAACCTTTATAGACTTAAAGGAAGTACTCAAGTTAGTGAGGCAGCAAATGTATCTGAGATGGAATAAGAAGATACTCACCTATGGCATCAGTGGTTATGCCACATGAGCGAAAAGGGTCTTCAGGTACTGATGAATCACAAATTGCTTCCAAATTTGAAATCCTTGAGTTTGGATTTTTGCAAACATTGTGTATATGGAAAATAATGTAAATATAAATTTAAAACCGTAAGTCATAATAGTAAAGGAATTTTGGACTATATTCATTATGATCTTTGGGGACCATCTCTTACAATATCTTATGGAGGTGCATCTTACTTCATAACATTTATTGATGATTACTCCAGGAAAGTCTGGGTCTATATGTTAAAAAGAAAAGTTGATGTATTTAATGTCTTTAAACAATTTAAAGATATGTTGAAAAGAAAATAGGCAAATCAATTAAATGTTTAAGAAATGACAATGACAGTGAATTTACTTCCTTAGAATTTGAACAATATTGCAAGGATGAAGAGATTGTTATACATAAAACAATTGTCTATACTCCTTAGCAAAATGGCATTGCTGAACGTATGAATTAGACTCTTATGGAAAGATCTAGAAGCATTATTAATAATGATAACCTGCAGAAGGAGTTGTGGGTAGAAGCAATATCTACTACTTGTTATTTGGTAAACATATCACCTTTAGTTGCCATTAATTGTAAAATTCCTGAAGAAGTTTGGCCGAGTAAGTCTTGTGATCTTTCACATTTAAGAATTCTTGGTTGTGATACCTATGCTCTTATTCCAAATAATCAATATTCTAAGTTAGACCTAGAAAAAAAATGTTATGTCTTTGTTGGATATGACTATGTGGTGAAAGGATACAGGTTGTTGGATATTTTCCATTTAAAATCATAATTTTTAATTAACATATGATTTATATAATATTTTGTTATTTATTTTAAATTTATATATTTATTGTCCACGGGGTCTTGTCAGGTGCTTTGCTAAGGCACTCCTTAATGTGAAGTCACCCGTTCAATTCCCTGACATGATGAAGATGTAGATTAACATTTTTTTAATTAATTTTGAACCATATTTATCTAATGTTTAAAGTTTTCACTTAGTGAAAATAAATAAAAATAAAAATAAAATAAAATACATATTTATTTTAGTTTGAACCAGACAAAGTGTTAAACATTACAATATCTCTACCATAATGGGGCTGGAGAGCACCTCTCCACTCAATTTTAAAAAAAAAAGTTATATATGTACAAACAAACACACCCTGATAATAAATTAACAAATTTATTTTTTTAATTAATTTTGAACTATGACTATCCAATGTTTTTAACAAACACAAAACTTAACTAATATTTGATACAATATGTTTTATATTTTTTATTTTTTATTTGTTAAATGAAGTATTACTTTGTCATTATTCATTTTAATTGATGCAAAATTATATATTATTCAGAATCTGATTTAAGTAGTGGATTTTTTTAATATAGAAAAGTAAGTTATGATAGACATTCACTTTCATGAATTGAAAAGCAATATAGTAATATTTAGATCAAATAAATTATTATAAACATTAAAACCAAATTTGACAATGCTATATTTAATTTTCAACTAATATATTTAAATAACTAAATATACTAAAATAAAATAAAATACAATAATATTTTCTACCATAAAATTAATATAGACTTAATTATCATAGTAAAGTTACTTAATTATTCATTCATGTACATTGTGTTTATAAAAGAAATTTAAATTTAAATTTAAATCTCAAAATAACACATTGACTAATTCAAGAATACAAATTTTATTCATCTTTCTGAATAACAAACATAGTTATGAAAGTTATAAGAATTGCAACAACTTTGCATACAAGGAACCATATAACTCAAACCAAAATATCTCGAGGTTTCAAAAGTATTTTGACATTTCTAAGGGTATACCCTATAACCCAAACTAAAATATCTCAAGGTTCTGAAATATCTTGACATTTTTAAGGTTATATTTTGATTGACTTAAAGCAAGTGCATTTTATAATTCAGTATGAGAGCGATGTTTAATGTCCATGTTTAAAAGTGATATGGCATATGAAATAAGTTGATCCAAATTAATATTAAAAAAAAATAGTATAAATCTACAATATATAGATTTAAGTAATCAAATAATTGTATGGAGGGGGGCTTTTGTCCCATAAACAAGGGTCTCATACATCAATTTGGTGTCTTGTTAGGTCCCATATATATATATATGTGTGTGTGTGTGTGTGTGTGTGTGTGTGATATTTTAATAGCAATCTTTTACGCACTGAGAGATTAGCATCTCAATATTTTTTATCCATCATAGTGTCGTTAGACATAAGGATCCTAAAGAACTTAGTCTAGGATTATAGTTTATGTCGTAGATATATACTTAGTCTTCTAAAATAAATAATTTAAATTACATGATACATCTAATTTCTTAAGATAAATAATTAGAAGAGTATATAGATTCATCATTTATTATACATGAAGACTTGTCATATTCACATGATTATGCATTAAAATGTCCATATCAAATTTAGTGTAGGAAACTAGAAAGACGAGCTTATTTATGCGATCTTCTTCTTATGTGAGAGTCATGTTGAGTTTGTAAGCTCTTGTATGAGTAATATAAATTTTATTTAACTTGACTAATTAACGCTTTATATAAGAATGCATCATCATCATAGTGGTATCATAGCTTTATGATGTGGATGGTGAAGAGGAGATTCAAATGTCGAAGAATTTGAAAAACTCCACAAACTTTGAAGTGAACGTATGTCATGCTAGTTGCCCAATTTTGTTAAAGAAAAAAAAATGTTATAAATTTATGTTAATCTATACATTCAAATAGTACTTATGTAGATTGGAAAATTTTACAACTAAGGGAAACTCTATTGGCAATGACGATGTTATTAAGTATTATGTAAACTCTGAGGTTCGAGGTTCAAATCCCCTCAATTAACCTATGTTTATAAAAGGGGTGTACATAGCACCTAACACCTAGAGGCTCTCTCTCTCTCTCTCTCAGGGGTGAGCTTATGTTGTGGCCACAACCCCCCATAATATTTTTACACAAAATATGGGGACCCTCTAGTTTTGTAAATCTCCCTTCTTTGACATTTTGATGACTCGTGATTCCTTTGGTCTTTATCACTTGCCTTTTGGACTTTTGACATATCCTTCGTAATGGTCATTATGATTTTCATTTCGCTTGTTGGATTGTTTTTCTCTCTTCTCCATCCTTCACATTCATGACGACGTTCTTTCAGTGGCCTTGAGAAGGCAATGTGGCACCTTTGGTTGCCACATCACCTCATGTCTTGCTTTTATTTTGCTCGATCGATGTCTCCTCCACATCAATTGCCATATCACTTCATGTTGCGGCCTAAGGTCTTGCATGATCAATTGTTGCTTGGTCCTCTTCTACTGCTTGATTTGGCGTGTACCTACATCAAAATAAGGGCTTAAATCATGTAAATATATATATTACTTTTTATTTTAGAAATTTGTAAAATATGTAAAGACTACTTATATTGATTAATTAATTTTATATGTTACTTAATTCAATTAATTTTTATTTTAATCATTTTTTTATAATTTATAATTTTAATTAATTAAGACTTAATAAACTTATAATTATATTGTATATAATGTAATCTTTGTTAACAATTTATACTGTTATGTATATATTATATTTACGTAAGACGTTTCCTTTGAAATGAACTCCCCTCCCCGACCATGTGTCCCTTTATTTACCTTTGATTCATGTGTTAGATGATATAAAGAGCCTCCTAATGAAATTCCAATTCCTTATCACATATGATAGACTTAGAGTACAATTAGAGTACTAGAAAAATAAGCGGCAAAAAGGCCCAGGTATGGGAGGCAACAAGGTGCCAAGAGGCAGATAGGTTGTAAACTCTGAAGAATAATTACAGCAGCAGTCTCTGCAAGGCTTCTTCGGGTTGGGGTCCGTGTAAGGGAGGCAACAAGGTGCCAAGAGGCAGATAGGTTGTAAAATTTGAAGAATAATTACAACAGCAATCTCTGCAAGCCTTCTTTGCGCTGGGGCCCCGGTATGGGCGGTGACATCAAATCCCTAGGGTGGTGCTCGATTGTTTCGAAAAATTTTAACGGTTTGGTGCCGTAGGTGGAGGATGTCGTGGTGAAGGTGGACTGTGTGATATATGGAGAGGAGAACGGGGGTTTGAGCCGCAGGAGCAGGGGATTTATAGGTATTTTGTGAAACTTGTGATCGGTAGTATAGTTAAGCCCTTATAAGCATTACAACAGATCATCGGGATAAAGAAAGTAGTTCTTGCCGAGGTTTCACATCATTCCCCTGGCGAGGTGTTGAAAAACTTCAAGGAGATTCAAAATCTTCACATTGAGTTTCCCAGCAGAGAACTTGGCATTGGGGACAGTGTGTTGTTGAGGTGGAGAGTCGAATTTGGTTGTACGCTTGAGTGCTGCGTGATATTGGGATCCACATCGTATCTATGTGAGAACAATTCAAGGAAAAATCTTCGTTCCGCTATTCGAAGAACGGAGGAATCTATCCAGAGTTTGGATGATAATGGCAGTATACCAGAATCATTCTACACGGATGTCGGTTGAAGCTGAGAGTAGTTTGGACCATAATCTCGTTAATTGCAGCTTCTGCAAGGCATTATTTGTTACAACAGATAATTTTTTATCATCCAACGCTTCAGAATCTCATTCTCACCGATGCAGATGGACAGGGGATGCTCTGTATGGGGAAAGAATAGTTGCGGGAGTTCAGGGACAAGCCGCTAGCAGCCTTAATTGCATTAAAAAGGAGATCAAGAGAGTTAAATATGGCGACATTAGTTTTTGACTAGACTCCAAAGGTATTTTGTTACACGAAACAACCTTCTTGAGATGTATAAGTAGTCTTGGGGAGGTTTCTGCTAATGTGATTTACACAACTTATATGTTGCCATAGCAAACTTGTTTGTGAATGCATATTTCTGGTAAATTTGGAAGCTTTTCTACCGCAGTTGGCCTATATTTGTACCTGCATTAAACATGTGATGCTTATTAAATTTGGCAGAACAGACTAAACTAATCAAAACCCCACTCAAATTTGACAGAACAGGCTTAAAGAATCACAACCTCATTAAATTGGTCAAGGCCTATTTCAATTTTGAAATCACGCATATTCAATTGGCATCTATCTTGTTCCAAGCATGAAATTGCATGGAATCCATTAACTTAGTAGTATAGGCTGCTTTACTTTTACCCCATGATATGTTCATTCTATAGAGAATCCAAATGAGGAATGCATGGATAGTAACCGAGATATTGCCACCAATCACAAAAAGTTTTTTTTTTTTCTTCTCACAATCGTTCTCAATACTCTTTGCATGCATTGAATTCAAACATTTAGTTTATTTAATGTTTGCAAATCAAGAACTTCAGGTTGGAAGATGTTCTCTGTTACACTGTAATTTTTGTACGTCATAATGTTGTTTCAAAGTTAACGAGACAAACTGGATAGAATCATCAAAGGTTTTGGCTCTACTTAAACATTTGCAAGAGCTCAAGGCCTTAGGTCTGAAAGGTGTTGTCTTCGGCCAGTGGACTTATTTTCTAGACCTGTTGCAGATACCTCTTAGAAGGTAGGGAATTTTTTCTGTTACTTAGTTATTTATTTTTATTTTTGTTATCTGTTTATTAGGTTATTATTTTATTACCTGATAAAGAGAAATCTGAGTTATTGGTAGTTATGAATATATAATTTGGAAATAGGATACAGCACGCAGGCGAATGAATAATCCATATTGTTTTACATTGAGCTCCCAACACTTTATTTCATTCGTAATGTTAGGTTTATGGATAAAAATTTAATTGCATTAAAAAGGAGATCATGAGAGTTCAATCTGGTGACATTAGTTTTTGACTAGACTCCAAAGGTATTTTGTTACATGAAACAATTTTCTTGAGATGTATAAGTAGTCTTAGAGAGGTTTCTGCTAATGTGTTCTACACAACTTATATGTTGCCATAGAAAACTTGTTTGTGAATGCATATTTCTGGTAAATTTTGAAGATTTTCTACCGCAGTTGGCCTATATTTGTACCTGCATTAAACGTATGATACTTATTAAATTTTACAGAACAGACTAAACTAATCAAAACCCCATTAAAGAATCACAACTTCATTAAATTGGTCAAGGTCTATTTCAAATTTGAAATCATGCATATTCCATTGGCATCTATCTTGTTCCAACCATGAAATGACAAAGACAGAATGAATGGCTACTTTGCTAAATATAGAAATATTTTTACCAGTGGATTAGGTACCAAACCCAATGCCTCTACGGCAACTTGGGCTGCTACATCCTCAGCAGCCTTGCGCTTCTTGACATCTGACCGAGAATAAACGTATATGATCCCATTGAGAATAACAGATGAACTGAATTTGGGGTCATGGGCAGGCCCTTCTTGTGTAGTCTCGTAAACAGGCTTGGGCAGCAACTCTTTCTTCACATATTCCTCCAACTGGCTCTTGAACATTATAATGTCCGTCATACCTGAAATCCCTGTAAGAGAACAGACAAATTTACGAACCATGCTAAAATAGGAAAATAGAATAAATACTTCAGGTGTTCACCTCCTTTGGTAATGGAAATATGGTAAGAGAAACCATAATTTACACAGAAAAACCATAATTTAAACAAGCAAACAGAATTTCACCTCTTTTGGCGATGGAAATTTGGTCTCACTTCACTTCAGGATCTGTCCACTTCAACCTCTCCGAAGACTACTCTTGTGTCTTATTATAATGTTATGACAATGCATTATATAATAAGGATAAGCGGGTCAATTCACTAAGTTGGGTTAGGCAGCTTGGGTTAAACTCGTTATTTCTTGTATTTGGGGTTAAAATAACCAATTTGACTAGTTCAGATCAAATTGCAAGTGGAGATCGAAGGGCTGCATTTATGAAAATAAATACTTTCCTTCTCATGGCGTAGAGGCTGACCGGCTGAGTGGTCAATGTACTGAAAATTTAATAAGTGCTAATTTACGTTTTTTAAACTGAATTTGATTTTACATAGATTTGGGTAAAGACTCCATTATTTATTATATTAAGAAAGTGTCTCTGTAAAGACTCCATTATTTATTATATTAAGAAAGTGTTGGTAATATCTAAGGTTGTATTTAGCAAGAATACTATATTTTTCTTTTTAACTCTGAACATGTCATTCATATATATATTTAAGTTGAAGATTGAGAGTGAATGGGTGCACTGTCAAGGTACTTTTTGGGATAGGTTACTCATTAATTGACTTTAGCGTACTAAAAAAAGATAATTATGGATTTAAGATGAATATAAGCTGGTTCAATTTTTTTTTTTTTTTTAAACCTTATCACTTAGCTATGTATGTATGTAATTATTTATTTTTTGATGATGATGCTCAAGATTTGTGGATAACTATGTGTTCTCAATGAGATGCACATTGTTACATTTTTCTTTGGATCATTTTCTATAGGGTTGGACACACTAATGAACAAATCTAGGCCCTTCAATAGGGAAGTGATGGTACACTTTTTCTTTGGAAGTTTAATGGATTAATTATGAGGGAGTAAGAGTGGAGTATTATTTTATCTTCAACAATCTACTCTAAGTGGTTTGCACGTTTGTTAGATAGTTTCATTTCACTCTTAAATAAAAGAGGCTGCAAACAAGAAATTTTAAAATCTTAATTGAAAGCATGATATACAATTCAATTTGTAGCTTTGGTTGTTCACAACTTTTCTTCAATTGTGCCTTGGTGACATATCTCTTACATGGACACTTTTCAAGGTTACAAAGAGCCTTTGCGCATATTACGAAGGTCTCTATTCTATGGAGGATGAGATCCAAAGAGCCTTTGCGCATATTACGAAGGCTTCTATTCTATGGAGAATGAGATCCTTACGAAGGCTTCTATTGCTTCTATTCTATGGAGAATGAGATCCTTACGAAGGCTTCTATTCTATGGAGAATGAGATCTATTGCATCTATTTTATGGAGAATGAGATACTTACGAAGGCTTCTATTCTATGGAGAATGAGATCTTGGACCTATGCAAAGATTATCGTTTTCTTCCCTTTATTAGTTAGTGCCTTAGGGCATTTACCGTTTTCTTCCCTTTATTAGTTAGTGCCTTAGGACATTTACCATTTTATTCCCTTTATTAGTTAGTGCCTTAGGACATTATAGTTTCCTCTTACATTGCCACATTTCATGTTTGTAAAAGAGTCACCACTAGTGTTAGTAAATAAATGTTCAATGGTTGGTAACATTTTTTGCAAGCACTTTTGTTATCTATTTACTTTTAAATTATTTTTTTTAGTATAAATATTTTGTGTTTGGTTTACAATAGATATTATGAACACATAATTGCTGGTAATCACCGAGAGGGCAAGTTAATCCTTTAAGAGACTCTTTGAATTTTCAAAAAATACCCAACAAAATATTCATCATATGAAGCAATGAGATTAAAGAACAACACTAGTGCATTTATATATCAACAGTTTATGAGTGATACAATTTCAATCATTAACATTCACCACCATAATGCAAATGGTAATAACTAAGTTGTCTTTAAATACTTGCATAAGATATCTAATATCAATGTGACAATATATATCCACCATGTTATACATAATTGATTAGATTGAGTCTATGAAAATTGGTAAGATCACTCAAACAAAGGTCATGAGATGAGATAAAGATAAGATAATTTTAATGTCCAATCTATGTTTGACACTCAAATCAACACCAAAATGAAAAATTCCAAATGGAAAATACAACAGGGGTATATTTTCTCAGGAACTACCTAACCTATATAAGTGTTTTCCTCTAACAAACCCTTACCTGAAATTAAACATACATGAACACTAAACCAATATGGATGGGAGAAGAAAAACTAACAAGGGAAAAACCTTTTCTTAAGCTTGTCAATTGTGTTCTTCCCTTCATTTTGGGAAATGGCTATGACACTATCAGTATTAATATGATAAAAATTCCATTTGGAGCTAGAAGGTAAAGAGAAATCAATTACATTATGCCAAATTTATAGATTCTATAACCTTTCCAACATGAGTTTCCTCTTAATCTTCAAAGATGTTCTTTCAAGTTTCAATAAACACATATTTCATAGACTTCGAATAAATACAAGTAATAGATTACATCAGATAAGATAAATGATATTGACATTCTATAAACTTTCCAATATGGTTTTCCTCTTAATATTCAAAGATGCTCTTTCAAGTTTCAATAGACACATATTTCATAGACTTTAAATAAATACAAGTAGTAGATGACATGAGATAAGATAAATAATATTAACATTCTATAACCTTTCCAATATGGGTTGCCTCTTAATATTCAAATATGCTCTTTCAAGATTCAATAGACACATATTTCATAGACTTTGAAGAAATACAGGTAGTAGATGACATTAGATAAGATAAATGAGAAAGTAGAATCAATAATAAGCACCTTTAGGCATCCCTAGGGCTAATCCAAAATCATAAACCAAGCTAAACTAATTAATACATAAGGAAGGCAAAGAAGATTAAGGTCAAATATAAAGGATTGAGAATTGATACTTTTAAATGACTTCCTTGAGGGTAGGATTTAAAACTGGAAACTAAATATGCTCCCATCTTTTCAAAAGTAAAAATCCCATATGTTTCTCCTTAGAATTCAATGAATTTGCAAAATTATTTAGAACACTAAGGAGGAGTAATCACAATTTTGACTTGATGAAAAGGTACATGGAACTTGGAAATTTTCTATTAAACCCTCACTCTTTCAAGAAATAAGACCATATAATGCTGGTCTAAATCAACAAGAGAAGGATTTATTGAGGAAAAAAACTTTAGGATATTTAATATACTACTCACAAACAAAAACATTACATAAACCCCATTCACAATCAACATTTTAATAGAACTTGAATCCATACTATACATGCTCCTTTGAACATGACTTCATAGCACATAAATTATTATCCTTAGCTTCTAATAGACAATAGAAAACCATTATTAGAGGCCCCAAAATGCTGACAATTATTCAACATTAGTTGGAGACTTTGAACTCACTAAATATATACTTGAATTTACAGATGCTTAAAATCGCTCAAATCTCCCCACATGCCTTAAATTCCTCAAATTTGTCACAGGTCTTCAAAATTTTTGGGAAAAATATTATTCTCAGCTATAAAATCACTCAAATCCTCTCTACCAAGGGCATTTTTTTTAGTCAAGATGTTGCATACAACCATCAGTTTCTGGTTACAACTTTGTCAATTCAACTTATTGGATAAACCCAGTCAATCAGAATGAAGATATTGATTCTATGTTGTGGAGCAATTACCAAATGCAATTGTGCTATAATTGTATTCATTAATGAGAAACACTCGAATTTGTGGAAATGAATATAGGATAATTGCTTTCAAAGTTAGCCTCTTTGACTGGAACTCATGGCCAAATGTTTGGACTCAAGGCATTAAGCATGTCATATTCATGGTTGCAAATCCAAGTGGCTTGTGAGTATGACTAAAACATGAGTGTGCCTACTTCAGACTAGGGAGTCACCAAAGGGCCAAATTCAATTTTTTATGTAAGTTTATGGAGGTCATTGTAAACCTATTGTAAAGTTGGTATTTATTTATCACTCGACATTTCTAAGTGTAGAGACAATAATTTATATTAAAAAGGAAACAATTCCAAATAGAAAACATTTAGATCACAATAACATATCACATCTCTCTTCATCTATTCTCTTCTTCCATATGCTACCGACTTACGACGTTTTCTTTGCAACATCTGGTGCAAATGCTAGTATATTATGTTATGTATATATTATATTATATATGCCCATTATGTTCAACGCGGTGTTTTACTAAACCACTGCATAGTGGATGAGAATG
Source organism: Pinus tabuliformis (assembly GCA_031772625.1). NCBI lineage: Eukaryota > Viridiplantae > Streptophyta > Pinopsida > Pinales > Pinaceae > Pinus > Pinus tabuliformis. The sequence continues at coordinate 435,806,135 of CM062810.1, read as the reverse complement.
ACTCAATCGAGGAAGGGCAACGCATAATCATAGAGATCAATTTGCTAATTCAGGTTGAGTTCGTTGCTCATAATTTTAGGGGACGATCAATTTTGCATTTTCTCGAAAGTTCAAGAGCGAAAGAGGCACTGGTTCAGAAGCATTTTTTAAACAGAATGCATGCTTTGTTGAAGAGTGCACCAGATCGTAATCGCCAGGAGATCGATCCACACTAAAGAGGTATTCATGCTACAGAGAGGGGCTCCACTATAAATTATACCACTATAATTATCCACTATTTTGCAGTTATAGGAAGAGAGTTAAATTTTAGAAGAGATGGAGGGAAGAGCACTATTGCAATCTCTGTATCTCAAAAGTTTTTTGACTCTCTTTTGAATTTAAATGGAGAGTTTGATTTATGTGCAGAATTCAAGCACTATAGTATTTATCATGTTCATGAATATAAATAATTGTGTGTACTCGTTTCATTTTTGTTTGACGAGTATAACTATTTCATTTCATAGCACTAATGCTGTTATGAGTTTCTCATGTTTATTTTATGCCTTGTCAAGTTAATTTACATGTTTTACAGAAATGGATCTCAATCATGGCATGACATTTAAACAAACTTATTTTCACTGAAGTAAATAGCTAACTATTTACTTAGTGATGGATCAGTTTGGCTCCATTGATGTTTCTTCTATTGGACTATTCCAATAGTTGTAACATAATATTTCATTTCAAATACAATTATGTTGAATAACTATTTAGTGATTATTCATCAAATGGTTACTCACGCATATTTGTTTTCTCAAGTGACCAATCAACTGAACTAATTCTCTGATTGGTAGACTTTATTTCCACCCTAAATTCAAACTGATCTCCCCTCTCAATCAGTATGTAATATTTTCTCTCTTGATTAAGGGTAAAACTAACTTTCTCTTAGTCAAGATAATTTTTTTTTCTATCCACCTTCATCATAGAATAGGATTGCATTTGCATTCATTTTTATATAATGATTTGGATAAAGTCCTCTTTTACGAAGGAAAAACCTTATAGTTTGATCTTGATCTTTCATTTAAATCATTAAAATATCAAGCTAAAGGGACTGTAGAATATATGTACATAATTAGTGATCTTTAACATATGACATTTTAACATTTGATTATAGAGTTACTTCTAACATTTAATTATTAAATGGGATTAATATTTACAATTTAGAATTAACATATAGAGAGATATCATATTGTTAAAGATTATACATATAATAATACAATTGCATTAATGTTACTATAATTTAGTATTACTATTATTTAGATGTAATACTAACATATATTATATTAGAGCAACTCTTGAAATTTCTAAGTATTACCCGTTAGAAATTTTATATGTATTCTATGGTTTATTTCTCCTAGTTAATTACAAACAAGTTATTTAATCATATAAATACTGAAATAAACACAACACAGTCTCAACCATCTACAGATCAACAACTGAAAGAAATAGCAAACGCACAAGTGACACCATTGTTTTTGGACAACTCGTCCCTGGAAAAACCCAACTTGGGAAAACCGGTGCAGCAATTATGAGGGTTATATTATTATGTAGTCTTTCTGAGTACAACTGGGTGCCAAACTGGCTCACCTGACAAAGAAAATAATCTGGTAGTAATACCTCTCTATTTAGAAGCAGATATTCGGAAAGTCTGCCTCATGAAACCCTCTCCAGCACAATCTGAAGCTCAGTGTCAACCCTCCTGGCCTCTACGTTAGCCCTTTGAGGCTCTGTGCAGCCTCTAAGGTCCTCTGTGTCGCTCCTGCAACCTCTGCATGGATGACGCAAGCCCTTCTAGCCTCTGCGTAGTCGCTTTTGCCTCTACGTGGCTCCCTCTGGCTCAACGTCTGCCTCTCTCTGCTTTTGTGCTGGTCTCTTGGCACTATATTTGCCTCTCTATCTCTTACTCATTTCACCTCACTGCAATTGATCACTGATTCGATTTCTCTTAGCAAACCCCGCTCTAAAAAATCGAATGACTGATCACTCTGGTGTATTCTCCAACTTACCCTCAAGCCTCCTCGTATACTTTTCCTGTTGGTCCTTCAACAACCAAGATTACATCTCTAACCAATGGCTAAGATTATATTTGGCTTGATCCATGTCATTTAGAACCTTGTAACCCAGTTTTATATTAATACCCATTAATATAAAATTTTTCCGAAGTTTAGACTTAGGAACTCCATTAAAAATATTAATTATTTTAATATCTTCTAAACCCGGTAGAATCTGCCCAAACCATTTCTGGGTCTTGGAGATATCATGTGCTTTAGCCTCTCCACAAATTTTCATGGCTAGAGCACATATAATGCTACCCCAAATCAACACTCCTGCTTAGCGAGGACTATGCTCTAACAATACTCTACACTGAGCATCACTTTGATTATATGACACCGGTACTTGTGCTGATGCTAGGCCTCCCCGCCCAACATCCTCTGCACTGTTGCATCATGTACTGTTGCCCATGGCCCTGCCACTACCACTGCTGCATCTGTACAACATCTCTCTCTGCATCTGTGTTGTTGTTGGTCCTTTCTCCCAACACTACATCTGCACTGCAACCCCTTCTCATCATGCTGCATCGTGCTACTGCTAACCGCTACTACACTGCAACTCAGTTACTAAGAAGTAATTGATCCAACCAACTACTGACATCCCTATCAAGCTAGAAACACTCCCGATGCTAAAGCTCTCTCTGTCGTTATCTCGTGCTCCCTCTACTGCCTCTACGCTACTGCAACAACTCCCTACCTCTTGCACCGCTGCAAAACTCTTTGTGCCATCCTGCACTGTTGCAGCCTCCTCCATGCCTCTCACACTGCTGCAACCCTCTCTGCGCTGCCTAGGGCTACTGCACTGTAGCACTCTCTGCCGCTCCATCCGCATCCCTTTCTACCGACATCTTCTATCCTCCTACTTCTCACTTCGGGGCTGCCGTAGCCAGGTATAATCCAAGAGTTTGGGTACATCAAGAATCCTACCGCTCATCGCCTGTAGTCTTCCTAACTACATCTCCATGTCTCCCCACCTCTTCTCTAGAGGTACATGAGAACTCATGGCACAATCATCATCCTCTTCTACCTCCTTTTTTGCCTTCGTTGGCATTGCCTTGGAGTCAGACGTCTCTCCCTTATTCTTCTTCCTCGGAAACTGGTTCGCATAATGCCCCAGTTCCCCACAGTTGAAGCACTTTATCCTGGAGAGGTCATTTTTCTTCCTCTTCTCCGGCTTCCCCGCAGATGCTAGAGCTGCATCCTCTTCCTCCTCTTTCTTGATCCAGACTCCTTTGCTGCTACTTCTCGTCTTGGACAACCCTCTAATCTCTTCTTAGCAAAGAGCTACCCATAATTCTTCCCAATCTAGAAGATTCGCCTAGAATACTCTGGACAAATGTCTCCCACTCCTTGGAGACTGCATTTAGGGCGGTCCTCACCATCAACTTCTGATCCGGCGTGGCCCCTATTGAAGTCAGTTTGTCCCGGATCTCCTTCAATCTACCAAGGAAGTGATCTATCTGCTCCCCCTTCTGCATCTAGTATGACTGCAAATGATTCTCTAGTAACATCTTCATCTGCACAGAAGTCTGCTGGTACAATGTCTTCAAGGCGTCCCACATTTCCTTTTTTGTCTCCTTCTCGACAATATGTTGGACCACATGATCCTTGACCCCATCAAGGATTATGCATTTCGCCTTGGCCATTGCTTCCTCGTACTTTTCATTGTCAGCTGGGTCAACTAGGATAGCCATTTTTCTCAAGGTGAAGGCCTTGATGCGATGTCTATCTAGAATGGACAGGATCCTGGCCTTCCAAACGACAAAGTTGGACGCCCCGTCCAGCTTGTCTTGATCCCTCAGTCCATTCATGGCCATCTCTCTGCTCTTCCTTGTGACTCCTCTAATTCTCTACTTCCCTCTGGATGTTCTCTCTTCAACTCCCTCTGAGTCTGTACTTCCCGTCTGGAAGTTCTCTACTAGACTCCCTTTGAGTCTCGATTTCCCTCCTGGAAATCCACCTACCAACCATCAAGTCGCACCTCTTCAATCTCCTATGCACCTGCAACACTGATATGGATTTCCTGGCTAGAAATCCGCTTAGGTAGAGACTCCCTCTACCTTGGTTTTGCCCCATTAGGTATTGTTCTGTCTCAGCAGCAACAACACCCCACCAGCTTCACACCCCGCAATCTGCGCATAGCTTCCTATGCCCCAGCAACTGAAGGACTAAGCGTCAAGGCTCTGCGCAATCTCGACACTAGCTGAAATGCTCCCCTAGTCAACTGCGTCAACCCTCCTGGTCTATGTGTGGCTCTTTGTGAGCTTTTTCTACTCTCAGCCTCTGCTTTGGCCTCTCTTTGGCCCTAACTGATGACGGAGTTCCTCTGCATCAGCCCTTCTCTGCTACTTTCTGCAAGGAACATCTTTTGTCACTTGAGATAGTTGTTTCTGCTGCAAATGCTCTACTTCAGCTGGTTCCTTTAGCTCTCCTGTGATCTGCAACGCTCTGATACCATGTTGAAATTTCTAAGTATTACCCATTAGAAATTTTATCTGTATTCTCTGGGTTATTTTTCCTACTTGTTAATTACAAACAAGTTATTTAATCATATAAATACTGAAATAAACACAATACAGTCTCAACCATCTACAGATCAACAGCCGAAAGAAATAGAAACACACAAGTGACATCATTGTTTTTGGACAACTCGTCCCTAGAAAAACCCAACTTGGGAAAACGATGCAGCAATTCTAAGGGTTATATTATTATGCAGTCTTTCTGAGTACAACTGGGTGCCAAATTGGCTCACCCGACAGAGAAAATAAGATGGCAGTAATACCTCTCTATTCGGACGCAGATATTTCGGGAAGTCTGCCCCACGAAACCCTCTACAGTACAATATGAAGCTTAACATCAGCCCTCCTAGCCTCTGCGTCAGCCCTCTGAGGCTCTACGTAGCCTCTATAGCCCTCTGCATCACTCCTGTAGCCTCTGCGTGGATGACGCAGGCCCTTCTGGCCTCTGTGCAGTTGCTTCTGCCTCTGCGTGGCTCCCTCTGGCTCAACGTCTGCCTCTCTCTACTTCTGTGTTGGTATCTCGTCACTGTCTCTCCCTCTTGGTCTTGTACTCACTGGCCCTCGCTGCAATTGATCACTGATTCAATTTCTCTTAGCAAACCCCGCTCTAAAAAATCGAATGACTGATCACTCTAGCGTTTTCTCCAACTGATGCTCAAGCCTCCGCTTATACTTTTCCTGTTGGTCCTTCAACAGTCGAGATTACATCTATAACCAACGACTAAGATTATATTTTTCTTGATCCATGTCATTTAAAACCTTCTAACCCAGTTTTATATTAATACTCATTATTATTTTATTTTTCCTAAGTTTAGACTTAGGAACTCCGTTAAAAGTATTAATTATTTTAATATCTCCTGAATCGGGTAGAATTTGGCCAAACCATTTCTGGGTCTTGGAGATCTCATGTGCTTTAGCCTCTCCACCAAGTTTCATGGCTAGAGCACATCCGATGCTACCCAAATCAACAGAAACAACATTGACATAGAATGAATTATTGACTTTATGTTAATACAGTAGTACAATATTATATTAGAATTACATAGTTATTTTGTAGTTAATTAATATTATATATAGTTTAGTATTAATATATAGTCAAATATATGCATATATAATAGGTTAATATTTAGTAGTATATGATAGGTTATAACATTAGGTGATAATTTATACAAATCAATTTGATCTAACATAAGAATAACAATTAATATTAACTTAACATAGTGTCATAAGGCTAGCATTAACAATACTTAATATAACTTAGTAGGATTAGATTAGAATAACATTTAATTTAAGCTAGGATAACCTTTAGGCTAGTCTTAGGTGACAGGGTAACTGGACTCATAACCAGTCGAAACCACCATACCAAATGGAAAATGATTTGCTCTAATGTTCCGACCGGGTGGCTTCCCCCCAATGTTGAAGTAGACATTTCGAGCCTACAACATTTTTGGCGCTAGAAGGAGGGCTTGAGCTAGTTAGCCCGTGTGAATTCTTGTTTTAACATTTTTAACTAGCTATGGCTCCTACATGCGTTCCTAGTTTGGGTCATGCTTTTAGCTTACGCAAGCGTAGTAGAGGTATGTCAAAGAAATAACTTGAATCCATATATGAGTTGCAATATGATGGTGAGAGCGACACTATTTATATTGTAGATCATGTTAATCAATTTATACATAAATGCAAATGTTTTAAAATCACTAAAGACAATGAAATTTGCAGGTTGTTTACTCCATCATGAAGAACTGTGTTTGGGAAGTGGTGCTGAGACCAAAGAGCAAGTATGTGGTTGGTTCCAGATGGATTTACAAAGTGAAGCATGCAACTAATGGGAGTATCAAGAAGTACATGACCATATTTGTGGTGAAAGGCTTCTCACAAGTAGAGGGAGTTAACTATGAGGAAACATTTTCCCCTGTGGCAAGATATTCCTTAATCAGAACCATTTTCCCCTTGGAGCCATCATCCTTGAAGAGAAAATACTTCTTTCCTTTGATGGAAGCATTGATACCATAAAATCCCACTTCCATCGGCACAATAGCACTCCTAGTGACCTCCAAAGCTGCTGTACGCTTTCCAATGGCACAAATGTCCTCTTAAACATCGTCCATAGTCTGCTCCATGTATGTTTGCTGACATAGCAATTTAACCTTAAGAAACAACTAAAAGTACATGCGTTGATGCTACACCATGTCCTCCAGTTTCAAAATGGATACAAGCATAATATGAGCAACATCCAAAAAATTATCTATGACTAAGCCGACCTCAAATATTTTTGTAGGGTCATGAGAGTTAGCCATGGATGAAGTGTGAAGGGACGCACAATTTCCTTGAACAACACAGAGGAGAGGAAGAATAGATAAGCTATAAACAACTTGAGACACCTTTGCATTACCGGAAGGTTGGGTGGTTGTAATATGGAAGGAAGATCTACTAAAACATGAGCCAAACATCCACCATAAATCTGACTCCATAATCCAAAAGATTGGTCAGACGAAGGATTGATAGGGCATCGATTGGCATCCATAAATTCTTTTTCCTTTTTGAAACATTCCTCATCATTTCCTAGGAGAGACAAACGATCTTCCACTAAGAGAGGGATAAATGGATTAGACTCCTATTTCTCGGAATGATAAAAAGGCCATCAAATTGCAATTCCAATTAATAACACAAAACAAGGAATTAATAACCGTGGGTTTTGAGAAGCAACAAAAATCAAAGTTGAGGATTTTGACCACACTACAATGGGAGAAATTTATGGACATCCATGTGCCCATTCTTGTAATGGAAGTGGAATATATCGTGACTCTATGACTTGGTTTATATATTTTCCACAAATCAAATTTATGCCTCATGAGAACATCTAAGTCCCCGCTCTTTTACATAAAGATTTCAAAATTTATACTAAGAAATAGGGTAGAAAAATTCAATTTTATCCAATTTAATTTTCCCTTGCCCAATGTTGGAGCCTTTTTTTACTAACTCATCCACTCCCACGTTCAACTCCCTCAGTATATGATAGAATTCAATCTTTTAAAATTGTGAGGCAGCATTGATCACTCTTTGAGCCATAGGGAGACATGTGGAACTTCTCAATCATCTGGCCTTGGTCATTTATCGAATGACAATCAAGGAGTCTCCATAAACTGAGAAATTAAGAATATTACTTTCTATGGCCACCTCCAAACCTTTCCAAAGTGAAAGAAACTCAATTGAATCGTCCGTTGCAGTTCCTAACCCCCAAGAAAATTTGGACAATATTTTTTCATTGAGGCTCATGAGAATCCCTCCCTCTTAGCTTGCCTCCGTGGGTTACCTATAGATGCACCACCAAATAAAAGGGAGAACTAAGGTTTCTCCAATCTCCATTTCAAGAATTCCTTTTGACTTAGCTCGAGACAAGATACTTGATTCTTAATCGGTTTTCCTTTGCCAACCGCGGATAAAGAAAATTTCCTGTCAACAATTATCTAGGCACATTTTGCTTCATTTAGATTCTTTAATTCTCAGTCACTGAATCCACAAACAATAATTGATTCAAACAATAGGGAGGAGTCTTCAGATGCCACCATCGAGGGAGACAACCTCTCATTTTTTAATATTTCTTTATTTCGCGTAAGCTAGATAACCCAATAAATGAATTTTGGGAAGGCCATCCAACAACTAATTAGAAGGGAAGAGGCCTTCTAGTTCTAAGGGTAATGACACCATTTTTCAAAAATATCGACCCATGATTCCAGGATGTGATAAAGGAAAAAATTGGGTTGAGCATGGTTCTCCAAGCCTCAAAGGGAAAAAGGGAATTGTTGGAAGAGATGGGGATAGATTCCTTAGAGAAAAAGCACAAGGCACATCTAGAGGGACCAAGAATGTTTCTTTTCTAAAAAGTTTCAGTCGTAAGGATTTTTTGATGGACTAGGGACCAACAAAAGATGTTAATTTTTAGAATGCATTCATTGTTCTAGATTTTAGACCAAATAATTTCTACTAGGAGGAGGATGGGAAAGATTTTTGACTAATAGGGAGTATCCAAGCCTAATAGAATAAGAGAGGGTCAGGATCAATGTCCAGGAATGATGATCCAATAAAGAGGATGAGATTGGAGCCATTCCTTTTAATAATTGAATAATTTTATACCATTGTGGATGGAGAATTTCAGGAAGAGGTGGCATAAACCATCCCTTCCAACGACTTGATTCATCCTAAAGATACTTTGTTAGTCAAATTTTTTAATCCCTTTCTCTTACGACCATATAGCTAATTCTTTTTATTCCTCACGGGAACCCAATAAACCATAATTACATAACGCATCCTTCCAAAGGTTGATGTGAGCATCGTTCCCAGATCTCCATCTGAGATGATTTACAATTAAGGGGGGGGAATCTTTACAAAGCTTCCAAATTTGAGAACTTGGGCCAGTCCATTGAACCTCCCCAACTCTTAATATTTGATTCTTCCAAAATTAAATGTGAATAAATGTCATCTTCCACCACTCTTTTGAATCAGATATCAGTGTTCAAATTATTTTAGATCCCATTGTTAAATTCATGAACAAAGGGTCTTTGACAACTAATCACCATTTTCTTTCAGTAAACAGACTATGTTCCATTGGACCAAATGGATTTTTTTTTTCATTCTTCCCCCTTGCCATAATATTTCCATAACATAATGCTCATTTGGGACATCACTAACTTTAGGCAATCATACCAGAGCATATATATAGCAACAATGAGGAAAGCACATATTTAACCAAATTAACCTTATCGACAACATTCAACTAGATTTCTCTCCATAATTGAATCTTTTTTTTAAATTTGGATAACATATCAGCCCAACTATCGCTACTCAGCGTTCCCAACAATATCGTAATACTCGAGTATTTGAAGAATTTCCAATTAGGTATAAGAGAAAACTGTAGAATTTTTTAAATCTCCTGAAGAGTAGAGATAGAGCAATTCCATCCAAAAAATTGACTCTTATCCTTATTGATAAGTCCTCTAGACAAATTTAGGTAAAAATTAAAGGTATGTTTGAACCTCATAGCAATTTTCTTAGATGTGCAACCCAATAAAATGGTTTCATCCGACGAATTGGGAATGGTTGACATCTTTTGTATTGGGGCTATACTTAAGCCTTTTTGTTTTCCTTCAACCATGGCTAACTCCAAATTTCTGCTTAGAGATTTAGCCACTAGGATATACAAAGGAGGAGACAAGGGAAATCCTTGTCTTAAACCCTTGGAGGCTTGAAAGAAGGAATAGGAACATTCTTTAATCAAGGGGATAAACCAACGGTTTCCAATACAAGTAGCAATCCAATTGATGAAATATTCATTGAAACCCAATTTCTTCTTAACATCAAATAAAGAGGCATGTAAGACTTTGTCAAATTCATTTTCCATATCCAAATTTATTATCATCCCTGGTTCTCCACACAATTTTCTAGGGTGAATAGCTTCTTGAACCAAAATAACATTGTCAATTATTTATCTATGCCTTATGAACCCTCCTTGATTTTCAAAAATAATTCTAGGAAGGATTTTTCTGTTCCTATTGGCTATAATCTTTGTCATAGTTTTGAATGTTGAATTACAGAGAGAAATTGGTCTAAATCTAGAGAAGGATATTGTCTTTGCTTCTTTAGGGATTAAAGTGAGAAATGAAGAATTTGTATTGCCTCCTAGCCTTCATTTCGTAATGGAAGAAATTTACATTCTTATTAGGTATTTTTTGATAGTCCCTAGGGGCTGTGTTAGGGTCGAGAGACCAGATAGCCTTGATTATCTCCTCTTCCAATGTCAGCATAGTTAGTTGGAAATTATCTATATCATAAAAAATGAAGTCAGGACAAAAAGAAATGAATGGACCTCACCTGTATCATTCTCCTTGTTCTCTGTGTATAAACTTCTAAGGAAATAATGGGCCTCCTGCTTTATCTCTTCAAAGGATTTCAACTTCGCTTGACTTTTTGGGACTATTTCCTTGACTCAATTTCTGAACTCTCTTTCCTATTCCTTCTTGTGAAAGAAGGTTGTATTTCTATTACCCACATTTAGCCATAGGATTCTGGATTTGAGACACTAATACTCTTCCTCTTGCCTCCTGAGGATTTCAATTTGTTTGCATATCCTTTTTTCTTCTTCAATAATAACCTCTAACACCTCTTCCTCTTCCATCTGATCTTGATGTGATGCAAGGTGAATGAGGAGATCATTTTTTTTTTGTCTTGGAGGTTTAAAATTAGATTTCGCCCAAGAACAAAGAGTCTTCTTAACATTATTCAATTTAGGTTCCCACATGAAAGATGAAGAGCCACTCACCGAGAGAGACAAGGCTTGAATATGTAAGTCTTTCAACCCTTCTTTGATCATCCACCCTCGGTTAAAGTGAAATGGGATATGCCCCAAAGCCTCTGGTGGATTTATTATGATAGCCACGGGACAGTGATGAAACTCCCGTCTTGCAAGAATTGACAAAAAACTATCAATGACCCTAACCAACCAATTGTTTTGGATTAGAGCTCGGTCGTAATGTGAGTGCTTCCAATTATTTTATTAGTGTACTTTTCCTTTTTTGGCACAACATCCATGAGATCCCATTCACTAAGGATATCCTCCGATCTCTCTTGAAACAGATCTTTGACATTAGATCCTCTTCGCTTCTCCATGGAGAAGAGAACATTGTTGAAGTCACCACCCACTATAGAGTCACTATGCCATTGGTTCTCATTTAACTTTATTAACGAATCCCAAAATTCCTCTTTGTCACTATAGGTAGCTGGAAAGTAAATATTGATATACAATCCCACTTCTCCACTAGTTCTGTCTTTTAGTTTAACGACTATCCAGAACCCTAATTTGCAACTACCTTTTAACATGTTCATAGAATCAATCTAGAGAGTACAAAGAACTCTGGAGGCTCTAGACGAACTCTAGGTGATTCAGGAGCTAGAACTCTGGAATGATTTGGCTAAAACCAATATGCCTTCCTCTTTTAACTTCATTTCTTGAAGACAAAATTTCTTAAGGTTTTTTCGATCTCATGAGATCTTTTACAGCCTAAGATCTCGAGGGGTTTCCCTGTCCCCTTATGTTCCATAAAATAGATTTCATCGAAACTTGGAGGCTTTAGATTTACCACTTCTTGACCTGGTTGTTGCTTGTTACATTATCTGTGGTTGGTTTGCCAACTTGATATTTTGTTCTGCCTTCGCTTCTTTGACATCTTTGTTCATAGGTCGCCCTTTTGCCTTATGGTTCTTAATCTCTTGGTTGGATGAGTCACTATTCCAGTTCAATCCATTTTTGGTGCTCCTTGTGAGGACCGTACTAGTTCCTTCTTCTAGTTCCTCTCGTGATTCAAGACCTTTGTTTAATCCTTGATGGGCTTGAGGACTCGAAACCACAAATTGATCCTTTGACTAAGTTAGACTTGCAACCAAATCCAACTTAGCTTCTTGGAGATCTCCATATTCTTCTTCTACCACTACCACTTCTTCCATGGGCACAATCTCAAGATTGCTTGGGGCCAAAGCATCCTTCTCAACCCCTTCCTGCAATAGGATGTCAAAAGGGTTAGCATAAGTAGAGGCCATATTTTGTCCAGAAGGTTTGTTAGTCTTGGCGCCACCTTTCCCTTTGGTGGAGAGATGCTTTTGGTATTTTCATTTACCATCTTATGGGGTAGACCCTTCTCTAAATCCACTTCTACACATATTTTTTGCATAGGAAAATTGTTGCCCTTTAGGCTCATCCCAGTCAAGGTGGCGACTAACACCATTTGATATTGTTTTTAAGCAGTCGTTGCTCCAGTAAGATAATGGAAATCGAGGGAGATTGACCCACAGTCACATCGCCTTAGGAACATCGTTGCCCAGGTTGAAATCAAGAGACCATGTGTTAAGATACATACCTATGGAGTGAAAGAAGTAAGGTTCGTTTCTGAAAACGATATTGCAATCCTCCTTGCATTCAAAAAGTAGAGCAAAGAAGTCGTTCCCCACTTCATATGCATTGAGGTGCCCCTTCATCATTGGCTTCCAACTCTTTTTTTCCCACTGCTCTATGGACTTGGGAGAAGGCCAAAGGCCCATGAACTTCTCGACTAGAGCTCTGTCATGGAAGGTCAGGGCGGTTTTGTGGAAACTTTGAGGAAGGATGATGACAGGTATATTCTCCACTTTTTAAACTAATTTTGTCTGCAAATTCCTTTGGACACATATTAGTCTTAAGGTTGGAGATCAACACATGAAAGCAACCTCCTCATCCCTGGGAGGGCCTGAGCCCCTACCCCCTACGACCATTGTAACTTATGTTGAAAAATCATCGACACGCGTAGGGTGCTAGGGTTTGTGAAATCCTTCACATTTGAATAATAAGAGTTTTCTCATGCCTTTATTATTATTATTGTTAAAAATAATTAATATATAAACTAAACATATATACATTTAAAAACGTGGAACAAGATTCTTAAACACAAAAATTTACCTCTGCTTTACCATAGAAATCCTTAATATGTAAATAGGTTTTGTTACAATACCATGGGCCATGGTGGCTTATCAATACCACATGGAAAAAAACAAAAAAAGGTAATTCACTTTATATGACACTTGTTTATATGACATTTTTTTCATTAATCAATTTAATTAAAAGAGAAACAATGACATATTTTTTTTGGATGTTAGGAAACATCCAAATAGGATGGAGAATTGAACTAGTGAGTGCCTTAACAAGACACCAGATCACTATCTATACAAGACCCTTGGACAAAATAATGACATAATTACTTAAGAGAATTTTCAATTTGTATATATTATTATAATCTTTTTAAAATATTTCATAAAAATTCAATTTCTGTTATCTACTCAATAATTATTAATATTTAAATTATAATTCTAAAAACTCTATTTTTACGCCGTAAGGCGTTCCCTCTGAAACGAACTCTCCTCCATGCCATCGTGTCTCGACGTGGGCCATTAAATGGATTGTTAGATGATTAAATAATCTCCAGCCATTAGATCATCAGTGAAAAACGTTCTGAGGTCTGAAGCGACACAGGGAAATTTTATAGGTATGTCGAAGTGGGTGGCGGTATTCAGACCATTTTTGGTTTGGATTTTCAGATTTTTGGAGCCCAATTCCCAATTCTCAGATTTTTGTATCTGCTTCCTGTTTTCTGATTCTAGTTCTCACATTTTCGTATGTCTGTCTTCTTGTCTGATTTGGATCAGCAGCGGTTTTTGGTGTAGGAAGAAAACTTCTGAAGATGAAGACCAAGGCGTATATTCCTGATTTCAAGCTTGCATTTGAGCGTTTCTGTATACATGCTGGAGGGAGGGCAGTCTTGGATGAGTTGGAGAAGAATATACGCTATCGGAATGGTCTACTTTGTATTTATTTCAATATCGAGGACCAAGCCCTGAATCGGATCTGTTAGGGGCATTTCCAGTGAAATTGTGGAAAAGGGTTTCATCAGGATTCGAACTCCAGACCTCCAAGATGATGCACATAATGTTTTACTGCAGGAGCTACTGTTCGACGGCTGGAAGACTCAATCATGGCTTGGTTACTCACTTACCCCTCTTGCTGTATTGCTTTTTTCTGTATTTCATGAGTATATTGTCAATATTGGACTTAGGGTCATGGAATCCGCCGTTTTTGGTCTGAATGCAGGGCTGGGATATTTTCTCATGTTGGCAGCGATGTATTTCAGTGGCGTTTTTTTATAGCTATGATCCTGGGGTTTGTTTTTGGGTATTTCTTCTTGCCATGGGGAAGGCGAAGAAGAAAACATTGAAAGTCCATGTGGGTGATCGTGAACTTCATGATCATTGTATATTGTTGTTTTCTTTTGATGCTTTCGGTTGCGGGAGACATGACCCTGCTGTTCGAGGGCTGGAAGACTCAATCATGGCTTGGTTACTCGCTTACCCTTGTTGCTGTTTGTTTTTTTTGTTTTTTGCTTCTGTATTTCATGAGTATATTGTCAATCTACGGTCTCGTTTCAAGGGGATTTCGAGTGGTAAAGCTGCCTCGGACCTTAATGCTTCTCTGATTGGAAGAAAATTGGCATCATTGATGGATTATTATGGGTTGCGGAGATTATCAGTGGAAACATCGTAACTTTGTCAATATTCCATGGTAATAGGAAGCATAGAGATCTAAAGGAAACAATCATGTATGTAGTAAGGTCTCTCAGAAAACTGCAGGGGGTGGTTTGAAAATGGCTATGATGATTACTAGAACACTACAACCAGCTTTGCTGACAAGCAAAGTGCCAGGGCATCAACTGGGTATCATGTAACATGTCACCCAGATTATTGGGGTTGTGCAAATTTGAAAGGATCTGGTACTACCGATCCCCATTTTATGAGTTTTGCGTGGGTGATATATGACAAACTAATTAGCATCTAACGCAAGAGGCTTACTCGTGTTATTAACATGAAATAAGAGGCTACAGTTAATAAATTGTGTCATTTAATCATGTGGGAAAGTTGCTTATATTGTTTCAAGAAATCTCAAAGGGATGGAGCCCTCGAAAGTCATCTCTATTCAGCGCGAGAATCATAAAACCGTGCCTGTAAAATGCATTGTTTCACCGTCAGATGTGAAGTGGGTGGTCTCCAGGACTGGATCTTAGACTGCCAATCCCCCATTAACCGTTGGGAGACAAATTACATTCCAGTTTACTAAATGGAATTTTCTTCCACTATTCCTCCCTCCTTGCCATAGAAACTTGTGAATTAACAAGCTCATCTGATTGAGCACAACTTTTGGGTCTAGAAGGTCAGAATATAGGTAGATAGGAAGCGACGATAGAACATATTTAACTATCACAACACATCCTAATGAAGAGAGCCATTGAGCACCCCAGGCTTGAAATTTCTTCGAAAATTTATTTAAGGTATTGATTCAACTCTCCATATTAGAGGCACCGATCAAAATGGGGATTCCTAGATATTTAAATAATTTCCATTCCATTCTAAAGGGAATCTGAGAACTGTCACAATTTCATTAATATTTTGAAGTGGATAGTTCCATCCTATGATTAGGCTCTTTGTTTTATCAATGAAGCCCCCCAACAGGTCTAGATATTGATTAAACACTGGTTTGAATCGTCGAGCAATAATTTTGGAGGCTCCCCCTAACAACAATGTATCATCAGCAAACTGGGAATGATACACATATTTATTGTTGTTTTCTATACTTAGTCCTCATATTCTCCCTTCTCTTCCCTTCTTCCCATCTCTAGATTAAGTTTTCTGCCACTAATATATTAAGGTTTCTACTACTAGGAGCTTGTATTGAAAGCCTGCCTCAAACCCCTAGACGTGGAGAAAAAATTATAGGGGAGTCCATTTACTAAAGGAGCTATCCACAGGTTTCCAATACAATCTCTAGTCCAATTTATGAACTCATTACAAAAACCCAACTTTTCCATCACTGAGAATAAAAAGGAGTGATGGATTCTATTGAAAGTGTTTTCCATGTCAAATTTGATAATCATACCCAGCTACCCCATTTCTTTCTTGAATGAATCGCCTCCTGAACAAGAATGATGTTGTCTATGATTTATCGATGCTTCATGAAACCAAATTGGTTTTTTGATAAGCAAAGTGCCAGGGCATCAACTGGGTATCATGTAACATGTCACCTAGATTATTGGGGCTGTGCAAATTTGAAAGGATCTGGTACTACCGATCCCCATTTTATGAGTTTTGCGTGGGTGATATATGACAAACTACCTAGCATCAAACGCAAGAGGCTTACTCGTGTTATTAACACGAAATTAGAGGCTACAGTTAATAAATTGTGTCATTTAATCATGTATATTGTTTCAAGAAACCTCAAAGGGAAGGAGCCCTTGGAAGTCATCTCTATTCAGCGCGAGAATCATAAAACCGTGCTTGTAAAATGCATTGTTTCACCGTCAGATGTGAAGTGGGTGGTCTCCAGGACAGCTAATATGGTTACTTGTGTTTATGTTTCAGGGTCTAAATTATGTTTCACTATATTACTGACAGAGATGGTGAATTACTTTTATTTTTCTAGGTGACGAGCAAATTATACATGGTTGGTTACATTGGCAAAAGGCGCCATGCTCTGCCATGATTCCTCTACCTAGAATATAAATTTAATTAATCTTTGAATATAATCAACATCGACTTGTATATTTCCGAGCAGAGTTTGATAGGATATGAGTGTAAATGGTAAATCCATTTTTGTCAAATAGCTTAAGGTGAAAAGAGGCATATTTGCAAACGTGTAAGGTGAAAAGAGGACAATGACAATTCAATTGGATGCTTATATCACAGTGCAACAACTCACCAGTGCTTTTGGCACTTCCAAAATCACATAACTTTAGCTGATGATTGTGAGGATTGACTTGTTCAAAATATCATTTTAGAAATATTTGACAAGCTCATTGGGGTACAAAAACCATGCTACTCATGAACAATAGAGTACGTTAATTGTATAGCAAACAGATCCTCTTTCCAACCACAAATTTGACAAGAATCCAGCAAGAATTTCAGGCACAGTGAAAATTCTGTGTGTTGGAATGATTCCATTGGTTTGTTTTTCCCAATTTTAAATTAAACCAAATCATCCAAAACAATCAGAGTTCCAGATCAATCAACACTCTGACTGAATTGTACAGCAGACTTCGACATGGGAGGGAAGTCTGCTACAGGTTTAGGCAGCTCCTATAAACAACCATTTATCACTCAAGTCTAATTATCCCAAACCAGCTTTAAATGAATCACCAGCTCTAGGTTGATCCAACCCTTCCATACCCCTTTGATATCCCATTTTTATATGTCCTTTAATTTGAGAAAAACCATTTTTTTCATCCACTGAGCGAGGATTTTGAATTCTTCACCTCCACTCAATAGGATATTTGGAAATATTTGTTATCTCAAAATATATAAGCAAGACCTATTTCCCCGTTTCCAACTAAGGTGATCAATAATAAGAGGGGTTGCTTCCTTTCACAGCTTTCAAATAGTAAAACCTAGACCTGCCCAATAAGTTGATTCTACCCTGAGAAGAGAATTCTTGTTGAATATTCCGGCAGAAAGCCAAATTTCCACCACACACTGAAATCTGAAATAAGTATCCAAACGATTGTAGCTCTAGGAGCAATATTCATAAATAGAGGGTCTTAGACTGCCAATCCCCCATTAACCGTTGGGAGACAAATTACATTCCAGTTTACTAAATGGAATTTTCTTTCATTATTCCTCCCTCCTTGCCATAGAAACTTGTGAATTAACAAGCTCATCTGATTGAGCACAACTTTTGGGTCTAGAAGGTCAGAGTATAGGTAGACAGGAAGCGACGATAGAACATATTTAACTATCACAACACATCCTAATGAAGAGAGCCATTGAGCACCCCAGGCTTGAAATTTCTTCGAAAATTTATTTAAGGTATTGATTCAACTCTCCATATTAGAGGCACCGATCAAAATGGGGATTCCTAGATATTTAAATAATTTCCATTCCATTCTAAAGGGAATCCCAGAACCGTCACAATTTCATTAATATTTTGAAGTGGACAGTTCCATCCTATGATTAGGCTCTTTGTTTTATCAATGAAGCCCCCCAACAGGTCTAGATATTGACCAAACACTGGTTTGAATCGCCGAGCAATAATTTTGGAGGCTCCCCCTAACAACAATGTATCGTCAGCAAACTGGGAATGATACACATATTTATTGTTGTTTTCTATACTTAGTCCTCATATTCTCCCTTCTCTTCCCTTCTTCCCATCTCTAGGTTCCTTATTAAGTTTTCTGCCACTAATATATTAAGGTTTCTACTACTAGGAGCTTGTATTGAAAGCCTGCCTCAAACCCCTAGACGTGGAGAAAAGATTACAGGGGAGTCCATTTACTAAAGGAGCTATCCACAGGCTTCCAATACAATCTCTAGTCCAATTTATGAACTCATTACAGAAACCCAACTTTTCCATCACCGAGAATAAAAAGGAGTGATGGATTCTATTGAAGGTGTTTCCCATGTCAAGTTTGATAATCATACCCGGCTACCCCATTTCTTTCTTGAATGAATCGCCTCCTGAAGAAGAATGATGTTGTCTATGATTTATCGATGCTTCATGAAACCAACTTGGTTTTTTGATAAGCAAAGTGCCAGGGCATCAACTGGGTATCATGTAACATGTCACCCAGATTATTGGGGCTGTGCAAATTTGAAAGGATCTGGTACTACCGATCCCCATTTTATGAGTTTTGCGTGGGTGATATATGACAAACTACTTAGCATCAAACGCAAGAGGCTTACTCGTGTTATTAACACGAAATAAGAGGCTACAGTTAATAAATTGTGTCATTTAATCATGTGGGAAAGTTGATTATATTGTTTCAAGAAACCTCAAAGGGATGGAGCCCTTGGAAGTCATCTCTATTCAGCGCGAGAATCATAAAACCGTGCCTGTAAAATGCATTGTTTCACCATCAGATGTGAAGTGGGTGGTCTCCAGGACAACTAATATGGTTACTTGTGTTTATGTTTCAGGGTTTAAATTATGTTTCACTATATTACAAACAGAGATGGTGAATTACTTTTATTTTTCTAGGTGACGAGAAAATTATACATGGTTGGTTACATTGGTAAAAGGCGCCATGCTCTGCCATGATTCCTCTACCTAGAATATAAATTTAATTAATCTTTGAATATAATCAACAATGATTTGTATATTTCCGAGTAGAGTTTGATAGGATATGAGTGTAAATGGTAAATCTATTTTTGTCAAATAGCTTAAGGTGAAAAGAGGCATATTTGCAAACGTGTAAGGTGAAAAGAGGACAATGACAATTCAATTGGATGCTTATATCACAGTGAAACAACTCACCAGAGCTTTTGGCACTTCCAAAATCACATAACTTTAGCTGATGATTGTGAGGATTGACCTGTTCAAAATATTATTTCAGAAATATTTGACAAGCTCATTGGGGTACAAAAACCATGCTACTCATGAACAATAGAGTACGTTAATTTATAGCAAACAGACCCTCTTTCCAACCACAAATTTGACAAGAATCCAGCAAGAATTTCAGGCACAGTGAAAATTCTGTGTGTTGGAATGATTCCATTGGTTTATTTTGCCCAATTTTAAATTAAACCGGATCATCCAAAACAGTCAGAGTTCTAGATCAATCAACACTCTGACTGAATTGTACAACAGATTTCGGCAGGGGAGGGAAGTCTGCTACAGGTTTAGGTAGCTCCTATAAACAACCATTTATCACTCAAGTCTAATTATCCCAAACCAGCTTTAAATGAATCACCAGCTCTAGGTTGATCCAACCCTTCCATACCCCTTTGATATCCCATTTTCATATGCCCTTTAATTTGAGAAAAACCATTTTTTTTCATCCACTGAGCGAGGATTTTGAATTCTTCACTCCCACTCAATAGGATATTTGGAAATATATGTTATCTCAAAATATATAAGCAAGACCTATTTCCCCGTTTCCAACTAAGGTGATCAATAATAAAAGGGGTTGCTTCCTTTCACAGCTTTCAAATAGTAAAACCTAGACCTGCCCAATAAGTTGATTCTACCCTGAGAAGAGAATTCTTGTTGAATATTTCGGCAGAAAGCCAAATTTCCACCACACACTGAAATCTGAAATAAGTATCCAAACGGTTGTAGCTCTAGGAGAAATATTCATAAATAGAGGGTCTTCGACTGCCAATCCCCCATTAACGGTTGGGAGACAAATTACATTCCAATTTACTAAATGGAATTTTCTTTCACTATTCCTCCCTCCTTGCCATAGAAACTTGTGAATTAACAAGCTCATCTGATTGAGCACAACTTTTGGGTCTAGAAGGTCAGAGTATAGGTAGACAGGAAGCGACGATAGAACATATTTAACTATCACAACACATCCTAATGAAGAGAGCCATTGAGCACCCCAGGCTTGAAATTTCTTCGAAAATTTATTTAAGGTATTGATTCAACTCTCCATATTAGAGGCACCGATCAAAATGGGGATTCCTAGATATTTAAATAATTTCCATTCCATTCTAAAGGGAATCCCAGAACCATCACAATTTCATTAATATTTTGAAGTGGACAGTTCCATCCTATGATTAGGCTCTTTGTTTTATCAATGAAGCCCCCCAACAGGTCTAGATATTGATCAAACACTGGTTTGAATCACCGAGCAATAATTTTGTAGGCTCCCCCTAACAACAATGTATCGTCAACAAACTGGGAATGATACACATATTTATTGTTGTTTTCTATACTTACTCCTCATATTCTCCTTCTCTAGGTTCCTTATTAAGTTTTCTGCCACTAATATATTAAGGTTTCTACTACTAGGAGCTTGTATTGAAAGCTTGCCTCAAACCCCTAGACGTGGAGAAAAGATTACAGGGGAGTCCATTTACTAAAGGAGCTATCCACAGGCTTCCAATACAATCTCTAGTCCAATTTATGAACTCATTACAGAAACCCAACTTTTCCATCACCGAGAATAAAAAGGAGTGATGGATTCTATTGAAGGTGTTTTCCATGTCAAGTTTGATAATCATACCCGGCTAACCCCATTTCTTTCTTGAATGAATCGCCTCATGAACAAGAATGATGTTGTCTATGATTTATCGATGCTTCATGAAACCAACTTGGTTTTTTGATATGATTATAGGGAAAATATTTTTGAGCATAATAGCTAAAATTTTTGTTAGAAACTTCTAGGCCAAATTACACATTGAGATTGTCCAGAATCGAGAGAATGAGGACAACTATGTCTCCTTCAGAATTAGAGATAAAAAGGATGAGTTGGTATTGTCCCCAAACCTTCATTTAAATATGTAGGAGTTAAGCATTCACATTAAAAATTATAAAGAAGTCATCCAATCCCAGATCTTTAACCATGTTTAGGGACTAGATGGTTTCAATTGCGTCATCTTCCTTAATCGGCTTAACCAGATGAGAAAATTCCTGATACAAAACAATGGAGGTGAGACATGAGATGAAGTATTTCTACATTTCTGAGCCATTTACTTTGTCTCTAGAATATGGATTCTTGAAGAAGCAAAAGTCCTCTCTTAATTTCCTAGGAAAAACATATTTTAAGGTGACTTCCAGAAGAAATTTCCTTTACTCGATTCCTAGTTTCTCTTTATTTAGTAAGCTTGTGAAAAAAGATGTATTTATATCACATGCCTTTAACCATAGGCTTCGAGACATCAGATGCCAATATTCTTCCTCCTTCCCTGTTGATTTTAAATATTTGGTTATTAGGTTTTTTTTCTTCTTCTAAGTTCTTGTGAGTGATTGGTCTGGACTCCATCAAGCCTTGATGATCTTCGATCTTTTGAATTAGTTCTTTTATTTCTTGCTGTAGGGGCCTATAATTGATTTTGTCCCGGGTTCTCAGAGCATAATTCACCTCCTTCATATTTTATTCCCAAACAAAGGTAAAAGACTTGCGAATTGGCATAGCCCAAGCATGAGTTATCAGGTCAGCCTCCCTTTCCTTCTGGAGCCCCCCGGGATTAAACCAGAAAGGAATCAGATCTAAATCTTATGGAGAGTCCAAATCCAACCTGATGGGTTTGTGATCAGAATCCCTTGAGCCAGAATACTAGAAAGACATTATATGCCATTTACCAACCAATTACTATGGATGAGAAAGCGGTCTAACTTTGCTGCAATGTTGTCACTTCTCCAATTTTCCAAGTATACTTACCCTTTTTTGAAAACCATTGAGAAGCTCCCACTCACTGATGATATCTTCCATTCTTTCACGGTGAGGATCCCTTACAATGCTTCCAACATGTTTTTCTAAGAAAGATACAAGAGAGGCTAAATCAAAGCAAACTATCAAACTTGGAAACCAACCTCAGATCACAAAATTTCTTCGAAACGTGAGCAACAAAGAAAATGCGAGATGTAAGGTTGGAGGAGGTAACTATGCTCTCTGAAAATCTAAATGAAAATTACATCGTTGAATATTAGGGGACTTGGAGACCTCATCAAACCAAAGGTAGTAAAAGAAGTAAAATAATTAGTGAATTTGAGGAAGCTGCAGGTCTTATTTCTCCAAGAAATAAAACTCGCTGAAGAAGAGACCATGGCCTTGTCACAAACAATTTGGAAAAATAGTTTGGGACCTTGGGTGTAGCGCAAAGATCTCAGGGAGATTTTGGTGACATTTGCAGCCTTTGGTAAAAATACCGATTTACGCTAATATATAATGTCAAATTATGTTTTTGGGTGGCTGTCAAAGTAGAAGATAAGGAGTCAAAAGAATCATTGTCCCTTATAAATGTTTATATGTCCCAATATTGTAGAGTGAAAAAGGAGATTTTTGGTACTCTTTAACACTCATAAAGGAGGGTCACTAGCACATAGATAATGTGATAGGGAGTGCTTTTAACACAATTATTTTCAATTTTGAAAAACATGGTGGAAGCATTGTAAGTGATCTTCATTGTGAAAAAATGGAATATGTCATCAGCGATTGGGAGCTTCTTAATGGTTTTCAAAAAATGGTAAGTATACTTGGAAAAATTGGAGAAGTGACATTTCCCACATTGCAGCAAAGTTAGACCGCTTTCTCATCCATAGTAATTGGTTGGTAAAGAAGTAGATTAGTATATTAGACATATTTTCATTCAGGATCATTATGATTATGTTTCATGATGACTCAAGATGGAAAATTAGTTTTGTTTCTATGAATTATCATTTTCCATTATCTAACAGATACAGAGCATTGCAGTGTGCATTTAATATTACGATCCGCGTGAAACATGTCACCAATTTGTAGTATGCATTTAATATTTTGGATGTTATTCCAAAAAAGAAATGAACATTGCCTAGTTGTTTAAATGACTAATCACAATTCTTCAATTCCATTTTGTTTACTAGTTTTTTATCTTCAATGATTGTTTATATATCATGATGCTTCTCGAATTTATGCCTTACGACGTTTCTTTTGTAACATTTGGTGCAATTGCTAGTAAAATAGAAACACAAGTACTAAATATATTTTATTATTAAAATATATAGGTGATTTTCCGACCTTTGAAGAGTGATTCAAATATATTTTATGAAAAAAAAGGTTATTGAAAGAGCGGTAACAAAAACAAAGACGGATATCTATGCCTCTACCGATTCGACATCTTTGTGGGGTTTCGGTCATTGAAATTGAGGTCCAACATTAAATTAATGTCTTGGCTTTTCGTAAATTTCAGAGCATCTTATCTCTCTTGTGAAAAGACATTTAATGCATAAAAGTGGAGAACGTGGACAGCCACTTGCAGAAAGTCTGTACCTTGTAGTCTGGACAGCATCATTTCGTTGGTAAATAAAATTATTTTAACTAGCTAAATAAAATTATTCTAATGAATAAAAAGTGAAAATTAAGAAAATTTATATGGTATTTGTATTTATATTTTATTATTTTTTCTTTAAGATATTGGTTTTCCTTGAGATTATAGCTATGACTAAATTTATAATATACAAGTACAACATAATTAATATGAAAGATAATAGGCTTAAGATTTCTTCAAATTTTAGTCAAAACCACTTGAAATTTAATATAAGTTGGTAAAAGAATGTAAGTGTTGGCTAAACAATTGGATAATGGAGTAGGAGAATATTTTGTAAAATATTGATAACATTGAAAATAATGTCACATCTAAATTCAAGGAGAAATTTTTGTGTGATAAAAAAAGCAGAGAATAAAAGAAGATTAAGGTACGAGAGAGTGGTCATTAACTCTAATCTAGAAGATCAAAACTAGTTCTATGTTATATCTAACTTAAAGAAAAAAATCAACATTATTAAAATAAGAACATAAACCTTTTAGTGATACACAACATTGGATATTTCCTACAACATCATGTGATGAAGGAATTTCTCATTTTTATGATACTAAAAAGATGAGGGTTGAAAAACACTTTCTCTTAAAATGTCCTACATGTTCTCACATTAAGTCTCAATTACACAATATTTTTAAAATTACTAAATTTCTTAACCTATTAGCTCAACAAAACCATCAAAATTTAGAAAAAAAAAATTCTAATCTTTTCAAATATAAAACTATTGTCTCCCCAAGAAAAAAAAAATATCTTTATTTCAAGAAGAAATTATGTACATTCCATCCATATATATATATATATATATATATATATATATATATATATATATATATATATATATATATATATATATAGAGAGAGAGAGAGAGAGAGAGAGAGAGAGAGAGAGAGAGAGAGAGAGAGAGAGAGAGATCAACCTCCTCTACAAATACTAACTAGAAATTGTTCATAACCTTTGCCATAGGCAACAAAATAGACTTCTCAATCTATCCATTTATGACTTGTGTGGCAATACTCAAACTATCCTTTATGTGGGAATACTTCTTTATCAATGTAAAACAAAATAAGTATCAGATCTTATGACGTGTTAACTTTATCCACTCATGATATCAAAAATTTGAAGTTACAAGTCACTTAATTTCCCACTTATTATATTTTTATAAATCAACTTCTTTGTGAATCATGACAAAAGTGTCCAATTGTATCTAAGTTTTGTAGAGTAGGATCCCCTCAAATCATTAAATGTTCATATAATTTCAACCTATTTGTCCATTAGTATAATATGACCATGATTAAGTTCATCCAAAATTTTTTTTCTCAATGATTTGACTATTACCTTGGAATTCCCAACTAATGAACTATAAGTCATCCTATTTTCAATAAAGAGGTTGATGTTAGGTCACCAATCATGTCCAAAGTTAGTCTTAACATTCTATTGTAAATAGCGAACTAAGCATTATGGAAGAAATTATTGCATCTCATAATCCCATTAACCCCAATCCTCACTTCCACCCTGGACCCAACACTCCAAGCCAAATACTTCTCTAGAATTGGGAAGGAAGGCGCAAGAGAATTCTAATCATTAGAAACATTATAGTTGTTTTTGTTCCATGTTCAAAACCAATCCAAGATCAAATCATTAACTATATATTTATTCTCTATCAACCTACTCCAAACACTTGAATTGAAACATTGCCACAAAGACTTAGCAACTAATGTTTTTCCAAATATGATATCATTCTTAAGACCCAAACCACTCACTTCTTTTGACCAAGTGATTTTTTCCCAATTAAATAGATATATACCTTTATACTAAGCACTTCCCCTCCACAGGTAATTAAAATAGATCATTCTAGCTCAACCATGATTCCCTTACAAATGCAAGCAAGTGCCAAAATACTAGAAGTTCTTATATAACAATATTAATTAGAACCAAACAACCTCCATGGGATAACCAACTTTTGCACCAAAAATTAATTTTTGATTCAACCTTCCCCAATTACCACTCCTAATCCTATTTCATGTGGTAGTTTGGATTCAATGTAAACCCTAGATAATTTAAACTAGTGTGAAAGGTAAAATTAAATAATGGCAAAACAAAGTTAGGGTTGTGCGGAGGTAATGGTATGCAAAAGATGTGGTAAGAGGGAAACATCAATGAGTAGATGAACATAAACAATTTATTCCTTAATGATGTCTTTTATTTTCCTCTTTCTATTTAAAAGCATAAACAATTCTTGTTGGCCTTGTACAAAGAAGAGTTTTAACATTAAGACTAATTAAAAACTTGTTGTTTCATAATCACTCTATTTGATGTGTGACATGAGAATACATCAACAATCCTATGTACACCTACATTAAATTTCAATTTCAAAATATTTGTTTTGCATATTTTCTTAACCTTTTAACTGATCAAAACTATGATGCTTTCGAAATACTTATTTTGAAATGATTCAAAATAAGTTTTTAATTTAAAAAATATAGCTTTACTTCTTCTTCAATTTTTTTTTGATAATTCAAAATCGACTTTATGAAACCTTAAAACGTGATTGCTAAATAATACCAATGTGGAATTACTAGTTTCATAATTCCAATGTAGATCCATCTGAACTGTGGATCGACAAAGTGCCGAGATGGATCAAATCTCTTAAGATGCAAACTTCTTTTTGAGTGGAAAACTTGAGGGAAAGTTTGCACCTCAAAAGATTTTATTCCTATCGATGCTTGGTAGATCAAGAGTTAAGATGGATCTATGTTAGTTCCTAATAATGCTATTTAGATTATATATAAATATTCTCACATCTCTATATAGTTGTTGTTGTT
This sequence comes from Pinus tabuliformis, assembly GCA_031772625.1. Classification (NCBI taxonomy): domain Eukaryota; kingdom Viridiplantae; phylum Streptophyta; class Pinopsida; order Pinales; family Pinaceae; genus Pinus; species Pinus tabuliformis. The sequence continues at coordinate 435,779,347 of CM062810.1, read as the reverse complement.
GTTGTTTTTTTTTCGTATCTAGATGAATCGAAAACTGGGTTGGGCTTGTACTTACATGACATGAGGTCAATTCATATCACTGCCACTATACCTCTAGGTGAACCCATGCACATCCCAACACATGGTCCATATGGCTAGTCAGAGGGATTTGAATCTTGAACCACATACTTCATAAAGACTTCATATCACAACGATCACTAATAAAACCGCCCCTTGGGTACATGGACATTCTTAATTACATACATATACACTTAGTATATATATTCATTAAATTTAAATATGATATTTTGAAATATCATGCTTATTCATATGAATTATTATATATATATATATATATATATATATATATATATATATATATATATATAGTGTTATAACATATTATTGTTACTAATATGAATCATCATTATTTAAATTTCTTTCAACGTGATATTTATATTATAATTTTTTTTGTCATGAAATTGTTTGTAATTTTATTAATAAATTTTAATTTACAATATAACAAATTAAATTGAATCCATTTATTATTTTTGTTCCTATTTGTTTATTTTTTTAATTTAGTCTACACTATGTTTTCTAATGCTTTATAGGTCATCTCAACTAATGTTACTACAACATCTCTCTAGCACTAGGTTGTAGATATCTTTCTGTGAAATTATGTTAAATAATATGGACATTAAAATATTTTATTTATGACTTTCACAAATTTTTTTGGTTATTCACATATTTTTTAAAAAACCATAGACCAATCCTATATTGAGTATAGAAGAAATTATACATCTTCTTCACCTTCATATTAAATTATAATATCAAATTTTATTTTAGATTTCAAATATCACTTCCATATTAAATAGTGAAAAAAATTATATATCTTTCTTATATTTAAAAACAAAATAATTTTAAAAATTATTTATATATATAGAGGAATAGATCCCGACCCTTTCCTATTAAGTCTGAGAGCTCGAACATATATATATAATTTTTTTATTTATGATCAATATTATTATATTTTTAATTATTAATCAATTTTATAATATAATATTATAGAAAAATTATTTTTCCGCACCAAATTGTAAAGCCTTTTAAAAATTCCATAAATATCAAACGTGAAGGTTAAAGTGGAGACATAACCTTCACTTTAAATTTATGGAAGAAATTCTTGCGAGTCTCATCAAAGGTTATTCTTTTTATGTCTTTCGTGATTGAGTTACCACATTCTTAACTTCTTATTTTGTGTTTTTTTTTAATGATGAAGATCACCTCTTGGGTCACAAATCTTCCAAAGTTGCATTTTATATTAAAATCTTAAGGAATAAATATATTATTTTATATTAAAATAAATATATTATTTTTTAAATAAAATAAAATAAAAATATTAAAAAAATTATGAATAAATATTTTTATAAGATAAATATATTAAAAAATATTGAAAAAAACTATGAATAAATATTTTTATTAATATTTATATATATAAATGATAACTAAAAATTTGAAAATAAAATAAAATAAATATATCAAAATAGTTCGAGAAAACACCATGAATAAATATTCCTATTAATGTGTATATGTATAAATGATAACTAATTTAATTTATCATGTAAAACTCATAATGCTGTTCTTATAATGTCTATATGTATAAATGATAACTAATTTAATTTATCATGTAAAACTCATAATGCTGTTCTTACAATAACTCGTTTAATTGAAACTTAAATGATACGTTAATAATTAAATTCTAATAATTAAATAATTTTTTATCTAAACTGCAATATATATAATATTATATAAAAACATTTATTTATTATTAATATATTTATAATTTTTTATTAATAAAAATATTGATGATATTTTATTTTTTATATTAATTATGTTATATGAAATTAAAAAAACTAATATAAGGAAATAATTAATATTTTAAAGAATTTCGATGAATTAATAAATTAAGAAAATTAGTGTTGTTGTTACATGAATATGTGTGAGATATTTTTTCAGAAAATATTTTTGTTCTTCATTTTCTTAATATCATAAAGATGACAAATTCCATAGTATTTAAGAAAAAGTTTAATACCTTGTATCATTATAAAGTTCAAAAAAGTTCATCTTTATTTTAGCAATGTTGATTAGTTTATTTTTAATCTTCTACATTAGTGTTAATAACATCTTTGTACTACTTTAATCTCCATCTTTGTTCTTTGTGATACCATGATTTCTCTTTGAATTTGGATGTGATATTATTTATTATGGTATCAATATTGCACACAGAAATGACCTCCTCTTTCCTCCAATGATTTAGCCCAGGCTTGGCATCTTTATGTCAATCATATCCAATCACCATTTTGTTGTCTTTTCCACCGTTTAAAATACCCATCATTAATCATTTTACCTCATCCTTTCACCATTTATTGCCATTCCTACTGTATTGCTTCATGAATATACTACAACATGTCTAGAAACATTAAGTAGTAATTATTATTTATTTCCTCTATTTTTGATGAATTAAGAAGGATTATGATTGGTTTTACTAATAATGGTTTTGTCTAATTCAATTCCTATAACTCCTTACAATTCTGATAACCAACTTCCAAGGTTTGCATATGTGCAGGCTTCCAATCCAAAATCCGACACAAGGGACTTGTTTCTGAGAAAGTTGAGATGGTTTGGCTCATATTCAAACATCCCCAAGTCACAAATGCAAGCCTCTAGCTCATCATCAAAGGTCTAGTCAAAATAAATAATAGTTTGCAGGAAGAATCAAGCAACTAACTTTTGGTGCGATTTATGAGAAAATGAAGAAGAAAATGGAAAATATGAGAATTTAGTTTTATTTAGAACATCATCAATTAGGTGATCTATGAGAAATTTCTCTAAAATATGTGTGATTTGAGAGGCATGAACGGTTTTTTCTAGGGTGTTTCTATGGTCATGACCGTTGTCAAGTTGCACTCTTGAACAACTAGTTAGCAAAACAAACCAAACCAAACATTTGTTATTTCTCTATTCTAAATTTGTACAAGGGTATGTAGGATCACTTGTTGATTACTCAATTTAGATCTACAACAATGGTTTTCATAAACATCTCTTTGCATTTTGTAATGTATAAAAGAAAATATCTAGGCCTTCGAGCCTGGTTAAGGAGATCTATATTTGCTTTAATAATGTGAAATGATCCTATTGGATCATTGGATGCACTCCTGCTTATTTAGATTTCATTGTAATTTGTGGAATGAACAATAAAAGAATGTTATTGATGCCTATTTTGTGTATTGTGTGGTGAGTCTCTATGTGAAATTGATCTCTTTTAAGGAAACACTATTGGTTGGAAAGGGATCAACAACAAGCCAACATATTTCCTCTCTATATTTTCGTATTTCTAATGTAATTGTGGTATGTCATTGAGGTTTTGTAAGTAAGGGTTTATGTTATTGCTTCATTCATTTTAATTTTGTTACAAGTTTCTGGTTTTTCTGGACACTTGATGCCAGGTTTTCTTTGCGATACCAACTCCTTGATACATATATAATGTGTGGATCACTTATGTGATTATTGGGTTTAACATGTAATGCAAGGCTATGTTTTGTAATGTCTACATTTTATCCATAATATATAGATCAACTATGTGGTGATGCCATTTAATATATAATGTGGTGATCTTGTCTATTTGAATGGTGAATACTTGGTTGACATATGACATGGTTTATGCATACACCAGGACTCCTTAGTTTGTGGATATGGGATTGAATAGCCTAGATTAGAGACACAACTATATTATAGAATCATAGTTTGTTGATTGAGTGATGGCAGCGCTGCGTATGGTGTGGTAGATTTTTGTTCTTTTCGTAATTATCTGATGAATCCTTATGCTATGTTCCAGATTTCCTTCAAGTTTACAGGAGCAAAACTAGTCACTGAAGGATAATATTGAGTCATTGCAACCTTTCATGACTATGGAAATACAATCTTTTCTTGAGTATGAAAGACTGCAATTAATAAGGGAAAGGCCCTGCATTGAATGCTCAATGATCACAGTAGATTAAGAGTTCCCTTTTTGTTAATAAACTTGCCTATTAAAGGATACCGATATGCTTTGTAACTTTGCATGTAATACTTGGATGAGAGAGCTGAGAGGTAGAATGAAGAGAGTGTGACATGCGGGGGCTTTGGAATAGGTACCTAGTCAAATTGTTGGGCGTGGAGCATGATTATTTAGGGGTCTTTGTTTCAGTCGGATGTATACCCCAGGAAGATTGTACACCCCTCCATGCAGGGGGGGTGGGGTGCGAGGGGGGGACTTGTCCCCCCTGCGGGGGTTCGAGGGGGCCGATCCCCCTCGGTTGGGGGGTCCAGGGGCCAGCGGTCCCCTTGCGGGGGTTTTAGGGGTAGTGCCCCCGAAGCTAAAAACAGATGTAAAATTTCCTTATAAAAATATAGTAATTTCTAGTCAATCTGGGTCGTTCATTAGGCGGATGATCTGACGGTAGAACTTATGTTTAGTTTAGGGTTTTTTGCCCTAGAAGGCAACCCCTCTCTTTGTATGAGGGCATTGTATTGAGGTTGTGTACTAGATGTGTATTCTCCGAGCAAGAAATAGAGAGGTGAGACTGCGAGAGAAAACAAAGGATATTACAGCGGATCTGTTGTAGGTTGTGTCTCTTCATTTTGCTAGATAATAGAAAGGAAGGACTGATTGTTCGGGGTGGACGTAGTCCAAACTGGGTGAACCACGTATATCTGTGTTTCTCTAGTTTTATATGTTTGTTTTCTTCCGCATATTATATGTCTTGCATTTCTCTGTCATAAATAATATTTTTCTAACACAAGTATCTCTTTTTCTATAAGATTCATTTCTTTTCCCAAAATGTTGCTAGATGCAAGAGTACAAGCTAGTTGAAGACAAGACCTATAGATAGTTTGTAGCAACTTCCAAATCCTTACAAAAGCACCCTTAAACTTGTTGTCCAGTGATTAAAACCCTTGGTTTATAACAATGAGTTGTTTGGATTTTATATCGAATTGCTATTGCAACGATAGGATAACAAACCTGTTGATGTTTTGTACCTCCGCACATATAGTGTAGCGTCTTGAAGCCTGCGTCCCCCAGTTGATGATTTATGTTGGAATTATTGATGCAATTAATTTGACCAACAAACAACACCACATACTTGAAGATCTGCTTATACTTTTTCCATTAAAAAAACCCCATAAGATATCAAAATTCAATTGAGCCATAGATGGATTTGTGGGCTTTTTTATTTATGATAAAATTTATATCCTTTGGTGATCTTTGATATCAACCATGCCCTCATTGAAGCTGGGATTGGTTAGTTTGAAATATGATGGAGTTGCTAGCCTACTAGATCCTTCCTTGTTTTGAGTTGCTTATATATAATGGTGTCTAGAGAAGACAAATTTAACCTGAACAAACCAATAACTGAAGCAGAGGTCAGCACGGTGATCAAAGACATGCAGAATGGCAAAGCTCCTGGTCCAGATGGTTTTAATGTGGACTTTTTCAAAGCCTGCTGGAATGTTGTCAAACAGGACATTTTGGAGGTGGTAGAGGACTCCAGAAGAAGCAGATCCATTCTGAAAGCCCTCAACACCTCCTTCATCTCCCTGATCCCCAAACAGGACTCAGCCCTGACTCCTGATAAGTTCAGACCCATTGCTTTATGCAATGTTGTTTACAAAATTATTTCTAAGATCTTGGCCAACAGACTCAAACCTCTTCTTCCTTCTCTGATTTCTGGGGAACAGTCTGGTTATGTGGAAGGGAGGCAAATCCTGGATAATATTATTCAAGCCCACGAGGTTGTTCACTCTCTCACTAGCAAAAAGCAGGCTGGCATGATCATGCAATTAGACATTGCAAAAGCGTATGACAAGGTGAACTGGATCTATATCAAAAAGGTCCTTTCCGCTTTTGGGTTTGACCATGACTGGATCAGATGGGTTATGGCTTTGGTTACTTCAACCAGCTTTTCAATTCTGGTGAATGGCTCACCCTCGGAGATCTTCACTCCTTCCAGAGGCCTCAGGCAGGGAGACCCACTCTCTCCCTTTCTGTTTATACTCATGATGGAAGGATTGGGCCGAACCATTAAAAATGCTAAAGTCTCAGGAAAGATCAAGGGCCTTCAACTAACGGAGAACGGTCAAACCTTGACACATCAACAATTTGTGGATGACACCATGCTGCAGGGTATCCCCACAGTCAAGGAAGCTACAACATACAAAAAAATCTTAAATGACTTTGCCTCGGCTTCAGGTATGGAAGTCAATCTCTCCAAATCAATTTTTTTTTTCTTTAACACTTACATTGCTATTCAAAGGAACATCTCCAGAATTCTGGGCTTCCAAAGGGAGGTCCTCCCTTCTAAGTATTTGGGAATCCCCCTTATGGATAAACCAATGCACAAAAGTATCTGGGAACCGGTGCTCAACAAGATGCAAGACAAGATCAAAAGATGGACCTTTAGAGCATTGAACCTTGTTGGTAAACTAATTTTGATGAATGCAGTTCTTCAATCTACCCCCATTTCTTTTTATCAGCCCTGCCAACTCCCAAAGGGGTCTTACAGCAATTCAGGAACATTCAGAGAGACTTTCTCTGGGGCAAGGAGGAAACCAGAAAGAAATGGGCCGTGGTTTCTTGGGATAAAATCTATAAACCCAGAAGTCATGGAGGCCTAGGCTTAGATGATCAGGAGATTCTAAGTAATGTTTTAGGAGCCAAACTCTGGGGGAGATGGGTTAAAGAACCAGGGGCGCATTGGGCTAAAACCTGGAAAGAAAAATATGCAAGCTCCTGGCAAACGAGTGATCTTATCAGAATGTCAGGAAACATAAGAGGCTCTCACATCTAGAATAAAGCTTGGGATAACAGGAGCCTAGTACAAAACAATAGCTTCTGGGAAATCAAAGCAGGAGAACAAGCTCTCTTCTGGGAAGATAAATGGCAACAAGAACCAATATTGTTAAGGGAGGACTTTATGAGCATCAAGCAGGAAACTGATTTCCATGGTTTAATAAAAGTTAGGGATTTTTGGAATCTCCCCCATGACACTGAGAAATGGAGAAGCTGGAGGAAAATAGAATGCAGAGGGGACGACCCCATAAAAACAAAAACAGAAGAACTCATGAAAATATTAGAACAGAGGAAGATCTTGGCTACAGAGGGGCAGGATCAGTTAAGATGGGGCCAAAACAACGAAGGCATCTTTAATATCAAAGAAGCAAAAAGAATTACCCTTAACCTAGAACCCTGCGTTTTGGCTAAGTCCTGGCATAAACTTTGGAGCCACCAAGGATGGATGAAGATCAAACTGTTTATGTGGTTAGTTCTTCACAAGAAAATATTAACTTGGGAGAACATTCAGAAGAGGGGGGTGATCGGGCCTTCTAGATGTCAATTATGTGAGGCTCAAGAGGAGACAATGGAGCATATTCTCAACAGCTGCACCTATACCACCTGGTTATGGGATTCTTTCAACATCATTTTTCAACAGACAGACAGAGACAAAGGAAGCATCATTAACACCCTGAACAAGTGGAGAAAAAACTTTTCAGAGCATGAGATCCTTAATTTAGCCTGGACCTTGACACCGAGCTTCATTATCTGGAATGTTTGGAAGGAAAGGAATAAGAGAATTTTCAAGGATGGAAAAACTACTCCTCTTGGCCTGATGGAATTGATCTTAAGGCAGATTAAGGAAACCGTCTCCACCACGGTGCACAGCTATCCCTCGAATCCTCCTACTACGCTCGAATTGAGAACTCTCAAGCAGTTGGGTATGCATGAGATCATCCTCAACAGTCTTAGTAAAAAAGAAAGAGTGTTGGAAAGGGAAAAGTACTGGCATCCTCCGCCAAAATGTTTTCTAAAATGCAACATTGATGGGGCTTCAAAAAGAAACACGAGGACTGCAGGTTATGCAGGGGTGTTAAGAGATGAAGAAGGAAAAATAATTTTCATTTTCCACTGTCACTTAGGCAAAGCTACCAACAACATGGCTGAATTAATGGCTCTGGAACAATGTTTGGAGCTTCTTAAACTCAATCACAGCTCAAATGTTCTCATCGAAGCAGACTCCGAGATTTCTATAAATGCAGTTAAGAAAATCAGCTTTGGAACAACGCCTGAAAGGGTCTCAAAACATTGGAGACTTATACAAGTGTACCAGAGAATCCAAAAACATCTCCAGAGTCTTCGAACAGTCAACTTCAATCATGTTCAGTGGAAGGCCAACAAACTTGCAGATCTACTGGCCAACCTGGGAGTGATTAATCCAGACTGCAGGATCGAAATGAATTGGCAGGATATGCCTCCAAGTAGGCTAAAAGCTCTCTGCGATGCTCAAGGTGCAGAGGACAAGGAAATTTTTGACTTTTGGGCACGAGAGGCAGGCCATGTTTAAAGCTCTCTTATGACTGTTCTTTCTCTTTTCGATGGTAGGTTCTTTGATACAGGGCTTTCTCTGCTTGGCGATAACTTCCTTTGGGGTAAGGGAACTTATCTCCTTTGTGTCAGGTATGGCGACTCAAGGTTAGATTTACAGTTTCAGAATGCCTCGGCGGCTAGCTCTGTTATCAGGGTCAACAGTTTGAAAGGCTGGAGTGATCCCCCAAAGGAAATTCCACGACACATTACGTGCGGTTCAGAAAACCAGGTGTTAAGCGGTTTTCTTTTGATCGCTAGGCTCACAAATGGTAAGTGGTTTTGGCCCGTTGAGAGCGATTCCACTCAGCTCTCAACACGTGGCACGGGGGGGGGGGGTTGCCTTACCACCCTTCATCGCGACTTAAATACCTTGCATCTTGGCACTCCGATATCTCTCCGTGCCGTCCTTTTTGGCGGGGGCAACCGACGGTCAGATCTGGTCGGGCTTGTTCAATCTTTGAGCAGGAAGCGAGCTTGTTCAATCTTTGAGAGTTTTGGATGGGGGGTTTGTCGGACTTTGACTTTGGGTTAAACTGTAATCGCAGGGACATTTTGATCGGTTAGTTCGTTCCTTTTTTGGTTTAGAGGGTCACTTCCTTGATTGTTCGGTCTCCTCGGTTTCGTAGGCCTTGAGTTTTTCAGGCCTTTTGTACTTATTGTAACTTTACTTTTGGGTTTTTGAAATAGAATGAAAATCTCTTGCTTTAGCAAAAAAAACAAAAAACATGCATATCACTATAATTTATATAAACAAAAAAAAAAAGAATAATATATACATGAAAAATCATCATAATAATAGATTTAATTAATTTTGAATCATATTTATCCAATATCGGTAATGTTTAACATTTTCACTCAATGAAAATAGATAAAATTAAAAATAAAATAAAATACATATTTATTTTATTTTGAAGGAGGCAAAGTGTTAAACATTACATCATCTCAACATTACAATAGTGGCACTGAAGAACACCTCTCCACTCAATTAAAAAAAAAAATCATATATGTACAAACAAACTCATAAGAATAATAAATTAACAAATTTTTTAATTAATTTTGAACTATGTTTATTCAATGTTTTTAACTGCCACCTAATTTAACCAATTTTGATACAATATGTTTTGTATCTTTAATTTTTTATTTGTTTAAATGAAGTATCACTTTGTCATTATTCATATTAATGGATGCAAAATTATATATTATAGAACCTTATTAAAATAATGGATTTTTTTAAATAAGAAAAGTAAGTTATTGCTAGGCATTCACTCTCATTAGTGAAAAATTAATATAGTAACATTTTGCTCAAATAAATTATTATAAACATTAAAACCAAAATTTAACAATGTTATATTTAATTTACAATGAATATATTTAAATAACTAAATATACTAAAATAAAATTATATTTTCTATCATAAAAATAATATAGACTTAATTATCATAGTTAAGTCACTTAATTATTCATTCATTTACATTGTATATACAACAAAGATTGAAATTAAAATTAAAATTTTAAAATAACATGTTGACTAATTTAAGAATACAAATGTGTGTCATCTTTCTTAATAACAAACATAGTAATGAAAGCTATAATAATTGCAACAACTTTGTATATAAGGAACCATATAACTCAAACCAAAATATATCGAGGTTTCAAAAGTATTTTGACATTTCTAAGGGTATACCCTATAATCTAAATCAAAATATCTCAAGGTTCTGAAAATATTTTGACATTTTTAAGGATATATTTTGATTGACTTAAATAAATCAAGCGCATTTTACAATTTAGTATGAGTGAGATGTTTAATTTCCATGTTTAAAAGTGATATGGCATATGAAATAAGTTGATCCAAATTAATATTAAAAAGAAATCAGTATAAATCTACAATATATAGATTTAAGTAGTCAAATAATTGTATGGAGGAGGCCCTTTGTCCCATAAACAAAGGTCTCATACATCAATTTGGTGTCTTTTTAGGCCATATATATATATATATATATATATATATATATATATATATATATATATATATATATATATATATATCTTAATGTGAGATTTTAATAGCAATATTTTATGCATTAAGAGATTTGCATCTCAATCTTTTTTATCCATCATAGTGTCGTTAGATATAATGATCCTAAAGAACTTAGTCTATGTACTTAGTCTTCTAAAATAAATATTTTTAAATTACATGATACATCTAATTTCTTAAGATAAATAATTAGAAGAGTAGATAGATTCATCATTTATTGTACATGAAGATTGGTCATAATCACATGATTATGCATTAGGATTCTCATATCAAATTTAGTGTCGGAAACTAGAAAGATGAGCTTATTTATGCTATCTTCTTCTCATGTGAGAGTCATGTTGAGTTTGTAAGCTCTTGTATGAATAATTTAAATTTTCATTAATTTGATTAATTAATGTTTTGTATAAGAATACATCATCATCATAGTGGTATCATAACTCTGTGATGTGGATGGTGAAGATGAGATTCAAATGCCGAATACTTTGAAAAACTCCACAAAATTGGAAGTGAATGTATGTAATGCTTGTTGTTCTTATATCGCTATCCTATCTTAAAATGGATTAGCGTGTTGTTAAGGAAATCATATAATGGTTGATCCTGGTTTCGTCCCTAGATTTATAAGCATCGACATCCAAATGGTGGTTGATCAAATTCTTCACCACATCAACATTGCGATTTAGTGCAAGAAAGAGTTGTTAGCTCTCCAGGGTGTTATAAGAGAGATCAAACCTATCATCACCCACATCTAGCAATATCGCCTGCAAATAAACAGAATGTGATGTGTTTCCACTTCTCATAGTGACAATAATGTTTCATCTGTTAATTTATGGCTACAAAATCTAGATGCTCTTCTCTTACAAACATCACAAATGGTGCAATAGTGCACAATATAAAAATTTAACATTTTTCTCGTTATCAAATGAGCATTAAGATCGCCAATCTGAAGTCAGATATTGACAACCATCTCAACTCGATTTCCATGATTCAGTTGGGGCTTAATCATGAGGTTCTTCTTGGGTTGTCCACACTGAGGGAAAGTGTTCAAGCTTCAGCTAGTTCCTCTGCCTCTACCTCCATGTAGCCCATTTTTCCAATTGGAGAGATCTTTTTCAGCCAGGAGCCCCTCATAGTTAGACAAGAGGAAACCCTGCAGTACTAGAGAAATTTGTGGTGGAAGCATAGGGAGAGGCTAACTCTCTCTTCTGCATCGGGATAGTTGGAAAGGGTGGAGTAGGAAAAACCCTCCTCAGGAGAGTCTTCACTAGTCAAAAGGTGAGAAATCTCTTCAGAGATGACTTATTTCTTTGGCTCACTATTTCCTGTTAGAAATGACAACAACCTATCATTAAATGTATTGATGTAATTAGTAAAAATGAGTTACTGTTCAGTCAATTTTGTAACTATAGGAAGTTACATAATGAAATAGTCCATATTAAATTTGTGATTTCCATAGAAGCTTGATGTAATGTTTGGAGAGTCACTTTTGACCTGGAGTAATAAGAATCCCAATCCCTTGCCCCGTGGAGGTTTTCTTGACACACTATCAGGTGTAATATCCCTTCCCTTAATAATAAATAATAAATAATAAATAATAATAAATAATAATATAATAATAAATAATAAATAATAAATAATAAATAATACAAATAAATAATAATAATATAAATAATAAATAATAAATCACTTAATAATAAATAATAAAAATAATAAATCATAAATAATAAATATACAAGAAAATAAATAAAAATAATAAATAATAACTATACTAAAACTCTAAATCAGAATAAATAGAAATAAAACAAGAAAACTATCAAAAAGAAGGAAATAAAACAAGAAAGCTAAAAATCAAAAGAAAAGTAAAGAAATAAAACAAGAAAGCTAAAAATCAAAAGAAAGTTGCATGTAGACACATGGAGTGTGTGCATGTGGTTCCCCTTCCAATGTTGTTCTATTTAATAGATGGTGAGGAAGAGGAGAGGCATTCCAGCATTCCATCTTTCCGAGATTCTGTCTTTCATTCTCTTGGGAGAATGGTATACTAAGACCTAGGAGTCACTGGCAGTAGAACGTTGATTGAGGGCTCGGGGGTGGCCAGTTGTAGCAAGACGTTGCACAATTGAGCCTACGGTTGGGTGGAGAGTCGTCCCCAAAACCTTGTTGCGGTAAGCCTACTTCGACCACAGGTAAACAGGTAAGCACTATTCATTCAAGTAACATTTAGTTAATTAAAATCATGGTTATTAGGTTAGGTAAGTGGCACTCTCATTTAAATTAATGTTACATTAGATATTTTTAATTTGGGCTGTCACATCAGGGTTTTACGAAGTAATTTCTTTGTGTTTTCATGTGTGATTCAATTTCCAATTCTTGTGCATTTATTTCTTGTTTAAATGTTAATGGGGCTCAAAATACCAACAAGTGGTATCAAAGTTTAAAGTTGTGAGGGTTGTGAGGTAGTTGTAAAGAAAAATTTGAAGTCTAAAGCAAGAGTTGTATAATTCTGTCACCACGGATACTGACTAAAAAATGAAACGCAGACTACAAACCAAAAGAGTCCGCAAACAATAAGAATCCACCTTGTTTAGCTATACATTGATTGGGAGTCTTCATTAACAAAAGCAGAGCCGCCGATTAAAAAGGAGTCTCAAACAAGACGAGCCGAGTAGAGGTCAAAACATAACAAGCCAAGACAAGGGCAATTTTTTTTTAAGATTCGTGCAATGTCGTTTTTCCTACTCTCGTTGAAGTCTAGCCCACAAGGTGAAGTTTCAAAAGTCTGGTAGGGGTCGTTAGAAGTTATCTGGAGTTCGCACGAATAAGTGAAGACACCGCTGAAATAAATCTGCAAAAAGAAAGCAACCACTCAAGCCATCTCCACCACCAAAGATTGTCGAGGAGTGTCGACTTGATTAATCTCTTGAGGAGTAGTCTGGTGCAAAAAAAAGGCGCTGCAACCAAGTGCTAAAGGAATTTGGGAGCCATCTGCTTTGATTGAGCTACCAACCTCCAAGGAAAGTCATTGTTTGAAGGAGCTGTATTGATTGGGAGCCGTATGGGCCACCATCCATTGAAGCTTGTAGCAGCTGAAGCAAAAAAAAAAATCTTGTTGAAGAACTTTCAATTCAGAAGAATTAAATTGGGTTTTCTAAATAAAAGTAGGGTTTTGAAAAATTATCTCAGAAGATTCTTAAATTTTTGGTTTCTTGAAACAAAAATTGAGTAGGGGATTTGAAGTTTTTTTTTTTTTTTTTTTTAAGTGGAATCCGTTATTAAAAAGAGAAACCGTAGTGAAAGAAACCAGAAGAAAGAAATTGAGAAAAACCCTAGTTGAAGGCAAATTAAAAGGGGAAAACCTTAGTTGGAGGACTCAACAAAATTTTGTCATTAATAGAATTATTTGAAAGAGCTCGTGTAGGAAAAAAATTGCTAAAATGACTAATGCTAATTTTGAGGTGGAGAATTTCATCAGTAAGAACAATTTTTCATTGTGGAAACTGAAGGTACATAATTTGCTGGTGCAACAAGGGTTGCACAAATCTTTAGATGGGGTTAGAAGAAATCCTATTGGCATGACAAATTTGGATTGGGAAGACTTGGATGTTCGAGATCTCAGTACCATCCGTTTGTGCCTTGCAGATGAAGTTCTCTTCAACATTGTTGAAGAAACCTCGGCAGCAAGTTTGTGGGGGAAGTTGGAAACATTGTATATGACCAAATATTTAACCAATATAATTTATTTGAAGAGGCAATTGTATAGCCTTCGGATGAAGGAGGGTACTAAAATTACAGAACACTTAAATGTCTTTAATACAATTATTTGTCAGTTTTCAAATATGGATGTTAAATTTGACAAAAAAGATAAATTTATTACCTTGTTGTGTTCCTTACCCGAATATTGGGATCACTTTGTGACTTCTATCAGTTTGAGCACAACCGAATCTTTAGAATTTGATTATGTTGTGGGAGCTCTATTATCTGAAGAAGTACGAAGGAAGTACAACATTGAAACTTCCACGCCATAAGCCATAGTAGCCAAAGGTTGGTCCAAGGAAAGAGGAGAGAAAGAAAGAAGTTATTCCATATGAAAGACAAAAGGCAAGAAGTGTAAAGGCAAATGCCGATACTACAAAAAAATAGTACATCGCAATAAATACTGTTGGAAAAGTAAGGTGTCCGTTGAAAACCCAAAGAAGGAAGCAAATCAAGTTGAGTCAGGTATGATTGATGAAGTTTTATCTGCTGAATTAGGTATGGTAGATGAATCTATGCCTGTTTGCAATGTTTTTCATCATTATGAAAATTGATTTCTAGATTCTGGTGCTTCTCATCGCATGATTCCACACAGAATTTGGTTCACTTCATATCAAGTTGTAAATTGTAGTTTTGTGTTTATGGGTAATAATGTATCTTGTCAAATTGTTGGGATGGGAAATGTCATAATTAAAATGTATGATGATATAGTTAGAACATTAACTAATTATAGAAATGTACCTGAGTTGAGAAAGAATTCGATTTATTTTGGAGTATTGGACTCAGAGGGTTATAAGTTTACAAGTCAAGGTGGAGTGCTAAAAGTTTCGAAGGGGGCTCTGGTTGTTATGAAGGAAGAAAATATCAGAAACCTTTATAGACTTAAAGGTAGTACTCAGGTTTGTGAGGCAATCAATGTATCTAAGAAGGAATAAGAAGATACTCACCTATGGCATCAGTGGTTAGGCCACATGAGTGAAAAGGGCCTTCAGGTACTGATGAATCACAAATTGCTTCCAAATTTGAAATCCTTGAGTTTGGATTTTTGCAAACATTGTGTATATGGAAAACAATGTAAATATAAATTTAAAACCGTAAGTCATAATAGTAAAAGAATTTTGGACTATATTCATTATGATCTTTGGGGACCATCTCCTACAGTATCTTATGGAGGTGCATCTTACTTCGTAACATTTATTGATGATTACTCCAGGAAAGTCTGGGTCTATATGTTAAAAAAAATTTGATGTATTTAATGTCTTTAAACAGTTTAAAGATATGGTTGAAAAGAAAATAGGCAAATCAATTAAATGTTTAAGAAATGACAATAACGGTGAATTTACTTCCTTAGAATTTGAACAATATTGCAAGGACAAAGAGATTGTTATACATAAAACAATTGTCTATACTCCTTTGCAAAATGGCATTGTTGAACGTATGAATTAGACTCTTATGGAAACATCCATAAGCATTATTAATAATGATAACCTGCAGAAGGAGTTGTGGACAGAAGCAATATCTACTGCTTGTTATTTGGTAAACATATCACCTTCAGTTGTCATTAATTGTAAAATTCCTGAAGAAGTTTGGTCGAGTAAGTCTTGTAATTTTTCACATTTAAGAATTCTTGGCTGTGATACCTATTCTCTTATTCCAAATAATCAATGTTTTAAGTTAGACACAGAAGAAAAATGTTATGTCTTTGTTGGATATGACTATGCGGTGAAAGGATACAGGTTGTTGGATATTTTCCATTTAAAATCATAATGTTTAATTAACATATGATTTATATAATATTTTGTTATTTATTTTAAATTTATATATTTATTGTCCACGGGGTCTTGTCAGGTGCTTTGTTAAGGAACTCCTTAATGTGAAGTCACCGGTTCAATTCCTTGACATGATGAAGATGTAGATTAACATTTTTTTAATTAATTTTGAACCATATTTATCTAATGTTTGTAATGTTTAACGTTTTCACTTAGTGAAAATAAATAAAAATAAAAATAAAATAGAACACATATTTATTTTATTTTGAATGAGACAGAGTGTTAAACATTACAATATCTCTACCATAATGGGGCTAGAGAACATCTCTCCACTCAATTTTAAAAAAAGAGAGTCATATATGTACAAATAAACACATCTTGATAATAAATTAACAAATTTATTTCTTTTAATTAATTTTGAACTATGACTATCCAATGTTTTTAACAAACACATAACTTAACTAATATTTGATACAATATATTTTATATTTTATATTTGTTTAAATGAAGTATTACTTTGTCATTATTCATTTTAATGGATGCAAAATTATATATTACAGAATTTGATTTAAGTAATGGATTTTTTTAATATAGAAAAGTAAGTTATGATAGACATTCACTTTCATGAATTGAAAAGCAATATAGTAATATTTAGATCAAATAAATTATTATAAACCTTAAAACCAAATTTAACAATGTTGTATTTAATTTTCAACTAATATATTTAAATAACTAAATATACTAAAATAAAATAAAATAAAATAATATTTTCTATTATAAAAGTAACATAGATTTAATTATCATAGTAAAGTTACTTCATTATTCATTCATGTACATTGTGTTTATAAAAGAAATTTAAATTTAAATTTAAATCTCAAAATAACACATTGACTAATTTAAGAATACAAATTTTATTCATCTTTCTGAATAACAAACATAGTTATGAAAGTTATAATAATTGCAACAACTTTGAATACAAGGAACCATATAACTCAAACCAAAATATCTCGAGGTTTCAAAAGTATTTTGACATTTCTAAGGGTATACCCTATAACCCAAACTAAAATATCTCAAGGTTTTGAAATATCTTGACATTTTTATGGGTATATTTTGATTGACTTAAAGCAAGTACATTTTACAATTCAGTATGAAAGCGATGTTTAATGTCCATGTTTAAAAGTGATATGGCATATGAAATAAGTTGATCCAAATTAATATTAAAAAAAAATAGTATAAATCTACAATATATAGATTTAAGTAATCAAATAATTGTATGGAGGAGGGCTTTTGTCCCATAAACAAGGGTCTCATACATCAATTTGGTGTCTTGTTAGGCCCCATATATATGTGTGTGTGTGTGTGTGATATTTTAATAGCAATCTTTTATGCATTGAGAGATTAGCATCTCAATCTTTTTTATCCATCATAGTGTCGTTAGACATAAGGATCCTAAAGAACTTAGTCTAGGATTATAGTTTATGTCTTTAGATATATACTTAGTCTTCTAAAATAAATATTTTTAAATTACATGATACATCTAATTTCTTAAGATAAATAATTAGAAGAGTATATAGATTCATCATTTATTATACACGAAGACTTGTCATATTCATATGATTATGCATTAAAATGTCCATATCAAATTTAGTGTAGGAAACTAGAAAGAAGAGCTTATTTATGTGATCTTCTTCTTATGTGAGAGTCATGTTGAGTTTGTAAGCTCTTGTATGAATAATATAAATTTTATTTAACTCGATTAATTAACTCTTTATATAAGAATGCATCATCATCATAGTGGTATCATAGCTTTATGATGTGGATGGTGAAGAGGAGATTCAAATGCCGAAGAATTTGAAAAACTCCACAAACTTTGAAGTGAACATATGTCACGATGGTTGCCCAATTTTGTTAAGGAAAAAAAATGTTATAAATTTATGTTAATCTATACATTCAAATAGAACTTATGTAGATTGGAAAATTTTACAACTAAGGGAAACTCTATTGGCAATGACTATGTTATTAAGTATTATGTAAACTTTGAGGTTCAAGGTTCAAATCCCCTCAATTAACCTATGTTTACAAAAGGGGTGTACATAGCACCTAAAACCTAGAGGCTCTCTCTCTCTCTCTCTCGGGGGTGAGGTTATGTTGTGGCCACAACCCCCCATAATATTTTTACACAAAATATGGGGACCCTCCGGTTTTGTAAATCTCCCTTCTTTGACATTTTGATGACTCGTGATTCCTTTGGTCTTTATCACTTGCCTTTTGGACTTTTGACATATCCTTCGTAATGATCATTATGATTTTCATTTCGCTGCTTGGATTGTTTTTCTCTCTTCTCCATCCTTACATTCATGACGATGTTCTTTCAGTGGCCTTGAAAAGGCAATGTGGCACCTTCGGTTGCCACATCACCTCATGTCTTGCTTTTGTTCTTGCTTGATCAAGGTCTCCTCCACATCAATTGCCACATCACTTCATGTTGCGGCCTAAGGTCTTGCATGATCGATTGTTGTTTGGTCCTCTTCCACTGCTTGATTTGGCGCGTACCTACATCAAAATAAAGACTTAAATCATGTAAATATATATGTTACTTTTTATTTTAGAAATTTGTAAAATATGTAAAGATTAATTATATTGGTTGATTAAATTTATATGTTACTTAATTCAATTAAATTTTTATTTTAATCATTTTCTTTATAATTTATAATTTTAATTAATTATGACTCAATAAACTTGTAAATATATTCATAATCATTTAATTTATTAATTGTAATATAAAAATTACAGATCATATTTTATATAATGTAATCTTTGTTAACAATTTATACTGTTATGCATATCTTATATTATGTTACGTATATATTATATTATGTTCAACGCGGTGTTTTACTAAACCACTGCATAGTGGACGAGAATGACTCAATCGAGGAAGGGCAACGCGTAATCACAGAGATCAATTTGCTAATTCAGGTTGAGTTCGTTGCTCATAATTTTAGGGGCGATCAATTTTGCATTTTCTCGAAAGTTCAAGAGCGAAAGAAGCGCTGGTTCAGAAGTATATTTTAAACAGAATGCATGCTCTGTTCTGTTGAAGAACACTACTGCAATCTCTGTATCTCAAAAGTTTCTTGACTCTCTTTTGAATTAGTAAATGGAGAGTTTGATTTATGTGCAGAATTCAAGCACTATTGTATTTATCATGTTCATGAATATAAATAATTGTGTGTACTCGTTTCATTTTTGTTTGATGAGTATGACTATTTCATTCGTAGCACTAATGCTGTTATGAGTTTCTCAGGTTTATTTTACGCCTTATCAAGTTAATTTACAGGTTTGACAGAAATGGATCTCAATCATGGCGTGCCATTTAAACAAACTTATTTTCAATGGAGTAAATAGCTAACTGTTTACTCAGTGATGGATCAGTTTGGCCCATTGATGTTTCTTCTATTGGACTATTCCAATAGTTGTAACATAATATTTCATTTCAAATACAATTATGTTGAATAATTATTTAGTGACTATTAGTCAAATGGTTACTCATGCATATTTGTTTTCTCAAGTGACCAATTAACTGAACTAATTCAAGTGACCAATTAACTGAACTACTTCTCTGATTGGTAGAGTTTATTTCCACCCTAAATTCAAACAGATCTCCTCTCTCAATCAGTATGTAATATTTTCTCTGTTGATTAAGGGTAAAACTAACTTTTTCTTAGTCAAGATAATTTTTTTTTTCTATCCACTTTCATCATAGAATATGATTGCATTTGCATTCAATTTTATCTAATGATTTGGATAAAGTCCTCTTTTACTTAGGAAAAACCTTATAGTTTGATCTTGATCTTTCATTTAAATCATTAAAATATCAAGCTAAAGGGACTGTATAATATATGTACATAATTAGTGATCTTTAACATATGACATTTTAACATTTGATTATAGAATTAGTTCTAACATTTAATTATTAATTGGGATTAATATTTACAATTTAGAATTAACATATAGAGAGATATCATATTGTTAAATATTATACATATAATAATACAATTGCATTAATGTTACTATAATTTAGTATTACTATTATTTAGATGTAATACTAACATATATTATACTAGAGCAACTCTTGAAATTTCTAAGTATTACCCGTTAGAAATTTTATATGTATTCTTTGGTTTATTTCTCCTAGTTAATTACAAACAAGTTATTTAATCATATAAATACTAAAATAAACACAATACAGTCTCAACCATCTATAGATCAACAATTGAAAGAAATAGCAAATGCACAAGTGACACCATTGTTTTTGGACAACTTGTCCCTTGAAAAACCCAACTTGGGAATGTCGGTACAACAATTCTGAGGGTTATATTATTATGCAGTCTTTTTGAGTACAACTGGGTGCCAAACTGGCTCACCCAACAGAGAAAATAATCTGGCAGTAATACCTCTCTATTCGAAAGCAGATATTCGGAAAGTCTGCCCCACAAAACCCTCTCCAACACAATCTGAAGCTCAGCGTCAGCCCTCCTAGCTTTTGCGTAGCCTCTACGGCCCTCTGCGTCACTACTGCAACCTCTGCATGGATGACACAGGCCCTTCTAGCCTCTACGCAGTCGCTTATGCCTCTACATGGCTCCCTCTGACTCAACGTTTGCCTCTCTTTGCTTTTGCGCTGGTCTCTCGGCACTATCTTTGCCTCTCTATCTCTTACTCACTGCCCCTCATTGCAATTGATCACTGATTCGATTTCTCTTAGCAAACCCCGCTCTAAAAAATCGAATGACTGATTACTCTGGTGTATTCTCCAACTGACCCTCAAGCCTCCTCTTATACTTTTCTTGTTAGTCCTTCAACATCCGAGATTACATCTCTAACCAATGGCTAAGATTAGATTTGGCTTGATCCATATCATTTAGAACCTTTTAACCGAGTTTTATATTAATACCCATAAATATTTTATTTTTCCTAAGTTTAGACTTAGGAACTCCATTAAAAATATTAATTATTTTAATATCTTCTAAACCGGGTAAAATCTGCCAAACCATTTCTGGGTCTTGGAAATCTCATGTGCTTTAGCCTCTCCACCAATTTTCATTGCTAGAACACATCTAATGCTACCCCAAATCAACACTCCCGCATAACGAGGACTCTGCTCTAGTAATACTCCACACTGAGCATCACTTTGATTATATGGCACTGGTACCTGTGTTGATGCTAGGTCTCCCTGCCCAACATCCTTTTCACTGCTGCATCATGTACTATTGCCCATGGCTCTGCCATTGCCACTGCTGCATCCGTACAACAACTCCCTCTGCATCTGTGCTACTGCTAGTCCTTTCTCCCAACACTACATCTGCATTGCAACCCCTTCTCATCATGCTGCATCGTGCTACTGCACTGCAACTCAGTTACTAAGAAGTAACTGATCCACCAAAGTACTGACATCCCTGTCAAGCTAGAAACACTCCCGATGCTAAAGCTCTCTCTGTCATTATCTCATGCTCCCTCTACTTCCTCTGCACTGCTGCAATAACTCCATGACGCTCGCATCACTGCAAACCTCTTTGTGCCATCCTGCACTGTTGCAGCCTCCTCTGTGCCTCTCGCACTACTGCAACCCTCTCTGCGCTGCCCGAGACCACTGCACTGTAGCACTCTTTGTCGCTCCATCTGCATCCCTTTCTAGCGACATCCGCCATCCTGCTACTTCTCACTTCGGGGCTCCCGTAGCCAGGTATAATCCAAGAGTTTGGGTACCTCAAGGATCCTACCCCTCATCGCCTGTAGTCTTCCTAACTACAGGTTGATGTCTCCCCACCTCTTCTCTAGAGGTACATGAGAACTCATGGCACAATCATCATCCTCTTCTACCTCCTTTTTTGCCTTCGTTGACACTGCCTTGGAGTTAGATGTCTCTCCCTTATTCTTCTTCCTCGGAAACTGGTTCGCATAATGCCCCAATTCCCCACAGTTGAAGCACTTTAGCTTGGAGAGGTCCTTTTTCTTCCTCTTCTCCTGGTTCCCCGCAGATGCTAGAGTTGCATCCTCTTCCTTTTCTTTCATGATTTGGACTCCTTTGCTTCTACTTCTTGTCTTGGGTAAGGCTCTAATCTCTTCTTGGCGAAGAGTTGCCCACAATTCTTCCCAATTTGGAAGATTCACCCTACCTAGAATACTATAGACAAATGTCTCCCACTCCTTGGAGACTGCATTTAGGGCGGTCCTCACCATCAGCATTTGATCTGGCGTGGCCCCTATGGAAGTCAGTTGGTCCCTGATCTCCTTTAATATGCTAAGGAATTGATCTCTCTGCTCCCCCTTCTGCATCTGGTATGACAGCAACTGATTCTCTAGTAACATCTTCCTCTACACGGAAGTCTGCTGGTACAACGTCTTCAAGGTGTCCCACATTTCCTTTTTCGTCTCCTTCTCGACAATATGCTAGACCACATGATCCTTGACCCCATCAAGGATTATGCATTTCGCCTTGGCCATTGCTTCCTCGTACTTTTCATTGCTAGCTGGGTCAACTAAGATAGCAATTGTTCTCAAGGCGAAGGCCTTGATGGGATGTCTATCTAGAATGGATAGGGTCCTGGCCTTCCAGATGACAAAGTTGGACATCCCGTCCAGCTTGTCCTGATCCCTCAATCCATTCATGGCCATCTCTCTGCTCTTCCTTTTGACTCCTCTGGTTCTGTACTTCCATCTGGAAGTTCTCTCTTCGACTCCCTCTGAGTCTCTACTTCCTGTCTGGAAGTTCTCTGCTAGACTCCCTTTGAGTCTCGATTTCCCTCCTAGAAATCTACCTACCAACTGTCAAGTTGCACCTCTCCAATCTCCTATGCACCTGCAACACTAATATGGATTTCTTAGTTAGAAATCCGCCTAGGTAGAGACTACCTCTACCTTGGTTTTGCCCCATTAGGTATTGTTCTGTCTCGGCAACAACAACGCCCCACCAGCTTGACTCCCCATAATCTGTGCACAACTTCCTATGCCCCAACAACTAAATGACTAAGCCTCTAGGCTCTGCGCAATCCCGGCATTGGTTGAAATGCTCCCCTAGCCAACTGCATCAACCCTCCTGGTCTATGTGTGGCTCTTTGTGAGGTTTTTCTGCCCTCAGCCTCTACGTTGGCCTCTCTCTAGCCCTAACTGATGACTAAGTTCCTCTGCATCAACCCTTCTCTGCCACTTTCCGCAAGGAATAACTTCTGTCACTCGAGACAGTTGTTTCTTCTGCAAATGCTCTACTTCAGTTGGTTCCTTCAGCTCTCCTGTGATCTGCAACGCTCTGATACCATGTTGAAATTTCTAATTATTACCCGTTAGAAATTTTATCTGTATTCTCTGGTTTATTTCTCATACTTGTTAATTACAAACAAGTTATTTAATCATATAAATACTGAACTAAACACAATATAGTCTCAACCATCTACAGATCAACATCTGAAAGAAATAAAAAACACACAAGTGACATCGTCGTTTTTGGACAACTCATCCCCGGAAAAACCCATCTTGGAAAAACGATGCAACAATTCTGAGGGTTATATTATTATGCAGTCTTTCTGAGTACAACTGGGTGCCAAACTGGCTCACCCGACTAAGAAAATAAGATGGCAGTAATACCTCTCTATTCAGAAAGTCTGCCCCACGAAACCCTCTCCAGCACAATATGAAGCTCAACATCAACCCTCCTAGCCTCTGTGTCAGCCCTTTGAGGCTCTGTGCAGCTTCTACGGCCCTTTGCGTCACTCCTGCAGCCTCTGCGTGGATGATGTAGGCCCTTCTGGCCTCTGTGCATCGCTTCTACCTTTGCATGGCTCCCTCTGGCTTAGCGTCTGCCTCTCTTTGCTTCCGCGCTGGTATCTCAACACTATCTCTCCCTCTTTATCTCATACTCACTGCCCCTCGCTACAACTGATCACTGATTCGATTTTTCTTAGCAAACCCCGCTCTAAAAAATCGAATCACTGATCACTCTAGTGTATTCTCCAACTGATGCTCAAGCCTTCGCTTATACTTTTCCTGTTGGTCCTTCAACAGCCGAGATTACATCTCTAACCAACGGCTAAGATTATATTTGGCTTGATCCATGTCATTTAAAACCTTCTAACCCAGTTTTATATTAATATTCATTAATATTTTATTTTTCGTAAGTTTAGACTTAGGAACTCCGTTAAAAATATTAATTATTTTAATATCTCCTAAACCGAGTAGAATCTGCCCAAACCATTTCTGGGTCTTGGAAATCTCATGTGATTTAGCCTCTTCACCAATTTTCATGGCTATAGCACATCCGATGCTACTCCAAATAAACAGCAATAACATTGACTTAAAATGAATTATTGACTACCATATTATATTAGAATTACATAATTGTTTTGTAGTTAATTAATATTATATATAGTTTAGTATTAATATATAGTCAAATATATGTATATATAATAGGTTAATATTTAGTAGTATATGATAGGTTATAACATTAGGTGATAATTTATAAAAATCAATTTGATCTAACATAAGAATAACAATTAGTATTAACTTAACATAGTGTCATAAGGCTAGCATTAACAATACTTAATATAACTTAGTAGGATTAGATTAGAATAACATTTAATTTAAGCTAGGATAACCTTTAGGCTAGTCTTAGGTGGTAGGGTAATTGGACTCATAACCAATCGAAACCACCATATCAAACGGAAAAGGATTTTCCCTAATGTCCCGACCGGGTGGCTTCCCCCAATGTTGAAGTAGATATTTCGAGCCTACAACATTTTTGGCGTTAGAAGGAGGGCTTGACCTAGTTAGCCTGCGTGAATTCTTGTTTTAACATTTTTAACTAGTTGTGGCTCCTACATGCATTCCTAGTGTGGGTCACGCTTTTAGCTCACGCAAGCGTATCAGAGGTATGTCAAAGAAATAACTTGAATCCATATTTGAGTTGCAATATGATGGTGAGAGCTACAATATTTCTATTGTAGATCATTTTAATAAATTTATACATGAATTAAAATGTTTTAAAATCACCAAAGACAATGAAATTTGCAGGTTGTTTACTCCATCATGAAGAACTGTGTATGGGAGGTGGTGCCGAGACCAAGGAGCAAGTATGTGGTTGGTTCTAGATGGATTTACAAAGTGAAACATGCAATTGATGGGAGTATAAAGAAGTACATGACCATATTTGTGGTGAAAGGCTTCTCACAAGTAGAGGGAGTTAACTATGAGGAAACATTTTCCCCTGTGACATGATATTCCTTAATCAGAACCATTTTCCCCTTGGAGCCATCATCCTTGAAGAGAAAATACTTCTTTCCTTTGACGGAAGCACTGATACCATCAAATCCCACTTCCATCGGCACAATACCACTCCCGGTGACCTCCATAGCTTCTATATGCTTTCCAATGGCACAAATGTCCTCTTAAACCTCGTCCACAGTCTGCTCCATGTATGTTTGTTGACATAGCAATTTAACCTTAAGAAACAACTAAAAGTACATGTGTTGATGCTACACCATGTCCTCCAGTTTCAAAATGGATACAAACATAACATGAGTAGCATACAACAAATTATCTATGACCAAGCCGACCTCAAATATTTTTGTAGGGTCATGAGAGTTAGCCATGGATAAAGTGTGAAGGGACACACAATTTCCTTGAACAACACAGAGAAGAGGAAGAACAGATAAGCTAGAAACAAATTGAGACACCTTTGCATTACCGAATGGTTGGGTGATTGTAATATGGAAGGAAGGTCTACTAACACATGAGCCAGACATCCACCATAAATTTGACTCCATAATCCAAAAGATTGGTCGGACGAAGGATTGATAGGGCATCGATTGGCATCCATAAATTCTTGTTGTTGTTTGAAACATTCCTCATCATTTCCTAGGAGAGACAAACGATCTTCCACTAAGAGAGGCATAAATGGATTAGACTCCTCTATCTCGAAATGATAAAAAAACCCATCAAATTTCAATTCCAATTAATGACACAAAACAAGGAATTAATAATTGTGGTTTTTGAGAATCAACGAAAATCAAAGTTGAGGATTTTGACCACACTACAATGGGAGGGATTTATGGACATCCATGTGCCCATCCTTGTAATGGAAATGGAATATATCCTGACTCTATGACTTGGTTTATAAATTTTCCACAAATCAAATTTATGCCTCATGAGAACAACTAAGTCCCCGCTCTTTTACATAAAGATTTCAAAATTTATACTAAGAAATAGGGTAGAAAAATTCAATTTTGTCCAATTCAATTTTCCCTTGCCCAATGTTGGAGCCTTTTTTTACTAACTCATCCACTCCCACATTCAACTCCCTTAGTATACGATAAAATTCAATCTTTTAAAATTGTGAGGCAACTTTGATCACTCTTTGAGCCATAGGGAGACATGTGGAACTTCTTAATCATCTGACCTTGGTCATTTATCGAATGACGATCAAGGAGTCTCCATAAACTAAGAGATTAAGAATATTACTTTCTATGGCCACCTCCAAACCTTTCCAAAGTGAAAGAAACTCAATTGAATCGTCTGTTGCAGTTCCTAACCCCCAAGAAAATTTGGACAATATTTTTTCATTGAGGCTCATGAGAACCCCTCCCTCTCAGCTTGCCTCCGTGGGTTACCTATAGATGCACCATCAAATAAAAGGGAGAACTAAGGTTTCTCCAATCTCCATTTCAAGATTTCCTTTTGACTTAGCTCGAGACAAGATACTTGATTCTTAATCGATTTTCCTTTGCTAACTGCGAATAAAGAAAATTTCCTGTCAACAATTATCTAGGCACATTTTGCTTCATTTAAATTCTTTAATTCTCAGTCACTGAATCCACAAACAAAAATTGATTCAAACAATAGGGAGGAGTCTTCAGATGCCACCATCGAGGGAGACAACCTCTCATTTTTTAATATTGCTTTATTTCGCGTAAGCTAGATAACCCAATAAATGAATTTTGGGAAGGCCATCTAACAACTAATTAGAAGGGAAGAGGCCTTCCAGTTCTAGGGGTAATGACCCCATTTTTCAAAAATATCAACCCATGATTCCAGGATTTGATAAAGGAAAAAATTGGGTTGAGCATTGTTCTCCAAGCCTCAAAGGGAAAAAGGGAATTGTTGGAAGAGATGGGGATAGATTCCTTAGAGAAAAAACACAGGGCACATCTAGAGGGACCAAGAATGTTTCTTTTCTAAAAAGTTTCAGCCGTAAGGATTTTTTGATGGACTAGGGACCAACAAAAGATGTTAATTTTTAGAATACATTCATTGTTCTAGATTTTAGACCAAATAATTTCTACTAGGAGGAGGATGGGAAATATTTTTGACTAATAGGGAGTATTCAAGCCTAATAGAATAAGAGAGGGTCAGGCTCAAGGTCCAGGAACAATGATCCAATAAAGAGGATGAGATTGGAGCCATTCCTTTTAATAATTGAATAATTTTATACCATTGTGGATGGAGAATTTCAGGAAGAGGTGGCATAAACCATCCCTTCCAACAACTTGATTCATCATAAAGATACTTTGTTAGTCAAATTTTTAATCCCTTTCTCTTACGACCATATAGCTAATTCCTTGTATTCCTCATGGGAACCCAATAAACCATAATTACATAACGCATCCTTCCAAAGGTTGATGTGAGCATCGTTCCCAGATCTCCATCTAAGATGATTTACACTTAAGGGGGAAAAATCTTTACAAAGCTTCCAAATTTGAGAACATGGGCCAGTCTATTGAACCTCCCCAACTCATAATATTTGATTCTTCCAAAAGTATTTGTGAATAAATGTCATCTTCCACCACACTTTTGAATCAGATATCAGTGTCCAAATTATTTTAGATCCCATTGCTAAATTCATGAACAAAGGGTCTTTGACAACTAATCACCATTTTCTTTTAGTAGACGGACTATGTTCCATTGGACCAAATGGAAATATTTTTCATTCTTCCCCCTTGCCATAATATTTCCATAACATAATGCTCATTTGGGACAACATTGACTTTAGGTAATCATACCAGAGCATATATAGATCGACAATGAGGAAAGCACATATTTAACCAAATTAACCTTATCGACAACATTCAACTAGATTTCTCTCCATAATTGAATCTTTTTTTTTTTTTTTTTAATTTGGATACCATATCAGCCCAACTATCACTACTTAGTGTTCCCAACAATATCGTAATACTCGAGTATTTGAAGAATTTCCAATTAGCTGCAAGAGAAAACTGTAGAATTTTTTAAATCTCCTGAAGAGTAGAGATAAAGAAATTCCATCAAAAAAATTGACTCTTACCCTTATTGATAAGTCCTCCAGACAAATTTAGGTAAAAATTAAAGGTATGTTTAAACCTCATAGCAATTTTCTTAGATGTGCAACCCAATAAAATGGTTTCATCCGACGAATTGGGAATGGTTGACATCTTTTGTATTGGGTCTATACTTAAGCCTTTTTGTTTTCCTTCAACCATGGCTAACTCCAAATTTCTGCTTAGAGATTTAGCCACTAGGATATACAAAGGAGGAGACAAGGGAAATCCTTGTCTTAAACCCTTGGAGGCTTGAAATAAGGAATAGGAACATTCTTTAATCAAGGGCGTAATCCAACGGTTTCCAATACAAGTAGCAATCCAATTGATGAAATATTAATTGAAACCCAATTTCTTCTTGACATCAAATAAAGAGCAATGTAAGACTTTGTCAAATTCATTTTCCATATCAAAATTTATTATCATACCTGGTTCTCCACACAATTTTCTAGGGTGAATAGTTTCTTGAACCAAAATAACATTGTCAATGATTTATCTATGCCTTATGAACCCTCCTTGATTTTCAAAAACAATCCTAGGAAGGATTTTTCTGGTCCTATTGGCTATAATATTTGTCGTAATTTTGTATGTTGAGTTACAAAGAGAAATTGGTCTAAATCTAGAGAAGGCTATTGTCTTTTCTTCTTTAGGGATTAAAGTGAGAAATGAAAAATTTATATTTCCTCCTAGCCCTCATTTCGTAATGGAAGAATTTTACATTCTTATTAGGTATTTTTTGATAGTTCCTGAGAAAAGTATGAAAAAACAAATGGGGAAGCCATCGGGGCTAGGGGCTTTGCTAGGGTCAAGCGACCAAATAGCCTTGATTACCTCCTCTTCCAATGTCAGCATAGTTAGTTGGAAATTATCTATATCATAAAAAATGAAGTCAGGACAAAAAGAAAAGAATGGACCTCACCTCGATCATTCTACTTGTTCTTTGTGTATAAACTTCTAAAGAAATAATGGGCCTCCTGCTTCATCTCTTCAAAGGATTTCAACTTCGCTTGACCTTCTGGGACTATTTCCTTGACTCAATTTATGAACTCTCTTTCCTATTCCTTCTTGTGAAAGAATGTTGTATTTCTATTACCCACATTTAGCCATAGGCTTCTGGATTTGAGACACTAATACTCTTCCCCTTGCCTCCCGAGGATTTCAATTTGTTTGCATATCCTTTTTTCTTCTTCAATAAGATCCTCTAACACCTCTTCCTCTTCCATCTGATCCTGATGCGATGCAAAGTGAATAAGGAGATCATTTTTTTCTTGTCTTAGAGGTTTAAAATTAGATTTCTCCCAAGAACAAAGAGTCTTCTTAACATTATTCAATTTAGATTCCCACATGAAAGATGAAGATCCACTCACCGAGAGAGACAAGGCTTGAATATGTAAGTCTTTCACCCCTTCTTTGAGAATCCACCCTTAGTTAAAGTGTTGGGTCCCTATAATACTAGTGATTACCCCATTAATATTGTAGTTATACCCCTTATTTATATTGTTGTTCCCCTATTGCCCCCATATTGTTATTAATGTGCCCCATAGAATCCCTCTATTGTTATTTTTGTGGCTTTATATTATTATTGTTAGGTCGGCTAGATTATATTGTGACTCCTTAGACTCCTATATATAGAAAGGAGGTTTTGTCATTTGAATCATCGGAGAATTGTTCATTTATGTAATGTAAAGGAGGTTGCCCCCTCGAAGAGGCTGAATTCTAAGGCGTTGATCTATCTTTTCTATCTTTTCTTGAGCTGGTTTCATAACATTTGGTATCAGAGCTTTGGATTCTAGGGTTTCGCTGCTCCAAACAGGTCATCGAGGAATTTTCGCTATAACTTTTTTTCTGTGACGTTTCAGAAGTTGCAAAAAAAACCCATTTGAGAAGAAATCTCGATGAACCTCGGGTCTGAATTTCAGAGCTTTTCGAGCTATATTTGCGGAGATATGATCTGAGGAAGTTGATCTTTTTGCAAACTCCTAAATTACATTCCAAACAGGTGACCTGGGGAAAATCGTCATAACTTTCTCTCTGGGGATCGGATTGAAATTTTGTAAGAAGGTATAGAAAGAGGATGGACTATAGTTTCTTGTATGAATTTTTCAGATCCATAGGTCGAAACAGTGACTCGTGGCATGTCATAAAAGTTTGCTCTACTGAACTAGTCTATAAGCAAGTCACTGTGGGAGATTTCGCATAACTCTTCCTTGGAGAAACCAATTTGGGTCAGACTTATGGCATTGGAAAGAGGACTCAGAAGGCTACTACAAGTCAAAATTTCAGAACTGGATGATCCGAAATTACAGAGATACATCAGATTCAATATCAGGCTTCTACAAAGTGAAAAAAGGTGTGTAGTTTTTTTAAATTTTTGCATAAGCTTGGTTTGAAGGGATTCAAAGGGCATAGTAAAGAATTATTATCGGTAACTGATGCACCGAGGAAAGAAAATGCAAACACCTAGTAAGGAACCTGAAAGCTCTAGCATGACTCATGAAGAAGAGGAAGAAATGCTACATGATATATCAAAATTACAAGAACAAGTGCAACAAATGTCACGCTCACAAAAGCTAATAGAAGCTAAGATAAATGGCGTGGAATCTAAGATAAATGGCATGGAATCTAAGATAAAGGGCATGGAATCTAAGATGGATGATTTGAAAATAGATTTGAGGACATATTTGAAGACAGACATGGCAGATTTGAAGACAGATTTGACAAATTTCTACAAGAAATACTTACTAATGGTGAAAAGGTTGTAAAGGAAACTCATGATGTGAACAAAAGAAATGTTAATCATGATTCCATAGACTCTAATGTTGGATCGAAGACCCACCATATTCCAAAAATCGATATGAGGAAGTTTGATGGCAAGGATCCCGCCACATGGATATTACAGATGGAGCAATTCTTCGATCTCAATAATGTGCAAAACACACAAAAGGTACGTATGGCAACTTTATATTTGGAACCAAATCAGTTTGTATGGTATCAATGGCTTTGCTCTCGTAAACAATTTATCACTTGGGCAATTTTTACGGAAGAATTGATAGCACATTATGAGGATACAAAAAGCAACACTTTTTTTAGCCAATTGATAAGTCTCAAACAAAAGGGTTCAATAATGGAGCACATTGAGGAGTTCCAAAAATTGAACATAAGGGTAAAAGATATTCCAGAGGAGCATAGGATTGATGTGTTCATAGGGTCTTTAAAGGATAATATCCAACATGATGTTCGCCTTTGGGAACCTGATTCATTAGAGAAGGCATTCAGGTTAGCAAGAAAAATGGAAAGCAAAATTATGGCAACCAGGAAGCATACCACTCACAACTATAAAGACGGAAGTGTTGTTGCCCCTAGTCTTCCACAACCTATAAGGTTGACACCACAACAATTGGAAGAAAAAAGAGCAAAAGGGCTTTGTTACAGTTGTGATAGCAAATACACTAAAGGTCATAAGTGTGCTGAGAAGAAATTATTCTACATAGATTGTGAAGAGGAAGAAGAAAAGGAGCAAGAAAGGTCAAAAGAAGAGGATATACTCCAGGAACAAAGCCTAGATGAAGAACAAATAAATCCGACCATATCTTGTAATGCATTGGCGGGAATTACCACTCCTCAAACCATCAAGATAGAAGGACAAATCAAGAAGAAAAAGGTAATAGTGTTGATTGATTCAGGAAGCACCCACAATTTTATTCATTGTAGGGTAGCAAAAGAATTGAATTGCTTCCTATATCCAGCACCAGAGTGTCAAGTGATGATTGCAAATGGAGGAACAATAAATTGCTCTGGAAAGTGCCATAATATCAAGCTATCCATGGGAGAATATGTATTGACTAGCCCAATGCTTTCCATTCCAATGGGAGGTGTTGATGTTGTACTAGGAGTCCAATGGCTACAATCCTTGGGTACAATAGCTTTTAATTTTCAAGAACTTTTCATCAAATTTTCTACGGAAGGAAAGGAAGTTGAATTAAGGGGTATTGCAGGGAAACCAGGAAAGATAATCAGCTCTAATGGTATGACAAAGCTTCTAAAAAAGGAGCAAAGAGGTGTAATTGCACAATTATGTTCGCTAGATGTTTCCACATTGGAATCATCTATTTCTCCAGATCTCCAAAAAGTCCTGGACAATCATTCCAAGGTATTTGAGACTCCCAAAGGTCTCCCACCTATGCGTGATCATGATCATGCTATTCATCTGATTCCAGGAAGTGTTCCTCCAAACATCAGGCCGTACAGATATCCCTATGTCCAAAAAAGTGAAATTGAACGTATGGTTGCAGAAATGCTAGAGGCTGGTATAATTCAACCGAGTCAAAGTTCTTTCTCTGCTCCAGTAGTATTGGTGCACAAGAAGGATGGATCATGGCGCATGTGTCCGGATTATAGGGAGCTCAACAAGCTCACTATTAAAGATAAGTTCCCCATTCCTGTCATTGATGAATTACTGGATGAATTGCATGGATCAATTTACTTCACCAAGTTGGATCTTCGTTCGGGATATCATCAAATCAGAATGAAGATTGAAGACATTCCGAAAACGGCATTTAGAACTCATGAGGGTCATTATGAATTTTTGGTCATGCCTTTTGGCCTTACCAATGCACCTTCAACATTTCAAGGTTTGATGAATTCAATTTTCAAACCATTCCTTAGAAAATTTGTGTTAGTATTTTTTGATGATATACTAATCTACAGCAAGTCTTGGAAGGATCATGTTGAACATGTTGACAGGGTGCTACAACTATTGGAGGAGAAACAATTATATGCAAAAAGATCCAAATGTTTCTTTGGAGTCCAGGAGGTGGAATATTTGGGTCATATTGTATCTCATGAAGGAGTTAAGGTAGACCCTAGCAAAATTAAAGCCATTAAGGAATGGAAAATCCCCACATCCATAAAGCATCTGCGAGGATTTCTTGGGTTGACAGGGTATTATCGCAAGTTTGTTAAGAATTATGGGAGAATAGCAGCACCTCTAACAACATTATTGAAGAAAGATGCATTTTCATGGACTCCGGAAGCAACAAAGGCCTTTGAACATCTTAAAGAGGCAATGTGCCAAGCACCGGTCTTAGCTACACCGGACTTCACAAAAACCTTTATTGTGGAATGTGATGCTTCAGGAAATGGAATTGGTGCTGTTCTAATGCAAGATGAAAGACCCATTGCTTTTGAAAGTCGTCCAATCAAGGGAAAGTTTTTAAGAAAAGCTATTTATGAGAAGGAAATGTTGGCAATACTCCATGCACTTAAGAAATGGCGACCCTACCTAATGGGAAGACACTTCAAGGTAAAAACGGATCATGATAGCCTTAAATACTTTTTAGAACAAAGATTATCCTCTGAAGAGCAACAAAAGTGGGTCACAAAGATGTTGGGTTATGACTTTGAAATCATCTACAAAAAAGGGAAGCAAAATGTGGTGGCAGATGCACTCTCAAGAAAGGATGAGGATGTGGAAGCATTGTTGTGCGCCATTTCTATTATCCAACCAGATTGGATAAACGAAGCAAGGGAGGAATGGAAGAATGACGAAGAAGTGTGGGCACTTATTCGAAAGCTACAACAAGATTCCAGTACGTCTGATACATTTAGCTGGCAAAATGATTCGTTATGGTACAAAGATCGCTTATACCTCTGTAAGAATTCCCAGCTAAAACAAAAGATTCTTATGGAATTGCACACTTCTCCCTTAGGAGGGCACTCAGGATTTTTAAAAACTTACCACAGGGTTAAGAAGGAATTTTTTTGGGATGGCCTTAAATCAGATATTCAAAAGTTTGTGGCAGAATGTTTGGTTTGCCAACAAAATAAAGTTGAAACAATTAAGACACCGGGTCTATTACAACCTTTATCCATTCCAAGCCAACGTTGGGAGGAGGTTTCAATGGATTTTATCACAGGTTTACCCAAGTCTGAGGGAAAGAGTGTCATCATGGTGGTAGTTGACAGACTTACCAAGTATGCACACTTTTGTGCATTATCACATCCATTTAAAGCCAGTACAGTTTCTACTGCATTTATGGAAACAATTCAAAAGCTACATGGAAACCCAAAGATTATTGTAAGTGACAGAGATCCCATTTTCACTGGAAATTTTTGGACAGAATTATTTTCTTGTCTTGGTACTCAGTTAGCTCATAGCTCATCTTATCATCCTCAATCTGATGGGCAAACTGAGATAGTAAACAAATGTTTGGAAGGATATCTTCGTTGCTTTGTATCTGATAAACAGACACAATGGGTCAAATGGTTGCCTCTGGCTGAATGGTGGTATAACACTTCCTTCCATACAACAACAAAAATGACCCCATTTATGGCACTTTATGGGTATCAACCACCATCCATCACATCATATTTAAGAGAAAATTCTAAGGTTCAGGCAGTGGAACATCACATCGAACATCAACAACAAGTCCTCCAACTCTTAAAGGATAACCTCGTGTTGGCACAGAATAGAATGAAACAACAGGCAGATCAACATCGCAGTGAAAGAAGTTTTGATGTAGGTGATTGGGTATTCCTACGGCTACAACCATATAAGCAAATGTCCCTCAAGCAAGCTAAGAAGGATAATAAATTATCACCAAAGTATTATGGTCCGTACAAGGTGTTGCAAAAGATTGGTACTATGGCATACAAATTGGAGCTTCCTGCAGCTTCTCGATTGCACCCAGTTTTCCATGTTTCATGTTTAAAGAAGGTTATAGGCGACAAGCTCCCAGTTCAAACAATATTGCCAGAACTTGACGAGGAAGGAAAAATTATATTGGAACCGGAAGCAGTCACAGAAACAAGAACTCGACAGCTACGAAATCGATCAATTTCAGAGTATCTTATCAAGTGGAAGAACTTATCCGCTGAAGATTCCACATGGGAGGATGAGAATTTTATGCAGAAGTATCCAGAACTACTCAAGCGTTGAGGACAACACTTTTTTGAAGGAAGGGGCATGTTGGGTCCCTATAATACTAGTGATTACCCCATTACTATTGTAGTTATACCCCTTATTTATATTGTTGTGCCCCTATTGCCCCCATATTGTTATTTATGTGCCCCATAGAATCCCTCTATTGTTATTTTTGTGGCTTTATATTTTTATTGTTAGGTCGGCTGGATTATATTGTGACTCCTTAGACTCCTATATATAGAAAGGAGGTTTTTTCATTTGAATCATCGGAGAATTGTTCATTTATGTAATGTAAAGGAGGTTGCCCCCTCGAAGAGGCTGAATTCTAAGGCGTTGATCTATCTTTTCTATCTTTTCTTGAGCTGGTTTCATAACATAAAGTGAAATGGGATAGGCCCCAAAGCCTTTGGTGGATTTATTATGATAGCCACGGGATAGTGATCAAACTCTCGTCTTGCAAGAATTGACAAAAAACTATCAATGACCCTAACCAACCAGTTGTTTTGGATTAGAGCTCGATTGTAATGTGAGTGCTTCCAATTATTTTATTAGTGTACTTTTCCTTTTTTGGCACAATATCCATGAGATCCCATTTACTAAGGATATCCTCCAATCTCTCTTGAAACAAATCTTTGACATTAGATCCTCCTTGCTTCTCCATGGAGAAGAGAACATTGTTGAAGTCACCACCCACTATAGAGTCACTATGCCATTGGTCCTCATTTAACTTTATTAACGAATCCCAAAATTCCTCTTTGTCACTATAGGTAACTAGAAAATAAATATTGATATACAATGCCACTTCTCCACTAGTTCTGTCTTTTAGTTTAACAACTATCCAGAACCCGGATTTGCAACTACCTTTTAACATGTTCATAGAATCAATCTAGAGGGTACAAAGACCTCTGGAGGCTCTAGACGAACTCTAGGTGATTCAAGAGATAGAACTCTAGAATGATTTGGATAAAACCAACATGCCTTCCTCTTTTAACTTCATTTCTTGAAGAAAAAATTTCTTAAGGTTTTTTCGATCTCATGAGATCTTTTACAGCCTAAGATCTCGAGGGGTTTCCCTGTCCTCTTATGTTCCATAAAATAGATTTCATCGAAACTTGGAGGCTTTAGATTTACCACTTCTTGACTTGGTAGTTGCTTGTTACATTATCTATGGTTGGTTTCCCAACTTGATATTTTGTTTTGCCTTGGCTTCTTTGACATCTTTGTTCATAGGTCGCCCTTTTTCCTTATGGTTCTTAATCTCTTGGCTGGATGAGTCACTATTCCAGTTCAATCCATTTTTGGTGCTCCTTATGAGGACCTTACTAGTTCCTTCTTCTAGTTTCTCTAGTGATTCAAGACCTTTGTTTAATCCTTTATGGGCTTGAGGACTCGAAACCACAAATTGATCCTTTGACTAAGTTAGACTTGCAACCAATCCAACTCAGCTTCTTGGAGCTCTCCATATTCTTCTTCTACCACTACCACTTCTTCCATGGGCACAATCTCAAGATTCCCTGCGGCCAGAGCCTCCTTCTCAACCCCTTCCTGCAATAGGATGTCAAAAGGGTTAGCATAAGTGGAGGCCATATTTTGTCTAGAAGGTTTGTTAGTCTTGGCGCCACCTTTCCCTTTGGTGGAGAGACGCTTTTGGTATTTTCATTGACCATCTTATGGGTTAGACCCTTCTCTAAATCCACTTCTACAAATATTTTTTGCATAGGAAAATTGTTGCCCTTTAGGCTCATCCCACTCAAGGTAGCGACTAACGCCATTTGATATTGTTTTTAAGCAGTCATTGCTCCAGTAAGATAATGGAAATCGAGGGAGATTGACCCACACTCGCATTGCCTTAGGAACATCGTCGCCCGGGTTGAAATCAAGAGACCATGTGTTAAGATACATACCTATGGAGTGAAAGAAGTAAGGTTCATTTTTGAAAACGACATTGCAATCCTCCTTGCATTCGAAAAGTAGAGCAAAGAAGTTGTTCCCCACTTCATATGCATTGAGGTGCCCCTTCAACATTGGCTTCCAACTCTTTTTTTCCCACTGCTCTACGGACCTGGGAGAAGGCCAAAGGCCCATGAACTTCTCGACTAGAGCTTTGTCATGGAAGGTCAGGGAGGTTTTGTGGAAACTTTGAGGAAGGATGATGACAGGTATATTCTCCACTTTTTTAACGAATTTTGTCTGCAAATTCCTTTAGACACATATTAGTCTTAAGGTTGGAGATCAACACATGAAAGAAACATCCTCATCCCCAGGAGGGCCTGAGCCCCTACCCCCTATGACCATTGTGACTTATGTTGAAAAATCATCGACATGCGTAGGGTGCTAGGGTTTGCGAAATCCTTCACATTTGAATAATAAGAGTTTTCTCATGCCTTTATTATTATTATTATTAAAAATAATTAATATATAAACTAAACATAAATACATTTAAAAACGTGGAACAAGATTCTTAAACACAAAGATTTACCTCTACTTTACCATAGAAATTCTTAATATGTAAATAGGTTTTGTTACAATACCATGGGCCATGGTGGCTTATCAATACCACATGGAAAAAAACAAAAAAAGGTAATTCACTTTATATGACATTTCTTTCATTAATCAATTTAATTAAAAGAGAAACAATGACATATTTTTTTTGGATGTGAGGAAACATCCAAATAGGGTGGAGAATTGAACTAGTGACTTAACATCTAGGAGTGCCTTAACAAGACACCAGATCACTATCTATACAAGACCCTTGGACAAAATAAAGACATAATTACTTCAGAAAATTTTCAATTTGTATATATTATTATAATCTTTTTAAAATATTTCATAAAAATTCAATTTCTGTTATCTACTCAATAATTAATAATATTTAAATTATAATTCTAAAAACTCTATTTTAAAATAGAAACACAAGTACTAAATATATTTTATTATTAAAATATATAGGTGATTTTCCGACCTTTGAAGAGTGATTCAAATATATTTTATGAAAAAAAAGGTTATTGAAAGAGTGGTAACAAAAACAAAGACGGATATCTATGCGTCTACCGATTCGACATCTTTGTGGGGTTTCAGTCGTTGAAGAGACAGCGATATCTGTCTCTTGTGAAAAGAAATTTAATGCATAAAAGTGGAGAATGTGGACAACCACTTGCAGAAAGTCTGTACCCTGTAGTCTGGACAACATCATTTCGTTGGTAAATAAAATTATTTTAACTCGGTAAATAAAATTATTTTAAAGAATAAAAATGAAAATTAGGAAAATTTATATGGTATTTGTATTTATATTTTATTATTTTTTCTTTAATATATTGGTTTTTTCCTTGAGATTATAGTTATGATTAAATTTATAATATACAAGTAGAACATAATTAATATGAAAGATAATAGGCTTAAGATTTCTTCAAATTTTAGTCAAAACCAATTGCAATTTAATATAGGTTGGTAAAAGAATGTTAGTGTTGGCTAAACAATTGGATAATGGAGTAGGAGAATATTTTGTAGAATATTGATAACTTTGAAAATAATGTCACATCTAAATTCAAAGAGAAATGTTTGTGTGATAAAAAAAGCAGAGAATAAAAGAAGATTAAGGTACGAGAGAGTGGTAATTAACTCTAATCTAGAAGATCAAAACTAGTTCTATGTTATATCTAACTTAAAGAAAAAAATCAACATTATTAAAATAAGAACATAAACCTTTTAGTGATACACAACATTGGATATTTCCTACAACATCATGTGATGAAAGAATTTCTCATTTTTATGATACTAAAAAGATGAGGGTTGAAAAACACTTTCTCTTAAAATGTCCTACATGTGCTCACATTAAGTCTCAATTTCACAATATTTTTAAAACTACTAAATTTCTTATCCTATTAGCTCAACAAAACTATCAAAATTTAGAAAAGTTTTTTTCTACTTTTTTCAAATATAAAAATATTGTTTCCCCAAGAAAAAAATAATATCTTTATTTCAAGAAGAAATTATGTACATTCCATCCATATATATATATATATATATAGAGAGAGAGAGAGAGAGAGAGAGATAGAGAGAGAGAGAGAGAGAGAGAGAGAGAGAGAGAGAGAGAGAGAGAGAAATCAACCTCCTTTACAAATACTAACTAGAAATTGTTCATAACATTTGCCATAGGCACCAAAATAGACTTCTCAATCTATCCATTTATGACGTGTGGCAATACTCAAACTATCCTTTATGTGGGAATACTTCTTTATCAATGTAAAACAAAATAAGTATCAGATCTTATGACATGTTAACTTTATCCACTCATGATATCAAAAATTTGAAGTTACAAGTCACTTAATTTCCCACTTATTATATTTTTATAAATCAACTTCTTTGTGAATCATGACAAAAGTGTCCAATTGTATCTAAGTTTTGTAGAGTAGGATCCCCTCAAATCATTAAATGTTCATATAATTTCAACCTATTTGTCCATTAGTATAATATGACCATGATTAAGTTCATCCAAGATTTTTTTTTCCCAATGATTTGACTATTACCTTGGAATTCCCAACTAATGAGCTATAAGTCATCCTTGTTTCAATAAAGAGGTTGATGTTAGGTCACCAATCATGTCCAAAGTTAGTCTTAACATTCTATTGTAAATAGCGAACTAAGCATTCTAGAAGAAATTATTGCATCTCATAATCCCATCAACCCCAATCCTCACTTCCACCCTGGACCCAACACTCCAAGCCAAATACTTCTCTAGAATTGGGAAGGAAGGCGCAAGAGAATTCTAATCATTAGAAACATTATAGATGTTTTTGTTCCATGTTCAAAACCAATCCAAGATCAAATCATTAACTATATATTTATTCTCTATCAGCCTACTTCAAACACTTGAATTGAAACATTGCCACAAAGACTTAGCAACTAATGCTTTTCCAAATATGATATCATTCTTAAGACCCAAACCACTCACTTCTTTTGACCAAGTGAGTTTTTCCCAATTAAATAGATATATACCTTTATACTAAGCACTTCCCCTCCACCGGTAATTAAAATAGATCATTCTAGCTCAACCATGATTCCTTTATGAATGTAAGCAAGTAAGTGCCAAAATACTAGAAGTTCTTATATAACAATATTAATTAGAACCAAACAACCTCCATGGGATAACCAACTTTTGCACCAAAAATTAATTTTTGATTCAACCTTCCCCAATTACCACTCCTAATCCTATTTCATGTGGTAGTTTGGATTCAATGTAAACCCTAGATAATTACAGCTAAAAGAAATAGTAAACACACAAGTGACACCATTGTTTTCAGACAACTCGTCCCCAGAAAAACCCAATTTGGGAAAACCAGTGCAAAAATTCTGAGGGTTATATTATTATGCAGTCTTCCTGAATACAACTGGGTGCCAAACTAGCTCACCCGACAGAGAAAATAATCTGGTAGTAATACCTCTATATTCGGAAAGTCTGGCCCACGAAACCCTCTACAGCACAATCTGAAGCTCAGTGTCAGCCCTCCTGGCCTCTGCGTTAGCCCTCTGAGGCTCTGTGCAGCCTCTACGACCCTCTGCGTCACTCCTACAACCTCTGCATGGATGACGCAGGCCCTTCTGGCCTCTGCATAGTCGCTTTTGCCTCTACGTGGCTCCCTCTGGCTCAGCGTCTGCCTCTCTCTACTTCTGCATTGATCTCTCGGCACTATATTTACCTCTCTATGTCTTACTCACTTCCCCTCACTGCAATTGATCACTGATTTGATTTCTCTTAGAAAACCCTGCTCTAAAAAATCGAATGACTGATCACTCTGGTGTATTCTCCAACTGACCCTCAAGCCTCCTCTTATACTTTTCCCGTTGGTCCTTCAACAGCCGAGATTACATCTCTAACCAATGGCTAAGATTAGATTTGGCTTGATCCATGTCATTTAGAACCTTCTAACCCAATTTTATATTAATACCCATTAATATTTTATTTTTCCTAAGTTTGGACTTAGGAACTCCATTAAAAATATTA
Source organism: Pinus tabuliformis (assembly GCA_031772625.1). Taxonomy (NCBI): domain Eukaryota; kingdom Viridiplantae; phylum Streptophyta; class Pinopsida; order Pinales; family Pinaceae; genus Pinus; species Pinus tabuliformis. Next base: position 435,738,092 of record CM062810.1, on the reverse strand, counting down.
ATTATTTTAATATCTTCTAAACCGGGTAGAATCTCCCCAAACAATTTCTAGGTCTTGGAGATCTCATGTGCTTTAGCCTCTCCACCAATTTTCATCGCTAAAGCACATCCGATGCTACCCCAAATCAACACTCCCGCTTAGTGAGGACTGTGCTCTAGTAATACTCTACACTGAGCATCACTTTGATTATACGGCACCGGTACTTGTGCTGATGCTAGGCCTCGCCACCCAACATCCTCTGCACTGTTGCCCATGGCCCTGCCACTGCCACTGCTGCATCTGTACAACATCTCCCTCTACATCTGTGCTGCTGTTGGTCCTTTCTCCCAACACTACATCTGCACTGCAACCCCTTCTTATCATGTTGCATCGTGCTACTGCTAACCGCTACTGCACTGCAACTCAGTTACTAAGAAGTAATTGATCCACCAAACTACTAACATCGTTGTCAAGCTAGAAACACTCCTGATGCTGAAGCTCTCTCTGTCGTTATCTCATGCTCCCTCTACTACCTCTGCGCTGCTGCAACAACTCCCTGCCTCTTGCACCGCTGCAAACCTCTCTGTGCCATCCTGCACTATTACAATCTCCTCCATGCCTCTCGCACTGCTACAAACCTCTCTGCGCTGCCCGAGACTGCTGCACTGTAGCACTCTCTGCAGCTCCATCCACATCCCTTTCTACCAACATCTGCCATCCTTCTACTTCTCACTTCGGGGCTCCCATAGCCAGGTATAATCCAAGAGTTTGGGTACCTCAAGGATCCTACCCCTCATCGCCTGTAGTCTTCCTAACTACAGCTCGATGTCTCCCCACCTCTTCTCTATAGGTACATGAGAACTCATGGCACAATCATCATCCTCTTCTACCTCCTTTTCTGTCTTCGTTGGCACTGCCTTGGAGTCAAACGTATCTCCCTTATTCTTCTTCCTCGAAAACTGGTTCGCATAATGCCCCAGTTCCCCACAGTTGAAGCACTTTATCTTGGAGAGGTCATTTTTCTTCCTCTTCTCCTGCTTCCCTGCAGACGTTAGAGCTGTATCCTCTTCCTCCTCTTTCTTAATCCAGACTTCTTTGCTGCTACTTCTCGTCTTGGACAACCCTCTAATCTCTTCTTGGCGAAGAGCTACCCACAATTCTTCCCAATCTGGAAGATTCGCCCTGCCCAGAATACTCTGGAAAAATGTCTCCCACTCCTTGGTGATTGTGTTTAGGACGGTCCTCACCATCTACTTCTAATCTGGCATGGCCCCTATGGAAGTCAGTTGGTCCCGGATCTCCTTCAATCTACTGAGGAAGTGATCTATTTGCTCCCCCTTCTGCATCTGGTATGATCGCAGATGATTCTCTAGTAACATATTCATCTGCACGGAAGTCTGCCGGTACAACGTCTTCAAGGCGTCCCACATTTCCTTTTTCGTCTCCTTCTCGACAATATGTTGGACCACATGATCCTTGACCCCATCAAGGATTATGCATTTTGCCTTGGCCATTGCTTCCTCGTACTTTTCATTGTCAACTGGGTCAACTAGGATAGCCATTGTTCTCAAGGCGAAGGCCTTGATGCGATGTCTATCTAGAATGGACAAGATCCTGGCCTTCTAGACAACAAAGTTGGACACCTCGTCCAGCTTGTCCTGATCCCTCAGTCCATTCATGGCCATCTCTCTGCTCTTCCTTTCGACTCGTCTAATTCTCTACTTCCATCTGGAAGTTCTCTCTTCAACTCCCTCTAAGTCTCTACTTCCCGTCTGGAAGTTCTCTGCTAGACTCCCTCTGAGTCTCAATTTCCCTGCTGGAAATCCACCTACCAACCGTCAAGTCGCACCTCTTCAATCTCCTATGCACCTGCAATAATGATTTGGATTTCTTGGTTAGAAATCCGCCTAGGTATAGACTCCCTCTACCTTGGTTTTTCCCCATTAGGTATTGTTATATCTCGGCAGCAAAAACACCCCACCAGCTTCACTCCCCGCAATCTACGCACAGCTTCCTATGCCCCAGCAACTAAAGGACTAAGCCTCTAGGCTCTGTGCAATCCCGACACTCGCTGAAATGCTCCCTTAGCCAATTGCGTCAACCCTCCTGGTCTATGTGTGTCTCTTTGTGAGTTTTTTCTTCCCTCAGCCTCTGCTTTTGCCTCTCTTTGGCCCTAACTGATGATGGAGTTCCTCTGCATCAACCCTTCTCTACCACTTTCTGCAAGGAACAACTTTTGTCACTCGAGATAGTTGTTTCTACTGCAGATGCTCTACTTCAGTTGGTTCCTTCAGCTCTCCTGTGATCTGCAACGCTCTGATACCATGTTGAAATTTCTAAGTATTACCCATTAGAAATTTTATTTGTATTCTCTGGGTTATTTCTCCTACTTGTTAATTACAAACAAGTTATTTAATCATATAAATACTAAACTAAACACAATACAGTCTCAACCATATACAGATCAACAGCTAAAAGAAATAGAAAACACACAAGTGACACCGTTGTTTTTGGAAAACTCATCCCCGGAAAAACCCAATTTGGGAAAACGGTGCAGCAATTCTGAGGGTTATATTATTATGCAGTCTTTCTGAGTACAACTGGGTGCCAAAATGGCTCACCCGACAGAGAAAATAAGATGGCAGTAATACCTCTCTATTCCAAAGCAGATATTCGGAAAGTCTGCCCCACAAAACCCTCTCCAGCACAATCTGAAGCTCAACATCAGCCCTCCTAGCCTCTGCATCAGCCCTCAGAGGCTCTACGCAGCCTCTACGACCCTCTATGTCACTCCTGCAGCCTCTGTGTGGATGACGCAGGCCCTTCTAGCTTCTGTGCAGTCGCTTCTGCCTCTGCGTGGCTCCCTCTGGCTCAGCATCTGCCTCTCTCTATTTCTATGCTGGTATCTCGGCACTGTTTCTCCCTCTTTGTCTCGTACTCACTGCCCCTCGCTGCAACTGATCACTTATTCGATTTCTCTTAGCAAACCCCGCTCTAAAAAATCGAATGATTGATCACTCTAGTGTTTTCTCCAACTGATGCTCAGGCCTCTGCTTATACATTTCCTGTTGGTCCTTCAACAGCCGAGATTTCTGGGTCTTGGAGATCTCATGTGCTTTAACCTCTCCACCAATTTTCATGGCTAGAGCACATCCAATGCTACCCCAAATCAATAGCAACAACATTGACTTAGAATGAATTATTGACTTTATGTTAATACAATACTACCATATTATATTAGAATTACATAGTTGTTTTTTAGTTAATTAATATTATATATAGTTTAGTATTAATATATAGTCAAATATATGTATATATAATAGGTTAATATTTAGTAGTATATGATAGGTTATAACATTAGGTGATAATTTATACAAATCAATTTGATCTAACATAAGAATAACAATTAATATTAACTTAACATAGTGTCATAAGGCTAGCATTAACAATACTTAATATAACTTAGTAGGATTAGATTAGAATAAAATTTAATCTAAGCTAGGATAACCTTTAGGCTAGTCTTAGGTGGCAGGGTAACTGGACTCATAACCAATCGAAACCACCATATCAAATGGAAAAGGATTTGCTCTAATGTCCTGACCGGGTGGCTTCCCCCCCAATGTTGAAGCAAACATTTCGAGCCTACAATAGTGCTAGAAGGAGGGCTTGAGCTAGTTAGCCCGTGTGAATTCTTGTTTTAACATTTTTAACTAGCTATGGCTCCTGCATGCATTCCTAGTTTGGGTCACGCTTTTAGCTCACACAAGCGTACTAGAGGTATGTCAAAGAAATAACTTGAATCCATATTTGAGTTGCAATATGATGGTGAGAGCGACACTATTTCTATTGTAGATCATGTCAATCAGTTTATACATAAATGTAAATGTTTTAAAATCACTAAAGACAATGAAATTTGCAGGTTATTTACTCTATCATGAAGAACTGTGATTGGGAGGTGGTGCCGAGACCAAAGAGCAAGTATGTGGTTGGTTCCAAATGGATTTACAAAGTGAAGCATGCAACTGATGGGAGTATCAAGAAGTACATGACCATATTTGTGCTGAAAGGCTTCTCACAAGTAGAGGGAGTTAACTATGAGGAAACATTTTCCCTTGTGGCAAGGTATTCATTAATCAAAACCATTTTCCCCTTGGAGCCATCATCCCTAAAGAGAAAATAATTCTTTGCTTTGATGGAAGCACTGATAGCATCAAATCCCACTTCCATCGGCACAATACCACTCCTAGTGACCTCTAGAGCTGCTATACGCTTTCCAATGGCACAAATGTCCTCTTAAACATCGTCCACAGTCTGCTCCATGTATGTTTGTTGACATAGCAATTTAACCTTAAGAAACAACTAAAAGTACATGCGTTGATGCTACACCATGTCCTCTAGTTTCAAAATGGATACAAGCATAATATGAGTAGCATCCAACAAATTATCTATGACCAAGCCGACCTCAAATATTTTTGTAGGGTCATGAGAGTTAGGCATGGATGAAGTGTGAAGGAAGATAAGCTAGAAACAACTTGAGACACCTTTGCATTACCAGAAGGTTGGGTGGTTGTAATATGGAAGGAATATCTACTAACACATGAGCCAGACATCCACCATAAATCTGACTCCATAATCCAAAAGATTGGTTGGATGAAGGATTGATAGGGCATCGATTGACATCGATAAGTTCTTGTTCCTATTTGAAACATTCCTCATCATTTCCTAGGAGAGACAAACGGTCTTCCACTAAGAGAGGCATAAATGGATTAGATTCCTCTGTCTCGGAATGATAAAAAACCCCATCAAATTGCAATTCCAATTAATGACACAAAACAAGGAATTAACAACCATGGGTTTTGAGAATCAACGAAAATCAAAGTTGAGGATTTTGACCACACTACAATGGGAGGGATTTGTGGACATCCATGTTCCCATCCTTGTAATGGAAGTGGAATATATCATGACTCTATGACTTGGTGTATAAATTTTCCACAAATCAAATTTATGCCTCATGAGAAAAACTAAGTCCCCACTCTTTTACATAAAGATTTCAAAATTTATACTAAGAAATAGGGTAGAAAAATTCAATTTTGTCCAATTCAATTTTTCCTTGCCCAATTTTGGAGCCTTTTTTAACTAACTCATCCGCTCCCACATTCAACTCCCTCAGTATATGATAAAATTCAATCTTTTAAAATTGTGAGGTAGCGTTGATCACTCTTTGAGCCATAGGGAGACATGTGGAACTTCTCAATCTGGCATTGGTCATTTATTGAATGATGATCAAGGAATCTCCATAAACTGAGAGATTAAGAATATTACTTTCTATGGCCACCTCCAAACCTTTCCAAAGTGAAAGAAACTCAATTGAATCGTCATAGCAGTTCCTAACCCCCAAGAAAATTTGGACAATATTTTTTCATTGAGGCTCATGAGAACCCCTCCCTCTCAGCTTGCCTTTGTGGGTTACCTATAGATGCACCATCAAATAAAAGGGAGAAATAAAGTTTCTCTAATCTCCATTTCAAGATTTCCTTTTGACTTAGCTCGAGACAAGATACTTGATTCTTAATCAGTTTGCCTTTGCCAACTACGGATAAAGAAAATTTCCTGTCAACAATTATCTAGGCACATTTTGCTTCATTTAGATTCTTTAATTCTCAGTCATTGAATCCACAAACAATAGGGAGGAGTCTTCAGATGCCATCATTGAGGGAGACAACCTCTCATTTTTTAATATTGCTTTATTTTGCGTAAGCTAGACAACACAATAAATGAATTTTGGGAAGGCCATCCAAAAACTAATTAGAAGGGAAGAGGCCTTCCAGTTCTAAGGGTAATGACCCCATTTTTCAAAAATATCGACCCATGATTCCAGGATGTGATAAAGGAAAAAATTGGGTTGAGCGTGGTTCTCCAGGCCTCAAAGGGGAAAAGGGAATTGTTGGAAGAGATGGGGATAGATTCCTTAGAGCAAAAGCATAGGGCACATCTAGAGGGACCAAGAATGTTTCTTTTCTAAAAAGTTTCAGTCGTAAGGGTTTTTTGATGGACTAGGGACCAACAAAAGATGTTAATTTTTAGAATACATTCATTGTTCTAGATTTTAGACCAAATAATTTCTACTAGGAGAGGATGGGAAAGATTTTTTACTAATAGGGAGTATCCAAGCCTAATAGAATAAGAGAGGGTCAGGCTCAAGGTCCAGGAATGATGATCCAATAAAGAGGATGAGATTGGAGCCATTCCTTTTAATAATTGAATAATTTTATACCATTGTGGATGGAGAATTTTAGGAACAGGTGGCATAAACCATCCCTTCCAATGACTTGATTCATCCTAAATATACTTTGTTAGTCAAATTTTTAATCCCTTTCTCTTACGACCATATAGCTAATTCCTTATATTCCTCATGGGAACCCAATAAACCATAATTACATAATGCATCCTTCCAAAGGTTGATGTGAGCATTGTTCCCAGATCTCCATCTGAGATGATTTACAATTAAGGGGGAAAAATCTTTACAAAGCTTCCAAATTTGAGAACTTGGGCCAGACCATTGAACCTCTCCAACTCTTAATATTTGATTCTTCCAAAAGTATTTGTGAATAAATGTCATCTTCCACCACTCTTTCGAATCAGATATCAGTGTCCAAATTATTTTAGATCCCATCGCTGAATTCATGAACAAAGGGTCTTTGAAAACTAATCGCCATTTTCTTTCAGTAAACAGACTATGTTCCATTGGACCAAATGGAATTTCTTTTCATTCTTCCCCCTTGCCATAATATTTCCATAACATAATGCTCATTTGGGACAACACTGACTTTAGGCAATCATACCAGAGCATATATAGAGCGATAATGAGGAAAGCACATATTTAACCAAATTGACCTTATCGACAACATTCAACTAGGTTTCTCTCCATAATTGAATCTTTTTTTTGAATTTGGATAACATATCAGCCCAACTATCACTACTCAGCATTCCCAACACTCGGGTATTTGAAGAATTTCTAATTAGCTGCAAGAGAAAACTGTAGAATTTTTTAAATCTCTCGAAGAGTAGAGATAGAGCAATTCCATCCAAAAAATTGACTCTTACCCTTATTGATAAGTCCTCTAGAAAAATTTAGGTAAAAATTAAAGGTATGTTTGAACCTCATAGCAAGTTTCTTAGATGTGAAACCCAATAAAATGGTTTCATCCGACGAATTGGGAATAGTTGACATCTTTTGTATTGGGGCTATACTTAAGCCTTTTTGTTTTCCTTCAACCATGGCTAACGCCAAATTTCTGCTTAGAGATTTAGCCATTAGGATATACAAAGGAGGAGACAGGGGAAATCCTTGTCTTAAACCCTTGGAGGCTTGAAAGAAGGAATAGGAACATTTTTTAATCAAGGGGGTAATCCACGGTTTCCAATACAAGTAGCAATCCAATTAATGAAATATTCATTGAAACCCAATTTCTTCTTGACATCAAATAAAGAGGAATGTAAGACTTTATCAAATTCATTTTCCATATCCAAATTTATTATCATACCTTGTTCTCCACACAATTTTCTAGGGTGAATAGCTTCTTGAACCAAACTAACATTGTCAATGATTTATCTATGCCTTATGAACCCTCCTTGATTTTCAAAAATAAGTCTAGGAAGGATTTTTCTGGTCCTATTGGTTATAATATTTGTCATAATTTTGAATGTTGAATTATAAAGAGAAATTGGTCTAAATCTAGAGAAGGATATTGTCTTTGCTTGTTTAGGGATTAAAGTGAGAAATGAAGAATTTGTATTGCCTCCTAGCCTTCATTTCATAATGGAGGAATTTTACATTCTTATTAGGTATTTTTTGATAGTCCCTGAGAAAAGTATGAAAAAACAAATGGGGAAGCCATCGGGGCTAGAGGCTTTGTTAGGGTCGAGAGACCAGCTAGAATTGATTGCCTCCTCTTCCAATGTCAGCATAGTTAGTTGGAAATTATCTATATCATAAAAAATGAAGTCAGGACAAAAAGAAAAGAATGGACCTCATCTTGATCATTCTCCTTGTTCTCTATGTATAAACTTGTAAAGAAATAATGGGCCTCTTGCTTTATCTCTTCAAAGGATTTCAACTTCGCTTGACCTTCTGGGACTATTTCCTTGACTCAATTTCTGAACTCTCTGTTATCTCAAAATCAGGCCCTGGAAGGTTGCAGACCAAGAAGACTTCAAGTAACTGTTTCAAACCAATCTTTTAGATAAGGCTTAGCCTCCTTAGCCTGAGAGGGCTCTCTCAAAGGATTAAAGGTTTTGATTATGATCAAGATGAATAACTCTTGTGAAACAAATAAAAAAGAAAATGGTGGAAACACAACTAACAAGTATCCATTGGGCTTATGGAGTCATATATGATTAAGTATTAACAATAGGGTTGGCTTTGCATAAAATTCAAGGCATTCAGATTTCAACATATGTAGAGCATACCAAACACATAGAAGGCAGTTTACGAGTATATGAAGGAAATTAGAACACTGTAAGCGATTTCTAAGTAATCAAATACTCATAACACTGTAGATAACATGAAAAGACAACAAAGAAACTCATACATTGAACTCTCTATGATTCTTGAGAAGCGTAAGCCAGTACTGTATTACCAAAAAACAGAGTCTTTACATAAGCCAACTATCAGAGCTTTTTTTTTTATAAATTTCCAACCCCTGGTATATTGCTCTTTCTCCTATATATAGCATTCTTCTACAAAGCTGAGATTCCTCCTCCAACATGAGGGGAACTTGAATTCTACTTCTTATGACACCTATTCAAATTTTAACTACCTATTAAATGTCACAAACTGCTAACTGGAATTTTTAGAGATCTAAGTCAAATAGGAGTCTAACTCCATATCATGCTAATAATAGCCTTAATTACAATCATTCTCGTTCGTTGACAAGTGGTCTTTTTTTTTAGTTTGGCTGTGGTGGATGTTCAAAGCTCCATACTGGTCCTCCATGTTACATCTTCTCCATTGCCCCTGAAAAGTAGGAAACTGCCCTGTTTATCTGCCTTTGGTTTTCCTTAAAGATATTTGAATCCAATGAACTGTGCCCTTCATCTTTGATTATACAAAATATATCAGAATGCCACGTCCTTGATGTGCTATCAACCTTTTCCATGTGTGAAGACAAAAGCTCCTCCAAGCTGTCTGACATACCATGGATTGTAGTAAATGTGATCACTTTATAACAAGAAGTTTGGAGTTGGGTTCGAATATATGTTTCCTCCACCTGTCTTGACCTTGTTGAAAATTGATACCTTTAGATGATCCCTTGAAGATATTCCTTTTTCAAAAAAGTTCCCTCGGTCTTTCAAAATTGGTTGACCGAGTTTAAATTATGTAGCTTCAGCAGTTTCGTAGCGTGCTACGAAACTGCTGTGCATTAGTCATCATCTTCAGCAGTTTCGTAGCGCACTGCGAAACTGCTGTGTAATTCCAAAAACATAGTTTCAACCCAAAACTTTGCTATTTCATCCTTTTCCATTGCTCCAAAGCTTTCCAAAACTGAGTGAAAATGTATGATTCTTCAAGAGAGATTATAACAAGGAAAACCATCAAAATTTGAAACATAACCTTACTTGATGTGGGACTTCTTTAAGGAGATTCTTTCTGCTGGCTTAACTGTATCTTTAAGTCCTCAATTTGTTTCTTCATGACTCTGATCCCAGCTCTCAGGTTTGAATTGACCTTTCTGATGAATTGCGCTTCCTTTATGGCAGGGACAGTCTAGCTACGGAATTGAACATTAAAATCAACCACCTCGGGTATTTGAAATGTTTTGTCCTCCCACCGAGCTTGCATTTGGTTAAAATAAGCCTCCTTGATTGCAAATTTCCTGGAAGCTTTCTTCAGTCTAGCAATTTCAAAGTTTGCCAATTCCAACCTCCTTTTCAACTCTTCCACATTATCTTCTTCTTGAAGGGTAACTGCTTTTTCTTTATCTTTTCCTTCATGAGGCTGTGTCACCTCCCCTGTTTCATCTGCTCTTGGCAGTACCTCTTGTATTTGTTTAAACTTCCTCGTTATGGGTCTTCTGGGCTTAAAGACAAATTGATCAACCTGATCATCAAACTTGAGTTTTTTCGAGGCTTTGACTCTCTGGGCCTTGTCTTTTCCTGACTCTATCAATTCTGCTTGAACTATGGGAGATTCTTCAATATCAATGGCTTGCAATAATTCATTTAAGTCTCCCTTTGAAACAGGGCTTTCTTCAATAATCATTGACTTGCCTTTTTCTTTAGCTACCTAGCTCCTAGTCCTTCTTCTTTGAACTCCTTGACCTGTGCTTGATTCATGTGCACTTTCTTTGACCTGAGTTTTCTCTTTAAGGGACTGTTGGGGTGTATCCTGGATAGTCAGTGGCTTGGTGGATTCTCTTACTTGTTTCCTAGCCTTCAACTTTGAAAACCTCCTGGATCTGGTTTCTGCCTGATGACCAGTTGTTGTTGGAAGATCTTTTGCAGCCTGAGGACTGAGACAAGTCTCGTTCCTGAAACCAAACATGAATATGAATGTGGTCCAGTCCCTACCTACTCTCTGGAGTTCATGCAGAACAATCAACTTAATTAAACTGTGGTGAAACAATGAGGTCTCACAGGCTTCTTTCCTTAGCTGCACCTTATCACACATTTTACTTAAGCTACGGAATAAGTAAAAAGGTAGATCAATGGATATCTTTCCTGTGAAATGTAGCAGAAGCTTGAAATGATATGAATACACCTTGTTATATCGGCCTTCACAGGTAAGGTACCTCTGTATACAGGTAAGCAGATTGGTATATGAGTCTTTGACATAATTTCTAGGCACAGACTTGTTTAAATATGAGTCAATGTATTCTGGCTTCAGAAACTCTTTGCAGGGAGTCATATCAAATTTGAAATTCTTAAACCAAGTTTCTTGTCCCCTTGGAATCTCAGTAACTGTGGATATTACCTCTGGTGAGACTTACAATTCGAGCATCCCAACCTTTGAATTCAGCCCTGTGAAATTCAAAGCAAATTCCTTGGTGATTTGTGCATGACCTCCCTGTAGTTTCTCACAAAAATTCCAACATCCAACCTACTTGAATGCATGCTCAACTTCTTTGTGTTTCAAGATAATGTCTACACCTTCAGGTTCGTTTCTCAAACATCTGCCTGATCTGTGGTCTTTTCTTTCTGTCGATCCCTCCATGAAGGTTTGAAACACTGTCGCTGCTCAAACTTCAATCTCTGCCTTGCTTGAATGGCTGCCTCGCTTGATAACAATGCATTCAAATTGAAAACTTGCAGACTTGTTCCTCATGCAACGAATACAATCATCATTAAGACTATGAATACCTAGCTTTTCTTGGAACTTGCAATCCGTGTGTACCAATGTACCTAGCGGCTGTAATGATGGAGATAAGTAGTTGGACATGATATGTGGAGTGTATAAGCTGACAATGAATGATGCAACCATAACTGAACTTGACAGATTTGACAGTTAGGAAAGATTCGCTGCGGATTGCACGAATCTCCGATTTCGTAGCGCAGTCAGTGTAAAATTTGAATTATGCGCTACGAAATCACCTAAAACATGTTGCGCTGCGAAACTGCTAAAAAGGATTTATGCGCTGCGAAAACACTTCAAAATGACTATGCGCTACGAAATCACCTAAAGAGCTTTGTGGCACATAGTAACCTTTGAACAAAACTGACACATGGTTATGAGACCGGTGATGAATGAGAATGCATAGTTGACTCAAGACTCCTAAGACTCAGACTCTAAGGCAAACAAAAATCAAACTTAGAATAGCACTGACCTTTACCATCAAACTAATGTGAGAAATTTTGGCATTAGAATTCTTAAGTGATAACACTCTCTTTCCTATTCCTTCTTGTGAAAGAAGGTTGTATTTCTATTACCCACATTTAGCCATAGTCTTCTAGATTTGAGACACTAATACTCTTCCTCTTGCCTCCCGAGGATTTCAATTTGTTTGCATATCCTTTTTTCTTCTTCAATAAGAACCTCTAACACCTCTTCCTCTTCCATCTGATCCTGATGCGATGCAAGGTGAATGAGGAGATCATTTTTTTCTTGTTTTGCTGGTTTAAAATTAGATTTCACCCAAGAACAAAGAGTCTTCTTAACATTATTCAATTTAGATTCCCACATGAAAGATGAAGAGCCACTCACCGAGAGAGAAAAGGCTTGAATATGTAAGTCTTTCACCCCTTCTTTGATCATCCACCCTTGGTTAAAGTGAAATGGGATAGGCCCCAAAGCCTTTGGTGGATTTATTATGATAGCCACGAGACAGTGATCAAACTCTCGTCTTACAAGAATTGACAAAAAACTATCAATGACCCTAACCAACCAGTTATTTTTTATTAGAGCTCGGTCGTAATGTGAGTGCTTCCAATTATTTTATTAGTGTAATTTTCCTTTTTTGGCACGACATCCATGAGATCCCATTCACTAAGGATATCCTCCAATCTCTCTTGAAACAAATATTTGACATTAGATCCTCCTCGCTTCTCCATGGAGAAGAGAACATTGTTGAAGTCACCACCCACTATAGAGTCACTATGCCATTGGTCCTCATTTAACTTTATTAACGAATCCCAAAATTCCTCTTTGTCACTATAGGTAACCGGAAAGTAAATATTGATATACAATGGCATGTCTCCACTATTTTTGTCTTTTAGTTTAACAACTATCCAGAACCCGAATTTGAAACTACCTTTTAACATGTTCATAGAATCAATCTAGAGAGTACAAAGACCTCTAGAGGCTCTAGACAAACTCTAGGTGATTCAGGAGCTAGAACTCTAGAATGATTTGGCTAAAATCGACATGCCTGCCTCTTTTAACTTCATTTCTTGAAGAAAAAATTTCTGAAGGTTTTTTCGATCTCATGAGATCTTTTACAGCCTAAGATCTCGAGGGGTTTCCTTGTCCCATTATGTTCCATAAAATAGATTTCATTGAAACTTGGAAGCTTTAGATTTACCACTTTTTGACTTGGTAGTTGCTTGTTACATTATCTATGGTTGGTTTCCCAACTTGATATTTTGTTCTGCCTTGGCTTCTTTGACATCTTTGTTCATAGGTCGCCCTTTTGCCTTATGGTTCTCAATCTCTTGGCTGGATGAGTCACTATTCTAGTTCAATCCATTTTTGGTGCTCCTTGTGAGGACCTTACTAGTTCCTTCTTCTAGTTGCTCTCGTGATTCAAGACCTTTGTTTAATCCTTTATGGGCTTGAGGACTCGAAACCACAAATTGATCCTTTGACTAAGTTAGACTTGCAACCAAATCCAACTCAGCTTCTTGGAGATCTCCATATTCTTCTTCTACCACTATCACTTCTTCCATGGGCACAATCTCAAGATTGCCTGGGGCCAAAGCATCCTTCTTAACCCCTTCCCGCAATAGGATGTCAAAAGGGTTAGCATAAGTGGAGGCCATATTTTGTCCAAAAGGTTTGTTAGTCTTGGCGCCACCTTTCCCTTTGGTGGAGAGACGCTTTTGGTATTTTCATTGACCATCTTATGGGGTAGACCCTTCTCTGAATCCACTTCTACACATATTTTTTGCATAGGAAAATTGTTGCCCTTTAGGCTCATCCCAGTTAAGGTAGTGACTAACACCATTTGATATTGTTTTTAAGCAGTCGTTGCTCCAGTAAGATAATGGAAATCGAGGGAGATTGACCCACACTCACATCGCCTTAGGAACATCATCACCCGAGTTGAAATCAAGAGACCATGTGTTAAGATACATACCTATGGAGTGAAAGAAGTAAGGTTCGTTTCTGAAAATGACATTGCAATCCTCCTTGCATTCGAAAAGTAGAGCAAAGAAGTCGTTCCCCACTTCATATGCATTGAGGTGCCCCTTCATCATTGGCTTCCAACTCTTTTTTTTCCACTGCTCTACGAACTTTGGAGAAGGCCAAAGGCCCTGTTAGCTTTGCTGTACAAAAGAATCAAAAATGGATTTGAACACTCTCAAAGGCTGCGAACACACTTATAATCATGCCAAAGGATCCATTGATGCTGTCGAAATCCTCAAATTATGGCTAAAGGCTTTCCACCGATTGAAAAACTTGCAAGAGGAAAGCCCTTTGGAGGGCGGAAATACACATTCGGAGGAGGCGGGCAATGGCAGCGACATGAGACTTCGCCGATGAGCGATCGCCGATATCGCATCGGCGTATCGCTATCGGCATTGTCAAAGGGGCAGGTGCAATCACCGATGGGCCGGACCCGACGGCCATACAACGCTGCACTTTATATTATTTCGGGTCCGCAGCATCCGCCGATATCGCATCGGCACTTTCAAAGGGGCGGGGCTTTAACATAAGTTATGGTGCGGGCCGACGGGCCGGACCCGATATATGCACAACACTCCATTTCATATTTTTCAAGTCCGCGCCCATAGCGTTTTCAATGTATTTTGTGTATTTTCTTTGTATAAAGAAAATACAAAGGGATGCCTGGCAAGCGCCGATTGCGATGGGATTTCGGATCCGAAAGGGTTCTAAAGGCCAAATATATATATTTCAAATCCGCCAAAGCCAATTTTTCATGGTTTGTGGCAATTTTGCAGGTATTTGTCAAATATTAAAAAACAAGGGAGGGGTCTGTTTTAACGTGAATTGCAAGCCAAAGGCGGACCCGATAGTGAATAGACTATGCCTGAGCCTTTTTAAAAGTCAACATGGAAGCAGTGATGGGCGGGAATGTATAGTTTGGGCATCGTTTCACTGTTTTAAAGCCAAACAGTCATGATTGAGTCGTTTTAATGATTCAGCAGCTGCCATTAATCAAAAGTATGGCCGAGGAGGAAGCAGGACACCGTTTATCAATGCAGAGCATTCAATGGTTATGGTTCCTTTGGTATTTCACACCACCTGCTCCAAGGAGGACTGCAGAGCAACAGAAAGGACAAATCCATTTACAGCACAACCAGATTTGTATCAGCGGCCCATTCCTGAATGTAAATGTGGTTGGTGGCCATTTATTGGCTCCTCCACGCATGTTTAGCAGAGATATTGTGTAATGAGACACTATATATACTCAAAAAACAGATGTAATGGATTGATGAGTGTTAGATGAAGAGAACCCTGTTGTAAGGTTCAACTTCTGGAGACTGTAACTACTTTGTAACCTGCAGCGTCTGGTCTTCATTTCCAGCTAATACAAGCTTCTTTTGCTGTTTATTGCTCACTTTCCACTTCTCTTTCTTGTTCCAGGTTGTGCCTGTTTGCATTTGTTCTATTGCTGTGAATGTTTAGCATCAGAGGGGCTGTCATCCCACCTCTATGTTAGGATTTAGCATGTATCATAGAACATGTGTGCAGGTTTCTGTTGTTTAATGCATAGAGAGCTGTCATCCTGTTTGTGCATTAGAAACTAGATTTACAGACCTCTTAACTGGTTGCAGCCGGCCATCACAGGGTCCTGTGCATCTGCTGGTGTGGTCAGTCTTCTCCATTATCACCTTATCCTCAAACTGTGAGTAATAGGTGGTTAAAAGCCTTGTAGTCTGGGGGTGTTCACCCATGTCTGGGGTCAATCATAGTAGAAGTGGTTATCTGGCTTGAATATGCAGCATTTGTTCCATTCATCCACCATTTATCCAACTATATTTGGTTGAATTTGTAATGTTCCCGAGCATCACCGATATGCAACCTAGGTGAGTTTCTTGGGGTGATAACAGGCCCATGAAATTCTTGACTAGAGCTCTGTCATGGAAGGTCAGGGAGGTTTTGTGGAAACTTTGAGAAAGGATGATGACAAGTATATTCTCCACTTTTTTAACGAATTTTGTATGCAAATTCCTTTGGACACATATTAGTCTAAAGGTTGGAGATCAACACATGAAAGCAACCTCCTCATCCCCGGGAGGGCTTGAGCCCCTACCCCCTACGACCATTGTAACTTATGTTGAAAAATCATCGACATGCGTAGGGTGCTAGGGTTTGTAAAATCCTTCACATTTGAATAATAAGAGTTTTCTCATGCCTTTATTATTATTATTATTAAAAATAATTGATATATAAACTAAACATATATACATTTAAAAACATGGAACAAGATTCTTAAACACAAAGATTTACCTCTACTTTACCATAGAAATTCTTAATATGTAAATAGGTTTTGTTATAATACCATGGGCCATGGTGGCTTATCAATACCACATGGAAAAAAACAAAAAAAGGTAATTCACTTTATATGACATTTTTTTCATTAATCAATTTAATTAAAAGAGAAACAATGACATACTTTTTTTGGATGTGAGGAAACATCCAAATAGGGTGGAGAATTGAACTAATGACTTAACATCTAGGAGTGCCTTAATAAGACACCAGATCACTATGTATACAAGACCCTTGGACAAAATAAAGACATAATTACTTCAGAAAATTTTCAATTTGTATATATTATTATAATCTCTTTAAAATATTTCATAAAAATTCAATTTCTGTTATCTACTCAATAATTAATAATATTTAAATTATAATTCTAAAAACTCTATTTTAAAATAGAAACACAAGTACTAAATATATTTTATTATTAAAATATATAGGTGATTTTCCGACCTTTGAAGAGTGATTCAAATATGTTTTATGAAAAAAAAGGTTATTGAAAGAGTGGTAACAAAAACAAAGATGGATATCTATGCCTCTACCGATTCGACATCTTTGTGGGGTTTCGGTCGTTGAAGAGACAACGATAAACTTGTCCTTGGCTTTTCGTAAATTTCTAAGCATCTTATCTCTGTTGTGAAAAGACATTTAATGCATAAAAGTGGAGAATGTGGACAACCACTTGCAGAAAGTCTGTACCCTGTATTCGGGACAACATCATTTCGTTGGTAAATAAAATTATTTTAACTAAGTAAATAAAATTATTTTAATGAATAAAAAGTGAAAATTAGGAAAATTTATATGGTATTTGTATTTATATTTTATTATTTTTTCTTTAAGATATTGGTTTTTTCCTTGAGATTATAGTTATGACTAAATTTATAATATACAAGTACAACATAATTAATATGAAAGATAATAGGCTTAAGATTTCTTCAAATTTTAGTCAAAACCACTTGCAATTTAATATAGGTTGGTAAAAGAATATCAGTGTTGGCTAAACAATTGGATAATGGAGTAGGAGAATATTTTGTAGAATATTGATAACGTTGAAAATAATGTCACATCTAAATTCAAGGAGAAATGTTTGTGTGATAAAAAAAGTAGAGAATAAAAGAAGATTAAGGTACGAGAGAGTGGTCATTAACTCTAATCTAGAAGATCAAAACTAGTTCTATGTTATATCTAACTTAAAGAAAAAAATCAACATTATTAAAATAAGAACATAAATCTTTTAGTGATACACAACATTGGATATTTCCTACAACATCATGTGATGAAAGAATTTCTCATTTTTATGATACTAAAAAGATGAGGGTTGAAAAAAACTTTCTCTTAAAATGTCCTACATGTGCTCACATTAAGTCTCAATTTCACAATATTTTTAAAATTACTAAATTTCTTAACCTATTAGCTCAACAAAACTATCAAAATTTAGAAAAGTTTTTTTCTAATTTTTTCAAATATAAAACTATTGTTTCCCCAAGAAAAAAATAATATCTTTATTTCAAGAATAAATTATGTACATTCCATCCATATATATATATATATATAGAGAGAGAGAGAGAGAGAGAGAGAGAGAGAGAAAGAGAGAGAGAGAGAGATCAACCTCCTCTACAAATACTAACTAGAAATTGTTCATAACCTTTGCCATAGGCACCAAAATAGACTTCTCAATCTATCCATTTATGACTTGTGTGGCAATACTCAAACTATCCTTTATGTGGGAATACTTCTTTATCAATGTAAAACAAAATAAGTATCAGAGCTTATGACGTGTTAACTTTATCCACTCATGATATCAAAAATTTGAAGTTACAAGTCACTTAATTTCCCACTTATTATATTTTTATAAATCAACTTCTTTGTGAATCATGACAAAAGTGTCTAATTGTATCTAAGTTTTGTAGAGTAGGATCCCCTCAAATCATTAAATGTTCATATAATTTCAACCTATTTGTCCATTAGTATAATATGACCATGATTAAGTTCATCCAAGATTTTTTTTTCCCAATGATTTGACTATTACCTTGGAATTCCCAACTAATGAACTACAAGTCATCCTTGTTTCAATAAAGAGGTTGATGTTAGGTCACCAATCATGTCCAAAGTTAGTCTTAACATTCTATTGTAAATAGCGAACTAAGCATTCCGGAAGAAATTATTGCATCTCATAATCCCATCAACCCCAATCCTCACTTCCACCCTGGACCCAACACTCCAAGCCAAATACTTCTCTAGAATTGGGAAGGAAGGCGCAAGAGAATTCTAATCATTAGAAACATTATGGATGTTCTTGTTCCATGTTCAAAACCAATCCAAGATCAAATCATTAACTATATATTTATTCTCTATCAACCTACTCCAAACACTTGAATTGAAACATTGCCACAAAGACTTAGCAACTAATGCTTTTCCAAATATGATATCATTCTTAAGACCCAAAACACTCACTTCTTTTGACCAAGTGATCTTTTCCCAATTAAATAGATATATACCTTTATACTAAGCACTTCCTCTCCACGAGTAATTAAAATAGATCATTCTAGCTCAACCATGATTCCCTTACGAATGCAAGCAAGTGCCAAAATACTAGAAGTTCTTATATAACAATATTAATTAGAACTAAACAACCTCCATGGGATAACCAACTTTTGCACCAAAAATTAATTTTTGATTCAACCTTCCCCAATTACCACTCCTAATCCTATTTCATGTGGTAGTTTGGATTAAATGTAAACCCTAGATAATTACAGCTGAAAGAAATAGTAAACACACAAGTGACACCATTGTTTTTGGACAACTCGTCCCTAGAAAAACCCAACTTGGGAAACCACTGCAACAATTCTGAGGGTTATATTATTATGCAGTCTTTCTGAGTACAACTGGGTGCCAAACTGGCTCACCCGACAGAGAAAATAATCTGGCAGTAATACCTCTATATTCGGAAAGTCTGCCCCACGAAACCCTCTACAGCACAATCTGAAGCTCAGTGTCAGCCCTCCTGGCCTCTGTGTTAGCCCTCTAAGGCTTTGCGCAGCCTCTACGACCCTCTGCGTCACTCCTGCAACCTCCGCATGGATGACGTAGGCCCTTCTGGCCTCTGTGTAGTCACTTCTGCCTCTATGTTGCTCCCTTTGGCTCAGCGTCTGCCTCTGTCTGCTTCTGCACTGGTCTCTCGGCACTATATTTACCTCTCTATCTCTTACTCACTTCCCCTCGCTGCAATTGATCACTGGTTTGATTTCTCTTAGCAAACCCCGCTCTAAAAAATCAAATGACTGATCACTCTGGTGTATTCTCCAACTGACCCTCAAGCCTCCTCTTATACTTTTCCCGTTGGTCATTCAACAGCTGAGATTACATCTCTAACCAATGGCTAAGATTAGATTTGGCTTGATCCATGTCATTTAGAACCTTCTAACCCAGTTTTATATTAATACCCATTAATATTTTATTTTTCCTAAGTTTGGACATAGGAACTCCATTAAAAATAATAATTATTTTAATATCTTCTAAATCGGGTAGAATCTGCCCAACCCATTTCTAGGTCTTGGAGATCTCATGTGCTTTAGCCTCTCCACCAATTTTCATGGCTAGAGCACATCCAATGCTACCCCAAATCAACACTCCTGCTTAGCAAGGATTGTGCTCTAGTAATACTCTACACTGAGCATCACTTTGATTATATGGCACCGATACTTGTGCTGATGCTAGGCCTCCCCACCCAACATCCTCTGCACTGTTGAATCATGTATTGTTGCCCATGGCCCTGCCACTGCCACTGTTGCATCTGTACAACAACTCCCTCTACATTTGTGCTATTGTTGGTCCTTTCTCCCAACACTACATTTGCACTGCAACCCCTTCTCATCATGTTGCATCGTGCTACTGCTAACCGCTAATGCAATGCAACTCAGTTACTAAGAACTAATTGATCCACCAAACTACTGACATCCCTTTCAAGCTAGAAACACTCCCGATGCTGAAGCTCTCTCTGTCATTATCTCATGCTCCCTCTACTACCTCTACGCTGCTGCAACAACTCCCTGCCTCTCGCACCACTGCAAACCTCTCTGTGCCATCCTGCACTATTACAACCTCCTCCATGCCTCTCGCACTGCTACAAACCTCTTTGCACTGCCCGGGACTACTGCACTGTAGCACTCTCTGCAGCTCCATTCGCATCCCTTTCTACCGACATCCGCCATCCTTCTACTTCTCACTTCGGGGCTCCCATAGCCAGGTATAATCCAAGAGTTTGGGTACCTCAAGGATCCTACCCCTCATCGCCTGTAGTCTTCCTAACTATAGATCGATGTCTCCCCAACTCTTCTCTAGAGGTACATGAGAACTCATGGCACAATCATCATCCTCTTCTACCTCCTTTTCTGCCTTCGTTGGCACTGCCTTGGAGTCGGACGTCTCTCCCTTATTCTTCTTCCTCGGAAACTGGTTCACATAATGCCCAAGTTCCCCACAGTTGAAGCACTTTATCTTGGAGAGGTCATTTTTCTTCCTCTTCTCTTGCTTTCCCGCAGATGCTAGAGCTACATCCTCTTCCTCCTCTTTCTTAATCCAGACTCCTTTGCTGCTACTTCTCGTCTTGGACAACCCTCTAATCTCTTCTTGGCAAAGAGCTACCCACAATTCTTCCCAATCTGGAAGATTCGGCCTGCCCAGAATACTCTAGACAAATGTCTCCCACTCCTTGGAGATTGCATTTATGGTGGTCCTCACCAACAACTTCTAATTCGGTGTGGCCCCTATGGAAGTCAGTTGGTCCCGGATCTCCTTCAATCTACTGAGGAAGTGATCTATCTGCTCCCCCTTCTGCATCTGGTATGATCGCAGATGATTCTCTAGTAACATATTCATCTGCACGGAAGTCTGCTGGTACAACGTCTTCAAGGCATCCCACATTTCCTTTTTCGTCTCCTTCTTGACAATATGTTGGACCACATGATCCTTGACCCCATCAAGGATTATGCATTTTTCCTTGGCCATTGCTTCCTCGTACTTTTCATTGTCAACTGGGTCAACTAGGATAACCATTGTTCTCGAGGCGAAGGCCTTGATGTGATGTCTATCTAGAATGGATAGGATCCTGGCCTTCCAGACGACAAAGTTGGACGCCCCATCCAGCTTGTCCTGATCCCTCAGTCCATTCATGGCCATCTCTCTGCTCTTCCTTTCGACTCCTCTAATTCTCTACTTCCCTCTGGAAGTTCTCTCTTCAACTCCCTCTAAGTCACTACTTCTCGTCTGGAAGTTCTCTGCTAGACTCCCTCTAAGTCTCGATTTCCCTACTGGAAATCCACCTACCAATCGTCAAGTCACACCTCTTCAATCTCCTATGCACCTGCAACACTGATTTGGATTTCTTGGCTAGAAATCCGCCCAGGTAGAGACTTCCTCTACCTTGGTTTTGCCCCATTATGTATTGTTATATCTCGGCAGCAAAAACACCCCACCAGCTTCACTTCCCGCAATCTACGCACAGCTTCCTATGCCCCAACAACTGAAGGACTAAGCCTCTAGGCTCTGCGCAATCCAGACACTGGTTTAAATTCTCCCTTAGCCAACTGCGTCAACCCTCCTGGTGTATGTGTGGCTCTTTGTGAGTTTTTTCTTCCCTCAGCCTCTGCTTTTGCCTCTCTTTGGCCCTAACTAATGACGAAGTTCCTCTGCATCAACCCTTCTCTGCAGCTTTCTGCAAGGAACAACTTCTGTCACTCGAGACAGTTTTTTCTACTGCAAATGCTCTACTTCAGCTGGTTCCTTCAGCTCTCCTGTGATCTGCAACGCTCTGATACCATGTTGAAATTTCTAAGTATTACCCATTAGAAATTTTATCTGTATTCTCTGGGTTATTTCTCCTACTTGTTAATTACAAAAAAGTTATTTAATCATATAAATACTAAACTAAACACGATACAGTCTCAACCATATACAGATCAAAAGCTGAAAGAAATAGAAAACACACAAGTGACACCGTTGTTTTTGGAAAACTCGTCCTCGGAAAAACCCAATTTGGGAAAACGGTGCAGCAATTCTGAGGGTTATATTATTATGCAGTCTTTCTGAGTACAACTGGGTGCCAAACTGGCTCACCCGACAGAGAAAATAAGATGGCAGTAATACCTCTCTATTCCAAAGCAAATATTCGGAAAGTCTGCCCCACGAAACCCTCTCCAACACAATCTGAAGCTCAACATTAGCCCTCCTGGCCTCTGCATCAGCCCTCAGAGGCTCTATGCAGCCTCTATGACCCTCTACCTCACTCTTGCAGCCTCTGTGTGGATGACGCAGGCCCTTCTAGCTTCTGTGCAGTCGCTTCTGCCTCTGCGTGGCTCCCTCTGGCTCAGCGTCTGCCTCTCTCTGTTTCTGTGTTGGTATCTCGGCACTGTTTCTCCCTCTTTGTATCGTACTCACTGCCCCTCGCTGCAACTGATCACTGATTCGATTTCTCTTAGCAAAACTCGCTCTAAAAAATCAAATGATTGATCACTCTAGTGTTTTCTCCAACTGATGCTCAAGCCTCCGCTTATACATTTCATGTTGGTCCTTCAACAGCCGAGATTACATCTCTAACAAATGACTAAGATTATATTTGGCTTGATCCATGTCATTTAAAACCTTCTAACCCAGTTTTATATTAATACTCATTAATATTTTATTTTTCCTAAGTTTAGAGTTAGGAACTCCGTTAAAAATATTAATTATTTTAATATCTCCTAAACCAGGTAGAATCTGCCCAAACCATTTCTGGGTCTTGGAGATCTCATGTGCTTTAGCCTCTCCACTAATTTTCATGGCTAGAGCACATCCGATGCTACCCCAAATCAATAGCAACAACATTGACTTAGAATGAATTATTGACTTTATGTTAGTACAATACTACCATATTATATTAGAATTACATAGTTGTTTTGTAGTTAATTAATATTATATATAGTTTAGTATTAATATATAGTCAAATATATGTATATATAATAGGTTAATATTTAGTAGTATATGATAGGTTATAACATTAGGTGATAATTTATACAAATCAATTTGATCTAACATAAGAATAACAATTAGTATTAACTTAACATAGTGTCATAAGGCTAGCATTAACAATACTTAATATAACTTAGTAGGATTAGATTAGAATAAAATTTAATTTAAGCTAGGATAACCTTTAGGCTAGTCTTAGGTGGCAGGGTAACTGGACTCATAACCAATCGAAACCACCATATCAAATGGAAAAGGATTTTCTCTAATGTCCCGACCGGGTGGCTTCCCCCCCAATGTTGAAGCAAACATTTCGAACCTACAACATTTTTGGCGCTAGAAGGAGGGCTTGAGCTAGTTAGCCCGTGTGAATTCTTGTTTTAACATTTTTAACTAGCTATGGCTCCTACATGCATTCCTAGTTTGGGTCACGCTTTTAGCTCACACAAGCGTACTAGAGGTATGTCAAAGAAATAACTTGAATCCATATCTGAGTTGCAATATGATGGTGAGAGCGACACTATTTCTATTGTAGATCATGTCAATCAATTTATACATAAATGTAAATTTTTTAAAATCACTAAAGACAATGAAATTTGCAGGTTATTTACTCTATCATGAAGAACTGTGATTGGGAGGTGGTGCCGAGACCAAAGAGCAAGTATGTGGTTGGTTCCAAATGGATTTACAAAGTGAAGCATGAAACTGATGGGAGTATCAAGAAGTACATGACCATATTTGTGATGAAAGGCTTCTCACAAGTAGAGGGAGTTAACTATGAGGAAACATTTTCCCTTGTGGCAAGATATTCCTTAATCAAAACCATTTTCCCCTTGGAGCCATCATCCCTGAAGAGAAAATACTTCTTTCCTTTGATGGAAGCACTGATAGCATCAAATCCCACTTCCATTGGCACAATACTACTCCTAGTGACCTCTAGAGCTGCTATACGCTTTCCATTGGCACAAATGTCCTCTTAAACATCGTCCACGGTCTGCTCCATGTATTTTTACTGACATAGCAATTTAACCTTAAGAAACAAATAAAAGTACATGCGTTGATGCTACAACATGTCCTCCAGTTTCAAAATGGATACAAGCATAATATGAGTAGCATCCAACAAATTATCTATGACCAAGCTGACCTAAAAATGTTTTGTAGGGTCATGAGAGTTAGCCATGGATGAAGTGTGAAGGGACGCACAATTTCCTTGAACAACACAGAGGAGAGGAAGAACAAATAAGCTAGAAACAACTTGAGACACCTTTGCATTACCGGAATGGGTGGTTGTAATATGGAAGGAAGATCTACTAACACATGAGCTAGACATCCACCATAAATCTGACTCCATAATCCAAAAGATTGGTTGGATGAAGGATTGATAGGGCATCGATTGACATCGATAAGTTCTTGTTCCTATTTGAAACATTACTCATCATTTCCTAGGAGAGACAAACGGTCTTCCACTAAGAGAGGCATAAATGGATTAGACTCCTTTGTCTCGGAATGATAAAAAATTCCATCAAATTGCAATTCCAATTAATGACAGAAAACAAGGAATTAATAACTGTGGGTTTTGAGAATCAACGAAAATCAAAGTTGAGGATTTTGACCACACTACAATGGGCGGGATTTATGGACATCCATGTGCCCATCCTTGTAATGGAAGTGGAATATATCATGACTCTATGACTTGGTTTATAAATTTTCCACAAATCAATTTTCTGCCTCATGAGAACAATTAAGTCCCCACTCTTTTACATAAGTATTTCAAAATTTATACTAAGAATTAGGATAGAAAAATTCAATTTTGTCCAATTCAATTTTCCCTTGCCCAATTTTGGAGCCTTTTTTTACTAACTCATCCGCTCCCACATTCAACTCCCTCAGTATATGATAAAATTCAATATTTTAAAATTGTGAGGTAGCGTTGATCACTCTTTGAGCCATAGGGAGACATGTGGAACTTCTCAATCATCTGGCCTTGGTCATTTATTGAATGATGATCAAGGAGTCTCCATAAACTGAGAGATTAAGAATATTACTTTCTATGGCCACCTCCAAACCTTTCCAAAGTGAAAGAAACTCAGTTGAATCGTCGTAGCAGTTCCTAACCCCCAAGAAAATTTGGACAATATTTTTTCATTGAGGCTCATGAGAACCCCTCCCTCTCAGCTTGCCTTTGTGGGTTACCTATAGATGCACCATCAAATAAAAGGGAGAATTAAGGTTTCTCCAATCTCCATTTCAAGATTTCCTTTTGACTTATCTCGAGACAAGATACTTGATTCTTAATCGGTTTGCCTTTGCCAACTGCGGATAAAGAAAATTTCCTGTCAACAGTTATCTAGGTACATTTTGCTTCATTTAGATCCTTTAATTCTCTGTCACTGAATCCACAAACAAAAATTGATTCAAACAATAGGGAGGAGTCTTTAGATGCCACCATCGAGGGAGACAACCTCTCATTTTTTAATATTGCTTTATTTCGCGTAAGCTAGATAACCCAATAAATGAATTTTGGGAAGGCCATCCAACAACTAATTAGAAGGGAAGAGGCCTTCCAGTTCTAAGGGTAATGACCCCATTTTTCAAAAATATCAACCCATGATTCCAGGATGTGATAAAGGAAAAAATTGGGTTGAGCGTGGT
Organism: Pinus tabuliformis; assembly: GCA_031772625.1. Classification (NCBI taxonomy): domain Eukaryota; kingdom Viridiplantae; phylum Streptophyta; class Pinopsida; order Pinales; family Pinaceae; genus Pinus; species Pinus tabuliformis. The sequence continues at coordinate 435,712,303 of CM062810.1, read as the reverse complement.
TCTCCAGGCCTCAAAGGGAAAAAGGGAATTGTTGGAAGAGATGGGGATAGATTCCTCAGAGCGAAAGCACAGGGCACATCTAGAGGGACCAAGAATGTTTCTTTTCTAAAAAGTTTCAGTCATAAGGATTTTTTGATGGACTAGGGACCAACAAAAGATGTTAATTTTTAGAATACATTCATTGTTCTAGATTTTAGACCGAATAGTTTATACTAGGTGGAGGATGGGAAAGATTTTTGACTAATAGGGAGTATCCAAGCCTAATAGAATAAGAGAGGGTCAGGCTCAAGGTCTAGGAACGATGATCCAATAAAGAGGATGAGATTGGAGCCATTCCTTTTAATAATTGAATAATTTTATACCATTGTGGATGGAGAATTTCAGGAAGAGGTGGCATAAACCATCCCTTCCAACGACTTGATTCATCCTAAAGATACTTTGTTAGTCAAATTTTTAATCCCTTTCTCTTACGACCATATAGCTAATTCCTTATATTCCTCATGGGAACCCAATAAACCATAATTACATAATGCATCCTTCCAAAGGTTGATGTGAGCATCATTCCCAGATCTCCATCTGAGATGATTTACAATTAAGGGGGGAAAATATTTACAAAGCTTCCAAATTTGAGAACTCGGGCCAGTCCATTGAACCTCTCCAACTCTTAATATTTGATTCTTCCGAAAGTATTTGTGAATAAATGTCATCTTCCACCACTCTTTTGAATCAGATATCAGTGTCCAAATTATTTTAGATCCCATTGCTGAATTCATGAACAAAGGGTCTTTGACAACTAATCACCATTTTCTTTCTTTAAACAGACTATGTTCCATTGGACCAAATGGAATTTTTTTTCATTCTTCCCCTTTGCCATAATATTTCCATAACATAATGCTCATTTGGGACAACACTGACTTTAGGCAATCATACCAGAGCATATATAGAGCGACAATGAGGAAAGCACATACTTAACCAAATTAACCTTATCGACAACATTCAACTAGGTTTCTCTCCATAATTGAATCTTTTTTTGAATTTGGATAACATATCAGCCAAACTATCACTACTTAGCGTTCCCAACACTTGGGTATTTGAAGAATTTCCAATTAGCTGCAAGAGAAAACTGTAGAATTTTTTAAATCTCCTGAAGAGTAGAGATAGAGCAATTCCATCCAAAAAATTGACTCTTACCCTTATTGATAAGTCCTCTAGAAAAATTTAGGTAAAAATGAAAGGTATGTTTGAACCTCATAGCAATTTTCTTAGATGTCAAACCTAATAAAATGGTTTCATCCGACGAATTGGGAATAGTTGGCATCTTTTGTATTGGGGTTATAGTTAAGCCTTTTGGTTTTCCTTCAACCATGGCTAATGCCAAATTTCTGCTTAGAGATTTAGCCATTAGGATATACAAAGGAGGAGACAGGGGAAATCCTTGTCTTAAACCCTTGGAGGCTTGAAAGAAGGAATAGGAACATTCTTTAATCAAGGGGGTAATCCAATGGTTTCCAATACAAGTAGCAATCCAATTGATGAAATATTCATTGAAACCCAATTTCTTCTTGACATCAAATAAAGAGGAATGTAAGACTTTGTCAAATTCATTTTCCATATCCAAATTTATTATCATACCTGGTTCTCCACACAATTTTCTAGGGTGAATAGCTTCTTGAACCAAAATAACATTGTCAATGATTTATCTATGCCTTATGAACCCTCCTTGATTTTCAAAAATAAGTCTAGGAAGGATTTTTCTGGTCCTATTGGCTATAATATTTGTCATAATTTTGAATGTTGAATTATAAAGAGAAATTGGTTTAAATCTAGAGAAGGATATTGTCTTTGCTTGCTTAGGGATTAAAGTGAGAAATGAAAAATTTGTATTGCCTCCTAGCCTTCATTTCATAATGGAGGAATTTTACATTCTTATTAGGTATTTTTTGATAGTCCCCGAGAAAAGTATGAAAGAACAAATGGGGAAGCCATCGGGACTAGGGGCTTTGTTAGGGTTGAGAGACCAGCTAGAATTGATTACCTCCTCTTCCAATGTCAGCATAGTTAGTTGGAAATTATCTATATCATAAAAAAAGAAGTCAGGACAAAAAGAAAAGAATGGACCTCATCTTGATCATTCTCCTTGTTCTCTATGTATAAACTTCTAAAGAAATAATGGGCCTCCTGATTTATCTCTTCAAAGGATTTCAACTTCGCTTGACCTTCTGGGACTATTTCCTTGACTCAATTTCTGAACTCTCTTTCCTATTCCTTCTTTTGAAAGAAGGTTATATTTCTATTACCCACATTTAGCCATAGGCTTCTGGATTTGAGACACTAATACTCTTCCTCTTGCCTCCCAAGGATTTCAATTTGTTTGCATATCCTTTTTTCTTCTTCAATAAGAACCTCTAACACCTCTTCCTCTTCCATCTGATTTTGATGCGATGCAAGGTGAATGAGGAGATCATTTTTTTCTTGTTTTGTTGGTTTAAAATTAGATTTCACCCAAGAACAAAGAGTCTTCTTAACATTATTCAATTTAGATTCCCACATGAAAGATGAAGAGCCTCACCGAGAGAGAAAAGGCTTGAATATGTAAGTCTTTCACCCCTTCTTTCAGCATCCACCCTCGGTTAAAGTGAAATGGGATAGGCCCCAAAGCCTTTGGTGGATTTATTATGATAGCCACAGGACAGTGATCAAACTCTCGTCTTACAAGAATTGACAAAAAACTATCAATGACCCTAACCAACCAGTTATTTTTTATTAGAGCTCGATCGTAATGTGAGTGCTTCCAATTATTTTATTAGTGTAATTTTCCTTTTTTGGCACAACATCCATGAGATCCCATTCACTAAGGATATCCTCCAATCTCTCTTGAAACAAATCTTTGACATTAGATCCTCCTCGCTTCTCCATGGAGAAGAGAACATTGTTGAAGTCACCACCCACTATAGAGTCACTATGCCATTGGTCCTCATTTAACTTTATTAACGAATCCCAAAATTTCTCTTTGTCACTATAGGTAACCGGAAAGTAAATATTGATATACAATGGCACTTCTCCACTAGTTTTTTCTTTTAGTTTAACAACTATCCAAAACCCGAATTTGAAACTACCTTTTAACTTGTTCATAGAATCAATTTAGAGAGGTATTTGTACCTCTAGAGGCTCTAGACGAACTCTAGGTGATTTAGGAGTTAGAACTCTAGAATGATTTGGCTAAAATCGACATGCCTTCCTCTTTTAACTTCATTTTTTGAAGAAAAAATTTCTGAAGGTTTTTTCGATCTCATGAGATATTTTACAGCCTAAGATCTCGAGGGGTTTCCTTGTCCCCTTATGTTCCATAAAATAGATTTCATCGAAACTTGGAGGCTTTAGATTTACCACTTTTTGACCTGGTAGTTGCTTGTTACATTATCTATGGTTGGTTTCCCAACTTGATATTTTGTTCTGCCTTGGCTTCTTTGACATCTTTGTTCATAGGTCGCCCTTTTGCCTTATGGTTCTCAATCTCTTGGTGTTGTGGGGAAAAGTATCTGATGCGGATGACCCTATCCCTACTCTAAAGGTGACAGTCTTTAGCAACAACTGAAAGTAAAGCTTTGATGTTTTCCTTTATGAAAGTACAGAGAGAAAGAAGAAATGATTAACTAACCTGGTGTCCTTCGCTTAGTCGATCTTGATCCTCTCTCTTTGTCTCTTGTTCCCAGCTCCTTACTCTCTTTGCCGGTCCAGCTACACACAGATCCTGCACAAAACAAGAGAGGAAACTACAAGATACATGTACTCATAACTGATGCATGGATTAGAGTGAATCAAATATACATGTAAATACAATACATCAATGCAATACAAGTATATAGGAGAACATGCAAAACTTTATTGATAGAAGTAACAGGGTTCTGAGAAGGTTACAACCAATGATGGCTCCAATCCAGCAGCACCTCCCCAGCAGCAAGAACTCTCCTCTTCACCTCTAGTAAAACAATCACCCAATAGCTCTAACTGTAATCCAACAGCACCTCCTTGCTTTACACAAAATTCCAGCCCCCTTAGACCTCATAGAAGAGCTCTATATATAGGAGAGAAGAAGAGAGGATGAGTCAGCTTGAGGCTGGCATAGAGCTGACTAGTGTCCTCTCCCTCTTCAGTTAATCTTCAGTTCTTGAGTCCACTTGGAGATCCTTGCTTACACATGGTGATCAAGTACCTCTTACTCATCACAGGGCGAATCTCATGAACCAAGTGTCAGTTTGGAAGCTTCCTGGGCAGTTGACACCTTGCAGTATGACTGTGCCACTTGGCCAATCTCGCCCAGCGCAGGTAGCCTTCATTACTTTTGACTTTCAGCGCAGGTACAGAGTGGGACAGTTGCATTACAGCGCAAAAGCTCAGTTAAGCAGCTGACATGATCCAAAATAAGCCTGTTTTGAAGTGCTTTCAGGTGGAGAACTGATTGGAAGTGCTGTTGTTTGATGACCTTGTTCTTTTAGGGGTAAGAACAACATGTTTAGGGACTGAGGATCCCTGTAATTATTGACATTCCATGCTCCATGATGCGAGGCACAAAAATGTCTATAACAGTTGCCCCCTAAAGTATGAGGCCGTTTATCGGGTGAAATGCTTTATCTAGAGGATCCGAAGTTCGTTCCAGTGCTGAGGAGAGTGCCCTGTAATACAATACAATACAATACATCATTTTTCATTCATCATTATTCTCATGATCTAGCTGAGGCGGGCATTCCCATGCTCAGCTTTTTATAAATACATTTTGGTACATATGACAGACAATCGTCTGAAGATAGACTGATAATTTTCTGCTGAAATTATCATCCTTTGAGTAGGATGATCATCTGCTGCAATGATGTACATGGCAAATGCTTTTATATTTCCTGAATATATATCGCAGCCCGGATGGATGAAACTAGATCCGGGGTCTTCAAACTCGTTCGATCTTCACTCTAAGTACAAGTCGATCCATGTGAGAATTGCGCTGAAGTCGAACATGGAAAGACATCGCTTGATTACCGGTCAATAATGTAAACCGTTAACAAGCGCGAGAGGAATCACCAATAATGACGATGACCCTCAAGGTACTGCAGTACAATTCACGTGGCGTGAATAAAGGACTTGGCGTCGAACGCCACGCAAAATCTTCTGGTCGAAGGTCATTGATGTATACCTGTCGCCGGAAGTGAGAAACTTGCCATTGAGGCATGCAAGCTTCAAAGTACTGATGGGGGTGTTCCTAGATCAACTTCTTGGATAATGAGCTGAAGTCGACAAGAAGCGATCCGTCAAAGGAGGGCCTTAATGAATCCCACATCAATGACACGGAACGGAGCTAATGACTTTAGTGGAGGTGAAAACAAATTGTGACATATGATTCAGGGTGGCGATCATGAATGGATGAAGGATAATGTATGGCAGTGGATGGGACACGGTTGACACTTTCAGAAAGACCCCTCTTGAACATATCACGACACTGATGCGATGGATCGGTAGCATTACCCCAAACATGGATGGTGTGGCGAGGACCATGGTGATAGGACCGGTGAATGAAACAAACCAACCCGATGTGATACGGAGGAAAAGTGTCATGTTCAAGAGTGACTTGCTACCATTAAACTTTGAATGTTCTCCCAATTTTTCCCCAGTCATTTCTGACCAGTACCTCTTTATTTTTGTCAAGCTTGAGGAGGATAACATATGCTTGTTCTATAACCTGCCCTTCGGGCAAGCCCATCGCTATGATTTAACGAGCCTAGCGATAGGGAAACTCGTTCTCGTCTAAAGACAAGTTTGTCGCTATTTAATCATTTTAACGAGTCTAACGACAAGGAAAACTCGGTCCTTTTCATTTTTAGAGAGTCTGAAAAGGTACAGAAAGTCAACTCCATGATTCCTTTTTCGTCAGCAAATCCCTGAAGTCCGAAAAAGTATAAAACAATACAGAAGGGATGGCTGTTCGGTACTTTTAACGAGCCGAACAAGACAAGCGCTCGATCCTTTTGTGCAATAATCCCTCAGGTCCAAAAAAGATTAAAATTTAGAGGAGGGATAGCGTTCCGGTCATTTAACGAGCTGGAAGGCCAAAACTCGGCAAACTTTTCATATTTTACGAGTCAGTGAAAAGAGCTGAAAGAAGACTCGTCTTTTGAGGAACGAGTGATAAACAGGGATAGCTACAGATTCCAGGTACAGGTTGGAATTTTCCAATCACGGCAGTGTCGCAAGGATGGCTAGGTGAAATCACTCTTCGCAGCTGTTTCTCAAAAGAGGTAAACACACAAATGGAAGTGAATGATCGGCCAAATGAACAGTGGAGGTGATGGATGAAAACACGATCAAGGTTCTTATGGCTGATGAATTTACGATCTCAAAAGGTTATTTACCGGTTCATTTTTTCCATGAGCTTGAACTCTGAGGGAAACTTTTGCTCACACTTTTCTATTTTTTAACGAGCATAAATTCAGTCCTAAAACTGCTCGGATTTGCGTTTATTTTTTAACGAGCATGAACTATATGCTAAAACTGCTCGATATACCAGTCATATGAAGAACGCCTCTTGTAAGGACCAATTTTTATAGAGCTTATGCCTTACCACAGCTGTGCTCACTTTTAGCAAATTTTACTTTTGCCCCACAGGCTTTCTTTCATGCAAGTTTGGACACGGCTAATCTTAAAACCAGATAAATAACCGCCCCTAGCTTGCACTCCAGAAAGTTTGCATGCCCCCAGGTATAGGATAGAATTTCGAGGCTGCCCCTCCTCTCCCCTACTTCTGCTTTTCTTTGGGTGTTCACATTTATTTGTCATCTTGCTAATCTAATGCTAACGATACTTGTCTTCTCGTTATTTTAAGGGGTCTTACGCAGTACTCAGGCTTCCCGTCGGCCCACTTTTAACAAACAGCTATTTATGACAATAGAAGAACACTATTCAAAGATAAAACATTGGTATTATTGAGGGAGGCTTGCCTCTTTCTTATTATTCCAAAGACGGTTCGATTTGCTCCCGCAGATCAATCTCTTTCTTCGGCGGTGCCTATCATTGGGTTGTCCTAAGATGGTTACCCTCTGTCACAACAATACGGTCTCCTTCTTAGTAGACTGCCCCTGCTTATCCTTCAAAACATATGTTTCGATGGGCGAGGCTTGAATTTAAAGATGGTGACTACTTGTTGTAATAAGGGAATTCCTACTTGGGCATTGCCCACTTTTTTAGACAAAGGTGAATGATTCCCAAACACATAACTTTAACAAAAGATCATTATTCCAGAACAACCCCACTTCCTACGGACGGGGTACGGACTAGTCATGTTCTTCTGCGGAAATTCTGTCTTATACCCGGAGTTTCTTCTGCCCGAAGCAGACCAGGGTGCATGCCCCCTGGGTCCTAGTCTTTCTTTCCGAATCACTCGCGCTCATCGGGAAGGAGGACCGGGGGCGGAGGCGAATCTTGAGTGAACAGACCATTTAGGATTGGTATTTGACTATTTGCGATGCGAGATCCCGGAAATGAAAGTTGGTCTACGAGCTTGACCACCTTTCCTTCATGTGGAAAACACATTACTCTAAAGAGTGAGGAGACTATCGCTCCCATGCAATAAATATAGTCGCGTCCAAGGAGTAGGTTATAATCCAAGGGTCCTTGAACTACCAACACGTTCATCCTGACGGTCTTCCCCTTCAATGTAACAGGTACATCGGGGAGGGTCCCTAATGGTTGACTGGTTCCTTTATCAAAACCTGAGAGATTTCTCAACTCAGGTAAAAGCGCCGGGGAACCCAGTGCTTTCCAAGCAACAGAGGAAAGGATACTCACAGACGCCCCTTCATCAATGATAGTACCTGCCATAATCATTCTATAGATCTGGACAATGATTCTGAATGGTACACTGGCTGGTAACCGGGGTCTGCCTAGTTGATTCCAATCAAAGGATACAACCAGGTTGCTTGGCGGTGGGACCGAATATACGGCCGGATACGACTCTGATGACGTTCCTTCCTGCGATAAAGGAATGGGCGCATTGCCCTGATGAAAAGAACCTGGATGGTGTCATCCTTGTTCTCATCAGTGAGGGTGTCGCATGAAGACGACTCTTCGGCGACGGTGTCATTTGAAGACGGGTCTTCAATGACGGGGTCATTGGACGATAGAACCTCTGAAGGAAGAACCGGGCCAACTGCCGTATCGACCTTTAGACTTTCGTCTAGTCTAGATTCAGTAGGTTCACTCTCAATGACCGACACTTCAGCTGACCACTTGAGTGGTTCAACCGGATTTTCAACTATCGAGGGATTAGGCGCGAGTTTTTGATATCCAGGTGGAAGTCGCACCGGTGACACCGGGCGATCTTCCAAAACTCTCTTGGCCTCATCTAAGAATGGACATTTGTGAATGGCATGATGACCTTCACACAATAGACAGGGTGATCTTGGTCCCCTTCTTCGTCCTTCACTCCCGCTAGTTGACGGAATGCAATCAACTTGACAACCAGAGGTTGATGCTACCGGATTGTGCAACCTTGGGGACCAGTCCCTTAGTATCCGGGGAATACAAGGACAATCACGATGGAAATGGATCCCTTTGCAAATGACACATGGCGATTTAGGCCCGGCCGGTGCTGTGTGTGGGTTTTTGTCAGCTTTCTTCTTCTTGCCCCCAGTCGCCTTCGCCAGAGGCTCCTTCTGCTTCTTTTCTTTCTTCTTCTTTTCCTTCTTCTCCTTGGGAGGCTGACTTTTGCCGGCTCTACCTTGCGAAGATGAAGGATCAGAGGAAGTATCATAAGAAGTGGAAGGCTGGTGGGTAGTTCTAGATTGTTCTGACTGTTGATTCGACTGCTCAGGATTAGTGGCGATCTGGACTACATTAGTTGAAAAAAGCCATACAGGGAGACCAATTGTCAATCCTGGAAGAGACAATGTAGCCATATGAGGCGCACCAACATCTCCCCAAGAGGAGAAGGGATTTGGACTTCCGCCAAGGTTACTTCCTTGGTTGGTGGGCTCCATACTTTTCAACTGAAAGATCAACGTGGGAATAACAGGTGATTATGTTCCGCTTTAAAATAAATTTTATTAACGACGCTTTTAGACACAAACTTGCTTTTTCATGTTTTAAGAGTCGAGAAAAAGCTAAAGATGACTCTAGTCGCCTTCGATGTATTAACGAGCCCGAAGTGACAAATGCTCGGTTGGACTTTTTCAGTTATAGAGTTTGAAAAAGGCCAAAAGAAACTGCTCTGGAGATCTAGGCAGAGGGTGTGCCAAACCTTTCGCGAAACCACAGAATACGTTTTACGGTACGGGTGGTCGATCTTCGTGAATGCTGTGTTCACTGCATCGCGATCAGTAGGGCGGCCGACACGGTTTCCTAAGGATAAAGGATAAAAACCTATAGGGGTCTCCCAATATACGCGACGGTACGCGGGAGCTCAAGTCCGTGTTAGTGCCACCGACTCTCAGGAGGAATCACCCACCTTCGTAGAGATCGACAATCACTATGTTTAACGACGCCGGAACACGTCTCTACCTAGACCTCTAGATGTTTGCGTTAAATTCCAAAGCGTTGTTATGTAAATTGAGTTTATTTTAATGTTGATCTTTCTTAACAGTTTGCCTTTCAGGTTCGCCACGAGATGTATATATACAACTTCCTATATGCAATCTAAGAATGAGAAGCAAATCTTTTCAATCTTTCAACTTTGAAAACCTTAATCTACTTGAGGGAAAAGAAGGACACAACTTTTTCCACAGATCAAAGAACACACACTAAAATGCACATCTTCTTAAATCGTCAAGCATACAGTCAAATGCAAAATGCACAATGCATGTATTTCTTTTCGTTATCCTTAATGTTGATGCTAGACAAAAAGGAAACTGTTGTATAATTTTGAATCTAATTTCAAGTAGAAATAAACAAGCTTGTCCACAATCAAAAAGACACCTTATGATAGACTCGTTTAAAAACACAGGAAATGTATAGATTCAAACCATGAAATGAAAAGCAAACAAACTCAAACAGCCATGAACAGTAATGAAACTAGCTCTTAAGATCACAAAGACACTTTTACAGTTCAGGATCTAAGAGGCCACAGCTATACTGGTTCGCTTTTCACAATGGGAAACTGTAACTGAAATAAGAAATACTGAAAGAACATTCACAGTTTCATCACACAACTGAGGCGGAATAATGTCAAGGAGAAGTGGCTTACAGCAAGTACAATAACCAGCAAGCAATCAGCCAAAAAACAAGTGCAAACAGGGCCAAGACACAATAGGAAGACTGAGCAAGACAAGGGCTAACTGGACCAGCGCAGGTTCTAGTCTGCCAATTTCACTCTCAGCGCAGTTCCCGAAGGGAGTACCTGCGCTGTAATGCAGACTGCCTGTGTACAGCCTGCACTGACTCACGAGAGTTTCGTCTACAAAGAATTCCGGGTCATAAAAAGCTCAAAAATGCACTGTTTTTGATGAAATAAAAAGCTATAGGTCAAGTACAGGCTAAGGGATGATCAAGAGGATGAAGATCTATCACAAAGAGTAAAGAGTCTTTTGTAGATAGGCTCTTCAAATCTTGAATTTGCTCAGCAAATGAGCAAGAGTAGCAGTCCCTCTACTTCGCTTTTGATATAGTCAAAAGCTTTTCGATTTGGTACTCTTTTCTTCAAGAAATGAATAGCAAAATACTACAAACACCAACAAGATACTAGGCTCCCCAGCGGAGTCGCCAGTTTGTTGTGGGGAAAAGTATCCGATGCGGATGACCCTATCCCTACTCTAAAGGTGACAGTCTTTAGCAACAACTGAAAGTAAAGCTTTGATGTTTTCCTTTATGAAAGTACAGAGAGAAAGAAGAAATGATTAACTAACCTGGTGTCCTTCGCTTAGTCGATCTTGATCCTCTCTCTTTGTCTCTTGTTCCCAGCTCCTTACTCTCTTTGCCGGTCCAGCTACACACAGATCCTGCACAAAACAAGAGAGGAAACTACAAGATACATGTACTCATAACTGATGCATGGATTAGAGTGAATCAAATATACATGTAAATACAATACATCAATGCAATACAAGTATATAGGAGAACATGCAAAACTTTATTGATAGAAGTAACAGGGTTCTGAGAAGGTTACAACCAATGATGGCTCCAATCCAGCAGCACCTCCCCAGCAGCAAGAACTCTCCTCTTCACCTCTAGTAAAACAATCACCCAATAGCTCTAACTGTAATCCAACAGCACCTCCTTGCTTTACACAAAATTCCAGCCCCCTTAGACCTCATAGAAGAGCTCTATATATAGGAGAGAAGAAGAGAGGATGAGTCAGCTTGAGGCTGGCATAGAGCTGACTAGTGTCCTCTCCCTCTTCAGTTAATCTTCAGTTCTTGAGTCCACTTGGAGATCCTTGCTTACACATGGTGATCAAGTACCTCTTACTCATCACAGGGCGAATCTCATGAACCAAGTGTCAGTTTGGAAGCTTCCTGGGCAGTTGACACCTTGCAGTATGACTGTGCCACTTGGCCAATCTCGCCCAGCGCAGGTAGCCTTCATTACTTTTGACTTTCAGCGCAGGTACAGAGTGGGACAGTTGCATTACAGCGCAAAAGCTCAGTTAAGCAGCTGACATGATCCAAAATAAGCCTGTTTTGAAGTGCTTTCAGGTGGAGAACTGATTGGAATTGCTGTTGTTTGATGACCTTGTTCTTTTAGGGGTAAGAACAACATGTTTAGGGACTGAGGATCCCTGTAATTATTGACATTCCATGCTCCATGATGCGAGGCACAAAAATGTCTATAACACTTGGCTGGATGAGTCACTATTCTAGTTCAATCCATTTTTGGTGCTCCTTGTGAGGACCTTACTAGTTCCTTCTTCTAGTTGCTCTCATGATTCAAGACCTTTGTTTAATCCTTTATGGGCTTGAGGACTCGAAACCACAAATTGATCCTTTGACTAAGTTAGACTTGCAACCAAATCCAACTCAACTTCTTGGAGATCTCCATATTCTTCTTCTACCACTACCACTTCTTCCATGGGCACAATTGCCTGGGGCCAAAGCATCCTTCTCAACCCCTTCCTGCAATAGGATGTCAAAAGGGTTAGCATAAGTGGAGGTCATATTTTGTCCAAAAGGTTTGTTAGTCTTGGCAACACCTTTCCCTTTGGTGGAGAGACACTTTTGGTATTTTCATTGACCATCTTATTGGGTAGACCCTTCTCTAAATCCACTTTTACACATATTTTTTGCATAGGAAAATTGTTGCCCTTTAGGCTCATCCCAGTCAAGGTAGTGACTAACACCATTTGATATTGTTTTTAAGCAGTTGTTGCTCCAGTAAGATAACGGAAATCGAGGTATATTGACCCACACTCACATCACCTTAGGAACATCATCGCCTGGGTTGAATCAAGAGACCATGTGTTAAGATACATACCTATGGAGTGAAAGAAGTAAGGTTCGTTTCTGAAAACGACATTGCAATCCTCCTTGCATTCGAAAAGTAGAGCAAAGAACTCAGTCCCCACTTCATATGCATTGAGGTGCCCCTTCATCATTGGCTTCCAACTCTTTTTCTTCCACTGCTCTATGGACTTGGGAGAAGGCCAAAGGCCCATGAAATTCTCGACTAGAGCTCTGTCATGGAAGGTCAGGTAGGTTTTGTGGAAACTTTGAGAAAGGATGATGACAAGTATATTCTCCACCTTTTTAACGAATTTTGTATGCAAATTCCTTTGAACACATATTAGTCTTAAGGTTGGAGATCAACACATGAAAGCAACCTCCTCATCCCCGGGAGGGCTTGAGCCCTTACCCCCTACGACCATTGTAACTTATGTTGAAAAATCATCGACATGCGTAGGGTGCTAGGGTCTGTGAAATCCTTCACATTTGAATAATAAGAGTTTTCTCATGCCTTTATTATTATTATTATTATTACAAATAATTAATATATAAACTAAACATATATACATTTAAAAACATGGAATAAGATTCTTAAACACAAAGATTTACCTCTACTTTACCATAGAAATCTTTAATATGTAAATAGGTTTTGTTACAATACCATGGGCCATGGTAGCTTATCAATACCACATGGAAAAAAACAAAAAAAAAGGTAATTCACTTCATATGACACTCGTTTATACGACATTTTTTTCATTAATCAATTTAATTAAAAGAGAAACAATGACATAATTTTTTTTTGGCTGTGAGGAAACATCCAAATAAGGTGGAGAATTGAACTAGTGACTTAACATCTAGGAGTGCCTTAACAAGACACCAGATCACTATCCATACAAGACCCTTGAACAAAATAATAACATAATTACTTTAAAGAATTTTCAATTTATATATATTATTATAATCTTTTTAAAATATTTCATAAAAAATTCAATTCCTGTTATCTACTCAATAATTATCAATATTTAAATTAAAATTCTAAAAACCCTATTTTAAAATATAACCACGAGTAGTAAATATATTTTATTATTAAAATATATAGGTGATTTTCCGACCTCTGAAGAGTGATTCAAATATATTTTATGAAAAAAAGGGTTATTGAAAGAGTGGTAACAAAAACAAGGCGGATATCTATGCCTCTATCGATTCACATCTTTGTGGGGTTTCGTAAATTGCAGAGCATCTTATCTCTGTTGTGAAAGGACATTTAATGCATAAAAGTGGAGAACGTGGACAGCCACTTGCAGAAAGTCTGTACTTTGTAGTCTGGACGGCATCATTTCGTTGGTAAATAAAATTATTTTAATTAGGTAAATAAAATTAAGAAAATTTATATGGTATTTGTATTTATATTTTATTATTTTTTAAGATATTGGTTTTTTTCTTGAGATTATAGCTATGACTAAATTTATAATAGATGAGTACAACATAATTAATATGAAAGATAATAGGCTTAGGATTTCTTCAGATTTTAGTCAAAACCACTTGCAATTTAATATAGGTTGGTAAAAGAATGCCAATGTTGACTAAACAATTGGATAATGGAGTAGGAGACCATTTTGTAGAATATTGATAACATTGAAAATAATGTCACATCTAAATTCAAGGAGAAATGTTTGTGTGATAAAAAAAAGTAGAGAATAAAAGAAGATTAAGGTACGAGAGAGTGGTCATTAACTCTAATCTAGAAGATCAAAACTAGTTCTATGTTATATCTAACTTAAAGAAAAAAATCAACAATATTAAAATAAGAACATAAACTTTTTAGTGATACACAACATTGGATATTTCCTACAACGTCATGTGATGAAAGAATTTTTCATCTTTATGATACTAAAAAGATGAGGGTTGAAAAACACTTTCTCTTAAAATGTCCTACATGTGCTCACATTAAGTCTCAATTTCACAATATTTTTTAAATTACTAAATTTCTTAACCTATTAGCTCAACAAAACTATCAAAATTTAGAAAAGTTTTTTTCTAATTTTTTCAAATATAAAACTATTGTTTCCCGAAGAAAAAAATAATATTTTTATTTCAAGAAGAAATTATGTACATTCCATATATATATATATATATATATATATATATATATATATAGAGAGAGAGAGAGAGAGAGAGAGAGAGAGAGAGAGAGAGAGAGAGATCAACCTCCTATACAAATACTAACTAAAAATTGTTCATAACCTTTGCCATAGGCACCAAAATAGACTTCTCAATCCATCCATTTATGACTTGTGTGGCAATACTCAAGCTATCCTTTATGTGGGAATACTTCTTTATCAATGTAAAACAAAATAAGTATCAGATCTTATGACGTGTTAACTTTATCCACTCATGATATCAAAAATTTGAAGTTACAAGTCACTTAATTTCCCACTTATTATATTTTTATAAATGAACTTCTTTGTGAATCATGACAAAAGTGTCCAATTGTATCTAAGTTTTGTAGAGTAGGATCCCCTCAAATCATTAAATGTTCATATACTTTCAACCTATTTGTCCATTAGTATAATATGACCATGATTAAGTTCATCCAAGATTTTTTTTCCCAATGATTTGACTATTACCTTGGAATTCCCAACTAATGAACTATAAGTCATCCTTGTTTCAATAAAGAGGTTGATGTTAGGTCACCAATCCTGTCCAAATTTAGTCTTAACATTCTATTGTAAATAGTGAACTAAGCATTCCGAAATAAATTATTGCATCTCATAATCCCATCAACCCCAATCCTCACTTCCACCCTGGACCCAACACTCCAAGCCAATTACTTCTCTAGAATTGGGAAGGAAGGCGCAAGAGAATTCTAATCATTAGAAACATTATAGATGTTTTTGTTCCATGTTCAAAACCAATCCAAGATCAAATCATTAACCATATATTTATTCTCTATCAGCCTACTCCAAACACTTGAATTTAAACATTGCCACAAAGACTTAGCAACTAATGCTTTTCCAAATATGATATCATTCTTAAGACCCAAACCACTCACTTCTTTTGACCAAGTGATTTTTTCCCAATTAAATAGATATATACAGGCTTTATACTAAGCACTTCCCCTCCACAGGTAATTAAAATAGATCATTCTAGCTCAACCATGATTCCCTTCGGAATGCAAGCAAGTGCCAAAATACTAGAAGTTCTTATATAACAATATTAATTAGAACCAAACAACCTTCATGGGATAACCAACTTTTGCACCAAAAATTAATTTTTGATTAAACCTTCCCCAATTACCACTCCTAATCCTATTTCATGTGGTAGTTTGGATTCAATGTAAACCCTAGATAATTACAGCTGAAAGAAATAGTAAACACACAAGTGACACCATTGTTTTTGGACAAATCGTCGCGAGAAAAACCCAACTTGGGAAAACCGGTGCAACAATTCAGAGGGTTATATTATTATGCAGTCTTTCTGAGTACAACTAGGTGCCAAACTGGCTCTCCCAACAGAGAAAATAATCTGGCAGTAATACCTCTATATTCGAAAGCAGATATTCGGAAAGTCTGCACCACGAAACCCTCTCCAGCACAATCTGAAGCTCAGTGTCAGCCCTCCTGGCCTCTGCGTCAGCCCTTTGAGGCTTTGCACAGCCTCTACAACCCTCTGCGTCACTCCTGCAACCTCTGCATGGATGACGCAGGTCCTTCTGGCCTCTGCGCAGTTGCTTCTGCCTCTACGTGGGTCCCTCTGGCTCAGTGTCTACCTCTCTTTGCTTCTACGCTGGTCTCTCAGCACTATATTTGCCTCTCTATCTCTTACTCACTTCCCCTCGCTGCAATTGATCACTGATTTGATTTCTCTTAGCAAACCCCGCTCTAAAAAATCGAATGACTGATCACTCTGGTGTATTCTCCAACTAACCCTCAAGCCTCCTCTTATACTTTTCCCGTTGGTCCTTCAATAGCCGAGATTACATCTCTAACCAATGGCTAAGATTAGATTTGGCTTGATCCATGTCATTTAGAACCTTCTAACCCAGTTTTATATTAATACCCATTAATGTTTATTTTTCCTAAGTATGGACTTAGGAACTCCATTAAAAATATTAATTATTTTAATATCTTCTAAACCGGGTAGAATCTGCCCAAACCATTTCTAGGTCTTGGAGATCTCATGTGCTTTAGCCTCTCCACCAATTTTCATGGCTAGAGCACATCCGATGCTACCCCAAATCAACACTCCCGCTTAGCGAGGACTGTGCTCTCCTAATACTCTACACTGAGCATCACTTTGATTATACGGCACCGGTACTTGTGCTGATGCTAGGCCTCCCCACCCAACATCCTCTGAACTGTTGCATCATGTACTGTTGCCCATGGCCTTGCCACTGCCATTGGTACATTTGTACAACAGGTCCCTATACATCTGTGCTGCTGTTGGTCCTTTCTCCCAACACTACATCTGCACTGCAACCCCTTCTCATCATGCTGCATTGTGCTACTGCTAACCGCTACTGCACTGCAACTCAGTTACTAAGAAGTAATTGATCCACCCAACTATTGACATCCCTGTCAAGCTAGAAACACTCCCGATGCTGAAGCTCTCTTTGTCATTATCTCGTGCTCCCTCTACTACCTATGCGCTGCTGCAACAACTCCCTGCCTCTCGCACCGCTGCAAACCTCTTTGTGCCATCCTGCACTATTACAATCTCCTCCATGCCTCTCGCACTGCTACAAACCTCTCTGCGTTGCCCGAGACTACTGCACTGTAGCACTCTCTACAACTCCATCCACATCCCTTTCTACCGACATCCGCCATCCTCCTACTTCTCACTTCGGGGCTCCCGTAGCTAGGTATAATCCAAGAGTTTGGGTACCTCAAGGATCCTACTCCTCATCGTCTGTAGTCTTCCTAACTACAGCTTGATGTCTCCCCACCTCTTCTCTAGAGGTACATGAGAACTCATGGCACAATCATCATCCTCTTCTACCTCCTTTTCTGCCTTCGTTAGCATTGCCTTGGAGTCAGATGTCTCTCCCTTATTCTTCTTCCTCGGAAACTGGTTCGCATAATGCCCCAGTTCCCCACAGTTGAAGCACTTTATCTTGGAGAGGTCATTTTTCTTCCTCTTCTCCTGCTTCCCTGCAGATGCTAGAGTTGCATCCTCTTCCTCCTCTTTCTTAATCTGGACTCCTTTGATGCTACTTCTCGTCTTTGACAACCCTCTAATCTCTTCTTGGCGAAGAGCTACCCACAATTCTTCCCAATTTGGAAGATTCGCCCTGCCCAGAATACTCTGGACAAATGTCTCCCACTCCTTGGAGACTGCGTTTAGGGCGGTCGTCACCATAAAATTCTAATCCGGCGTGGACCCTATGGAAGTCAGTTGGTCCTGGATCTCCTTCAGTCTACCAAGGAAGTGATCTATCTGCTCCCCGTTTTGCATCTGGTATGATCGCAGATGATTCTCTAGTAACATCTTCATCTGCATGGAACTCTACTAGTACAACGTCTTCAAGGCGTCCCACATTTGCTTTTTTGTCTCCTTCTTGACAATATGTTGGACCACATGATCCTTGACCCCATCAAGGATTATGCATTTCGCCTTGGCCATTGCTTCCTCGTACTTTTCATTGTCAGCTGGGTCAACTAGGATAGCCATTGTTCTCAAGGCGAAGGCCTTGATGCGATGTCTATCTAGAATGGACAGGATCCTGGCCTTCCAGACAACAAAGTTGGACGCCCCGTCCAGCTTGTCCTGATCCCTGAGTCCATTCATGGCCATCTCTCTACTCTTCCTTTCGACTCCTCTAATTCTCTACTTCCCTCTGGAAGTTCTCTCTTCAACTCCCTCTAAGTCTCTACTTCCCGTCTGGAAGTTCTCTGCTATACTCACTCTGAGTTTCGATTTCCCTCCTGGAAATCCACCTACCAACGGTCAAGTCGCACCTCTTCAATCTCCTATGCACCTGCAACACTGATTTTGATTTCTTGGCTAGAAATCCGCCTAGGTAGAGACTCCCTCTACCTTGGTTTTGCCCCAATAGGTATTGTTCTATCTCGCAGCAACAATAGCCCACCAGCTTCACTCCCCGCAATCTACGCACAGCTTCCTATGCCCCAGCAACTGAAGGACTAAGCCTCTAGGCTCTGCACAATCCCGACACTAGCTAAAATGCTCCCCTAGCCAACTGCGTCAACCCTCTTGGTCTATGTGTGGCTCTTTGTGAGCTTTTTCTGCCCTCAGCCTATACTTTTGCCTCTCTTTGGCCCTAACTGATGACGGAGTTCCTCTGCATCAACCCTTCTCTGCCTCTTTCTGCAAGGAACAAATTTTGTCACTCGAGACAGTTGTTTCTGCTGCAAATGCTCTACTTCAGCTGGTTCCTTCAGCTCTCCTGTGATCTGCAACGCTCTGATACCATGTTGAAATTTCTAAGTATTACCTGTTAGAAATTTTATCTATATTCTCTGGGTTATTTCTCCTACTTGTTAATTACAAACCAGTTATTTAATCATATAAATACTGAAATAAACGCAAGACAGTCTCAACCATCTACAGATCAACAGCTGAAAGAAATAGAAAACACACAAGTGACACCGTTGTTTTTGGACAACTCGTCCCTAGAAAAACCCAACTTGGGAAAACGGTGCAGCAATTCTGAGGGTTATATTATTATGCAGTCTTTCTGAGTACAACTGGGTGCCAAATGAGCTCACTTGACAGAGAAAATAAGATGGCAGTAATACCTCTCTATTCCGAAGCAGATATTCGAAAAGTCTGCCCCACGAAACCCTCTCCAACACAATCTGAAGCTCAACATCAGCCCTCCTAGCCTTTGCATTAGACCTCAGAGGCTCTGCGCAGCCTCTACAACCCTCTACGTCACTCCTCCAACCTCTGTGTGGATGACGCATGCCCTTCTGGCTTCTGTGCAGTCGCTTCTGCCTCTACGTGGCTCCCTCTGGCTCGACGTCTGCCTCTCTCTATTTCTGTGCTAGTATCTCGGCATTGTCTCTCCCTCTTTGTCTCGTACTCACTGCCCCTCGCTGCAACTGATCACTGATTCGATTTCTCTTAGCAAACCCCGCTCTAAAAAATCGAATGATTGATCACTCT
The DNA here is from genome assembly GCA_031772625.1 of Pinus tabuliformis. NCBI lineage: Eukaryota > Viridiplantae > Streptophyta > Pinopsida > Pinales > Pinaceae > Pinus > Pinus tabuliformis. The sequence continues at coordinate 435,692,762 of CM062810.1, read as the reverse complement.
AGTGTTTTCTCCAACTGATGCTCAAGCCTCCACTTATACTTTTCCTGTTGGTCCTTCAACAGTCGAGATTACATCTCTAACCAACGACTAAGATTATATTTGGCTTGATCCATGTCATTTAAAACCTTCTAACCCAGTTTTATATTAATACTCATTAATATTTTATTTTTCCTAAGTTTAGACTTAGGAACTCCGTTAAAAATATTAATTATTTTAATATCTCCTAAACCGGGTAGAATCTGCCCAAACCATTTCTGGGTCTTGGAGATCTCATGTGCTTTAGCCTCTCCACTAATTTTCATGGCTAGAGCACATTTGATGCTACCCCAAATCAACAACAACAACATTGACTTAGAATGAATTATTGACTTTATGTTAATACAATACTACCATATTATATTAGAATTACATAGTTGTTTTGTAGTTAATTAATATTATATATAGTTTAGTATTAATATATAGTCAAATATATGTATATATAATAGGTTAATATTTAGTAGTATATGATAGGTTATAACATTAGGTGATAATTTATACAAATCAATTTGATCTAACATAAGAATGACAATTAGTATTAACTTAACATAGTGTCATAAGGCTAGCATAAACAATACTTAATATAACTTAGTTGGATTAGATTAGAATAACATTTAATTTAAGCTAGGATAACCTTTAGGCTAGTCTTAGGTGGCAGGGTAACTGGACTCATAACTAGTCGAAACCACCATATCAAATGGAAAAGGATTTGCTCTAATGTCCCGACTGGGTGGCTTCCCCCCCAATGTTGAAGCAAAAATTTCGAGCCTACAACATTTTTGGTGCTAGAAGGAGGGCTTGAGCTAGTTAGCCCGTGTGAATTCTTGTTTTAACATTTTTAACTTGCTATGGCTCCTACATGCGTTCCTAGTTTGGGTCACGCTTTTAGCTCACACAAGCGTACTAGAGGTATGTCAAGGAAATAACTTGAATCCATATCTGAGTTGCAATATGATGGTGAGAGCGACACTATTTCTATTGTAGATCATGTCAATCAATTTATACATAAATGTAAATGTTTTAAAGTCACTAAAGACAATAAAATCTGCAAGTTATTTACTCTATCATGAAGAACTGTGTATGGGAGGTGGTGCCGAGACCAAAGAGCATGTGGTTGGTTCCAGATGGATTTACAAAGTGAAGCATGCAACTGATGGGAGTATCAAGAAGTACATGACCATATTTGTGGTCAAAGGCTTCTCACAAGTAGAGGGAGTTAACTATGAGGAAACATTTTCCCCTGTGGCAAGATATTCCTTAATCAGAACCATTTTCCCCTTGGAGCCATCATCCCTGAAGAGAAAATACTTCTTTCCTTTGATGGAAGCACTAATACCATCAAATCCCACTTCCATCAGCACAATACCACTCCTAGTGACCTCCAGAGCTGCTATACACTTTCCAATGGCACAAATGTCCTCTTAAACATTGTCCACAGTCTGCTCCATGTATGTTTGCTGACATAGAAATTTAACCTTAAGAAACAACTAAAAGTACATGCGTTGATGCTACACCATGTCCTCCAGTTTCAAAATGGATACAAGCATAATATGAGTAGCATCCAACAAATTATCTATGACCAAGCCGACCTCAAATATTTTTGTAGGGTCATGAGAGTTAGCCATGGATGAAGTGTGAAGGGACGCACAATTTCCTTGAACAACACAGAGGAGAGGAAGAACAGATAAGCTAGAAACAACTTGAGACACCTTTGCATTACCGGAAGGTTGGGTGGTTGTAATATCGAAGGAAGATCTACTAACACATGAGCCAGACATCCACCATAAATTTGACTCCATAATCCAAAGATTGGTCGGACGAATGATTGATAGGGCATCGATTGGCATCCATAAATTCTTGTTCCCGTTTGAAACATTCCTCATCATTTCCTAGGAGAGACAAATGGTCTTCCACTAAGAGAGGCATAAATGGATTAGACTCCTCTGTCTCAGAATGATAAAAAATCCCATCAAATTGCAATTCTAATTAATGACACAAAACAAGGAATTAATAACTGTGGGTTTTGAGAATCAACAAAAATCAAAGTTGAGGATTTTGACCACACTACAATGGGAGGGATTTATGGACATCCATGTGCCCATCCTTGTAATGGAAGTGGAATATATCGTGACTCTATGACTTGGTTTATAAATTTTACACAAATCAAATTTATGCCTCATGAGAACAACTAAGTCCCTGCTCTTTTACATAAAGATTTCAAAATTTATACTAAGAAATAGGGTAGAAAAATTCAATTTTGTCCAATTCAATTTCCCTTGCCCAATGTTGGAGCCTTGTTTTACTAACTCATCTGCTCCCACATTCAACCCCCTTAGTATATGATAAAACTCAATCTTTTAAAATTGTGAGGTAGCGTTGATCACTCTTTGAGCCATAGGGAGACATGTGGTACTTCTCAATCATCTGGCCTTGGTCATTTATCGAATGATGATCAAGGAGTCTCCATAAACTGAGAGATTAAGAATATTACTTTCTATTGCCACCTCCAAACCTTTCCAAAGTGAAAGAAACTCAATTGAATAGTCGTAGCAGTTCCTAACCCAAGAAAATTTGGACAATATTTTTTCACTGAGGCTCATGAGAACCCCTCCCTCTCAGCTTGCCTCTATGGGTTACCTATAGATGCACCAACAAATAAAAGGGAGAACTAATGTTTCTTCAATCTCCATTTCAAGATTCCTTTTGACTTAGCTCGAGACAAGATACTTGATTCTTAATCGGTTTGCCTTTGCCAACTGCGGATAAAGAAAATTTCTTATCAACAATTATCTAGGAACATTTTTCTTCAATTAGATTCTTTAATTCTCAGTCACTGAATCCACAAACAAAAATTGATTCAAACAATAGGGAGGAGTCTTCAGATGCCACCATTGAGGGAGACAACCTCTCATTTTTTAATATTGCTTTATTTTGCGTAAGCTAGATAACCCAATAAATGAATTTTGGGAAGGCCATCCAACAACTAATTAGAAGGGAAGAGGCCTTCCAGTTCTAAGGGTAATGACCCAATTTTTCAAAAATATCGACCCATGATTCCAGGATGTGATAAAGGAAAAAATTGGGTTGAGTGTGGTTCTCCAGGCCTCAAAGGGAAAAAGGGAATTGTTGGAAGAGACGGGGATAGATTCCTTAGAGCAAAAGCACATGGCACATCTAGAGGGACCAAGAATGTTTCTTTTCTAAAAAGTTTCTGTCGTAAGGATTTTTTTGATGGACTAGGGACCAACAAAAGATGTTAATTTTTAGAATACATTCATTGTTCTAGATTTTAGACCGAAAAATTTCTACTAGGAGGAGGATGGGAAAGATTTTTGACTAATAGGGAGTATCCAAGCCTAATAGAATAAGAGAAGGTCAGGCTCAAGGTCCAGGAATGATGATCCAATAAAGAAGATGAGATTGGAGCCATTCCTTTTAATAATTGAATAATTTATACCATTGTGGATGGAGAATTTCAGGAAGAGGTGGCATAAACCATCCCTTCTAACGACTTGATTCATCTTAAAGATACTTTGTTAGTTAAATTTTTAATCCCTTTCTCTTACGACTATATAGCTAATTCCTTATATTCCTCATGGGAACCCAATAAACCATAATTACAGAATGCATCCTTCCAAAGGTTGATGTGAGCATCGTTCCCAGATCTCCATCTGAGATGATTTACAATTAAGGGGGAAAAATCTTTACAAATCTTCCAAATTTGAGAACTCGGGCCAGTCCATTGAACCTCCCCAACTCTTAATATTTGATTCTTCCAAAAGTATTTGTGAATAAATGTCATCTTCCACCACTCTTTTGAATCAGATATCAGTGTCCAAATTATTTTAGATCCCATTGCTGAATTCATGAACAAAGAATAAACAGACTATGTTCCATTGGACCAAATAGAATTTTTTTTCATTCTTCCCCCTTGCCATAATATTTCCATAACATAATGCTCATTTGGGATAGCACTGACTTTAGGCAATCATACCAAAGCATATATAGAGCGACAATGAGGAAAGCACATATTTAACCAAATTAACCTTATCGACAACATTCAACTAGATTTCTCTCCATAATTGAATCTTTTTTTTTGAATTTGGATAACATATCAGCCCAACTATCACTACTCAGCGTTCCCAACACTCGGGTATTTGAAGAATTTCCAATTAGTTGCAAGAGAAAACTGTAGAATTTTTTAAATCTCTTGAAGAGTAGAGATAGAGAAATTCCATCCAAAAAATTTACTCTTACCCTTATTGATAAGTCCTTGAACAGATAGCGATAAACTTGTCCTTGGCAATAATAATTGAGGTGCAGCATTAAATTAATGTCTTGGCTTTTCGTAAATTGGAGAGCATCTTTTTGTAAATTGCAAAGCATCTTATCTCTGTTGTGAAAAGACATTTAATGCATAAAAGTGGAGAACGTGGACAGCCACTTGCAGAAAGTCTATACTCTGTAGTCTGGACAGCATCATTTCGTTGGTAAATAAAATTATTTTAACTAGGTAAATAAAATTATTTGAATGAATAAAAAGTGAAAATTAAGAAAATTTATATGGTATTTGTATTTATATTTTATTATTTTTTCTTGTAAGATATTGGTTTTTTTTTTTGAGATTATAGTTACGACTAATTTTATAATATACAAGTACAACGTAATTAATATGAAAGACAATAGGCTTAAGATTTCTTCAAATTTTAGACAAAACCACTTGCAATTTAATATAGGTTTGGTAAAAGAATGTGAGTGTTGGCTAAACAATTGGATAATGGAGTAGGAGAATATTTTGTAGAATATTGATAACATTGAAAATAATGTTACATCTAAATTTAAGGAGAAATGTTTGTGTAATAAAAAAAGTAGAGAATAAAAGAAGATTAAGGTAGGAGAGAGTGGTCCTTAACTCTAATCTAGAAGATCAAAACTAGTTCTATGTTATATCTAATTTGAAGAAAAAAATCAACATTATTAAAATAAGAACATAAACCTTTTAGTGATACACAACATTGGATATTTTCTACAATATCATGTGATGAAAGAATTTCTCATTTTTATGATACTAAAAAGATGAGGGTTGAAAAACACTTTCTCTTAAAATGTCTTACATGTGCTCACATTAAGTCTCAATTTCACAATATTTTTAAAATTACTAAATTTATTAACCTATTATCTCAACAAAACTATCAAAATTTAGAAAAGTTTTTTTTCTAATTTTTTCAAATATAAAACTATTGTTTCCCCAAGAAAAAAATAATATCTTTATTTCAAGAAGAAATTATGTACATTCCACACACACACACAGATATATATATATATATATATATATATATATATATATATATATATATATATAGAGAGAGAGAGAGAGAGAGAGAGAGAGAGAGAGATCAACCTCCTCTACAAATACTAATTAAAACAATGTAAAACAAAATAAGTATCAGATCTTATGACTTGTTAACTTTATCCACTCATGATATCAAAAATTTGAAGTTACAAGTCACTTAATTTCCCACTTATTATATTTTTATAAATCAACTTCTTTGTGAATCATGACAAAAGTGTCCAATTGTATCTAAGTTTTGTAGAGTAGGATCCCCTCAAATCATTAAATGTTCATATAATTTCAACCTATTTGTCCATTAGTATAATATGACCATGATTAAGTTCATCCAAGATTTTTTTTTCCCAATGATTTGACTATTACCTTGGAATTCCCAACTAATGAACTATAAGTCATCCTTGTTTCAATAAAGAGATTGATGTTAGGTCACCAATCATGTCCAAAGTTAGTCTTAACATTCTATTGTAAATAGTGAACTAAGCATTCTGGAAGAAATTATTGCATCTCATAATCCCATCAACCCCAATCCTCACTTCCACCCTCGACCCAACACTCCAAGCCAATTACTTCTTTAGAATTGGGAAGGAAGGCGCAAGAGAATTCTAATCATTAGAAACATTATAGATGTTTTTGTTCCATGTTCAAAACCAATCCAAGATCAAATCATTAACTATATATTTATTCTCTATTAGCCTACTCCAAACACTTGAATTGAAACATTGCCACAAAGACTTAGCAACTAATGCTTTTCCAAATATGATATCATTCTTAAGACCCAAACCACTCACTTCTTTTGACCAAGTGATTTTTTCCCAATTAAATAGATATATACCTTTATACTAAGCACTTCCCCTCCACGGGTAATTAAAATAGATCATTCTAGCTCAACCATGATTCCCTTAGGAATGCAAGCAAGTAAGTGCCAAAATACTAGAAGTTCTTATATTACAATATTAATTAGAACCAAACAACCTCCATGGGATAACCAACTTTTGTACCAAAAATTAATTTTTGATTCAACCTTCCCCAATTAGCACTCCTAATCCTATTTCATGTGGTAGTTTGGATTCAATGTAAACCCTAGGTAATTTAAACTAGTGTGAAAGGTAAAATTAAATAAGGGCAAAACAAAGTTAGGGTTGTGCGGAGGTAATGGCATGCAAAAGATGTGGTAAGATGGAAATATCAATGAGTAGATGAACATAAACAATTTATTCCTTAATGATGTCTTTTATTTTCCTCAATTCTTGTTCGCCTTGTACAAAGAAGAGTTTTAACAATAAGACTAATTAAAAACTTGTTGTTTCATAATCACTCTATTTGATGTGTGACCTGAAAATACATCAACAATCCTATGTACACCTACATTAAATTTCAATTTCAAAATATTTGTTTTGCATATTTTATTAACCTTTTAACTCATCAAAACTATGATGCTTTCGAAATACTTATTTTGAAATGATTCAAAATAAGTTTTTAATTTAAAAAATATAGCTTTACTTCTACTTCATTTTTTTTTTATAATTCAAAATCGACTTTATGAAACTTTAAAATGTGATTGCTAAATAATACCAATGTGGGATTACTAGTTTCATAATACCAATGTAGATCCATCTGAACTATGGATCAACAAAGTGTCGAGATGGATCAAATCTCTTAAGATGCAAACTTCTTTTTGAGTGGAAAATTTGAGGGAAAGTTTGCGCCTTGAAAGATTTTATTTCTATCGATGCTTGGTAGATCAAGAGTTAAGATGGATCTATGTTAGTTCCTAATAATGCTATTTAGATTATATATAAATATTCTCACATCTCTATATAGTTGTTGTTGTTTTTTTCGTATCTAGATGAATCGAAAACTGGGTTGGGCTTGTACTTACATGACATGAGGTCAATTCATATCACTGCCACTATACCTCTAGGTGAACCCATGCACATCCAAACACATGGTCCATATGGCTAGTCAGAGGGATTTGAATCTCGAACCACATACTTCATAAAGACTTCATATCACAACGATCACTAATAAACCGCCCCTTAGGTACATGGATATTCTTAATTACATACATATACACTTAGTGTATATATAATTATATAATATTTATTCATTAAATTTAAATATGATATTTTGAAATATCATGCTTATTCATATGAATTATTATTTTTTATATATATATATGAAGTTATAACATATCATTGTTACTAATATGAATCATCATTATTTAAATTTCTTTCAATGTGATATTTATATTATAATTTTTTTTTGTCATGAAATTGTTTGTAATTCTATTAATAAATTTTAATTTACAATATAACAAATTAAATTGAATCCATTTATTATTTTTGTTACTATTTGTTTATTTTTTTTAATTGAGTCTACACTATGTTTTCTAATGCTTTATAGGTCATCTCAACTAATGTTACTACAACATCTCTCCAGCACTAGGTTGTAGATATTTTTTTGTGAAATTATGTTAAATAATATGGACATTAAAATATTTTATTTATGACTTTCAATTTTCTTTTTGGTTATTCACATATTTTTTGAAAAACCATAGACCAATTCTATATTAAGTATAGAAGAAATTACACATCTCCTTCACCTTTATATTAAATTATAATATCAAATTTTATTTTAGATTTCAAATATCACTTCCATATTAAATAGTAAATTTTTTTATATATCTTCCTTATATTTAAAGACAAAATAATTTTAAACAAAATTATATATATGTTTAAAATTTTATATATATATATATGAACGAATAGATCTTGACCCTTTTCTATTAAGTGTGGGAGCTCATATATATATAACTTTTTATTTATAATCAATATTATTATATTTTTAATTATTAATCAATTTTATAATATAATATTATGGAAAAATATTTTTTCCACACCAAATTGTAAAGCCTTGAAAAAATTCCATAAATATCAAACGTGAAGGTTAAAGTGGAGACATAACCTTCACTTTAAATTTATGGAAGAAATTCTTGCGAGTCTCATCAAAGGTTATTCTTTTTATGTCTTTCGTTATTGAGTTACCACATTCTTAACTTCTTATTTTGTGTTTTTTTTAAGGATGAAGATCACCTCTTGGGTCGAAGATTAAGACTTCCATCACTTTTTCCTTTTGCTTTTATATCTTATCAAAGGTCACAATTCTTCCACAGTTTTTTTTTGTTTTATATTAAAAATTTTATAGGAATAACCACTAGTTTTTGCTTTATGTAACGTTGAGGAGGTACAAATCAGCTTTCAGCTCAAATCCAAAATGATTGCATAATAGATTTTTCTTTATATAACGCTTATGAGAGAAGAATAACGTTTCATCTCGGAGCAAAGCAGTTGTGTATTTCTTTTGAAGGGATTATAAATTAATTAATTTATTTAAGGTAAGCAAATAATTTTTTAAAAAAATTATTTTTATTTTTTAAATTTATAATTCATTTTAAAAAGTCAAAATAATTTATTAGATATAAATTATTTGGTTGGTGTGAGGTTTATTCTTTGTCAAATTTTAAATTCAAATTTTATGAGAGAGGTTGAGGGTAGGAATCAATCATGGTCGATAAAAACTATTTTAAGGGACATCCAGACTCAATTGAGTCTTGCACAATCTTGGTGACAACATCTTGTAGTTGGATAGATTGTCTTTCCATCCAACATATGGGTTGGCCCCAACCTAAGCTCAACCTAAAATTAGAATAAATAAGTAAATCATAATAAGTCCATAAAAATGATAAGCTAGTCATTATTGGTTATTATTCATTATTATGAGTTGAAAATCAGGTCACTTGAAATAATTCATTGGTGCTTTGTAAATGGGTAGACTCTCACCCTTGCCAATGCCTTTGGGTATTGGGTCATTAACCTATTTCCTTACATCTAAAGAAGATGGACTCTTAGCAATGTTGAAGAAAGTCATTATTGTGATCGTCACTAAACTACTTCCAAGATGTCATTTAAAAAAAAAATCTAGATGAATTAGCCACTCGTTGGGATTACCTAGGTGATACCTAGATTCAAAGCCAGTTGGTTGTCACTATAACCCCTAGGCTAGTGTAAACAATCTACACGCCAACCCCTAGTAAGAAACTCATGATTTAGAAAGGGTCGAGATGTTCGAAGACACGCCCACAATGAGGACACCACTCATGAAAGAGAATCTACTATTGTAACTTTATAATGGTAGGCCAAAATGTCATGTGTGTGAATTGAACTTGGGTGGAGGAGAACAAATTGTCCATCCAACCTCTAAAACTTTTGTTTTAGATGTTTTTTAATAATATTTAATCTTAATCCCATACACAAAATTAAATGCTAACCCTAATTAAAATTTAAGTTCTTATTAAAGAACATATATATTTTTTATTTATTTCTATAATAATTATTTTTTATTATAATTTTAAAGTAATTTTATAATAACAATATATATTTTTAAATCAATAAGTGTATAATTTTTTTTAAATAAAATAAAATAAATATATTAAAAAAATTATAAATAAATATTTTTATAAGATAAATATATTAAAAAATACTGAAAAAAACTATGAATAAATATTTTTATTAATATTTATATATATTAATACTTATATATATAAATAATATTTATATATATTAATACTTATATATATAAATGATAACTAAAATTTTGAAAATAAAATAAAATAAATATATCAAAATAGTTCGAGAAAACACCATGAATAAATATTCATGGTAATGTTTATATGTATACATGATAACTAATTTAATTTATGAAGTAAAACTCATAATGTTGTTCTTACAATAACTAGTTTAATTGAAACTTAAATGATACGTTAAGAATTAAATTATAATAATTAAATAATTTTTTATTTAAACTGCAATATATATAATATCATATAAAAACATTTATATATTAGTAATATATTTATAATTTTTTATTAATAAAAATATTGATGATATTTTATTTTTTATATTAATTATGTTATATGAAATTAAAAAAAACTAATATAAGGAAATAATTAATATTTTAAAGAATTTTGATGAATTAATAAATTAAGAAAATTAGTGTTGTTGTTACAAATATTTTGAAATTAAAATTTAATGTGAATATGTGTGAGATATTTTAAGAGAAAATATTTTTGTCCTTCATCTTCTTAATATCATAAAGATGACAAATTCCATAGTATTTAAGAAAAAGTTTAATACCTTGTATCATCATGAAGTTTAAAAAAGTTCATCTTTATTTTAGCAATGTTGATTAGTTTATTTTTAATCTTCTAGATTAGTGTTAATAACATCTTTGTACTACTTTAATCTCCATTTTTGTTCTTTGTGATACCATGATTTCTCTTTGAATTTGGATGTGATATTATTTATAATGGTATCAATATTGCACACAGAAATAACCTCCTCTTTCCTCCAATGATTTAGCCAAGGCTTGGCATCTTTATGTCAATCATATCCAATCGCCATTTTGTTGTCTTTTCCACCATTTAAAACACCCATCATTAATCATTTTACCTCATCCTTTCACCATTATTGCCATTCCTACTGTATTGCTTCATGAATATACTACAACATGTCTAGAAATGTTAAGTAGTAATTATTATTTATTTCCTCTATTTTTGATGAATTAAGAAGGATTATGATTGGTTTTACTAATAATGGTTTTGTCTAATTCAGTTCCTATAACTCCTTACAATTCTGATAACCAACTTCCAAGGTTTGCATATGTGCAGGCTTCCAATCCAAAATTTGACACAAGGGACTTGTTTCTGAGAAAGTTGAGATGGTTTGGCTCATATTCAAACATCCCCAAGTCACAAATGCAAGCCTCTAGCTCATAGTCAAAGGTCTAGTCAAAATAAATAATAGTTTGCAGGAAGAATCAAGCAACTAACTTTTGGTGCGATTTATGAGAAAATGAAAAATAAAATGGAAAATATGAGAATTTAGTTCTATTTAGAACATCATCAATTAGGTGATCTATGAGAAATTTCTCTAAAATATGTGTGATTTGAGAGGCATGAACGGTTTTTTCTAGGGTGTTTCTATGGTCATGACCGTTGTCAAGTTGCACTCTGAACTGAAAAACTAGTTAGCAAAACAAACCAAACCAAACATTTGTTATTTCTCTATTCTAAATTTGTACAAGGGTCTGTGGGATCACCTGTTGATTACTCAATTTAGATCTACAACAATGGTTTTCATAAACATCTCTTTGCATTTTGTAATGTATAAAAGACAATATCTAGGCCTTCGAGCCTGGTTAAGGAGATATATATTTGCTTTAATAATGTGAAATGATCCTATTGGATCATTGGATGCACTCCTGCTTATTTAGATTTCAATGTAATTTGTGGAATGAACAATAAAAAAATGTTATTGATGCCTATTTTGTGTATTGTGTGGTGAGTCTCTATGTGAACTTGATCTCTTTTAAGGAAACACTACTGGTTGGAAAGGGATCAACAACAAGCCAACATATTTCCTCTCTATATTTTCGTATTTCTAATGTAATTGTGGTATGTCATTGAGGTTTTGTAAGTAAGGGTTTATGTTATTGCTTCATTCATTTTAATTTTGTTACAAGTTTCTGGTTTTTCTGGACACTTGATGCGTGGGTTTTCTTTGCGATACCAACTCCTTGATACATATATAATGTGTGGATCACTTATGTGATTATTGGGTTTAACATGTAATGCAAGGCTATGTTTTGTAATGTCTACATTTTATCCATAATATATAGATCCACTATGTGGTGATCTTGTCTATTTGAATGGTGAATACTTGGTTGACATATGACATGGTTTATGCATACACCTGTCCTTAGTTTGTGGATATGGGATTGAATAGCCTAGATTAGAGACACAACTATATTATAGAATCACAGTTTGTTGATTGAGTGATGGCAGTGCTGCGCATGGTGTGGTAGATTTTTGTTCTTTTCGTAATTATCTGATTCCTTATGCTATGTTCCAGATTGCCTTCAAGTTTGCAGGAGCAAAACTAGTCACTGAAGGATAATATTGAGTCATTGCAACCTTTCATGACTATGGAAATACAATCTTTTCTTGAGTATGAAAGACTGCAGTTAATAAGGGAAAGGCCCTGCATTGAATGCCCAATGATCACGGTAGATTAAGATTTCCCTTTTTGTTAATAAACTTGCCTATTAAAGGATACCGATATGCTTTGTAACTTTGCATGTAATACTTGGATGAGAGAGCTGAGAGGCAGAATGAAGAGAGTGTGACATGCGGGGGCTTTGGAATAGGTACCTAGTCAAACTGTTGGGCGTGGAGCATGATTATTTAGAGGTCTCTGTTTCAACCGGATGTATACCCCAGGAATATTGTACACCCCTCCATGCGGGGGGGTACGGGGGGGACTTGTCCCCCCTGCGGGGGTTCAGGGGGGCCGATCCCCCCCAGCTGGGGGGTCCAGGGGCCAGCGGTCCCCTTGCGGGGGTTTTGGGGGTAGTGCCCCCAAAGCTAAAAACAGGTGTAAAATTGCCTTATAAAAGTATAGTAATTTCTAGTCAATCTGGGTCGTTCATTAGGCGGATGATTTGACGGTAGAACTTATGTTTAGTTTAGGGTTTCTTGCCCTAGAAGGCAACCCCTCTCTTTGTATGAGGGCATTGTATTGAGGCTGTGTAATAGATGTGTATTCTCTGAGCAAGAAATAGAGAGATGAGACTGTGAGAGAAAACAAAGGATATTACAACGGATCTGTTGTAGGTTGTGTCTCTTCATTTTGCTGGATAATAGAAAGGAAGGACTGATTGTTCGGGGTGGATGTAGCCCAAACTGGGTGAACCACGTATATTTGTGTTTCTTTGGTTTTATGTGTTTGTGTTTTTCCGCATATTATATGTCTTGCATTTCTCTGTCATAAATAATATTTTTCTAACACAAGTATCTCTTTTTCTATAAGATTCATTTCTTTTCCCAAAATGTTGCTAAATGCAAGGGTACAAGCTAGTTGAAGACAAGACTTATAGATAGTTTGTAGCAACTTCTAAATCCTTACAAAAGCACCCTTAAACTTGTTGTCCAGTGATTAAAACCCTCGGTTTATAACAATGAGTTGTTTGGATTTTATATCGAATTGCTATTGCAACGATAGGATAGCAAACCTGTTGATATTTTGTACCTCCGCACATATAGTGTAGCATCTTGAAGCCTACGTCCCCCACTTGATAATTTATGTTGGAATTATGGATGCAATAAATTTGACCAACAACCAACACCACATACTTGAGGATCTGCTTATACTTTTGCCATTGAAAAAACCCCATAGGATATCAAAATTCAATTGAGCCATAGATGGATCTGTGGGCTTTTTTATTTATGATAAAATTTATATCCTTTGGTGATCTTTGATATCAACCATGCCCTCATTTAAGGTGGGATTGGTTAGTTTGAAATATGATGGAGTTGCTAGCCTACTAGATCCTTCCTTGTTTTGAGTTATATATATATATATTCCTTGATTCAACCTAGACAACAAGGCTCAAAAACCATTATAAATAATGCCCATTTTGAGATCAACACATCACATGAGAGGATTAAACTTGGGTAGAAAAGATAACAATATTTCTCGCCACCACTCAAAGTAAACCCAATTGACATGAGTTGTATTTTATGTGTGTGAGAGAGATTTATGTTTGAATTAAGGTAGTTATTGTATGATAAACACCATAAATTTTCCTAAATTATTATTTATAATCAATACCCCAAAAATATAATAAACATCTCTACTAATATCAATAATATTTATTTACACGCTTCAAAATATTTTTATCTATTTAACTTTTCATTTTAGTATATTTTATTATGTATAACAATAATTTATTGTAAATATATATAATTGATTTTAACATAATTTTATGAACTTAAAAAATATAAAACCATTAAAATGAGAATAAAATAAAAATATTTTAAATTTTAAATCTCATATATTTCATTATTGATAATCAACTTATTAAATACAAATATATTAAACAACAAAATAAAATAGTGAATTCCCCTAATAAATTGTAGTTACTCATTTACCATCATTCAAATTATAATTATATGTATATATTATTTAGGAAATTAATTTAATTAATTATTATTAATAATTTTGAGTATTTGTTTGGTTAATATTTAAAAAAAATTACACAAATTTTATTATTTAATTTTTTTATAAATATTTTCAAAAAATTAGATGTAATGGTGGAAAGTGATGAATTTTTCACCATATCTTAGCTTGAATGATTTGATGAACAATTGATTTACTTTTGGAGAACAATTTGTTAATTGATGTAATAAATTTAAATAACTAACCCATTTCTAATATAATTGTAATAGTGATAACCAATTTTAAATCACTAATTTCCAAAACTTCCCGTTCCTATTTAATTTTTTTTATATAAATATATACCATCGTTTATTTAAAAAAAATATAAATGCTTAAAAAAATATAAATGCATAAGATCTTTTGTTTTTTCTAATATAGTCATTATGTAAGGTGTGGTTTAAGGTAAAGGAAAATTCTCAACGTGGGACTTTTTCGTTTACTCCAAAGAAAGTTCTTTCGTCTATTTGGATTGAAGTGAAAAATTGGTTATCCCCTCTTCGTTACTCCAATATTGTTTGAGAAAATAGGGAAAATTATCCCTGGTAACACCCAACTTCAGTGTCTTTTCAAAAGGTTTATTATTATTATTATTATTTTGAAATGTGTTTTATAGCAAAACGATTAGAGTTTTGGAAGGCCTTGTTCCATGGATCGTATTTTCCACTGAAATATGAACGATGCCAAACTCAAGTATAACTTAACTTAACCAATATTGTAATTTAATACAATATGTTTTATATTTTATATTTTATATTTGTTTAAATGAAGTATTACTTTGTCATTATTCATTTTAATTAATGCAAAATTATATACTATAGAATCTTATTTGAGTAATTCTTATAATATAAAAAGTAAGTTATGCTAGACATTCACTTTCATGAATTGAAAAGCAATATAATAATATTTATATCAAATAAATTATTACAAACATTAAAACCAAATTTAACAATGCTATATTCAATTTATAATGAATATATTTAAATAACTAAATATACTAAAATAAAATAATATTTTCTATCATAAAAATAATGTAAACTTAATTATCATAGTAAAGTTACTTAATTATTCATTCATGTACATCGTATTTATAAAAGAAATTTAAATTTAAATTTAAATCTCAAAATAATAGGTTGACTAATTTAAGAATACAAATTTATATCTTTCCGAATAACAAACATAGTTATGAAAGTTATAATAATTGCAACAACTTTGCATACAAGTAACCATATAACTCAAACCAAAATATCTTGAAGTTTCAAAAGTATTTTGACATTTCTAAGGGTATACCCTATAACCGAAACTAAAATATCTCGAGGTTCTGAAACATCTTGATATTTTTAAGGGTATATTTTGATTGAGTTAAAGAAATCAAGTGCATTTTATAATTCAATATGAGAGTGATGTTTAATGTCCTTGTTTAAAAGTGATATGGCATATGAAATAAGTTGATCTAAATTAATATTAAAAAAAATAGTATAAATCTACAATATATAGATTTAAGTAGTCAAATAATTGTATGGAGGGGGGCCTTTGCCCCATAAACAAGGGTCTCATACATCAATTTGGTGTCTTGTTAGGTTTTATATATATATATATATATATATATATATATATATATATATATATATATATATATATATATATATATATATATATATATATATATATATATATATATCAACACGTTACTCTTTATAGTCGTGCGAAAGTGATCAACTTTGAAGCTGCTAAGCTTGGTTGTTAGCCTAACTCCTAGGGCTGTTGTCTTGCCTATCTACTACTACTGTATGGATAGGTGCTTGAATGGCGAGGATACATCGCTTTACAGTCGCAAAAAAAGTCCCTCGGCAAAAATGTGACCCTTTAGGGAATAACACCCCTCTGGTGTGTATATATATATATATATATATCTCTTAGTGTGAGATTTTAATAGAAATCTTTTATGCACTGAGAGATTTGCATCTCGATATTTTTTATCCATCATAGTGTCGTTAGACATAATGATACTAAAGAACTTAGTCTAGGATTATAGTTTATGTAGTAGGTATATACTTAGTCTTCTAAAATAAATATTTTTAAATTACATGATACATCTAATTTCTCAAGATAAACAATTAGAAGAGTAGAAAGATCCATCATTTATTGTACATGAAGACTTGTCATATTCACATGATTATGCATTAAGATTCTCATATCAAATTTAGTGTAGGAAACTAGAAACATGTGCTTATTTATGCTATCTTCTTCTCATGTGAGAGTCATGTTGAGTTTGTAACCTCTTGCATGAATAATTTAAATTTTCATTAACTTGATTAAATAATGTTTTGTATAAGAATACATCATCATCATAGTGGTATCATAACTCTATGATGTGGATGGTGAAGATGAGATTCAAATGCTGAAGACTTTGAAAAACTCCACAAAATTGGAAGTGAATGTATGTAATGTTGGTTGTTATTATATCACTATCCTATCTTAAAATGGATTAGCGTGTTGTTAAGGAAATCATGTAATGGTTGATCCTGGTTTCGTCCCTAGATTTATAAGCATCGACATCCAAATGGTGGTTGATAAAATTCTTCGCCACATCAACATTGCAGTTTAGTGCAAGAAAGAGTTGTCAGCTCTCCAGGGTGTTGTAAGAGAGATTGAACCTATCATCACCCACATCCAGCAATATCACTTGCAAATAAATAGAATGAGATGTATTTCCACTTCTCATAGTGACAATAATGTTTCATATGTTAATTTATGGCTACAAAATCTAGATTCTCTTCTCTTACAAGCATCTCAAATGGTGCAATAGTGCACAATATACAACTTTAACATTTTTTCTCATTATCAAATGAGCATTAAGATCGCCAATCTGAAGTCAGATATTGACAACCATCTCAAGTCAATTTCCATGATTCAGTTGGGGCTTACTCATGAGGTTCTTCTTGGGTTGTCCACACTGAGGGAAAGTGTTCAAGCTTCAGCTATTTCCTCTGCTTCTACCTCCATGCAACCCATTTCTCCAACTAGAGAGGTCTTTTTCATCGAGGAGCCCCTCATAGTTAGACAAAAGGAAACCTTTGCAGTACTAGAGAAATTTGTGGTGGAAGCATATGGAGAGGGTAACTCTCTCTTCTGCATCGGGGTAGTTGGAAAGGGCGGAGTAGGAAAAACCCTCCTTAGGAGAGTCTTCACCAGTCAAAAGGTGGGAAATCTCTTTAGAGATGACTTATTTCTTTAGCTGACTATTTCATCTTAGAAATGACAACAACTTATCATTAAATGTATTGATGTAATTAGTAAAAATGAGTTACTATTCAGTCAGTTTTGTAACTATAGGAAGTTACATAACGAAATAGTCCATATTAAATTTGTGATTTCCATAGAGGCTTGATGTAATGTTTGGAGAGTCACTTTTGACCTGGAGCAATAAGAATCCCAATCCCTTGCCCCGTGGAGGTTTTCTTGACACACTGTCAGGGTTTTACGAAGTAATTTCTTTGTGTTTTCTTGTGTGATTCAATTTCCAATTTCTTGTGCATTTATTTCTTGTTTAAATGTTAATGGGCTCAAAATACCAACAAGTGGTATCAGAGTTTAAAGTTGTGAGGGTCGTGAGGCAGTTGTAAAGAAAAATTTGAAGTCTAAAGCAAGAGTTGTAGAATTCTGTCACCACAGATACTGACTGAAAAATGAAACGCAGACTGCAAACCGAAAGAGTCTGTAGACAATAAGAATCCACCTTGTTTAGCTAGACATCGATTGGGAGTCATCATTGACAAAAGCAGAGCCGCCGATTTAAAAAGGAGTCTCAAACAAGATGAGCTGAGTAGAGGTCAAAACATAATGAGCCAAGACAAGGGCAATTTTTTTTAAGATTCGTGCGATGTCGTTTTTCCTACTCTCATTGAAGTCTAGCTCACGAGATGAAGTTTCAAAAGTCTGGCAGGGGTCATTAGAAGTTATTTGGAGTCCACATGAATAAGCGAAGACACCGCTGAAATAAATCTGCAAAAAGAAAGCAACCACTCAAGCCATGTCCACCACCAAAGATTGTCGAGGAGTGTCGACTTGATTAATCTAGTGTGATTAATCTCTTGAAGAGTAGTCCAGTGAAAAAAAAAGGTGTTGCAACCAAGTGCTAAAGGAATTTGGGAGCCATCTGCTTTGATTGAACTACCAGCCTCCAAGGAAAGTCATTGTTTGAAGGAGTTGTATTGATTGGGAGCCGTATGAGCCACCATCCATTAAAGCTTGTAGCAGCCAAAGCTAAGGGCATCATGAATTGGTGAAACTGACAGAAGTAATCGATTGCCCCAAGTATTTTTTTTTGGGAGCAAAAAAAAAAAATTGCTTGTTGAAGAACTTTCAATTCAGAAGAATTAAGTTGGGTTTTCTAAATAAAAGTAGGGTTTTGAAAAATTATCTCAGAAGATTCTTAAATTTTTGGTTTCTTGAAAGAAAAATTGAGTAGGGGGTTTGAAGTTTTTTTTAAAGTGGAATTCGTTATTAAAAAGAGAAACCCTAGTGAAAGAAACCAGAAGAAAGAAACTGAGAAAAACCCTAGTTGAAGGCCAAATTAAAAGGGAAAACCTTAGTTGGAGGAGTCAACAAAATTTTGTCATTAATAAAATTATTTGAAAAAGCCCGTGTAGGAAGAAAATGGCTAAAATGACTAATGCTAATTTTGAGGTGGAGAATTTCACCGGTAAGAACAATTTTGCATTGTGGAAACTGAAGGTACATAATTTGCTGGTGCAACAAGGGTTGCACAAATCTTTAGATGGGGTTAGAAGAAAGTCTATTGGCATGAAAAATTTGGATTGGGAAGACTTAGATGTTCGAGATCTCAGTACCATCCGGTTGTGCCTTGCATATGAAGTTCTCTTCAACATTGTTGAAGAAACCTCAGTAGCAAGTTTGTGGGGGAAGTTGGAAACATTGTATATGACCAAATATTTAACCAATAGAATTTATTTGAAGAGGAAATTGTATAGCCTTCAGATGAAGGAGGGTACTAAAATTACAGAGCACTTAAATGTATTTAATACAATTATTTGCCAGTTGTCAAATATAGATGTTAAATTTGAGGAAAAAGATAAAGTTATTACCTTGTTGTGTTCCTTACCCGAGTCTTGGGATCACTTTGTAGCTTCTATCAGTTTGAGCACAACCGAATCTTTAGAATATGATTATGTTGTGGGAGCTCTATTATCTAAAGAAGTACGAAGGAAGTACAACATTGAAAATTCCGTGCCAGAAGCCATGGT
This sequence comes from Pinus tabuliformis, assembly GCA_031772625.1. Lineage (NCBI taxonomy): Eukaryota > Viridiplantae > Streptophyta > Pinopsida > Pinales > Pinaceae > Pinus > Pinus tabuliformis. The sequence goes on along the minus strand of CM062810.1, from coordinate 435,672,999 downwards.
AGCCAAAGGTCGGTCCAAGGAAAGAGGGGAGAGAGCAAAACGTTATTCGATATGAAAGTCAAAGGGCAAGAAGTGTAAAGCCAAATTCCGGTACTGCAAAAAAATAGTACATCGCAATAAATATTGTTGGAAAAGTAAGGTGTCCGTTGAAAACCCAAAGAAGGAAGCAAATCAAGTTGAGTCAGGTATGATTGATGAAGTTTTATCTGTTGAATTAGGTATGGTAGATGAATCTATGTCTATTTGCAATGTTTCTCATCATTATGAAAATTGGTTTCTAGATTCTGGTGCTTCTCATCACATGATTCCACACAGAGTTTGGTTCACTTCATATCAAGTTGTAAATGGTAGTTTTGTGTTTATGGGTAATAATGTATCTTGTCAGACTGTTGGGATGGGAAATGTCATAATTAAAATGTATGATGATATAGTTAGGACATTAACTAATTATAGAAATGTACTTGAGTTGAGAAAGAATTCGATTTATTTGGGAGTATTGGACTCAAAAGGTTATAAGTTTATAGGTCAAGGTGGAGTGCTAAAAGTTTCAAAGGGGGCTCTGGTTGTTATGAAGGAAGAAAATATCGGAAACCTTTATAGACTTAAAGGAAGTACTCAAGTCAGTGAGGCAACAAATGTATCTGAGAAGGAATAAGAAGATACTCACCTATGGCATCAGTGGTTAGGCCACATGAGCGAAAAGGGCCTTCAGGTACTGATGAATCACAAATTGCTTCCTAATTTGAAATCATTGAGTTTGGATTTTTGCAAACATTGTGTATATGGAAAACAATGTAAATATAAATTTAAAACCGGAAGTCATAATAGTAAAGGAATTTTGGACTATATTCATTATGATCTTTGGGGACCATCTCCTACAATATCTTATGGAGGTGCATCTTACTTCGTAACATTTATTGATGATTACTCCAGGAAAGTCTGGGTCTATATGTTAAAAATAAAAGTTGATGTATTTAATGTCTTTAAACAGTTTAAAGCTATGGTTGAAAATAAAATAGGCAAATCAATTAAATGTTTAAGAAATGACAATGACGGTGAATTTACTTCCTTAGAATTTGAACAATATTGCAAGGATGAAGGGATTGTTATACATAAAACTATTGTCTATACTCCTTAGCAAAATGGCATTGCTGAATGTATGAATTAGACTCTTATGGAAAGATCCAAAAGCATTATTAATAATGATAACCTGCAGAAGGAGTTGTGGGCAGAAGCAATATCTACTGCTTGTTATTTGGTAAACATATCACCTTCAGTTGCCATTAATTGTAAAATTCCTGAAGAAGTTTGGTCGAGTAAGGCTTGTGATTTTTCACATTTAAGAATTCTTGGCTGTGATACCTATGCTCTTATTCCAAATAATCAATTTTCTATGTTAGACCTAGAAGAAAAATGTTATGTCTTTGTTGGATATGACTATGCAGTGAAAGGATACAGGGTGTTGGATATTTTCCATTTAAAATCATAATTTTTAATTAACATATGATTTATATAATATTTTGTTATTTATTTTAAATTTATATATTTATTGTCTACGGGGTCTTGTCAGGTGCTTTGTTAAGGCACTCCTTAATGTGAAGTCACCGGTTCAATTCCATGACATGATGAAGATGTAGATTAACATTTTTTTTAATTAATTTTGAACCATATTTATCTAATGTTTGTAATGTTTAACGTTTTCACTTAGTGAAAATAAATAAAAATAAAAATAAAATAAAATACATATTTATTTTATTTTGAACGAGACAAAGTGTTAAACATTACAATATCTCTACCATAATGGGGCTGGAGAGCATCTCTCCACTCAATTAAAAAAAAAAAAAGTCATATATGTACAAACAAACACATCCTGATAATAAATTAACAAATTTATTTCTTTTAATTAATTTTGAACTATGACTATCCAATGTTTTTAACAAACACATAACTTAACTAATATTGATACAATATGTTTTATATTTTTAATTTTTAATTTGTTTAAATGAAATATTACTTTGTCATTATTCATTTTAATTGATGCAAAATTATATATTATAGAATCTGATTTAAGTAATGGATTTTTTAATATAGAAAAGTAAGTTAGGATAGACATTCACTTTCATGAATTGAAAAGCAATATAGTATTTAGATCAAATAATTTATTATAAACATTAAAACCAAATTTAACGATGCTATATTTAATGTACAACTAATATATTTAAATAACTAAATATACTAAAATAAAATAAAATAATATTTTCTATCATAAAAGTAATATAGACTTAATTATCATAGTAAAGTTACTTAATTATTCATTCATGTACATTGTATTTATAAAAGAAATTGAAATTTAAATTTAAATCTCAAAATAACACTGTTGAAATGTGGCAATAAGAATATCCCAATTTTAATTTGTCCTTGAATTAAAATTTGAATTTAGTCTCACCAGCTGCTTGGAAAATAATTAATTAATTCATCTTGAGTTAATTAGTTGGTAAAATTCAAGCTAGAAGTCTTTGTGAAGTCATGCAACAGTTATCCCTTAAATTAAGGAGATTATCCTTTGATTAAGGAGATAAGAGTGAGTTGTAATTGAGTTGTAATTAGTTAGCTTAGTTAACTGAGTTAAGTCCAGTTAAATTAGTTCCAAACAGTTTGAGGAACTAATTGTGAGTTCAATTAGTTAATGCATGCATGCATCAAACTAGTGTACTCCAGATAACTGAAGATTCTCTCATCGATAACTCATGCATGTCAGTTCAGAGAAAGACCCAGTTGAGATTAATGACAGGGACAGTGTACTATCAATTGCAAGAATTTTCCTATAAGGAAAACTCTTGCATGCAGAAGGAATTCATTCCTTGAGATTTGCGTAGTTTTACAGTGTGTGAGATTAGTGTCACACAAGGTTACAACTGGATCACCTAGGGAAAACTGCGCAAGGAAATAGGAGGCTTGGAGGGCAAAGGAGAAGGCATATGAGCAATCTATTTTGTCTATGAGTAGCAGTGAGGGATTGTACTGAGAGCTGGATAGCTGTGAGAGCTAAAGCTGTGTGTAATCCTAATATATTTCCACTTGTATGATAATACAAATAGCGGGGTTTTTAGCTGAGGCTTTCCCCAGAGTATTCTTTTGTGTTTCATGTGTATTGTTTCTTCTTCTCTGTTATATGTGTTCCGCTTGATCTTCCTCAAATCTATTAAGCTTCCGCAAGTTTGATTATAGAAGTAGATTAAGTATTTTTCTTTAGTTATATTGCATAATCAGATTGATCTACAGTGAGAATTTCTACATGGTATCAAAGCAAAGGTGATCGAAACTGTGAACAATATACTGAGAAGGGAAATTCGAAGTTTGAAGTTCTTGGTTGTAGGTACAAAATCAAATTCTCATCATACTTCAAAGTTCACCAATGGAATTCAATGGCTTGAGACTCGAGTATTCTGGATGGAAACTTGAATTACATAGCATGGAAAGATCGCATGGAAGCGGTATTAGAAGACAATGGTTTGAAGGATTTCATTAATCAAGAAATCGCTAAGCTAGCTGCAGCTAATGCACAAGAATTGGTTGAATGGAAGAAGTGTGTGGAAAAGGCGAGACAGATTCTTCTAGAGGGAGTTCGAGACCATATTGTCTCGAGTCTCCATGGGAAGGAGACTCTGTTTTCAATGTGGAAGACATTGAAGGACCTCTATCAGAACAGTAGCAACTAGAGGAAACTGGCGCTCAAGGATAAGCTTCGGAAAATCAAGATGGAGAAGGGTGATACTATTTCTACATATCTGAACAAGCTCACCACCTGCAGAGATGAGCTTGGTAGTGTGGGAATAACTACAGCTGATGATGATATGGTGAGTCTTGCTCTCCTCGGTCTTCCAAAGAGCTGGAATAGCTACCAGGACTTTGTGAATGGAAGAGAGAAACTGCCGGATTGGGAACGACTGTGGTCGGATCTCATGCAGGAGGAGATTAGGAGAAGCACTCGAGATGGTTCTTCATCAAAGAATGATGATGAAGAAAATCTGGCCTTAGCAAGTAAGGCAAGGAAAGGGAAAGGGAAGGCTTCCCATTCCAAATATAATTCTTCTCATGGAGGGAAGAAGATTGACAAATCTAAAGTGAGATGCTTTAATTGTCATGAGATGGGCCATTATGCAACTAATTTCCCATTGAAGAAATCTAAGAATGGATCCTCCAAAGGATCAGAAGGTGAGGCATTAGCCTCTCAGTTAAAATTGGATTTTACCCTCATCGCATGCATGGTTTTATTGATGGTGGGTTGTGTTTGGTATCTTGACAACGAAGCCTCATTTCACATGATCGACGATAAAAGTCTATTCAGTACCTTGGAGGAGAAAGACCTCAAGATGCACACAGAGATGGGTGATGACGGAAAGTACAGTGTTTTAGGAGTGGGCACGGTTGCTTTTCAAAGGGAGCATGGATCTCCTCCCACCTTGACAGATGTGAAGTATGTGCCTGGACTGAAGAAGAACTTGGTATCAATCGCGATGTTGGAGGACAAAGGCTACGATGTTGTCTTCAGTAAAGGAAAGGCGTTCCTGAGACACATAGCCATGGGTCAGACCAAGAGGATTGGGATTTGGGTGAAGAATCTCTATAAACTAGAGGTAGATGACTGTGCTGCATTGAGTTTGAAAGCAAAATTGGTGCAAAGCCAAGACATTGGCGAGTTATGGCATAGGTCGTTGGGCCACTTGCATCATGGGGCCTTGAAGATAATGCAACAGATCTCTAGCAGACTTCCCAAAGGTAAACTTGAGAAAGTGGACACATGAAAAAGTTGTACCTTGGGAAATTATGCCAAGTCTTCCTTTCATGATCGAGACAGTCGAGCTGAATCAATCTTAGAGCAAGTTCATACTGATTTATGTGGACCATTCTCGACGGCCTCCACCACGAAGCAAAGGTATTATGTGATTTTCATTGATGATTTTTCTCGTAAATGCTAAATTTATTTCATGCAGAAGAAGGACCAGACGTTCTCAAAGTTTTGTGAGTTCAAAGCTTTGGTTGAGAAAGAATCTAGGAAGAAGATCAAGGCCTTGAGGAGCGACAACGGTGGAGAATATGTCTCTCAAGAGTTTAAGGACTTCTATGTAGTGGAAGGAATTAAATGGGAGTTGACGACACCCCATAACCCACAACAAAATGGGGTGGATGAGAGGAAGAATAAAACAATTGTAGGGGCAACACGGGCGATGTTTCATGACCAAGGCCTACCACTTCATTTGTGGGCTGAGGCATGCAACACAACGGTCTATTTGCAGAATAGAAGCCCACATCGCATACTTGGGATGAAGACACCAGAGGAAGCTTTCTTCGGTAAGAGACCAGATGTGGATCACTTCAGGAATATTGCCATGTGACCAGGGATACCCGGAAGAAGCTTGAGCCAACAACAAAGTTGGGGATACTTGTGGGGTACACTGATACACCTCATAACTATTGGGTGTACTTGCCTACCAGTTGAAAGACCGTGGTTCACAGAGATATCAAGTTTGATGAACAGAAGGACATGAGAGTTTCCCTTGAGAGGGAGCTCCAACTATAGGCTGTGGAGGAATTTTTGGTTCCTAAGGAGGAGGAGCCTCAAACTGATGCGGAGTAGCTGCACACAGAGAATTATGGAGTGGAGACATCCACTCAAGCATAGTCTTCCAGAGAGGGACGGAAGTGCACAAGAGAAGCGGAAAGATTGTTGTCGGGTGCAAGAGAGAATGTGGGAGAACCATCTTCTCAGCACAGACATAGGAGGTCACCTGAGAGGTACACTGGATACATGGCCCTTGTTGGGGAATGTGTTGAGAATGAGCCATCTTCTTTTGAGGAAGCAGTGCAGCAGCTGATTTGGGTTGATGCTATGGTGGAGGAGTATGACTCCATAGTTCGGAACAGTGTTTGGGATGTGGCTCCAAGGCCGGAGAACAAGTCAGTTGTGAGTTCCCGTTGGCTTTACAAGATAAAGCAAGTTGCTGATGGTAGTGTGGAAAAGCATAAGGCAAGATTTGTTGCCTGTGGTTTTTCACAGGTCGAGGGGATAGACTATGATGAGACTTTTTCTTCGGTTGTAAGGTACTCATCTATCAGATCGATGTTGGCACTATCAGCACAGATGGGTTGGAAGATCCATCAGATGGATGTGAAGACTACATTCCTCAATGGCAAGATTGAGGAAGAGGTGTACATAGAGCAGCTAGAAGGTTTTGAGACCTTCGATCGTGAGTCGCATGTGTGCCGACTCAAGAGAGCTTTGTACGGGCTGAAGCAAGCACCTCATGCTTGGTACACTAGGATCGACAACTACTTCACCAGGTTGGGCTTCACAAAGAGTGAAGTAGATGTGAACCTATATCACATCATTGTGAAAGGTAAGCCATTGATCATTGTTCTTTATGTTGATGATCTCATATTAACAGGTGATGATCAGTTGATCATGTCTTGCAAGGAGGACCTTGCAAGAGAATTCGAGATGAAAGACATGGGTCTCATGCACTACTTCCTTGGCATGGAAGTGTGGCAGAAGGATGGGGAAGTGTTTGTGTCTCAAGGAAAGTATGCCAATGAGATACTCAGGAGATTCCACATGGAGAAGTGCAAGCCCATGCAGACTAGCAGGTGACTGGAGGAAGGAGGATGCTACTTCAGGTGAAGTAGTAGAGGCTACTATGTATTAGCACCTTGTGGGTTCACTGATGTATTTAGTGAACACACGACCAAATTTGTGCTATGCGGTGAACCAGATGAGTCAAGCAATGGTTCAACCTACCAAGATGTTTTGGAAGGAAACTAAGCATGTTTTGAGATACCTCAGAGTCACATCTCAATATGGATTATGGTAGAGATGAACAGAGGGCGTGAAGCTACAGGGCTTCACTGATGCAGATTGGGCAGGGAGTCCATTAGATCGAAAGAGCACATAAGGAGGAATTTTCAACCTTGGGTTAGCTGCAGTTTCTTGGTACAACAAGAAATAGAGGCCAGTTGCACTCAGCTCGGCAGAGGCTAAATACATGGCTGCAAGTTAGGCAGCATGTGAGGCCATCTGGATGCGGAAAATTCTAGTTGGTTTGTTTTGATCAGAGGATGGATCCAACTATGATCTATTGCAATAATCAGAGTTGTATCAAACTCTTTGAGAATCTAGTATTTCATGATAGGTTCAAGCACATTGACATCCGATATCATCATCTCTGAGACTGTGTGGCGAGGAGGATCATGTTGTTGCAGTATATTTCGACTGAGGAGCAAGATGTAGACATTTTGACTAAGGCATTGTCAAAGTGTAAATTCGAGTTCCATAGACACAGGATCGGGGTGGTAGATTGTCCATTTCTTGTTGAGAGGGAGTGTTGAAATGTGGCAACAAGAATATTCCAATTTTAATTTGTCCTTGAATTAAAATGAGAATTTAGTCTCACCAGTTGGCAGCTTGGAAAATAATTAATTAATTCATCTTGAGTTAATTAGTTGGTAAAATTCAAGCTAGAAGTCTTTGTGAAGTCATGCAACATTTATCCCTTAAATTAAGGAGATTATCCTTTGATTAAGGAGATAAGAGTGAGTTTTATTTGAGTTGTAATTAGTTAGCTCAGTTAACTGAGTTAAGTCCAGTTAAATTAGTTCCAAACAATTTGAGGAACTAATTGTGAGTTTAGTTAGTTAATGCATGCATGCATCAAACTAGTGTACTCCAGATAACTGAATATTCTCTCATCAATAGCTCATGCATGTCAGTTCAGAGAAAGACCTAGCTGAGATTAATGACAGGGATAGTTTACTATCAGTTGCAAAAATTTTCCTATAAGGAAAACTCTTGCATGTAGAAGGAATTCATTCCTTGAGATTTGCGTAGTTTTACAGTGTGTTGGAGCAGTGTGTGAGATCAGTGTCACACAAGGTTACTGTAAGGTCCCTCCCTTAGGGTCCTCTACTAGATCTATAGTCTCAAATTTTAAATGCAATAAGAGGGAGTAATTTATTTTCTTACAAGACTTTTAACAATGATAAATTACCATTTAAAATCTAATTCCTACAATTTAAATAGTGAACATTTCATTTCCATCACTTACATGAGTAGTCTATGCATAGAGGAATACCTGTACCGATGGCTCGGTGGAGATGCCCTTGAGCTGCTGCTCCTGCTGGAACGCTCCTCTTGACTATCGACTAGATTTACCTCCCAGCCAACAAGGAAGTAATTCCTAGCCCAGGAAACCTCCACAAGCTCCCTAGCCCTCCGAGCCCAAGTCCAACCAGATGTAGTGTGTGTCTAAGACCAAGATAAACAATACTCCCTTCCTCTCTCTCCAACAATTCCTAAAAACCACATCCAACCACAATCAAAAGCAAGACCCAACATCCCGCTTTCTCCCTTCCTCCTTCCCTTTTAATGCCCCTCCTCTCCTCTCCACCTCAAACACCTCTTATTAATGTCATAACTTCTTCCTCATCCTTACAGTTGACTTCTCTTCTCCCAAGTAAATCTGAGAGTACATTTGGGAATGTGATATCGATATAAAATTGGGTAATTAATGGGAGAGGACCATGTCTTCTCCCAAGTAAATGTGAGAGTACATTTTGGGGATGAGAGATGAATATATAAATTGGTAATTAATGGAGAGGACCATGTCTTCTCCCAAGTAAATGTGAGAGTACATTTTGGGGATGAGAGATGAATATATAAATTGGTAATTAGTTGGAGAGGACCATGTCTTCTCCCAAGTAAATGTGAGAGTACATTTTGGGGATGAGAGATGAATATATAAATTGGTAATTAGTTGGAAAGGACCATGTCTTCTCCCAAGTAAATGTGAGAGTACATTTTGGGGATGAGAGATGAATATATAAATTGGTAATTAATGGAGAGGACCATGTCTTCTCCCGAGTAAATGTGAGAGTAAATTTTGGGAATGTGAGATGAATATATAAATTGGAATAATGGAAGGAGACTATATCCTATCCAAGATTCAATTTGAGAAGACAAGTTGGGAATTTGAATAATAGCAATAATGAATTTTATATCAATAAATAAAATTTATAGTTCCCTAAATGAAGGTATTCACCAATATTTCTCAATATTTTCAGTTAATGTAAACATTAATAAAATTTTCATGATAAGATTAAGTGGGGCATTACATACACCCCTCCTTCAGAAAACTTCGTCTCGAAGTTAGAGTGAAAAGATACAAGGAGTTCGAAGGCATAACAAAATAGAGAGAGTTATAGTAGTAGAATTTGATAAGTCAGACAATGACATTACTTCCCATCAAGAGTCTCCAACTGATCTATATCCTCCTATCCATCCTGACCTACTTCCGTTCCCACCCTATCCGTCCTCTACTACTATATGCGGTGGCATTGACTATACCAATCTAACCACTGATAAAACCAACATGGCAGAAGCGTCGACTATATCAACCTAACTTCCCCAGCAGGCAACTGGCAATCGTCATCACACGTCTAGGGGAGCATGTCCACCACTGCCCTCCCACGATTCTAGGTTTCAGAGGTTACGCGGTGGGAAATGCCTCCACCCCTCCTCACAACTAGGGTCAACGCCCTAATACGGACCACACTACAGTGCTGGTTGGACTTGTCATCGAATAATCCAGTCAGGTCGTCTTGCCACCTTCCCCATGAGATGTCTTGACCTTCCCTCAATGGAAGAGTAGATCTCGGCTATCATATAGTTCTTTCCCTCCTGCAGGTTAGCTCTCATTCATGCATTTATATAACAACAAGACATATAATCATCATATTATTAAGTCTAGTATCCACATGTCAATCTTGCAGTTCATACTGGAAATAAATCATAAATTCACTAAGTCATTCATTTAAACAAATCATATCCACTTGAGCCTTATATGAACCAAAATAATTATGATAAGTCACGCACTAGATAATTCATCACTAAGTGAGTCATACATTTAGGCCATACATCAACCATTTCTATCATCAATATCAAATCTGTCAATTGATTTATATAAGTAGTTTCACGTGTCCAACCAAATGCATCAATATTACATAATGTTCATAAATAAATAACATGGAACTGCAAAATAGAACCTTAACATAGGTAGCTGTCTAAGTAAAAAATGGGCATCACAGATGCTCAAAAAGTGATAACCTTGTGAAACCCCTTGACAACAATTAGAGTTGAAACAAGATTCAACTGTCTGCAATGGAAAATAGCATTTGAACCCAGATATACTACAAGGTGGTACCAAAGTAAAAAAAAGACCAAAATATTTGGCAAGCAACGGATTGGTGCACTATCAATTCCACTAGAAAGTGCTAGTATAAGTTTCATGCATATAATTTCTTTAATACTTCAGTGAATATGATCAGCTCAATCTCAAGTCCATGGATGCTAGGCAATATCTTGACTCGGTCACCTACTATTTTATTCCCTTCTTAGTTTGATTGCTTCTAACTCTACGTAATTTGAATTTGCCACTAACTCTATTTTTTTCTGGTGATTAAATACACTCAACTCTCATGTTACCTTGGTCTTTGGACCCATTTTTGTTGGGTAATGGACATACACAATAGTAGAATATTTGCAAAAAGAGAAGAGATAGAAGAAATGGAGGTATTGCTTGTTATAACTCAATATGGAAATTGTCAAGACTAGATATATAAAGAGGAGTGAGACTACCTCGTACAACCACCCTATTTCATTAAGACATGACTAACCCGGTTTAACTTAATATTATTTATAACATGTGACTTTATTAATTAAAGGCACTTATCCATAATCTCTCTCTAATATTTGTCTTTCTAATGTACCGTCTAGAACTATTTCTGAATTGGATCCCACATAAGTAAATTCACTTTGGAAGTCAAGGAATCTAATTCCAAATGGATCAAATGGAACCATTTCTCCTTTGTGTTGGGTTTACAATAATTGATCCAGTTATTGATCCGTTTAGTTAACAACCATTTTCCATGTTTTCTGCATCTTTGTCAGTGACATGCTTTAAGTATTGACTTCTTCCAAGACTTTTGTTCAAGGAAAGTCATCAACTGCCTTTCGTTCAAGCTTCAAAATCTATCGACTTTGGACAAACATCCTTGAAACAAACATGAAGCCCTCATGTTCCATTCAACTTTAGCCCATTACAAATCCCTTGAGATTGAGTCAAATCTATTCTCGCATTGCCTTCGAGCATTCAATTCCAAACAAACTGATCAGATCCAGATCAAGGTCAAATGCCATCATTTAACAATCATCAATGGTTGAGATGTGTGGGAATAATATGCCAAAGATACCTGTTCCAAATTGTAGTCTACATATGGAAGCTGAGTTGTTATGAGCAGAGACTTCAACTGAAGTGAAGACCTAAAAATTCTTGTGTACCAGAGACAATTAAAAATTATAGTGCCATTTTGCTCTTCTACAGATATAAAATAGGAAAATTTTGTGGGTGGATGAAACTACTGCAGGATGCCGATCATTAATAAAATTATGTCATGATAAGAAAATGTATCTTATGGAGGCAAACAATATACCAGAAATGTCCAAGCCAGGTGATGTTATTCTGGGAGATGTTGGCATTGAATAGGAGCTTTACAAATCAGCCTTTGGTGAGATCAAAGATGATGTGAATGAAACTAATGGAGAGTTCTCATGGTTGTTTCAAGTGCTAAATAAAGAATGAAGAGAGAGATTGATCTAGTATATCTCCTGCCATTGATCTAATTGCAAAGTCAAAAGAGAAATGCTTTTCAAAAACAGTAAAGAATGTAGTTGAGGGTTTGGAGGTGGATGTGCCTTTGGGATCCAGATGTCATGTTAACTCAAGTACTATCATGGATAACTTTCCCCCTTTTTCTTTATAAAGGATGATAAAAGGGACTATGTAGGTAATTCCAAGCAAGATTATGTGGTCCTAAGCTGTGTTGTTGCAGACAGTTTTGAGGATGACCAGTGTTCCAATGATGCTGAAAAATGAGCAAAAGGGGTCAATGGATTAGTGAATCAACTTTTTGACCTATGAAAGACCTGCAAGTACTTGCCAGGTCCAAATTTGACATGCAAATACTCACAGGTAAAATGCACCTTGGCAAGTTTGACTCACTGCCACTTTGTAACAGCACAAGCAGGCCAGTGAATCAGGCCCACGAGTCCAAGTCAAACCCATTGACTCCAGTAACCATGTCTACAAAGTACATAGGCATGGTCAAGTGATGTTAGCACTCACAAAGAGCAGGTTGATCAAATTATTTTTTTGTGTCCCTGAGCTGAAGTGTTTTAGCTGACATACATATTTCCATCCATATATGAGGTAACATGCAGATTAGTTGGCTATTCTTACCAAATCTTGGTCTTTCTGGATATCCATTCATCTTTGTTGCAGAGTCACACACATCATGCAATGGAAGTGATAGATGGCTAGAATTTGGCTTATTCATGGATAGCGTTCTTAATCGTTCTGGGCAAATTCGTGTCCCTGGATGCTTGGCTCTTCAAGGGGCTGTGGCATCTGTTGCTCAGGTGATAGGAGGATTTCTTTTCTCGTTGAAGCAGAGGACTTTTGGTCTTGTTGTTACTTCTACAAAATCAGGCTATTCACAAGATTCCAATTATAGAAATTGTCTTTCCCATAATGGACTTAGGAAGACATGTACAAAATCTGATATTGTTAATGGAAATATATCTAAACTACAGGAAAATCCTGTGTGTAAAGCAGATACACTCTCTGATATCCTTGGGAAAATTATGTCAATCATGGGAGGAAATCTACAGAATGAATATGAGCTCTCTCCATCATATTCTACAGTAGATCTTGCCACTGCACTTGTTCCCTCATTTGATGATTCGTCTTCCAAGTTATTGCCCATTCTAGTTGAAGATACAAATAAGGAAATTAAGAAAGAAAGGCATGAATCTTTACGAAGTTTTTGTGAAGTTCAGGGTCATGAAGAATGGGATAAGCTTTACTTGACTCTGAGGAAAGATGGTTGTGTTAGTGATGTAACAGAGCCCAGGATTGGAATAAGATTTCCAACAGCTCTTATTAGTCACTATTGTGGAAGAAGCAACACAAGTCCAATTTCCCAGGTGCTTGTTGGTATTGGTTCTCGGTGAAAACAGTTGCTAAAGTTAAATATCTAAAAATATATGCTTTTGGTTTATATGATCACCCCAATTCTGTATGCAAGAAACTAGGTGAAAGGTATTCTAACTTGTCGTTAGAAGAGTTGAAGAATCACCCAGATCTTTTGAAGACCTGCTGAGACATGATTTGCAGATGACAGTTCGACTTGTGGTACACTACAAAGGATTAAAACTCAGTATGGTGTGGAATGCTTTTGAAGGATCGTTGCGGAGACATCTAAGAAAGATTCAAGGAGTGGCAGATGATGATGGAATGATTGCATTTTGTTCATACTTTTCGAAAGATATTTCTCTTTCCTCGGGAACTACTATTGATTTTCATCGTTTGTCAGGAGGGAAATTACAGACTAAGGTTTGTGGCGAGGAATTGGGGACAATCTATAGTCATGACCTATGTAGGGCATTTGATTTGTACATTGGAGAAGAGCTTGTGTCATTGAGAGCAAAACAGGATATAGGGGAAAATATTGGTCGTGCTCTCCAAAGATGTTGAGGAAATTCAATTCAATATATATATATATATATATATATATATATATATATATATTATTTATTTATTTTCTTGAGAGATGGATGCTTTTTGTTACTGGAGTTCATTGCAAAAGCAGTGATTACAAGAAGTGCAACTTTGAGAAATGGCTTAAACTGGCAGTCCAATGAAGGTTTCCAAGAGCATGTCTTACGCCAGAGATCTTTATTTTCCACACACTTATGATTTGGAGAGGAGACAGTCACATGGCGACTCTCTTCATCAAAGGGAGTGTATTTCGGGTTATTTGATTTCAAGCCAGGTATTCAATAATAGAAGAAATAAAGATTTGACTGTGAATGGTATTGGATCAACTTATATGGTGCATAAGTCAGCATCTGATTTGAACTTTGTAACACATGGAAAAATCACCCCCTGTTTTGTATTAACCAAAAAAAATTGTCTGCATCATGATGGCAAGTACAAAACTGGTTGCATAACAATCAATGCACAGAGTGGAGGCAGCAACGAAAGAAAGAAGAATGTAAGAAAATGTTGTTGGTTGTAGAGTGTTGCTCAATGATCTCTCTATTGTCTGTCCTCTTCATGTCGTCTTTATAGAATCCTGAAAACTTTAAACCAGGTCAACCTAACCATGCATTCTCATGTAAACAACAATCGCCAAAATAATTTCACAGTGCTGTTATGTGGCCATCTACAGGCCACTACAACACTTAAATCTTAGTGCTAACACCAAATAAAAAATATTTAAGGCCAAAACTGTGCATGGAAAGGCTGGTCACTAGCTGATACAAAATAATTTTGCTGTCGATTGTCATTAAACTGTAAAGTATTGACCTTGTACATGCATATTAACAATGCCTTAATCCCTAGTTAACTGTTGTTGGAAAATAGACCTGTTTTATTTCCAAACAGTCAAGAATTAGGAATCGAGCTATTTTTAGTGGATGACTATGCTGGAAACTGCAAGATAAGTGGCTGGTCTGATAGAAGATTGTCTTGTTGCCATTTGTCAACTTTTGGGAGGAAATTGCTGTAAAATGACTGCCAACTCACAAAAACTGCCAATACAGACTGATGCCCATTTTACCAGAGAAACCCAACACTAGAGTTGGAATTTTGACGAATTGATTTTTTTTTTTAAACACATATAAACTACTATCGCATAGTGACATCCTCAAGATGAATATATAAATTGGAACAACACTGATGAAATCACCAAGCATCTTAGCTCCAGTGTATCTACCAATGAGGAATCACCAAGCTTTTTAGCTCAAATCAAGCATAAAAAGGAGGCAAGGAGGCAATTCAAGAGGTCAATGCAAAAATCCCTTCTTCAACAATCTATACTTCCTGCTCCTTTATTTTGTTTCTGAGTCCTAAGCTACAGTCAAGTGTCTTTCATAACGTGAGAAGATTCTTAGGTTGTGATACTTTTCTTGCCCCCTTAGACTCTTTGGAGTTTGGATGGCTCTTGATTTAAATTTTCTCAAAAAAATTGTACTCAAGTTAACTCTAATTAATAAAAGTTAGTGTGTTTGAACTTTGATCTATTAAGTGTTTTAATGAAAGAGAATTCCTTCGTTTTTTTGGCTCACTTAGCTTGGAAATTCAGATATAAATTTCATTAATTAGAAAGTTATAAATTATGATTCCCTTGTTGAATTTCTTCTTTACCAGCTTCTTTTCTCACACCAAAGGATAAGGACCTAGTCAACCAGGCAGAGTAGACAATATTTCACAATTTATATGCTGATTTTAAGATATTTATTCGTATATTTCAAGGATCTGTTCACAGATCTACGACTATGAATTGCAACTTTGAAGTTTTTCTACATTATTTGAAGCATTGAGTTGTAGATTTTTAGAGTTTTGATTAGTGATAGACATTAGGGATATTCCCCATACTTGGTAAGCACGAACATTTCACTAAACCAAGAGGGATTGTGTCGGTGATAGAGGCAGCTTCCCTAAACTGTCAATTTGAAACTCGTTGAGGCTCATTGCTCAAAGGACAATTTTGAGCCATAACGCCAAGTAAACAAGGTTATTTTTTTTTTTTGCAAAGCCAAATAGATCCATCATGTATGCAAAAAAAACCCATCTGTCTTGGCTCTATGATTCCAACACCTATGAATTAATTGACAATAAAAAAAGTAAAATCTTTTTGTGATAAGCTCTCAAAAGATGTATGGCAGAAGCTCTGGTTTAGCCCTTATGGACACTAACATAGTTTTTGAAGTTGACAGTGACGTTTCAGGTTTGGCTCGCAAAAAAATGTACTCCGTTAGGAAGGGCATCCCACAATATGTCAAAATGAAAAGTTTAATGAAGAAAAGAAGCAATAATACACTCATCGTCAATAATTGTGTCCAAAAGTACACATGTATTTTGCCATTGGACACATCGCTTAACATCTAAGGAGTTACAAATATACATAGATCATTAAGCTTTGAAGTAATGGCAGACTTGAGATAGGTCAAATGCTTGCCATGCATAATCGCTAAATTATTTACCAGAGTTTCTCATTTGTAATCAAGCAAAATGTGGGTAAACTATATAAGGTTGCGGATGCACTAAGTTGATGAAGGATTTTGAGATAAGTTTGACCAATTAAGCTGCAGGATTTCAGCACCTTAAGGAGATTTGTAAGGATGATATAGACTTCACAGAAGCTATTTGGACTATATGGTGCTAGACAATTTTATTATTATTATTATTATTATTATTATATTTATTTATTTATTTATTTATTTTATTTATTTTTTATTATTCTATTATTATTTATTTTTTTAATTTTTAATTATTATTTTATTTTATTTTTAATTTTTTAATTTTTATTTATTTATTTATTTTTATTTTATTTTATATTTATTTATTTTTATTTTTATTTTTACCTTTATTTTTATTTATTTATTTATTTATTTTATTTTATTTTATTTTATTTTATTTTATTATTATTTTTTTTCGGGTAAACAATAAATGTTATCAAGAGCGGCGCACGACGAACAAGAGGAGCAACAGACAATGATTACGCATAGCTGCATTGATTTTTATGAGCTTCCTTTGCATCGAAAGATTTACATGTCGGGTGGGAACGGAGATGTCAATTTTATGGAAATATCGAAATCGAGTCACTTCGATACTAGGATGGAGGTAGACGGGTCTTCATTCAATGATTTGATGGATTTGACTACCAATGAGAAGTTAGAAACTAAAGAATGGATCTCAAATCTAGAGATTGTTGCTGCTCAACAAGATGGGTTGTTATGTCAAGATGATATGTTCAACCTTGCTGAACTATCGGTTGTTGAAGACTAGACAGAGCAAGTGATATTAGAAACCACTATCTGCAATGAGACAACTACAGAGATTGTGGTATCTCATGAATCTCATGCATTTGGAGCTATTGTAGAGATGAACAACTGTCATTCATTAGTCGATTCCGAAGTAAAACCTCAAGTTCCTAGTTTACAGTCCCAACCTTGAGAAGAGGTTATAAAAGTGCCACAGTGGAACAGTCAACACTTGTCAGTACAGAGATTGAGGATACAGGCAAAGCCCAAGAATCAGAAAATAATCATACTGCTCAGATTGATGCCAGAGATGTAATTCAAGCTAAAGATGCATTTGATATTGGTGCTGGCGACAAATGTCAAAAGGAGTCTGTGCAGTTGAATCAACTTATTCTAGATAATTGTCAAAATGTAAAAGATGTATCCACAACAAATTTAGCGAGTACAACACAAGAAGATCAGCCACATCTGAGTCAGCCTGAAACTGAACAATTAAAGTCTTATGGGGAGCAGAAGTGCCCTGAAACAACAACAATGAAAGAAGAGGAAGAAGTCTCTAATCTAAAAGAGCCTGGATTTGAAGCTTTGAAAGGAATGAAAGCAACTTCTGATATAAGTACTGGTGATGCAGATCAAAAGGAGCTTGTATAGGCCAATCAAGTTACTGTAGATAATTCTCAGTGTGTAGAAAATGTAGCAACAAAACTTGCAGCGAGTAGAGTTTTAAAAGATCAGCCACATCTGAATCAGCCTAAAAAGAAAGAACAGAGTTGATTTGGGAGCAAAAGCAGCATGATGGAGCAGTGACGAAAGAAGAGGAGAAAGGCTCTTGTCAGTACCTTGAAGAGATGCCGGGTACAACACAAGCTGCCGGTGCTCTTGATGACAAGACAGAGGTTGCTTGTGATGTTGATGGCAAGTTAGAGATTGCTTGTGGTGTTGATGGCATGCCAGAGATTAATGATAATAGGGTATCCGCTTCTGATGGACAATTACCTTCTACTCAGTTTGAAAATATGCAGTCTGAAAATGTTCTGCAAAATACTAGCACGTTGGCTAGTCTAGAGGCAAATCCTAATCTCCCTCAATGAGGGATCACAGAGTGCAATGTTGAGCTCGTGGAGCATGGAAATGTTGAGGAGTCTGCGAATATTCTGAAGAAGATGTAAATAAACCCCCACTACTGCTACCCCACTGTTGCTGCAACAAGGGCAACATTGAGCGATAGATAAACCCTTTTCAGATGATTTGAGCAGTAGGGTTGATCTTTCTGAGGTTTTTTTTTGGTTTCTAATATAATTAAATTTGTTTGTAATATATATATATATATATATATATATATATATATATATATATATATTATAGGTCCGATAGACCAATTTGGTCTCAGTGGACATTAACCACCACCATCATCATCATCATATATATATATATATATATATATATATATATATATATTCTCTAGTAGGTAGGCTTCAAGGTCCAGATTTTGAACCAATGCTCTGATACCACGTGTAAGGTCCCTCCCTTAGGTTCCTCTACCAGATCTATATTCTCAAATTTTAAATGCAATAAGAGGGAGTAATTTATTTTCTTACAAAACATTTAACGATGATAAATTACCATTTAAAATCTAATTCCTACAATTTAAATAGTGGACATTTCATTTCCATCACTTACATGAGTAGTCTATGCATAGAGGAATACCTGTACCTATGGCCCGATAGAGATTCCCTTGAGCTGCTACTCCTGCTGGAATGCTTCTCTTGACTACCGACTGTATTTACCTCCCAGCCAACTAGGAAGTAATTCGTAGCCCAGGAAACCTCCACAAGTTCCCTAGCCCTCCGAGCTTAAGTCCAACCAGATGTAGTGTGTGTGTCCAAGACCAAGATAAACAATACTCCCTTCCTCTCTTTCCAACAATTCCTCAAAACCACAGCCAACCACAATCAAAAGCAAGACCCAACATCCCCCTTTCTCGCTTCCTCCTTCCCTTTTTATGCCCCTCCTCTCCTCTCCACCTCAACCACCTCTCATTAATGTCATAACTTCTTCCTCATCCTTACAATTGACTTCTCTTCTCCCAAGTAAATCTGAGAGTACATTTGGGAATGTGATATGAATATAAAATTGGGTAATTAATGGGAGAGGACCATGTCTTCTCCCAAGTAAATGTGAGAGTACATTTTGGGGATGAGAGATGAATATATAAATTGGTAATTAATGGAGAGGACCATGCCTTCTCCCAAGTAAATGTGAGAGTACATTTTGGGGATGAGAGATGAATATATAAATCGGTAATTAGTTGGAGAGGACCATGTTTCTCCCAAGTAAATGTGAGAGTACATTTTGGGAATGAGAGATGAATATATAAATTGGTAATTAGTTGGAGATGGCCATGTCTTCTCCCAAGTAAATGTGAGAGTACATTTTGGGGATGAGAGATGAATATATAAATTGGTAATTAATGGAGAGGACCATGTCTTCTCCCGAGTAAATGTGAGAGTACATTTTGGGAATGTGAGATGAATATATAAATTGGAATAATGGAAGGAGACCATATCCTATCCAAGATTCAATTTGAGAAGACAAGTTAGGAATTTGAATAATAGCAATAATGAATTTTATATCAATAAATAAAATTTATAGTTTCCCAAATGAAAGTATTCACTAATATTTCTCAATATTTTGGTAATGTAAACATTAATAAAATTTTCATGATAAGATTAAGTGGGGCATTACAGTTACATCTGGATTACCCAGGGAAAACTACGCAAGGAAATAGGAGGCTTAGAGGGCAAAGGAGAAGGCATATGAGTAGTCTCTTTTGTCTATGAGCAGCAGTGAGGGATTGTACTGAGAGATGGATAGCTGTGAGAGCTAAAGCTGTATGTAATCCTAATATATTTCCACTTGTATGATAATACGGATAGTAGGGTTTTTAGCTGAGACTTTCCCGAGAGTATTTTTCTGTGTTTCATGTGTATTTTTTCTTCTTCTCTGTTATATGTGTTCCACTTGATCTTGCTCAAATATATTAAGCTTCCACAAGTTTGATTGTAGAAGAAGATTAAGTATTTTGCTTTAGTTATATTGCATAATCAGATTGATCTACAGTGAGAATTTCTACAAACACATTGGCTAATTTAAGAATACAAATTTTATTCATCTTTCTGAATAACAAACATAGTTATGAAAGTTATAATAATTGCAACAACTTTGCATACAAGGAACCATATAACTCAAACCAAAATATCTCAAGGTTTCAAAAGTATTTTGACATTTCTAAGGGTATACACTATAACCCAAACTAAAATATCTCAAGGTTCTGAAATATCTTGACATTTTTAAGGGTATATTTTGATGGACTTAAAGCAAGTTCATTTTACAATTCAGTATGAGAGCGATGTTTAATGTCCATGTTTAAAAGTGATATGGCATATGAAATAAGTTGATCCAAATTAATATTAATAAAAATAGTATAAATCTACAGTATATAGATTTAAGTAATCAAATAATTGTATGGAGGGGGACCTTTGTCCCATAAACAAGGGTCTCATACATCAATTTGGTGTCCTGTTATATATATATATATATATATATATATATATGTGAGATATTTTAATAGCAATCTTTTATGCACTGAGAGATTAGCATCTCAATCTTTCTTATCCATCATAGTGTCGTTAGACATAAGGATCCTAAAGAACTTAGTCTAGGATTATAGTTTATGTAGTAGATATATACTTAGTCTTCTAAAATAAATATTTTTAAATTACATGATACATCTAATTTCTTAAGATAAATAATTAGAAGAGTATATAGATTCATCATTTATTATACATGAAGACTTGTCATATTCACATGATTATGCATTAAAATGTCCATATCAAATTTAATGTAGGAAACTAGAAAGATGATCTTATTTATGCGATCTTCTTCTTATGTGAGAGTCATGTAGAGTTTGTAAGCTCTTGTATGAATAATATAAATTTTATTTAACTTGATTAATTAATGCTTTATATAAGAATGCATCATCATCATAGTGGTATCATAGCTTTATGATGTGGATGGTGAAGAGGAGATTCAAATGCCGAAGAATTTGAAAAACTCCACAAACTTTGAAGTGAACGTATGTCATCCTGGTCGCCCAATTTTGTTAAGGAAAAAAAATGCTATAAATTTATGTTAATCTATACATTCAAATAGTACTTATGTAGATTGAAAATTTTTACAACTAAGGGAAACACTATTGGCAATGAATATGTTATTAAGTATTATGTAAACTCTGAGGTTCGAGGTTCAAATCCCCTCAATTAACCTATGTTTATAAAAGGGGTGTACATAGCACCTAACACCTAGAGGCTCTTTCTCTCTCTCTCTCTCTCTCTCTCTCTCTCAGGGGTGAGGTTATGTTGTGGCCACAACCCCCCATAATATTTTTACACAAAATATGGGAACCCTCTAGTTTTGTAAATCTCTCTTCTTTGAAATTTTGATGACTCATGATTCCTTTGGTCTTTATCACTTGCCTTTTGGACTTTTGACATATCCTTCTTAATGGTCATTATGATTTTCATTTTGCTTGTTTGATTGTTTTTCTCTCTTCTCCATCCTTCACATTCATGACGATGTTCTTTCAGTGGACTGGAAAAGGCAATGTGGCACCTTCGGTTGCCACATCACCTTATGTCTTGCTCTTGTTTTTGCTCAATCGATGTCTCCTCCACATCAATTGCCACATCACTTCATGTTGCGGCCTAAGGTCTTGCATGATCGATTGTTGCTTGGTCCTCTTCTATTGCATGATTTGGGGCGTACCTACATCAAATTAAGGGCTTAAATCATGTAAATATATATGTTACTTTTTATTCTAAAAATTTGTAAAATGTGTAAAAATTAATTATACTGGTTAATTAAATTTATATGTTACTTAATTCAATTAATTTCTATTTTAATCATTTTCTTTATAATTTATAATTTTAGTTAATTAAGACTTAATAAACTTGTAAATATATACGTAATCATTTAATTTATTAATTGTAATATAAAAATTACAGATCATATTGTATATAATGTAATCTTTGTTAACAATTTATACTGTTATGGATATATTATATTATATTATGTATATATTATATTATATATGCCCACTATGTTCAACGCGGTGTTTTACTAAACCACTGCATAGTGGACGAGAATGACTCAATCGAGGAAGGGCAACGCGTAAACATAGAGATCAATTTGCTAATTCAGGTTGAGTTCATTGCTCATAATTTTAGGGGGCCATCAATTTTGCATTTTCTCGAAAGTTCAAGAGCGAAAGAGGCGCTGGTTCAGAAGTATTTTTTAAACAGAATGCATGCTCTGTTGAAGAGTGCACCAGATCGTAATCGCCAGGAGAGCGATCCACACTAAAGAGGTATTCATGCTACAGAGAGGGGGATCCACTATAAATTATACCACTATAATCATCCACTATTTTGCAGTTGTAGGAAGAGAGTTAAATTTTAGAAGAGATGGAGGGAAGAACACTACTGCAATCTCTGTATCTTAAAAGTTTCTTGACTCTCTTTTGAATTAGTAAATGGAGAGTTTGATTTATGTGCAGAATTCAAGCACTATTGTATTTATCATGTTCATGAATATAAATAATTGTGTGTACTCGTTTCATTTTTGTTTGATGAGTATGACTATTTCATTCGTAGCACTAATGTTGTTATGAGTTTCTCATGTTTATTTTATGCCTTGTCAAGTTAATTTATAGGTTTGACAGAAATGGATTTCAATCATGGTATGCCATTTAAACAAACTTATTTTCAATGGAGTAAATAGCTAACTGTTTACTCAGTGATGGATCAGTTTGGCCCCATTGATGTTTCTTCTATTGGACTATTCCAATAGTTGTAACATAATATTTCATTTCAAATACAATTATGTTGAATAACTATTTAGTGACTATTAGTCAGATGGTTACTCATGCATATTTGTTTTCTCAAGTCACCAATCAGCTGAACTAATTCTTTGATTGGTAGGCTTCATTTCCACCCTAAATTCAAACTGATCTCCTCTCTCAATCAGTATGTAATATTTTCTCTCTTGATTAAGGGTAAAACTAACTTTCTCTTAGTCAAGATAATTTTTTCCTATCCACTTTCATCATAGAATAGGATTTAATTTTCATTCATTTTTATATAATGATTTGGATAATGTCCTCCTTTATGGAGGCAAAACCTTATAGTTTGATCTTGATCTTTCATTTGAATCATCAAAATATCAAGCTAAAGGGATTGTAGAATATATGTGCATAATTAGTGATCTTTAACATATGACATTTTAACATTTGATTATAGAATTAGTTCTAACATTTAATTATTAATTGGGATTAATATTTACAATTTAGAATTAACATATAGAGAGATATAATATTGTCAAAGATTATACATATAATAATACAATTGCATTAATGTTACTATAATTTAGTATTACTATTATTTAGATGTAATACTAACATATATTATAGTAGAGCAATTCTTGAAATTTCTAAGTATTACCTGTTAGAAATTGTATATGTATTCTCTTGTTTATTTCTCCTAGTTAATTACAAACAAGTTATTTAATAATATAAATACTGAAATAAACACAATACAGTCTCAACCATCTACATATCAACAGCTGAAAGAAATAGCAAATGCACAAGTGGCACCATTGTTTTTGGACAACTCGTCCGTGAAAAAACTCAACTTGGGAAAACCGGTGCAACAATTCTGAGGGTTATATTATTATGCAATCTTTCTGAGTACAACTGGGTGCCAAACTGGCTCATCCGACAGAGAAACTAAACTGGCAGTAATACCTCTCTATTCGGAAGCAGATATTCGGAAAGTCTGCCCCACGAAACCCTCTCCAGCATAATCTGAAGCTCAGCGTCAGCCCTCCTTGCCTCTGTGTTAGCCCTCTGAGGCTCTGCGTAGCCTCTATGGCCCTCTGCATCACTCCTACAACCTCTGCATGGATGACGCAACCCCTTCTGGCCTCTGCACAACCACTTCTGCCTCTACGTGGCTCCCTCTAGCTCAGCGTCTGCCTCTCTCTGCTTCTGCGCTGGTCTCTCGGCACTATATTTGCCTCTCTATCTCTTACTCACTTCCCCTCGATCACTGATTCGATTTCTCTTAGCAAACCCCGTTCTAAAAATCGAATGATTGATCACTCTGGTGTATTCTCCAATTGACCCTCAAGCCTCCTTTTATACTTTTCCTGTTGGTCCTTCAACAGCCGAGATTACATATCTAACCAATGGCTAAGATTATATTTGGCTTGATCCATGTCATTTAGAACCTTCTAACCTAGTTTTATATTAATACCCATTAATATTTTATATTTCCTAAGTTTAGACTTAGAAACTCCATTAAAAATATTAATTATTTTAATATCTTCTAAACCGGGTAGAATTTGCCCAAACCATTTCTGGGTCTTGGAGATCTCATGTGCTTTAGCCTCTCCACCAATTTTCATGGCTATAGCACATCCGACGCTACCCCAAATCAACACTCCTGCCTAGCGAGGACTGTGCTCTAGTAATACTCTACACTGAGAATCACTTTGATTATACGGCATCGGTACTTGTGCTGATGCTAGGCCTCCCCGCTCAACTTCCTCTGCACTGCTACATCATGTATTGTTGTCCATGGCCCTGCCACTGCCATTGCTGCATCCGTACAACAACTCCCTCTGCATCTGTGCTACTGTTGGTCCTTTCTCCCAACACTACATGTGCACTGCAACCCCTTCTCATCATGCTGCATCATGCTACTGCTAACCGCTATTGCACTGCAACTCAGTTACTAAGAAGTAACTGATCCACCCAACTACTGACATCCCTGTCAAGCTAGAAACACTCTTGATGCTGAAGCTCTCTCTGTCGTTATCTCATGCTCCCTCTACTTCCTTTGTGCTACTGCAACAACTCCCTGCCTCTCGCACCGCTGTAAACCTCTTTGTGTCATCTTGCACTATTGCAGCCTTCTTCGTGCCTCTCGCACTGTTGCAAACCTCTCTGCGCTGCCTGGGTTTACTGCACTGTAGCACTCTCTGCCGCTCCATCTGCATCCCTTTCTACTGACATCCACCATCCTCCTACTTCTCACTTCGGGGCTCCTGTAGCTAGGTATAATCCAAGAGTTTGGGTACCTCAAGGATCCTACCCCTCATCGCATGTAGTCTTCCTAACTACAACTCGATGTCTCCCCACCTCTTCTTTAGAGGTACATGAGAACTCATGACACAATCATCATCCTCTTCTATCTCGTTTTTTGCCTTTGTTGGCATTGCCTTGGAGTCAGACGTCTCTCCCTTATTCTTCTTCCTCGGAAACTGGTTCGCATAATGCCCCAGTTCCCCACAGTTGAAGCACTTTATCTTGGAGAGGTCATTTTTCCTCCTTTTCTCCTGCTTCCTCGCAGATGCTAGAGCTGCATCCTCTTCCTCCTCTTTCTTGATCTAGACTCCTTTGCTACTACTTCTCGTCTTGGATAGCCCTCTAATCTCTTCTTGGTGAAGAGCTACCCACAATTCTTCCCAATCTGGAAGATTCGACTTGCCCAGAATACTCTGGACAAATGTCTCCCACTCCTTAAAGACTGCATTTAGGGTGGTCCTCAGCATCAACTTCTGATCCGGCATGGCCCCTATGGAAGTTAGTTGGTCTCGGATCTCCTTCAATCTATTGAGGAAGTGATCTATCTGCTCCCCCTTCTGCATCTGGTATGACCATAGATGATTCTATAGTAACATCTTCATCTGCATGGAAGTCTACTAGTACAACATATTCAAAGCATCCCACATTTCCTTTTTCATTTCCTTCTCGAAAATATGCTGGATCACGTGATCCTTGACCCCATCAAGGATTATGCATTTCGCCTTGGCCATTGCTTCCTCGTACTTTTCATTGTCAGCTGGGTCAACTAGGATAGCCATTGTTCTCAAGGTGAAGGCCTTGATGCGATGTCTATCTAGAATGGATAGGATCCTGGCCTTCCAAACGACAAAGTTGGACGCCCCATCCAGCTTGTCCTGATCCCTCAGTCCATTCATGGCCATCTCTCTACTCTTCCTTTCGACTTCTCTGATTCTCTACTTCCTTCTGGAAGTTCTCTCTTTGACTCCCTCTGAGTCTCTACTTCCCGTATGGAAGTTCTCTACTAGACTCCCTCTAAGTCTCGATTTCCCTCCTGGAAATCCACCTACCAACCGTCAAGTCACACCTCTTCAATCTCCTATGCACCTGTAATACTGATCTGGATTTCTTGGCTAGAAATCCACCTAAGTGGAGACTCCCTCTACCTTGGTTTTGCCCCATTAGGTATTGTTCTATCTCGGCAGCAACAATAGCCCACCAGCTTCACTCCCCACAATCTACGCACAGCTTCCTACGCCCCAGCAACTGAAGGACTAAGCCTCTAGGCTCTACGCAATCCCAACACTAGCAGAAATGCTCCCCTAGCTAACTGCGTCAACCCTCTTGGTCTATGTGTGGCTCTTTGTGAGCTTTTTTTTCCCTCAGCCTTTGCTTTGGCCTCTCTTTGGCCCTAACTGATGACGGAGTTCCTCTGCATCAACCCTTCTCTGCCACTTTCTGCAAGGAATAACTTTTGTCACTCGAGACAGTTGTTTCTGCTGCAAATGCTCTACTTCAGCTGGTTCCTTCAGCGCTCTTGTGATCTGAAACGCTCTGATACCATGTTGAAATTTCTAATTATTACCCGTTAGAAATTTTATATGTATTCTCTGGGTTATTTCTCCTGCTTGTTAATTACAAACAAGTTATTTAATCATATAAATACTGAAATAAACACAATATAGTCTCAACCATCTACAGATCAACAACTGAAAGAAATAGAAAAATACACAAGTGACACCGTTGTTTTTGGACAACTCGTCCCCGAAAAAACCCAACTTGGGAAAATGGTGCAGAAATTATGAGTGTTATATTATTATGCAGTCTTTCTGAGTACAACTGGGTGCCAAACTGGCTCACCCGACAAAGAAAATAAGATGGCAGTAATACCTCTCTATTCGGAAGCAGATATTAGGAAATTTTGCCCCATGAAACCCTCTCCAACACAATCTAAAGCTCAACATCAGCCCTCCTGACCTCTGCATCAGCCCTCTGAGGATCTGCGTAGCCTCTACAGCCTCTGCATCACTTCTGCATCCTCTGCGTGGATGACGCAGGCCCTACTGACCTCTGTGCAGTTGCTTCTACCTCTACGTGGCTCCCTCTGGCTCAGCATTTGCCTCTCTCTACTTCTGCATTGATATCTCGACACTGTCTCTCCCTCTTTGTCTCGTACTCACCGCCTCTCGCTCAACTGATCACTGATTCGATTTCTCTCAGCAAACCCCACTCTAAAAAATCGAATGATTGATCACTCTAGTGTTTTCTCCAACTAATGCTCAAGCCTCCGCTTATACTTTTCCTGTTGGTCCTTCAACAACCGAGATTAGATCTCTAACCAATGACTAAGATTATATTTGGCTTGATCCATGTCATTTAAAACCTTCTAACCCAGTTTTCTATTAATACTCATTAATATTTTATTTTTCCTAAGTTTAGAATTAGGAACTTCATTAAAAATATTAATTATTTTAATATCTCTTAAACCGGGTAGAATCTGCGCAAACCATTTCTGGGTCTTGGATATCTCATGTGCTTTAGCCTCTCAACCAATTTTCATGGTTAGAGCACATCCGATGCTACCCCAAATCAACAACAACAACATTGACTTAGAATGAATTATTGACTTTATGTTAATACAGTACTACCATATTATATTAGAATTACATAGTTGTTTTGTAGTTAATTAATATTATATATAGTTTAGTATTAATATATAGTCAAATATATGTATATATAATAGGTTAATATTTAGTAGTATATGATAGGTTATAACATTAGGTGATAATTTATACAAATCAATTTGATCTAACATATGAATAACAATTAGTATTAACTTAACATAGTGTCATAAGGCTAGCATTAACAATACTTAATATAACTTAGTAGGATTAGATTAGAATAACATTTAATTTAATCTAGGATAACCTTTAGGCTAGTCTTAGGTGGCAGGGTAATTGGACTCATAACCAGTCGAAACCACCATATCAAACGGAAAAGAATTTGCTCTAATGTCCGGACCTGGTGGCTTCCCCCCAATGTTGAAGCAAACATTTCGAGCCTACAACATTTTTGGCGCTAGAAGGAGGGCTTGAGCTAGTTAGCTTGTGTGAATTATTGTTTTAACATTTTTAACTAGCTATAGCTCCTACATGCGTTCCTAGTTTGGGTCACTCTTTTAGCTCATGCAAGCGTACTAGAGGTATGTCAAAGAAATAACTTGAATCCATATCTGAGTTGAAATATGATGGTGAGAACGACACTATTTCTATTTTAGATCATGTTAATCAATTTATACATAAATGCAAATGTTTTAAAATCACTAAAGACAATGAAATTCGCAGGTTGTTTACTCCATCATGAAGAATTGTGTATGGGAGGTGGTGCCAAGACCAAAGAGCAAGTATGTGGTTGGTTCCAAATGGATTTACAAAGTGAAGCATACAACTGATGGGAGTATCAAGAATTACATGACCATATTTATGGTGAAAGGCTTCTCACAAGTAGAGGGAGTTAACTATGAGGAAACATTTTCCCTTGTGGCAAGATATTCCTTAATCAGAAACATTTTCCCCTTGGAGCCATCATCCCTGAAGAGAAAATACTTCTTTCCTTTGACGGAAGCACTGATACCATCAAATCCCATTTCCATCGGCACAATACCACTCCCAGTGACCTCCAGAGCTGCTATACGCTTTCCAATGGCACAAATGTCCTCTTAAACATCGTCCACAGTCTGCTCCATGTATGTTTGCTAACATAGCAATTTAACCTTAGGAAACAACTAAAAGTACTTGCGTTGATGCTACACCATGTCCTCCAGTTTCAAAATAGATACAAGCATAACATGAGTAGCATCCAAAAAATTATCTATGACCAAGTCGACCTCAAATATTTTTGTAGGGTCATGAGAGTTAGCCATGGATGTAGTGTGAAGGGACACACAATTTCCTTGAACAACACAGAGGAGAGGAAGAAAAAATAAGCTAGAAACAACTTGAGACACCTTTGCATTACTAGAAGGTTGGATGGTTGTAATATGGAAGGAAGATCTACTAACACATGAGCCAGACATCCACCATAAATCTAACTCCATAATCCAAAAGATTGGTCGAACGAAGGATTGATAGGGCATCGATTGGCATCCATAAATTCTTGTTCCTGCTTGAAACATTCCTCATCATTTCCTAGGAGAGACAAACGGTCTTCCACTAAGAGAGGCATAAATGGATTAGACTCCTATGTCTCAGAATGATGAAAAAGCCCATCAAATTGCAATTCCAATTAATGACACAAAACAAGGAATTAATAACTGTGGGTTTTGAGAATCAATGAAAATCAAAGTTGAGGATTTTGACGACACTACAATGGGAGGGATTTATGGACATCCATGTGCCCATCCTTGTAATGGAAGTGGAATATATCGTGACTCTGTGACTTTATGCCTCATGAGAACAACTAAGTCCGCACTCTTTTACATAAAGATTTCAAAATTTATACTAAGAAATAGGGTAGAAAAATTCAATTTTATCCAATTCAATTTTCCCTTGCCCAATGTTGGAGCTTTTTTTTACTAACTCATCTGCTCCCACATTCAACTCCCTCAGTATATGATAAAATTCAATCTTTGAAAATTGTGAGGCAACGTTGATCACTGTTTGAGCCATAGGGAGACATGCGGAACTTCTCAATCATTTGGCCTTGGTCATTTATCGAATGATGATCAAGGAGTCTCCATAAATTGAGAGATTAAGAATATTACTTTCTATGGCCACCTCCAAACCTTCCAAAGTGAAAGAAACTCAATTGAATCGTTCGTTACAGTTCCTAACCCCCAAGAAAATTTGGACAATATTTTTTCATTGAGGCTCATGAGAACCCCTCCCTCTTTGCTTGCCTCCGTGGGTTACCTATAGATGCACCATCAAATAAAAGGGAGAACTAAGGTTTCTCGAATCTCCATTTCAAGAATTCCTTTTGACTTAGCTCGAGACAAGATACTTGATTCTTAATCAGTTTGCCTTCGCCAACTGCGGATAAAGAAAATTTCCTATCAACAATTATCTAGGCACATTTTGCTTCATTTAGATTCTTTAATTCTCAGTCACTGAATCCACAAACAAGAATTGATTCAAACAATAGGAAGGCGTCTTCAGATGCCACCATCAAGGGAGACAACCTCTCATTTTTTAATATTCCTTTATTTCGCGTAAGCTAGATAACCTAATAAATGAATTTTGGGAAGACCATCCAACAACTAATTAGAAGGGAAGAGGCCTTCTAGTTCTAAGGGTAATGACCCCATTTTTCAAAAATATCGACCCATGATTCCAGGATTTGATAAAGGAAAAAATTGGGTTGAGCATGGTTCTCCAAGCCTCAAAGGGAAAAGGGGAATTGTTGGAAGAGATGGGGATAGATTCCTTAGAGCAAAAGCACATGGCACATCTAGAGGGACCAAGAATGTTTCTTTTCTAAAAAGTTTCAGTCGTAAGGATTCTTTGATGGACTAGGGACCAACAAAAGATGTTAATTTTTAGAATACATTCATTGTTCTAGATTTTAAACCAAATAATTTCTACTAGGAGGAGGATGGGAAAGATTTTTGACTAATAGGGAGTATCCAAGCCTAATAGAATAAGAGAGGGTCAGGCTCAAGGTCCAGGAACAATGATCCAATAAATAGGATGAGATTAGAGCCATTCCTTTTAATAATTGAATAATTTTATACCATTGTGGATGGATAATTTCAGGAAGAGGTGGCATAAACCATCCCTTCCAACGACTTGATTCATCCTAAAGATACTTTGTTAGTCAAATTTTTAATCCCTTTCTCTTACGACCATATAGCTAATTCCTTGTATTCCTCATGGGAACCCGATAAACCATAATTACATAACGCATCCTTCCAAAGGTTGATGTGAGCATCATTCCCAGATCTCTATCTGAGATGATTTACAATTAAGTGGGGAGGGGGGGGAGGAATCTTTACAAAGCTTCCAAATTTGAGAACTCGGGCTAGTCCATTGAACCTCCCCAACTCTTAATATTTGATTCTTCCAAAAGTATTTGTGAATAAATGTCATCTTCCACCACTCCTTTGAATCAGATATCAGTGTCCAAATTATTTTTGATCCCATTGCTAAATTCATGAACAAAGGATCTTTGACAACTAATCACCATTTTCTTTCAATAAACAGACTATGTTCCATTGGACCAAATGGAATTTTTTTTTCATTCTTCCCCCTTGCCATAATATTTCCATAACATAATGCTCATTTGGGACAACGCTGACTTTAGGCAATCATACCATAGCATATATAGAGCGACAATGAGGAAAGCACATATTTAACCAAATTAACCTTATCGACAACATTCAACTATATTTCTCTCCATAATTGAATCTTTTTTTTGAATTTGGATAACACATCAACCCAACTATCACTACTCACCATTCCCAACAATATCGTAATACTCGGGTATTTGAAGAATTTCCAATTAGCTGCAAGAGAAAACTGTAGAATTTTTTAAATCTCTTGAAGAGTAGAGGTAGAGCAATTCCATCCAAAAAACTAACTCTTACCCTTATTGATAAGTCCTCCAGAAAAATTTAGGTAAAAATTAAAGGTATGTTTGAACCTCATAGCATTTTTCTTAGATGTGCAACCCAATAAAATGGTTTCATCCGACGAATTAGGAATGGTTGACATCTTTTGTACTGGGGCTATACTTAAGCCTTTTTGTTTTCCTTCAACCATGGCTAACTCCAAATTTCTGCTTAGAGATTTAGCCACTAGGATATACAAAGGAGGAGACAAGGGAAATCCTTGTCTTAAACCCTTGGAGGCTTGAAAGAAGGAATAGAAACATTCTTTAATCAAGGGGGTAATCCAACAATTTCCAATACAAGTAGCAATCCAATTGATGAAGTATTCATTGAAACCCAATTTCTTCTTAACATCAAATAAAGAGGAATGTTAGACTTTGTCAAATTCATTTTCCATATCCAAATTTATTATCATACCTGGTTCTCCACACAATTTGCTAGGGTGAATAGCTTCTTGAACCAAAATAACATTGTCAATGATTTATCTATGCCTTATGAACCCTCCTTGATTTTCAAAAATAATTCTAGGAAGAATTTTTCTGGTCCTATTGGCTATAATCTTTGTCATAATTCTGAATGTTGAATTACAAAGAGAAATTGGCCTAAATCTAGAGAAGGATATTGTCTTTGCTTCTTTAGGGATTAAAGTGAAAAATGAAGAATTTGTATTGCCTCCTAGCCTTCATTTCATAATGGAAGAATTTTACATTCTTATTAGGTATTTTTTGATAGTCTCCGAGAAAAGTATGAAAAAACAAATGGGGAAGCCATCGGGGCTAGGGGCTTTGTTAGGGTCGAGATACCAGATAGCCTTGATTACCTCCTCTTCCGATGTAAGCATAGTTAGTTGGAAATTATCTATATCATAAAAAATGAAGTCAGGACAAAAAGAAAAGAATGGACCTCACCTTGATCATTCTCCTTGTTCTCTGTGTATGAACTTCTAAAGAAATAATGGGCCTCTTGCTTTATCTCTTCAAAGAATTTCAACTTCTCTTGACCTTCTGGGACTATTTCCTTGACTCAATTTCTGAACTCTCTTTCCTATTCCTTCTTGTGAAAGAAGTTTGTATTTCTATTACCCATATTTAGCCATAGGCTTCTGGATTTGAGACACTAATACTCTTCCTCTTGCCTCCCGAGGATTTCAATTTGTTTGCATATCTTTTTTTCTTATTCAATAAGAACCTCTAACACCTCTTCCTCTTCCATTTGATCTTGATGCGATGCAAGGTGAATGAGGGGATCATTTTTTTCTTGTCTTGCTAGTTTAAAATTAGATTTCTCCCAAGAACAAAGAGTATTCTTAACATTATTCAATTTATATTTCCACATGAAAGATGAAGAGCCACTCACCAAGAGAGACAAGGCTTGAATATGTAAGTCTTTCACCCCTTCTTTGAGCATCCACCCTTGGTTAAAGTGAAATGGGATAGGCTCCAAAGCCTCTGGTGGATTTATTATGATAGCCACGGGACAGTGATCAAACTCTCGTCTTGCAAGAATTGACAAAAAACTATCAATGACCTTAACCAACTAGTTGTTTTGGATTAGAGCTTGGTCGTAATATGAGTGCTTCCAATTATTTTATTAGTGTACTTTTCCTTTGTTTGCACAACACCCATGAGATCCCATTCACTAAGGATATCCTCCAATCTCTCTTGAAATAGATCTTTGACATTAGATCCTCCTCACTTCTCCATGGAGAAGAGAACATTGTTGAAGTCACCACCCACTATAGAGTCACTATGCCATTGGTCTTCATTTAACTTTATTAATGAATCCCAAAATTCCTTTTTGTCACTATAGGTAACTGGAAAGTAAATATTGATATACAATGCCACTTCTCCACTAGTTCTATCTTTTAGTTTAACAACTATCCAGAACCCGGATTTGCAACTACCTTTTAACACGTTCATAGAATCAATCTAGAGAGTACAAAGACCTTTGGAGGCTCTTGACGAACTCTAGGTGATTCAAGAACTAGAACTCTAGAATGATTTGGATAAAACCAACATGCCTTCCTCTTTTAACTTCATTTCTTGAAGAAAAAATTTCTTAAGGTTTTTTCGATCTCATGAGATCTTTTAGAACCTAAGATGTCAAGGGGTTTCCCTGTCCCCTTATGTTACATAAAATAGATTTCATCGAAACTTGGAGGCTTTAGATTTACCACTTCTTGACCTGGTAGTTGCTTGTTACATTATCTATGGTTTGTTTCCCAACTTGATATTTTGTTCTGCCTTGGCTTCTTTGACATCTTTGTTCATAGGTTGCCCTTTTTCCTTATGGTTCTCAATCTCTTGGCTGGATGAGTTACTATTCCAGTTCAATCCATTTTTGGTGCTCCGTGTGAGGACCTTACTAGTTCCTTCTTCTAGTTGCTCTCGTGATTCAAGACCTTTGTTTAATCCTTTATGGGCTTGAGGACTTGAAACCACAAATTGATCCTTTGACTAAGTTAGACTTGCAACCAAATCCAACTCAGCTTCTTGGAGATCTCCATATTCTTCTTCTACCACCACCACTTCTTCCATGAGCACAATCTCAAGATTGCCTGGGGCCAGAGCCTCCTTCTCAACCCCTTCCTGCAATAGGATGTCAAAAGGGTTAGCATAAGTGGAGGCCATATTTCGTCCAGAAGGTTTGTTAGTCATGGCGCCACCTTTCCCTTTGGTGGAGAGACGCTTTTGGGATTCTCATTGACCATCTTATGGGGTAGACCCTTCTCTAAATCCACTTCTCCACATATTTTTTGCATAGGAAAATTGTTGCCCTTTAGGCTCATCCCGGTCAAGGTAGCGACTGACACCATTTGATATTGTTTTCAAGCAGTCGTTGCTCCAGTAAGATAATGGAAATCGAGGGAGATTGACCCACACTCGCACCACCTTAAGAACATCGTCGTCTAGGTTGAAATCAAGAGACCATGTGTTAAGATACATACCTATGGGGTGAAAGAAGTAAGGTTCGTTTTTGAAAACGACATTGCAATCCTCCTTGCATTCGAAAAGTAGAGCAAAGAAGTCATTCCCCATTTCATATACATTCAGGTGCCCCTTCATCATTGGCTTCCAAATATTTTTTTCCCACTTCTCTACGGACGTGGGAGAAGGTCAAAGGCCCATGAACTTCTCGACTAGAGCTTTGTAATGGAAGGTCAAGGAGGTTTTATAGAAACTTTGAGGAATGATGATGACAGGTATATTCTCCACTTTTTTAATGAATTTTGTCTACAAATTCCTTTGGACACATATTAGTCTTAAGGTTTGAGATCAACACATGAAAGCAACCTCCTCATCCTCGGGAGGGCATGAGCCCCTACCCCCTACAACCATTGTAACTTATGTTGAAAAATCATCAACGTGTGTAGGGTGCTAGGGTTTGCGAAATCCTTCACATTTGAATAATAAGAGTTTTCTCATGCCTTTATTATTATTATTATTATTAAAAATAATTAATATATAAACTAAACATATATACATTTAAAAACTTGGAACAAGATTCTTAAACACAAGGATTTACCCCTACTTTACCATAGAAATCCTTAATATGTAAATAGGTTTTGTTACAATACCATGGGCCATGGTGGCTTATCAATACCACATGGAAAAAAGACAAAAAAAAAGGTAATTCACTTTATATGACACTTATTTATATGACATTTTTTTCATTAATCAATTTAATTAAAAGAGAAACAATGCCATAATTTTTTTTGGATGTGAGGAAACATCCAAATAGGGTGGAGAATTGAACTAGTGACTTAACATCTAAGAATGCCTTAACAAGACATGATATCTATCTATACAAGACCCTTGGACAGAATAATGACATAATTACTTTAGAGAATTTTCAATTTGTATATATTATTATAATCTTATAAGAATATTTCATAAAAATTCAATTCCTGTTATCTACTCAATAATTATTAATATTTAAGTTTAAATTCTAAAAACTCTATTTTAAAATAGAAACACAAGTACTAAATACATTTTATTATTCAAATATATAGGTGATTTTCTGACCTTTGAAGAGTGATTCAAATATATTTTATGAAACAAAAGGTTATTGAAAGAATGGTAACAAAAACAAAGACGGATATCTATGCCTCTACCAATTCGCCATCTTTGTGGGGTTTCAGTCGTTGAAGAGACAACGATAAACTTGTCCTTTGAAATAATAATTGAGGTCCAGCATTAAATTAATGTCTTGGCTCTTCTTAAATTGCAGAGCATCTTATCTTTGTTGTGAAAAGACATTTAATGCATAAAAGTGGGGAATGTGGACAACCACTTGCAGAAAGTTTGTACTCTGTAGTCTGGACAACATCATTTCGTTGGTAAATAAAATTATCTTAACTGGGTAAATAAAATTATTTTAATGAATAAAAAGTGAAAATTAAGAAAATTTATATGGTATTTGTATTTATATTTTATAATTATTATTTTTAAGATATTGGTTTTTACAACATAATTAATATGAAAGATAATTCTTTTTTATTGGGGGAGTGGACGGGACAGGGGAGAGCGATGAAGGTAAGCGATTAGGGTTAGGGTTTTGGCACGGTTTGCCTCAGGCAGACCTGAGCCCTGGACAGGGTGCAGGGGCAGCCTGCAACCATCTGCACCAGATCAGGAAAAGAGAGAGTTTGGAGACGCTTGGAGGAAGGTAGACAGACCACAGGCGGGACTAACAAAGAAATGGCAGTCGTGGGTGGGGGGGTGGGAGAGATCCCCTCCTATAAAAATGTAGCAGCGGGCGAGACAAGCAGGAATGGAGCGAATGGAAGCACAGGGAAATGAAGTAAGGACACGCCGGTCATGGGGGCTCGATGGCAAGCGGGGTTGGGAAGCAGATGCCTACCCAGAGCGACAAAAAAACCCAGGTTTGTAATCCCAAACAACAAACTTGAAGAGTATAGAGGATATATGAAAGATCATGCTTTGATTTGTAAGTTTGTGGGGACATGGCCGTCTGAAAAAGAACTGGCCAAATGGATACAACAGAGATGGAAGCCCAAGGGACACATTGACCTAAAATTAGGTGCAAAGGGCTTTTTCACGGTCATTTTTGCCAATCTGGAAGATAAGGAGAGGGTTTTTGAGGAAGGACCCTACTTCTTGAACAACACCGGTCTATTTATGAGGCACTGGGAAGAATGCTACAACCCAGACAAGGAAAAAATGCTAGCGGCACCAATATGGGTCAGGTTGTTTGGACTCCCAATTGAGTTCTGGGATCCAGAGATTCTGGAGGGTATCGGGAACTCAATCGGGACATTTGTCAAAGTAGCCGAGACCACCAGAAGAGGAAGATATACATCCTACGCCAGGATCTGCGTATACATGAATATCACATAACCGCTTCCGGACTATATTGAAGTGGAGTACCACGATGAGGTCTGGCAACAACCAGTGGACTATGAGCATATTCCATTCCACTACAGAAGATGCCATGAATATGGTCATCTCTTCAAATCATGCCCTCTGAATGCAAATGGAGCATCAGCAGGGAAGGGGGAGGAAGCAAGGAAAGAAGAACCGACAAGCGGGGAAACGATGATGGTTTCATAGAAGTTCTCCACCGAAGGAAACCTCAAAAAGGACCAATTAATCTGAAACCACCTGCTAAAGTATTAACCCAGGAAAATCAGAACAAGTTCAGGGTATTACAAGAAGAGGAAATGGAAGCGGAAGGGGAAGACAGTGACGAAGAACCAGCAGAACCTATCAAGGTAGACAAAGGAAAAAACAAAACACAGACAAATCTGGAACTCGAGAAGGAAGGAGAAAACACAGAAAATTCTCAAGACCAGACTCAAATGGAGATAGACCCCCAGAAGGAAAAAGGAAGTGAAGAGGAACAAGTCATGAAAAGACATCTACATGAGTGGAAGCATCTGGATGAGAGATTCATCCCAAAAGACCAAAAGCAATTATACAAAGATATGTTCCAAAAATATAAGGAAAAAGAGGGGCTGTTATAATAAACGAACCAGAACAGTTAGGAATGCAAGGAGGACAAAGCACAGATACGGGTAATGCAGGGAAGGGCGGAAGAAAATGAGGAAGAAGACCTATGAGTGAGACTATCCAAATGGTTGGAGAAATGCTAGTGAACTCAGGAAGAGTTATACATCTGTCAGAGGTCTTCCAACAACCCCTCAAAGTGTTAAAATGATAATTACAACATGGAAATATTAGAGGGCTAAACAGTAAGGGGAAACAAAGATATCTGAGAGAAAGACTGAAGAGAGATAAGCCTAGCATAATGATAGTCCAAGAAACTAAGATTAGTGAACAGAAACTGAAAGAGATGATGAGAAAATTTAAGCCGCAATATGAGATAATAGGTCAGGATGCCATAGGCAGTGCAGGGGGCCTAGCAATTCTTTGGAACCCAGAGGAGATTCAATTTGAAAATTGGGTAAGTGTGCCTCGAATTCTTTCGGGCAAATTCAGGAATATTGGATCACAGGAATGGGTCCTTCTCACCGGAGTATATGGTCCACATATACCAGGAGAACGCAGGATCTTCCTTTAGAACTTGGGAAAAATCTGAAGCCTCTTCCCAGAAATTCCATGGATTGTGGGTGGTGACTTCAACATGATCACATCCCTAAAGTAAAAACAAGGAGGCCTTAGAAGACCAGACTCAGATATGGAAGCCTTCGGCGATATGATAGTGGAACAAAGACTGGTTGATATACCTACAATAAATGGGATTCACACATGGAACAATAGAAGAGGAGGCATTCACCAAATTGCCTCAAGGCTAGACAGATTCTTAATCTCAAAACGAATCAGAAACCGGGATATCTTCATTGAAGCAATGATCCTCCTGGGAATGGGTTCCGACCACTGGCCGATCAAACTGGAAATTGACATCAAAGCTAGCCCCAAAAAACACCCTTTCAGGTTTGAGGCCTTCTGGCTCAGAGACCAGAAGTTCATGACAAAAGTGGAAGAATGGTGGAAACAAAGCCAACAAAGGGGAAGAAGCAGAATGCAGACCTTCCAATTAAAATTAAAGGAACTAAAGGAGAAAATAAAAAAATGGAACAAGGAGGAATTTGGGAACATCTTCAAGGACCAGCAGCTTCTAGACCAGAAAATGAGGAAATTGCAGCAAGAAATCATAACAGCAGGCAGAAACGAGGAACTTGCTAGAGAGGAAGGGGTTTTGATAAGCCAAATTGAAGAAAGAAGGAAACAGGAGGAGATTCTTTGGAAACAAAAATCAAGAGTGAATTGGTTAAGAGAAGGGGAGAGGAACACGAAGTTCTTCCATCAGGCCATGATTCAGCAGAGACAAAGAAATAGAATCTTCTCCATAAAAAACGAAGAAGGACTTCGCTTAACCCAGCATGAGGAAATGGAACAGACTCTAGTAGGTCACTTCAAAGACCTCCTTACGGAACCCCAAGAGGATAGAAGAGAAGCTATTGGGAGAATCTGCAATGAGATACCAAGTATGATCACCAGAGACCAAAACCTAGCTCTTATGAGAGTAGCAACACTG
This sequence comes from Pinus tabuliformis, assembly GCA_031772625.1. Taxonomy (NCBI): domain Eukaryota; kingdom Viridiplantae; phylum Streptophyta; class Pinopsida; order Pinales; family Pinaceae; genus Pinus; species Pinus tabuliformis. Next base: position 435,633,753 of record CM062810.1, on the reverse strand, counting down.
GAGGAAGTGGAAGAGATCGTGAAAGGGATGAAGAAGAATAAAGCTCCTAGACCAGATGGCTTCACAGTGGAGTTCTACCAAGCGGGATGGAAATTCTTAGGGCAAGACATTCTGGATGTGGTGGAAGAATCTCGAAGAAATTAGAAGGTATGTCCAAGCCTAAACTCAACTCTCCTGTCTCTTATTCCTAAAACTGCTAAGTCTGAAAATCCCCAAGGTTTTAGACCCATTGCTCTTTGTAATGTAATATATAAAATTATTGCTACTCTTATGGCCAAAAGACTAAAGCCAATCCTTTCAAGCATTATCTCTCCGGAACAAACTGGGTTTGTGGAAGGTCGACAAATTCTGGATGGCTTGGTAGCATCACAAGAAGTAGTGCATTCTTTGAAATCCAAGAAGGAAGCTGGAATGATGATCAAATTGGATCTCTCTAAGGCTTACGATCGTCTGAATTGGGCATACCTTAAATCGGTACTAGCGGCCTTCGATTTTTGCAATAGATGGATAGATTGGGTCTCTGATATGATCTCCACCCCAAATTTCTCCATTCTTCTGAATGGAACACCAACTTCAACCTTCAATGCCTCAAGAGGATTGAGGCAGGGGGACCCTCTATCCCCCTTCTTGTTCATCATTGCGGCGGAAGGGCTGGGAAGATATATCAAAAAAGAATTGCGGGAGAGGAAAATCAAAGGGCTACGGATATGGGGAAACAACTTGCCGATTACACACCAACAATTCGTGGATGATATCATGCTGTTCTGCGCAGTTTCTCTCAGAGAAGTAAAAAGAATAAAAGGGATCCTAGACCTCTTTATGGAAGCATTAGGTACTCAAATCAACAAGGTTAAATCCTTTACTTTCTTCTTCAACACTATCGGTAATGTCAGAACTCATTTGACAAGATTATTGGGTTTTTGTTCGGGCGACTTACCCACAAAGTATCTAGGCACCCAGCTAGCTCTGAATCCTCTAAAGATGGTGAATTGGCATCAAACCATAGAGAAACTCATGAACAAATTGGTAAATTGGTCCTTCAGAACCCTGAATATAGCAGGAAGAGTAGTACTCATCAAAGCGGTCCTACAAGCAATTCCAATCTACCAACTTTCAACAACGGCAGCCCCCAAAGGTGCATGTGCCAAAATGGTGGAAATCTTCAAAAAATTCCTCTCAGGAGGACTGAAGCAACAAAAGAAATGGGCTTTGATATCATGGAAGGGCCTGATAAAGAGTAAAGAGGAAGGGGGCTTGGGATTGAGAGATACATACACCTTGAACCAAGTAATGGGGGCTAAGCTTTGGTGGAGATGGATGATGGGAGGAGGAGACCTATAGAAAAGAATCTGGATGAAAAAATACAACATGCTAGAAACAACAGAAGAAATCTTAAGACTTGAGGAAACACCAAAAGGCTCTACAATATGGAACTTGGCCAGTCAAAATAGAGACATAATATCCAAGCATGCATTCTGGGAAATTCGGAAAGGAAATTCAGCTAAATTCTAGGAAGAAGCTTGGCAACAAAGGGAGAAAATGAATCATGTTCAGGGACTAAGAAACACATATTAGAGGGCAAAAGAGGAAGGTTTGAAATATGTTAGCAAGTTCTCGAATGAAGAACACCAAGAGGAGTCGTGCCGAACTTGGAAAAATCTGGAAGCATGGGATAGGCATATTGATATAGAACAAAGAGAGCTATATATAAGAGAAATGAAGACAAGGAAAATAGCTATCAAAACAGGTCCAGACATACTGAGATGGGGTCATTCAATGAAGGGAACCTTCACGATCAAAGAAGCCTACAAACTCATCACGCCACAGGAACAAGACAAATTGACACCCCTATGGAAACAAATATGGTAGAGGAATTGGTGGCCAAAAGTGACTCACTTCCTATGGCTTGTATGCAAAGGGCGCATTTTGACATGGTACCAGCTTCAAAAGCATGGATTTCAAGGCCCTCCCAGATGCTGTCTATGCAAGCAGGACCAGGAAATGCAAGAACACCTTTTGAATTCTTGTCTTTTTGCCAAGCAGCAATGGGAAGAAATCAGGAGACTTTTTGGAAGATTAACAGAGACCCTTATAACATCAAAGAAACAGTTAAACAGTGGGGCGCAGTCAATTCACGATCCCTGTGGTCAGGAGAGCCTGGAGTCTAGCGGTAGACATGAATATGTGGATGATATGGAAAGAAAGAAACCAGAGAATCTTTCAAAATAAAGAGATGCCTATAGAGCAGGTCTGGAAAAGAACCTTGAATCATATAAGAGAAACTATTCTAGCAGAAACCTGGAGTCAAGAGGATTGGAAAACAATACCTGAGGAAGAACAGATCCTGTCAAAGCTAAATCTAGATCAGGGAATGGTGGTTCCTCAGATGCGGAAAACGCCTGAAACAATCAGCACTAGCCTTACCCATTTCTCTCGCCCCTCTGAAGGTTTCATCAAACTAAATTTCGATGGAGCCTCCAAAGGAAACCTGAGGCCAGCAGGGCCCAGAGGCATCTTCCGGGATGACGAAGGCAGGACCAAATGGGTGTACGCAGACCATGGTGGTATCATAAGCAATAACGAAGCCGAGCTAATGGTAGTTTATCAAGTATTAAGAATAGCAATAATAAATGGATATAACAACCTGGAAGTGGAGGGTGACTCCCAATTGGTTATAGACATGATTAGGAAACTTAATAATGGCAAGACTTGGGACAAAGTAGCAAAAAGCTGGAGGATGACTAGCCTGGTCCAGGATCTGGAGATCTTTATAAAGAGAATTGAATATAAGATCATAAAACATGTAAGGAGGGAAGGTAATAGAGCAGCGAATTTCCTAGCCAACTGGGGATGTAATGAACAAGGTGGCAAGATGGACAGTATATGGCCGCCACATCTTGAGGAGCCCAGATTGGAGCCCCTCAAAATAATCATTACACAAGATTATCATGAGGAAACGACCTCATGCTAGCAGACACAGGGGGCCCTCGATCGGGGTGGTGGAAATGAAGAGTATGATCAGAAGGACAGCACAGGGGAGAGGTCGGCTAGGTCGACCACCAACTGCCCCCATCATAATTCATATGGACGCTGTGTCATCCTACATGCCTGAGGGAGTTACGAGGCAACGAGGTGACAGGAGAGTGGGGAGAGAGGAAGGAAGAAATGGCGACAGTATTGGGATGGGACGCACGACAGATGGGAAAGGGTTCATGAGGGTGGATAGGGGAGGAAGCGGGGTCAGTGTGCAGCGAAGGGAGGAGGAAAATGGAGTTGAGCGAGCGTTGAATTCTTCTGCAGTTGAGCGCAAGGCTGGGTATGTTTCCTTAACCTCAACTTCTGCATTTCATTCTGCCATACATGGTATGTTGGAAGAGGACGGTGAGTTGGGAATTGTTGGGGGAGGGCCATGTCTGAGCGGGTCTGCAAATCACCTTGGTATGCTTAGTAAGCTGGAGGAGGAGGGGGAAAGCGGGGAAATGCAGAGGAAGGGCGGGATCTGAACGGGCAAGAAGTCTGCATGGTGAGGAAGCGTGAAGATCAAAACATTGGTATGCTGGGGGACTGTGGGAGCAGGGCAAAGGGGCAGCCTGAGAAAATTGAGTATGCCATTTGGGTGGGGGATAGGGTAAATGAGGACCCGATAATTATTACCCTAGGGGAAGAGAGACTAGGGAATATCCAAACTAACGGGAGAGACAGAAGAGGGGAAGGCAGGCCCAGCGACAGAGACAAGCAGGTGTATGGGACGAGTGTAATTCCTGGAAAACTAACTTCTGATGTTGATAATGGTAAACAGGGGGCAGTAAAAGGAAAGATGTCTCACTTGGGTAGAGGCAGGGGTAGGGGAGGCCGAGGGCGGCAGAGCCAGCCGGGTAGAAACGACCCGACGACCTCGACACCAGCAAATCAGAGACGTTGCAGGAAATACATGAGGACAACTATGCAAGAAGCTGTGCGAGCATACAAAGAAGGCACCGACGCTAACATTCGTCAGTTGATACAAGAAATGGAAGACAATGTCATGGAAGAAGACTCCAAGCCCGAGATGGAGGAATGGGGGGATATTATCCCCAACCTAGGACACACCATAGGAAGGATGACGCTCTACCGGCAAGCCCTGCACATGTACTGGGTGTTGAAACGATTACTTGCGAGGGCTCTGGAGCAGGTAGTGGGTGAAATGGCAGAAATAGCTCAAGGTATGCCAAACATCAAGAAAGATATGAAAAACCTGCAAATCATCATGATTATGCAAGACAGCAAGCTGGATGAAATCCAACAACAATTGAAGAAGATATCTCTAGCACCGAGTGACTCGGCGGTAGCACCGGAAAATGTGGAATCTGACAAAGAAGATCGAAGGGATTAGTCTCTTGCAGTCTTTATTTTGACGCATTTTGCGGATAGCATTTACTTTTCAGTTGCTTTATGTTAGTCTGGAACAAGATTAGTGTTTTTAGTTGTGAAGTTTACCTAGCTTGGATTGAAAGACTTATGAAATTTTGTTACTGGATGGCCTACAATAGACTCAGGTGGCCAACAGACTTGGTTTCCCATATGGGCAAGTTGAGGCCACCAAATTGATGTATATGGAACAACTTGCTTTTATAAATAGATAAAGAAAGGTACTACCGCAGCTTACAAAAAAAAATATGAAAGATAATAGGCTTAGGATTTCTTCATATTTTAGTCAAAACCACCTGCAATTTAATATAGGTTGGTAAAAGAATGCCAGTGTTGGCTAAACAATTGGATAATGGAGTAGGAGAATCTTTTGTAGAATATTGATAACATTGAAAATAATGTCACATCTAAATTCAAGGAGAAATTTTTGTGTGATAAAAAAGTAGAGAATAAAAGAAGATTAAGGTACGAGAGAGTGGTCATTAACTCTAATCTAGAAGATCAAAACTAGTTCTATGTTATATCTAACTTAAAGAAAAAAATCAACATTATTAAAATAAGAACATAAACTTTTTAGTGATACACAACATTGGATATTTCCTACAACGTCATGTGATGAAAGAATTTTTCATCTTTATGATACTAAAAAGATGAGGGTTGAAAAACACTTTCTCTTAAAATGTCCTACATGTGCTCACATTAAGTCTCAATTTCACAATATTTTTAAAATTACTAAATTTCTTAACCTATTAGCTCAACAAAACTATCAAAATTTAGAAAAGTTTTTTTCTAATTTTTTCAAATATAAAACTATTGTTTCCCCAAGAAAAAAAAATAATATCTTTATTTCAAGAAGAAATTGTGTACATTCCATATATATACATACATACATATCTATATATATATATATATATAGAGAGAGAGAGAGAGAGAGAGAGAGAGAGAGAGAGAGAGAGAGATCAACCTCCTCTACTAACACTAACTAAAAATTGTTCATAACCTTTGTTATAGGCACCAAAATAGACTTCTCAATCTATCCATTTATGACTTGTGTGACAATACTCAAACTATTGTTTATGTGGGAATACTTCTTTATCAATGTAAAACAAAATAAGTATCAGATCTTATGATTCGTTAACTTTATCCACTCATGATATCAAAAATTTGAAGTTACAAGTCACTTAATTTCCCACTTATTATATTTTTATAAATCAACTTCTTTGTGAATCATGACAAAAGTGTCCAATTGTATCTAATTGTATCTAAGTTTTGTAGAGTAGGATCCCCTCAAATCATTAAATGTTCATATAATTTCAACCTATTTGTCCATTAGTATAATATGACCATGATTAAGTCCATCTAAGATTTTTTTTCCCAATGATTTGACTATTACCTTGGAATTCCCACTAATGAACTATAATTCATCCTTGTTTCAATAAAGAGGTTGATGCTAGGTCGCCAATCATGTCCAACGTTAGTCTTAACATTCTACTGTAAATTGTGAACTAAGCATTCTGGAAGAAATTATTGCTTCTCATAATCCCATCAACCCTAATCCTCACTTCCACCCTGGACCCAACTCTCCAAGCCAAATACTTCTCTAGAATTGGGAAGGAAGGTGCAAGAGAGTTCTAATCATTAGAAACATTATAGATGTTTTTGTTTCATGTTCAAAACCAATCCAAGATCAAATCATTAACTATATATTTATTCTCTATCAGCCTACTCCAAACACTTGAATTGAAATAGTGCCACAAAGACTTAGCAACTAATGCTTTTCCAAATAGGATATCATTCTTAAGACCCAAACCACTCACTTCTTTTGACCAAGTGATTTTTTCCCAATTAAATAGATATATACCTTTATACTAAGCACTTCCCCTCCATGGGTAATTAAAATAGAGCATTCTAGCTCAACCATGATTCCCTTAGGAATGCAAGAAAGTGCCAAAATACTAGAAGTTCTTATATAACAATATTAATTAGAACCAAACAACCTCCATGGGATAACCAACTTTTGCACCAAAAATTAATTTTTTATTCAACCTTCCCCAATTACCGTTCCTAATCCTATTTCATGTGGTAGTTTGGATTCAATGTGTAACAACCCCGAAATAACAACACATAATTAATTAGATTAATTAAGTGATCAACAAGCAATTTATCAACTAGTTAACATTAAATTTCAAAAGAAATTTGAGGAGAGACAACTTACCTGTGGAACGCTAGTTGAATTTTGCTACCTGCAACAAAGTATTGGGGACGACTCTCCACCCAACCATAGGCTCAGTTGTACAAAATCTTGCTACAACTGGCCACCCCCGATCCCTCAATCAACATACTACTGCCAGGGAATCCTTTGTCTCACAACACTATTCTCCCAAGAGAATGGATGGTGGAATCAAGGAATGATGGAATGCCTCTCATCTTCCTCCCCATATATTAAATAGAGCAAACATTGGAAGGGGAACCACATGCACACACTCCATGTGTCAACATGTAACTTTACTACTTTCTTGTTTTATTCTTTTGTTTTTACTTTTTGATAGCTTTACTGATTTTTACTATTTTTCTGTTTATTCTTATTTATATTTATTTAGAGCATGTAATTAATTTATTATTATTTATTATTTATTTACTATTACTATTTTTTTATTTATTGTTTATTATTTATTTAATATTATATTATATTATTTATTATTTATTATTAAGGGACATTACATTTATTTTGTTATTACCCGGATGCGGGTGCCTTAATGAGCTGTTAATGCTCATGCAAGCGACGCCGGCATCTGGCATCACGGCAGATCAAGGAGGCGATTTATGGCAGCTCAGTTAATCGCATTAATGAGACATTGGGTTCACGGCATGCGGGGTAAGGTTTTCAAGATGGTGGGTACAAGCAGCGATACAATTGTTCGGACCTCGACATTCTCTCTGGTTTATTTAGGCAGAGATATTCTCGGAAGGAATTGTTCTCAGAATTTAGGCGCAGAGCAGAGCACCTGGAAGCCACCATGGCTCCATAGGCGTTCGAATCTAGCCAGCGTCAGGTATTTTGTCTTGATTCTTCTGGTTCGCATCTGGTATGGTCAGTCTTTTTTCCTTTGGCCCATCTCTGCAATAAGTCTCGCTTCAGTCTTCGTTGAAGTCGTCTGGGCAGGGTGTGGGGTTCAGTCTGTCAGTTCTGGGATTTTATTCGTGGTTCTGTTTAATCTCTGTGCGGAGTTTACCCTGGGGGCCTTCTACTCAGGGTTCTGCTCTTTGCTGTTTCTTTTAGATTGGGGTGGGTCATCTTTCTTCCTCCCTCAATCCTTTCGCCCTTTCAGTTTATTAATCCTCTCTGCAATGGCACGGCGTCGTGGAATTTCCCGGAGGGGTAGTAGTTCAGGAGCTCGTGGAGGTGTTAGGGGTAGGGGTGGACCTGGTCCTCGTCGCATTTCCCCGCTTGCTTCTGTCTCGCCAGCCTCACCGTCATCAGACCACTCCGGTCCGTCCCTTAACAGTTCTTTCCACTCTTCTCGTTTCAAATTCAAAAGTAAGCTAAACAGGCCTATTATCTCTGCTATCATTACAGTCATCTTCTCAGAGGAAGAAGATGAGCTCACAGGCTCTGATGAACACTCCAAGGACAGGTCTCTCTCTCATAATTCTAGTGACTCTCAAGGAAGCATGGCGGGTGACGTCCTCAACAATCCAGGGGCGCAGCAGGCTGAAGGTCATCAAGAGGATTCGTGCCAACAGCAAGCCTCTTCTCATGAAGATATCATTGCTTGTGCACCAGCGCAATTCTCAGGTAGTGTTCTGCATCTTGTGACTCCTCCAGGTTGCAACAATATGGAAATAGAAGACAATGTGATGGTTGAATGGGTTAGCTCTCCTTGCAAAGCTAATGAAGAAGATACAGATTTGCCACCTCAGGCATAACTCACTCTGTCTCAGCAAGACATCTTAGGACTGCGGTATTTTTTGGATGTATTTCTCAGTGGATATGATTTCTCGTATTTTCAGTATGGCTCTTTCTCATCTTCCAGCTTATAAGTCTGGCTTTCCAGCTTTTTGTAATAGTTGCATAGAAATGCATTTTGTAACAGGGTGGCGGGAAACAAGGTATAGATCCTCTCTAGCTCTATTGAGTTTTGGGCTTTTGGTTTTCATCTATGTAAACAGACGGCTAAGAGCTGACTGCAACAACTTTTTTGACAGAGGGCAGGCTACAGCCCCCTCAGAGGTTCAAACCTCTATGTAAATATTTTTTCATCTTTTTTATACATAATAGAATAGTCTTTACTCAGAAAAAAAAAAAAACATTTATTTTGTTATTTATTGCTTCATGTAACAGTCCCGACACCCTCTGTTGAACTAGTATAACCAGCAGGCATCGAAAGTTTCACAACACCCGGGAAATCCCAAGGAATCTCTGTCCTTTTTCCCACTTTCAAAATCAGGCATAAGCCTTCTCAGTCTGTATCCTAGTCCAAGGCTGGCCCCAAGGCTCGCGCTTGACTCAGACCTCATATGCCCCAAGGCAGACATCCGGTACAGTACTCAATGAATCTGGGCATCTTGCAAGGTTGGCCCACTCCCTCCACAACTCACTAAGGCACACAACCCCAGACATTGAAGTCCTTATACCCCTACCAGACTTCGACATCCTAATACAATACTAGACACCTAGCCTAGAACATCAGGCACTTGGCCTCCTCAAGATGGTCCCATAGCCCTTTAAGAGCTATCCATCAAGAGCTACACAAGACAAAGGAACCACTGGCATATGTATTGTTGATTGAGTTTGTCCCCAGCCTATATGGTGTTACTTATTCTCCCTCGTGCGTATGGGCTCACACGAGATCATCAAATAAACTGGCCCTCTCAGCCAATTTGTGGAGTCCTGTCAATCATCACAACTCAACATGCAACCAGTGCATTAGTTACACCATCATAGTATCATAGAAAATAGTTCACATGCCAAGTCTTGCATGTCATCATGAAAACATTCATCATTGTTAATCGCAACATTATGAATAATAACGAATTGCATGCTCATGCATGTCATAAATTTGTATGCAACTATCACATGCTTCACCTCATGAAATACCATCATAAGTTATAACATTAAAATATTAGCATCAAAGACATATCAAGATTTTACATAATAAATGAACATGTCAATAAACCTCATATTATAGTATCATAATTCCTATGCCACGTCATGCATATCATATCCATCATGAGTATACAACATTATTATCATAACACTAAATGAATAAGAACTCCATGTGCATCATTACCTTGATACCATCATATCATGAAAGTTAAACATTGTTAATGCTTCAAAAATGCTTTGTGATACACTTCACTTTGTTTTTATAATTACCTAATTTTGCTTTTCCACACAACAAATAAAATACTCTTCTCTTATACAATCAAAATTAAATTCTATCAATATTCAAAATATTGTTATTAAAATGTCACTCAAATTATTATCAACTATGAAATTTATAAAATTCATAAGTTCACAATTTTAATATAATTTGTCAACTACACCTATATTTTAAACACATATAAATTAACTCACCTATATTTTAAACACATATTATATATATCATATTTTAAACCCATATTAGATATATCAAAACATTTTGTATTTCCTTATTTATTTAAAATAACAATTAATAATATCTACCTACATGCAATTTTATATTATGTAATATATAATTTATTTATTTATTATATATATATTTTAATTATAAAAAAAATAACATTCAATTAAAATTCTCATTATTTTACATAATTATTAATTATTATTACCACTTACTTCCAACTCATTCAATTTATTATATAATTTTCTACTAAATACAATAGGTTTATTTTACTTCTTAAAAAGCCACTGCACTATCACAAAATGCCGTTTATCCCTTACTGCTACTCAATTCGAATTACTGCACTTTTATTTTAAGTAAATTACATGTGCTGAATTTGAATTAATGTATATTACGTGGCAAGTTATTGTTTTGATAAAAAAAAGTTTACTATGCGGTATAAAAGAAATCATGCAAAAGCGTGTTTCCTCGCATATACCCAACACAAGTAAGGTAGTGTTTTCGTATCAAAGGACACTATCAGAGATTATGTTAAAAAATGGGTTGGTTGTATTATCAAATGCAACGCGCAGGCATGAACCTGGACAAGGTGATTTTTATTTATGTAATCAACGCATGTGGCAGCCTATCAGATTAAGTCGGTTGGTCCGTGTGTTTCGGTGCACACGGATTATAAAACATGGAAGCTTCAATCCTGGGATGCCCCACAAGTTACTGACAGCCGCTCGGTGACCCAAATGGCCAGGCCATTGACCGCAGCTCAAAATTCAAATACAATTCGATTTCATCTAATTGATTCTATAATTTTTTATTTTTTATTTTTTTAATTATCTCCAAATTTTTTTAATTAAAAAAAAAATATTTGTTTCTCCATAAATTAATATACACAAATCTATTAAAAAATTTAAAATTTAAATGAATTAAGAATAAATTTTAACAATCTAAATTATATAATAGATTTTATCAAAATTAGACATGTATGATAGGGCTCATAGGCCTCGAGGGTTGTGACCTACCTACTCTGATACCATATGTAACAATCCCGAAATAAAAACACATAATTAATTAGATTAATCAAGTGATCAACAAGCAATTTATCAATTAGTTAACATTAAATTTTAAAAGAAATGTGATGAGAGACAACTTACCTGTGGAACGCTAGTTGAATTTTGCTACCTGCAACAAAGTCTTGGGGACAACTCTCCACCCAACCGTAGGCTCAGTTGCACAAAATCTTACTACAACTGGCCACCCTCGAGCCCTCAATCAACGTACTACTGTCAGGGAATCCTTTGTCTCACAACACTATTCTCCCAAGACAATGGATGGTGGAATCATGGAATGATGAAATGCCTCTCATCTTCCTCCCCATCTATTAAATAGAGCAAACATTGGAAGGCGAACCACATCCACATAGAGCAAACATTGGAAGGCGAACCACATCCACACACTCCATGTGTCAACATGCAACTTTACTGCTTTCTTGTTTTATTCTTTTGTTTTTATTTTTTGATAGCTTCACTGATTTTTACTGCTTTCTTGTTTTATTTCTTTTGTTTTAGCTTTATTAATTTTTATTATTTTTTTGTTTATTCTTATTTGTGTTTATTTAGAGCATGTAATTAATTTATTAATTTATTATTATTTATTTACTATTACTATTTTTTATTTATTGTTTATTTTTTATTTAATATTATATTATATTATTTATTATTAAGGGACATTACACAATGTAAACCCTAGATAATTTAAACTAATGTTGAAATTACTCAAACTAAATGGAAAAAATGTTGCCAACTATGGAAAATTTCTCCCTTTATATTCAAGAAGGCAATTAACTTATGGTAATTTAGTTCCATATCCATTCCCAAAGAAAGTAGATCAAGGGAATCCAAGGTTCCTCTTAAATCTTCTTCCTTGCCAAGATGAAAATTCAATACATCATCAACAAATAATCGATGAGAGTTGACCATGGATCTCCCTACAAGTACCTCTCAATTGACCACTTACAACACTTCCTTCATTGATATGGATACAAGGGGCATCCCTAAGTAAGGCCTCTTATAGAACTAAAAATGTTTGATGTTGAACCATTTATTATCATAGTAACTTATGCACTAGTAATGCACCCCATGATCCATTTTACCAGCGTGTAAGAGAAACCTATATGCAAGATCATAAGCTATAAAAATACTAATGAGACCCTACCATAGGATTTTGATAGATCAACTTTAAATAATATGGTCGACCCATTCTTGGATTTATGTTGTGCAATGATTCTTGTGTTATACCCACCATGTGCAATTGCTCATCAAAGATTACCTTGGAGAGAATTGTTTTGAGTCTTAGAACAATGACCTTTGAAACAATTTTGTAAATCATATTTGATAGAGAGATCAAACAAAATTAATCAAATGAATCAGGGACATATGTTTATAATGAGTGGAATAGAAATTGATTATATAGTTCCAGACACCTTCCCTTCCAATATAATATCCTCAAATAGTCAAAATAGGTCCTCCCACAACATGTCAAAAAAACTCTATTGACCATCCATTAGGCCCTAGAATTCTTCATTTTTAGAAGGATTTCATGGTTGGCAATAAATCTTCCAATGATATCTCCTAAAATAACTCCTTATCCTCCAAATCTTCAATGAATATTGGGAATTTTCTAATATCCAAGAGTATTTGAGCCAAGTTACATCTTTCAAGTTGGTAGAAATTTTACCAATATGGCTAACCCCTAGATCTTCTAACTCATCAAAGTTTTTAATTTGTCTTCCCTCTTCATCCCACAATTCCCAATTCATGTTTTTTTTCATTTCTTGTGTGTAACAAAATTACGAAAATATTTGGTATTTTGGTTTCCCTTTGTTATCTAGACATCTTTACTCTTCATGTGTCAATCCATATCTTCCTCCAATGGTAATTCAATTTTTGTAAATTCAATATTCTTAATAGCTTTGATCACTTCATCATTTAGTAAGAATCCTTCCTCTCTATTTACCAATTATGTTAGCTTATCCTCGACCTCTTCCAATTTATGACTATGCATATTATGCCTAATTCTAGTCTAATCTATCACCTTTTTCTTAATAATTATTAAAGAAGTCATGACCTATCTACCTTCCAAGACCCACAAATCAGGATCAAACAATTTCTAGTTCATTCAATCTAATGATTGAAACTCTTCCTCCAATATCCAAGTTGGATTGAACTTAAATGGATGACTAGGTTTATCAATTGATTCTTCAAAATCTATAAATATTAGGAAATGATCCAGACATTGAGTTTTGTCCATCCAAGTCCTACATATCCTTACCTCGTTCAAAATATGGTTGGGAATAAGAAACCTATCAAACCTCTTAGAAACATCTGCATTCTTTGGTTTGTTGTTAACCAAGGTTGGTTTTACGTCTATAGGGAGCAATACAACCAACCTTTCTCATTACAAAGACTGAAAAAATAAATTAAATAAATTTAAGAAATAAAAAATAAAAATAAATCTACCCAGGGTTCAGGCAGAGTTGAAACCCCCTAGATTTCCCCTCATTTTATAGTAAAATTTAGATCAGCACTAAGTATAAGATTTTTGTCCATCATAATCTTCAATTTAAAACTTTTCTCCAAGAAAATTTATTTACCTTCATATGGACCATAAATGTTTAGAAGTTTGAAGACCTTCTCCATATTCCTAATGAAAAATTCCACCATTAATCCAAATGTTACTGCAAAAGAGTTTAATAAAGTTAGATCATCCTACCAACCCATGATATTTCCCCTCAAAGCACCTTGCAAATGTAGACCCAAAAACTTCCACTCACTGAGAAATTTACATAGACTATCACATAAATCAACACCACTAACAATATTTTTTGGACCAAAACTATAATAGGATTGGGAGCAACCAATAGTCATTTGACGGATAATTTCTTTTTCCCACCCCTCAAGGCCTCTAATATTAAATGAAATGGTTTTCATTAGGACACAGTTAAAGAAATTTTCTTGGCTCTAACTACTCAACTAGCTATTAAAAACTATTTTCCTTGTTTCACCTCCTGAAATTATTTTTCTTTTGCACTTTTGAGAGCCAATAATTTACTAACCAATATTGGTGAATGACATGTAGAAAAGTCAAAGCCTATACCTCTCAATGGAGAAAAAATTATGATTCATTTTTCGTTTCTCGATCTAAGGTCAAAATGGACCTTGCCCCCTCTCACTCATGCTACAAGATAAAAGTGAAATTGTTTTTTCGGCAGAAGGTTTTTTTGCTTATCAACATAAGTTGATTATTCTAATAGTTAATGTGACCTCCCCAAAAACAATGTATCCACCCATTTCCTCAGAGACACTTTTGTTAAGACAAACCAAAACCTTTGTGTCACTCATCAAACTAAGGTTTATAAGATGACTCGAAAAACCAACTGATGGGTGCCTAAATGTCATCTTTTCTACACCAATTGTTTTCCCTTTTAACCATTTTTTCCTACCATTTTAGCTACTTTCAAACTTACCTTTAGTTATAATGATATATTTTTTCTAAGGTATGTTCCCATGTAATTTATGTTATTTAAGTGAATTATGCTAGGTTGATTAAGAGGAGTTAACCTTTTATGATCACATACAAAAGAGGGGTTCATGAGCCACTACCTAAAGATGGCATGTGCAAAGCATTGGATACCAGAGTTGTTATAGTGCTAATACAATGATGTCGTTACAATGCTAGTAAACTGATGTTGTTACATTGTTGGTATACTTTGTTGTTACATTTATGGTCACTATTATTGTTACGATATTGATACAATGTCATTGTTACATGACTATCATTGTTGTTACACTACAAGATATTGTTTTTGTTACATTATTGGTAAATTGTTGTTGTTACATTATCAAATACCATTGTTGTTACACTACTGGTACATTGTTGTTTCACTTCTCACCATCATTGTTCTTACAATATTAGACATTGTTTTTATTACACTAATGGCCATTATTTTTATTACATCTACTAGATGTTGTTGTTGTTGTTACATTTATGGCTATCGTTGTTTGTACACTCATATCACACACCAGTGTTGCTATGTTGGGGATGATGATGTTGTTCATATCACATGGTGTTATTGTTTGGTAAAGGACAACCACACAACTAGGGACCCTTATTCTTTGGCACCAGTCAAAGGAAACAATTGCATTTTTCAAGCACACATTTTCTAGCAATAACAACCATGATGTCTTGAGAAAGGAAAATTTTAGGGGCTAATATTCATAGATGGGCTAATTTTCCATGTTTTTTTCAAAAAAAAGGATTTTCCGGCTTCCATTTTTTCTAAAAATTATTCACCCAAATTTTATAGCACAAAATTATTTACCTTGGAAATCACCAAAATTTTATATAGACTAATATAAAATTATTAAAAAGTCAATATTTTAAAAAATTCCAAACATTTTACAATTCAAATATTAGGGACTAGTAAGATTCCCCAAGGTTTCTAAACTTTAAGATAAACTTCCATCCTTAAATTTTTCATTGCTCTCGAGTATGATAGTTTTGTCATTATTTTTGTCAGTTGAATGGTTAACATGGATACCTTTTAATTAATTATAACAACATCATATTTTAGGCTTGTTGTTGGGAACAAGTGTCTATTTTAAGTCAAGAAGTTAAGAATAGCTTGAGGATTGTAGATTCTCTTCATTGTAATCAAAATCCTTTGTTAAAGATAAATCATTGCAAAATTTTACAAGTATCCCACTCAACTAGAGAAAAGAGGAATCTTATGTTGTAATTCAAATACATCTTCAACCATTTACTATTTAATAAAAGAGTTGTTTGAGCTATGCCCCTTTGTTTTCCATGGTGAATGAAGACTTAAATCAGGGCAACTACTATTTATTCTTCCTAGTACCTCATTTAAGGGGTAGGCCCCCCTAATTAACTAGGTATTGTTGTATTTTATTAGGATTTAGTTATTTTATGATTACTTTCTGATTTTTTGGTTGTATATGCAATTAACTCATTTTTGTGATTTCGGGAATTGAAAATTTTGTCATAGCAACCCATTTACCTATTTCTATATGCAATAGTTTTATTTATATCTATGGTTTAATTAAATAATTATTGAATGTTGATTTACAATTTTTTTTTACTACAATATGGTGGTCAAATTTAAGGAATGGATTCCTTACTTGGTTATTTTACTATGCTCTATTATGAGTTAAGCACTTACCTAATTACAAAGTGGGAGTTTGAAACTAGAGATTTGGAAAGTTCATCTCATAGTTATTTTCCCTTCCTTGCAAAAAGTGGTTTCCTTCTGGAATTGCTTCATTTTAAACAACAATTGGTTTACTTCATTTCCTGCAAGTAGGATTAAAATAGTGTATTCTTTTTATTCCATTAGCATAATAGTTATTTCCTTTTGCAAGGAAGTGCATTTCATTTCCATCTACTTTAAAGTAAATAGTTTGTTAAAGATATTGTTTCCTTTTAGTTGAATTAGTTTATTTATAGTCGGTGACAAGATTGATTTCTTACCAGTCATCATTTCAACATTAATTAGGTAAACTCAGTTTTGGTGACCTTGTTAAAAAGTATCCCAAGACTCCTTTGTAATCATATTCGATGTTCCTACAACTACAACACTGTAATTGAACCAGTGATGCATGTATAATACATGATAGTTTGCAAGTGTTAAACGAATCCCTAGTTGAAAATTAAATGCACCAATATTCTACTTATCTTTTTGAGAAATTAGAAAGTTGATTAAAAAACATGTCATTTTTGGCACTATTGCCTAGGAATCGTCAATAGCACAACATTCTTTTCACATTGTTTCTTGTTGTTTGCAACATCATGTTTATTTATCAAACCCATGTTTATTTGTTAGCATGTTTATTTATAGCCAAGTGAGTTTATTTTTAAGCCAGTGTGTCTATTTTATTACTAAGAGTGTCTCATTTTCAACTTGTTTTTTAATTTCCTTTCAGCCCATTTTTCTTTAGAAGATGCGGTTTTACTTTATTTTATTTTAGCCTAAGTGTTTTTATTTTTAGTGAGTGTGCCTAAATCGAAAACAGAAGTGGGAAGGAAATAGGTAAGAACTCGTTCTTTCACCATGGAGATTCTATGGTGAGTTTCTATTTTCTCAAATTTGAAGGCATGGAGGTATTGTAACTTAAAAATAGAATGTTTTTTAAAACTCATGAAACGAAATAGAGATCCAAAAGTATTCTTTAGTGATTTTGTGAAAAAAGTAAAACAAATTAATACTCCAGGAAAATAAATTAAACGAGGAGGGACCAACCAACACAATTGTCAAATGCTTACATCCAACTCTTTAGTCAAGAATTGACTTGTGACTTCCATCATATAGTTAGTACAACCAACCATTCCTACAAATTTGACATCTTTGATCCAAGATGAGATTGTATTCCCTAAAGAGAGTATAAACACCATATAAAACAAACAGTTAGACTTTCGCTATCAAGGACTAGAAAATTCATTCTCATTGCTTAAGCAACATGGAGACAATTTTCTGACGAGAATGGTAAAAGAAGTCAATTGAAATGTAAAATAGGAGACTACCACCTTTGATTTTCCAATCTAAACCATTGAAAGGGTAAAATATTTGAAAAATATCCTTCACTCTTCCTTGCTAAACCTCCATGTATTAAACAACAAGGACCTTGATACATTCCTCTTTGAGTTTGATGTCCTCTATAGAAGATATTGATATGTTTCAAATGCACATAAGCTGAAACTCTTTGCTGCCACCTTAAAGCGCATGGAACTAAGATGGTTTATGGGGCTTGGTGATAATAGCATTAACACCTGGGTAGAAATGAAAAATGCATTTCTAAGAAGTATAAATATTATTACAAATTTAAATATCAAAAAGAAGAAATCTTCATAATGACACTAAAATAAGAATAAAGTGTAGAAGATTAGGTAGAGCATTCTAAGTACAATCTACAATGGTCTAGACAAAGTCATTTAGAGGATGAAACTCTATGGGTATTTCTTTTAACATGCATTAGGGATGATTGTATTGAAATCCTTCACCTGATGAGGGGAGGAAACATATTCCAACACACTTATGATGCCATCTACAAGCTCTGTAGAAGATATTCCTAAGGCACATCACCTCTAGGAAAGGGACCATTGGAAATTTTGGGAAGAATTACCACGTAATTTAGAGAAGTATTTCATAGAGATGAAATTGGAAACCTACTAGAGGATTTTAAAATGGATATACTTAGTTCTTTGAGCTCCCATCAAGATACACTGTAGATGAAAAAGAAAAGGGAAGATGAAAACTTGACCCTAGTTATCTTCTTCCCTTAATGCAATATAAATCATTTGTGAAAAGAAGATCCATTAAATCAAGTCGAGACTTATGGGATATGTATGCAAGAGAATGAAACCAACAACTTCCCATCCTTACCAGGATTAAAAGTAATTTATCATAAAGTAATTAGTAAAGCGGAATAATTGTTCTTCGTCTCAAAAAATGACCATGATAGCCTGGACCCCAAGATATGATTCTTGACCAATCTAAATATTAAAATTATTATTGGGGCAACCCTTTGGTGCATTATTTTCCTTGGTATTGGTACCACCTAACCCACAGTGGATTAATTACCCACCCCAAAACCACCCATGGTAGTAGGGGTGGAGAAACCCATACTCTGGGGGTACTTAATACTTAATGCCTCAACCATTGATTCCACTCCTACCACAACCACAAGTTTAGTCACCTATTACATCCCCTCATAATCCTCCACTCTCTGCACAAACCATACTTAACTCGAATAACAGGCTAGTACATCTTCCACATGCCACTGGAATCTTAACTTATCCTACTTACTCTATTTCTTCCCTAGGATGTATTAATATTAAGCTAAGATCTAGGAAGACCTTGAATAAGATAAATTCTCCTATGAGAGTATAATGTTATGAGTAAGAAGACCCAATTGGATAAATGTCACTTAATCAATCTCCTAAAACTCTTACAAAACTAAACCAAGTGAATAATGAGTTACTAGTTGCCCCCTACCCAGAAAGATTAAATATGGATAAAATGTAACAACCCTGATTAAAAATCCATGTAATAAAGTTAATAAAGGCAAAATAAGGCCAAGTTCATGGGACACGTATTCCAAGTTGAATGTTGGGAAAAACATCCTAGTGGTTGTTCATTTGGTTTATTATGGCTAAGAAAATTGGCAAAGACTTTGAAAAGGAAAAGAGGCATTTATTGATATTTTATTTATGAAAATAAAGGAAAATAGGAGAGAAGGAAGGTGAAATGTCATAGGTTGCATGTGAGGAGGAAATTAAAGGAAAATAGAGGAAATTGAAGAAAATAGAAGCCTCAATAATAAAAAGGCTTCTGAGGATGAGTTCACAACCTTTTGTCAGTTTTAGCTTGGATCTCTCCCTCTATTCTCTCTCTCATACTCTTGCACACGTAGAACATTCTTGGAGCACTCTAGCATTGGAGGAAGGAAGGCAAAGGAAGGACATGGAAGAAAAGGGAAGAAAAGATCAAGCAAGGAAGAGTTGGATCAAGCAGCTATGTTGGGATTACTTGCAGGTATCGAGTTGCATGTATGATTTCCTTGCTAGCTTTGGCATGCATGGTATATGCATGTGTGTATTTGGTTCTCTTGATGTCATTGGCATGGGTTTTGCCTGGTGTGATAGTGGATTTTGTCCTTGCCTTTCCATTTTTGAATAGCCATGGTGTGATGGGTTCTTTCATTTGGTTGAGTTGGATGGTCGGATGGGTTTGGAACCGGGTGAGGTGGTCTCAGGAAAATTCCCAAGGGCCTAAGAATCACTTGACCACTAATGGTGGGATACATGGTAAAGCCTAAGGGTGGAGACGAGAAAATTCCTCAAGGTATTGGTGAAGAAATATAGAGGCATCCATGCTTGTTTAGGGCCTAGTGATCCCTTGACCAGTTTTGGTGGGATTGCGGTAAATCTTGGTAGTTCATGTTTATTGTTTGGCATAGGAATCCTTTCACCAGTGATGGTAGGATTGCTGTAAATCTTGGTTGTATAGATGAGGCTTTTGGGCCTAGAAATCCCTTGACCGGTAATGGTAGGATATGCAGTAAATCTTGAGGAAGCCATGGTTGTTTTTTGTGAGTCCCACATTCATGCTTGGAATATGGCATGGGGGTGATTGACTGAAAGAAAGATTTGATTCAGCCCAATCTATGGTCGGGTGGTACGTGGAAGTCCCTCACTTGGTTGGCTTTTGCATATGTTAATAAGAGATATTTTCCCCTTGTATTTCATGAGTATTTATACTTGTTATGATGTGGCTTTAATGGTTGTTCTATTACTGTTATTATTCTAGTTATATGTTGGTTATGAGCATGGTTTCATGACAATTTCTAGTTATGGATATTATCATGTTTTGATTAGTAAATGAGTGGTTAATGAATGCATGACCTAATATATGATAATGCAACTGTTGTGAGAGGGCATCAGACCTTCTTGAAACTTCTCAGATAAGTATAAGTTACCTATGTTCATATTTGTAATTATGACCTATAAATTACATGTTTATGATGTGTTTGATGAAATGACTATTATGGTTAGGCCTTGCTAGGTCAAGTTCTTGTATACGTTTTGTATGCAAGTCTTTGTACTGGTGTCAGTTATTATTATGGAAAGTTTCATTAAGTTTTGGATAGTGGTATGGAGACTATCCTTGAAATGGTGGTTCAGATCTTGCAGTCACAATCACAAAACAAAGGGAAAAAGACTACATTCGCTCCCTTGCAGGCTTACGCATGTGACTAGAAAGTTGCAGTTGAATTTAGCTAGTTTTGTTCTAGCGTCTGGGAGTCCAGATCAGTGAAAATAGGGTTAACTTAGGGTTTGGGCACCTAGAAGGGTGGTTTAGCCCTTGGGGGTCCTGTCGCACTTGAGGGAAGTCAGTAAAGTTTTGGTTGGATGATTCCACTTCCTTAATTGTACCTACGAGGTTGAGTCGTATCATAGTAACTCTTCGTCACATAATTACCCCGGTGGACCGGTGAAATTGGGTAAGTGTGGGAGGAGGGTGTTACATAAAACCTATCACCTAGTTGAAATTTGACTTTTTAGGGGAAATTAAGAACGTGTGTGTTTGAATACCTTTCACCTAATCCATTAAGGATGTTACAATCTACTCAAAATTTGTCAAAACGTTATATATGAAAGTTGAGAAAAAACAGGAAATACCCTCAGATAACACACATGATTGGAAAGGTGGTAGGTTTAATACTAGGGGGGTCCTTACATCCAAATATTCAACTCTTAGTAGCCGAATGGTTAATGTTTATATTAATAATACAATTATTCCCAAAATATTGATTGGCTTGGGAGTTTCCATCAATGTTATGACACATGAAATCATTGAATTGTTAGGGATTTTAGGCCTTAGGAAAATCCCCACATTATCACAACTTGTTGATTGTTCCACAATAAAACTGGAAGGTAGTTTAGAAGATGTTGTGATATCCATGGAATCCTAGCAATTCCCTACTAACTTGTAGACATGGGTGAATGACCCAATAGTAGTCATCAAAGGGATCTCTTTAGTATGAGATCCCAATTAGACCTTGTTTAAGATAAGAGACACATTTGTATTTTGTCTCATCAACCATTCTTGGTTTTACAAATGTTATGACATATATATGATTAGCACAACGAGGAGGTTCTAGATTCTAAACTACAAATAAATAAATGAAAAATGAAACTAATCTAGGCTAGCTAACAAATAAAAGATAACTAAGAATTATGAAGAAACGAACTAATAAATACATATGTATAGTCAAAGAAGCAATTAGTTGATTTCCAAAACAACAAGTGTTTAACTTATAAGAGAAAATCCAGAATAGTTATTATTTTGATCTAATAAGTGCTCATTAGTGAAAGCTACAAAACTGAAACAATAATAATGCAAGAAGAAACCATGTATTCCATAGATTAGTTTGTGACCTAGTAGCAAAACATCTAACAAAATACATACATGAATGAAATTGCTCAAGAATAATGAGAAAATAATACATGATTCATGTAGAAATACAACTTCAGTAATAACCTTCATTGCTTCTTTATATTATAACAAGTACAAAAGTAAGAGCCTCCTAGCTCTAAGTTGTAGGAAAAGAAAGAAATTCAAAAATTTGAAACCCCTATTATTGAGATTTTACGATATTTATAGGTTGATTTGGTAACTACCCATTGTGACTATTGATCTTATTTGGGGTTATTTAAAACTTTTCAAATTCTCATGATTTACAAACATAATAAAATAAGATCCCTGAAAACCCTAAAAAATGAGGCTATCAGTTGTTACAATTTGGTTGGATCTTCAATTGGGAGCTTTATGACATCCTGAATATAGGCCACCCAAACTTCATAGTATGATGTGATCATATTAATACTATTGGGAAGAAATATCTCCATGACTACATGATTCTATTTTATTTTCTAGGAGAGAACAAGTATTTCTTTCTGTTGACAGTGTTGGATCCGCCAACATGTAAGGGGATCTCCCCGTAAGAAGTCCCAATTAGACCTCAGACCATTTGGTGTAGGAGTCCCAACAGTGGGTCGTAAAGCAATGCCTTGACTGCG
Organism: Pinus tabuliformis; assembly: GCA_031772625.1. Classification (NCBI taxonomy): domain Eukaryota; kingdom Viridiplantae; phylum Streptophyta; class Pinopsida; order Pinales; family Pinaceae; genus Pinus; species Pinus tabuliformis. The sequence continues at coordinate 435,611,095 of CM062810.1, read as the reverse complement.
ATGTCGCACAGAAGCAAGTAAGATAAATCTGTCAGTAGCAAGGGTGTGACTGCTGCAGTGAGTCAAGGAAGGTGCATGAGAGTTTCTGACACAGGTGGGTTGAGATGAGTGTGCCCCTTGGCAACCTGTTATAGTACTCAGCTGGAAAGGGAACACACGAGTGAAGATACATCACAAGCTGGAAGGCAGGTCAGCCGGCAATCCAAAGTGATGGTGAAACCAACAGCACATCTGCAACAAGATTGATATAATTTCATACAAAGCAGTTCATACACAACTACATAAATTAAACAATATACATTGCTACAGTAGCCGGAACAATCCAACTACAATAACAACATATGCATGAAAACGTGTTGGCTCTTAATATATAAATAAGTGTAAGTTCCAATCATACAATACATTCATGTAAACCCCCTAGCCCCAACATTGGAACATTACAGCCACATTCGCCTGCTCCTCCAAAGAGATGAACTAGCTCCGTGTAGTGGAGAAGCCAAGGCACGTTACAATGAGTTATGAGGGACTATTTATAGCAAAGGGTGGGGTGACCCTTGACATTCCCCTTTGTGACAGTTCAACTACCCTCATGACCCTTCACCTACTCTATGACTGTTACATCCAACTATTGACACTTGACTTACACTTGACATGACTCAACATTACAATGCACATGTACTCATGTGAGACAATATGGCTTGAGAGAGCCATGCAAGACATCACTGACACTCGGTCCGCTGTGATGAGACCAAATCTTTGACATGCTTGTGATGGTGAAGGTGGAGAGCTGATGCCAAGCTTGGTCGTCTGTGATGGTGTGCATGCACCTTATGGTGACATCTTGCTAAAGCGAATTCTTGCCTTCATCCAACTTGTTTTCTAACATGCGCATGGTCTTCTTAGGTGCGGCTGAACCAGAAACACACTAATGCATATTGTTTGTGCTGATCTTCAAGTGTGTGTTGGTGGTCATGCGCATCAACTTGCTGAAGTACATGTTCAACTCTAGTTGGACTTGCTTCTTGTCTTCGCCTTGGTGAGTGTGTTGAATGGGTTGGATTGCACGTGTGTGCACAATGACATGCATGCTACTGAATCCCTTTCATGTGATCAACAACAATGCTCACCATGTCTGCTCCATGTCAGTCGCTGGGATGGATCTTTAACTTGTATGGGCGCAGTTTCATCCGTGAGTGCATATTGCACTCGCTGTTAATCCTATTCTTACTACAACTCATTCGTCTGTCTATGCAGCTTCATGTTCTTCCTGAGTTGCTGCTTCATCACATGCAACTCCTTCTCTGTTCCATTCTCTGTCTTCGCGCGATCTTCATGTCACGTCATCACCTCATAACTTGAGTCTCCAAAATTGCTTTCATTATTAATGGATCTACTTGATCTTGCAACTTTGTTCTGCCTCTATGTCATCAACAACCTTCCTCTTGCATTCACTGCATTCAGTATGTTGCCTTTAACTGTTATTCATGATGCTGCTTGCTGCGATATCTTGATGTTCTTGTCTACGAACAACTTGATATCTTCGTTAGTAGGCAAGATCATAGACATTTGATCAACTACATCTCCATATGTGCTCTGAACAATGTTTTTGACTCTTCTCTCTTGGAAACCATTGTACCTGCACTGCTGAGAGGCAGATGAACACCTGCAATACCTGGAGACATGGAAACACTCATGGCAAGCAATTTGTCAATTGAAACCAAAATGAACTTGAGAACTAACTTGCAACATACCTGTGTGACTGATCATGAAGGTTGCGCAATTTCGGCAGAGAGGTCAGGAGACTGACTACCAAGACTGTATAAGGCTAAGTCTAGGTTGTGGGGAGACTGACTGACTACTAGAACTACACAATGCATAGTCCAGTTTGGTTGCTGACTGCTGGAATTGCGCAATGCGTAATCTCAGCTGGGAATGACTGCAGGCTCAGTTACTGCATTGCACAATTTTCTGGGTCAGCAGTCACTATCCCTCAGAAATGCACAAAATAGTCCTAGAGGATAGTGCCTGGGTAGAAATGTGCATTTCCTGAGAGGAAGACAGAGCCTTTCCTCTTAGGATTGTGCAATGTTTTCTTGGTGAGGCAAAATCTGGGCTAAGCCTACCTAGACTTTCCCATGGGAAACTGAAAGTGAATTTGAGTACGAAAGCATGGTGATACTAAGTGTAAGCATAAGTGAATGATCATGCATGGAAATGGCGAATGAAAGATTCAAAAAATGGAACAAAATGCATGTGGGAGAGGTGAGTCGCCAAATCAAAGACCGTTTGTGAAAAACAGTTTCATGCATGCGACCACAGTGAGATAGCAACAAAAATTGAAACAATGCTAGGACAAGCTATTATACATGTAAACAATAGCAAGCGATCAAAGAAATCAAACAAACAATACTCATACAAGCGAAAACAAAAAAGCGACAGAAACACAACACAAGGCATGGAAAGTAGGCTTACCTGAAAATAGCTGAGCTGAATGTGCCGATAGCTCCTAGATGTGATGTGGGAAGTCATAGCTACAAGGTTGATGTGAGGAATGAGCTCTGCAGTGTCTAGTTGATGAGTTTTGATAACATTGAGGTTGTGACGCGCATGCCACAAATCTAAGGAAAGTAACACTTGGTGGGAGGTTTCCGAAGTGATCCTTGCATGTAACCTCCAACTGCCAAAAATAGATCCCTAAAACAAGGGATGCATTTGCATATTGCCTTGGGAGAAGAAGCCCATGGATGCAAGTCAGTTTTGCTCGATCCCGGAGGGAATCGGTCAACTCAACTGCACATGCAAGAGGTTGTTCGACTGCTTGAAGGAAATGCGCATTTCAAGCTGGGAGTTTGGCTGGATTCCCAGGAGATTTGTGCAATTTCTGGGAAAAAACACCTGACTTTTGCCCATATTTGCGCAAATTCTGGGCTGAGTAACCCTGCTGGGGAAAATTGCGCAATTCCTGCTAGGAGTGTTAACTGGCAGAATTGCACAATTCTAGAGCCCAACAGGCTTCCAGACAGGATTGCGCAATTTCTGGGGGGAAGGTTGGTTGCCCTCTAGAATTGCGCAATTTCTTTGGGGAGCTGCTCAGCCTGCAACTGGACCAAGTCCAGATGAACAACTTGTGAGGGGAATGCATTGAGGTTGTGATGGTCAGGCTGCCTTTGTGCAAGCAAAACAATGAAGCTTGTGAACTTGATGAAGCAAGGCAAGATGTTGTGAAAAGTTGGAAGGGAGGCTCCAAAACAAAGCTAAGGCAAAATTTTGGAGGGTGGTTGTAGCCGCTACAACTTGGAAACACACTGGTAGAACTCCAGCTCTCTTAATGGACCTTGTTCGTGAAAAAAAAGTCTAACATCTCTGGAAGTATTGTTCAATTCTCATCTTGTCTTGGTTTCACACTACCTCGATTGTAAGATGTAGCATCTACCAAGCTCTTGGTCGATTGACACACATTCCAAGCTAAGGCAACACAATTGTTTCGATTGGAGTTGTGGGGTATATTAGTGCACAAATAGTATAGTCATCAAAGTCTTAGTTTCATCTCTAGTGTTGCTTCGCCACCAGCAGGTATGGATAGTACCCCGACGAAGTCACATAGTAACACAAGCATGGCTCCGCTGCCAGTGAGCCTGGTCAGTGCCCCAGTGGAGTTACTTGCATCACCTCTCTACATAGGAAGCCTTTTTCTTCTTTCGCCTTATTCATTTTTTTAATTTTTCAAACTTCTTCACTTTTTTCTTTTTTGTAATTGTGCATAACACTTATTCATTTCAGAGGTGGAAGAGGGATCCCGACTTATTGAGAGTAGAAGAGGTTGTTCTAGCAGAGAAGTAGTTTATTATACCTCTGACGTGCTTGTTAAGGTTTTCCCCCTCACCTTACTCTACTTGACTGAGCTGACAAGGGTTAACCCAAAAAAAATCGACTAGAGTAGGTGACACTAGTTAGCGCGCAAGCGTTGTGTTTTCACCAAGGTTCACTTCGAACAATACATATTTTCCTTCGACATATCATGGACTAAAAGTAACAAGTTCTTCATACAGAGGCAAGATGACAGATAACCAAGTAGTGATAGTTGTACAAGGCCTCTTATACTTTACCCAGCTTGTTTCAAGAGTCATACATGGTTTCATGCGAAACTAACCTATGAACAAAACAAGTGAACTAACAAACAACAAAGCAAAGCAAGAGAAGAAGAAAAAGAGAAAACGAAGCAAGTAAGAAAACAAGAAAGAAGACAAACAAACAAACAAAGCAAGTAAGAAAACAAGCATGCAAGAAAACAACTCAAAAGAAAACACTACTCCTACTCCTAAGCTAACAGTGCATGGGTCATCTCATGTGAAGTGATACTTCCAATGCAGCCACCGATGCATTGGTTAATGCATGTTGGTGAAGGCATGGTTCGTGAACAAGACAAATGTGTGAACCAGCAAACAAGAAATATGCAACAATGAAGACAAACACACTTCGAGCTTACAAGCAACCACAAAACAAAGATGAGTAAAAGTGCATGACATGAATTCTGTGGTGCTGCCATGATGTTGTGCTACACTGTGTGCAGATGTTGAGTGTATGCATTCTCTTGACTGTGTCATGCAAGCAAAAGTGAGAAAGGTAGACCATTTGTGTTGTGCATGTGTGCTTGCTGTGTAAGATTCCTCCAATGCATGAGCGATGTGATCGCGTAGTTCGAGTGGAGGAAGTGATATCTCGGTGTTTGGTTGATCTTTAGTGAAAAATAGAGAGTGATGAGGAGACTTGAGTCACTAGTACAAAATGACTAATTAGTTACTAAAAAACAACTAAAATTTGCATATAAACGACCATTTTTCAGTCGGTGACCAATAGTAGCTAGTTTATAGTATCTTATAACGTAACCAACTTTTAGTCATTTTTAGCTTAGCCATTAATTGGTTTCCTCAATTTTACCCTCTAATAGTATATTTAGTCATAAATTTGGTCATAAATTTTTCATTGGTTTAGTCATTAATTGTCGCAATTAATGACCAAATATATAACAAAATATATTACTATATGAATCCTCAAGAAAACCAATTAATAACCAAAGAAATATGACCAAAACGTTGGTTGTGTTATAAGATACTGCAAATTAGCTACTAATAGTCATATATATGCAAATTTTAGTCATGTTATAAAATGCTGTAAATTAGCTACTAATAGTTGTATATATGCAAAATTTAGTCATCATTTAATAATAATTTTTTTATCATTTACAATAGTCATTTATCTTTTTTTGGTATTTTCATATTCATTATATAAATGACTGATTTAGTAGTTTCTATTCATTTCATTTTATTTCATTCATAATCGTTATAAACGACTAATTTAGTCATATATTCATTTTATTTGTGTTCATCATTAATTAATCTAAACTACTAATTTAGTAGTTTTAGATTGATTTCATGTGTTTATTATTAATCACCATAAATTAATTAGTATGATTTTGAGACTAAATTTTAAGAAAATGTCATACAATGTACATGCTTATCTAATATGATAACACAAAGTTACATATGTTAATTACAAGACTAAATAATATCAAGTGCAAATAAAAATAATTTCAACCATATACATTTTATTATATAAAATATCAAGTATTACAATATGAGTTTCTAACTTAATATGGGTTGGACTACAATTTACACATGAAATATTGTTTCATCATTTCAAAAGATTATCACTGTGTTGCCAAAGCATTGCAAGTGAATTCACCAACTCTAAAGGCTTGACCATTAGTGTCTATGAGTGTGTCTTATGCAAGATTTTGGCTCTAAGGGTATAACTAGATAGATTCTCTTCTCTCTCTCATTTTGCATTTGTTGCTCCAGTGTTATTGTTCTCCTCTTTCTTCATTTGTTTCTTCTTACCATCAATATTGAGTTCCTCTCCTGAAAATGAAAGAAGATACAATGCAGATTATAAGACATTAAAGACGATGAATACTTGAATATAAAATAAAGTAGACTATAAAATATTTATATGACGTATAGCTCAACAGTCGATAGTGGCCACTATGTGGCTAGATGACCTGTATAAACAAAGCAAATAAAATGTCACCATAGAAAATGGAATTGGAGGGGGATTCATCATGCATGCTAGGATTTTTTGTGTGTACACACATCATATTCCTCACTTCTAATTGTATAAAAAAAAATAGTATGCACAATGACATGTAGTGACATGTGGGTGTCTATTTGACTCAATGATATGCTTGATTTTTAACCCATTCCAATCCTACCATAATTAAATTAAGAGAGACAAGGAGACAAGAAGGACTATCAATAAATGACATTAGAGACTTTAAAATGCAACTCAATTGTACCTGAATGTAACAATAAGTATTTGCAGCATCCTGGTCACCGATGAGCATCAAATCACACTGTGAAAAATTCCTTGCCTTATGATAATTTGGTGCACCTAAGTAATCCTCTGTAGTAGTCCCTTGACTTGCCTATAGATATAATTTTAGAAACAATCCTACTCCTGCAATTCTTCCCTATATGGATCATCTTTGTCCCCCCTATTGATAGTTACTTTTCAAGGCAACAAAATAGAACTCTCCAATTGCATCATCACCTTTAAAAACAATGCTTGAGTATTTCCAGGTGATTGTTGAACTAGTATCTACTTAGGTCCATAAAATCCTTGATTTGTATCCATCGTACAAACCTCTTTTTGTAATAAAATTGTAAATCCCACATCTGCATTCCTCGTCCCAGACATACCAATTATTTACAGTGGAATACTTTATCTTTTCTCCCTTGGTGCAATAGAGATCCACTATTGTGGCATGGAGATAATTGGTGTCATAAAATGGTATAGTTCGTCCTTCAATATATGCCATAGAACTCCTCTCACCTCACATAACTCCTCTCATATACAAAAATAAGAGTCCTCTCAAATGCTTGGTCTCCATCTCATTCGTCTTGAAATAAGTGGATATTTCCATGGGTGACAAAGTGTGCTTGGAGATTTAATAGAAGGAGCTATCACTAAAAAAATAAAAATAGAATGCAACATAATAGTTATCAGCATGAGCAAAAACCCTGCCAAGCTACTTCCTAACTAGATAAAGATACTCCTGAATTACCTCTTATAACGAACAAAAGATAACCTCAACTACCTATAGAGTCTACCTATGCATGGTAGCAATGAAAACACTGTCGAAAACAACATCTACAACAACGTTGGTCAATCTCTTCTTCTAGTCAAGGGCATGCCCAACTTTTGAAAAGTATCAAGCAGGTCAGGGTCCACCTCATCCAGGCTCCTCTTCTTCTTCTACTCTCTATGTTTAGGTTCAGAATAATACCAAAGGTCTTCGAAATTGATGGGTGGGTAAAAGTTATCATACCATTGAGTTCTTCCATTTTTAATCATTGTCTGTAAGAATTGAATCTAAATTGCAAAAGTCATTTAGGTTCCTTCTTTTTAGTTGAAATTAACCTAAGCTTTGGAGAGTTGTAAGGTTTAATGGATTTAAGTATATTCTACTTAAAATATAGTAACATTGTTTAAAAATGTAGGCATTGAGATTAGAATCTAAGGATGAAACATAAAATATTTTATGTTCATGATTACAAGAAATTTTAATTTCATGTAACAAAGTTTGAGGAAGGTCTAGCATTTGCATCCTACCAGAAAATTTTCTTGCATCACTTGAGCCCTTTTAAATTGGGCATGATAGAGTCCATTACACAAACAATCAACCACTAAAAAAAGGTGAAAAGAAAAAATAAAATTTCATGCATTATGACCCTAAAAAAGTTAGGGAGGATCGAACTGATCTGTATAATAAGGACATGCAAAATGCTTACTTGTCCATTGTCTTTTGATGAATTGTTGGCCACAATCAAGATCTACATTATCATAATCATTAAACCCTTTGTACAATAAGGACATGAAAAATTATTACTTGTACATTGTCTTTTGGTGAATTGTTGGCCGCAATCAAGATCTGCATCATAATCATTAAACTCTCAACTCTAGATAAAATTTATGATTTGATCATATAAGCCCTCAAAATTATTTACCCATAAGAACAAAAATCCTCTTTAGTAAAAAGGAAGAACAGAGTCCAAATTCATACCCATGTACAAATTACCAAAATATCATAATCATTAAACCCTCATCTCTAGATAAAACACCAAAATATCATAACCATTAAACCCTCAACTCTAGATAAAATTTATGCTTTGATCATATAAACCATCGAAATTATTTACCCATAGGAACAAAAATATTCTTTAGTTAAAAAGAAGAACAGAGTCCAAATTCATACCCATGTCCAAATTACCAAAATATCCACACCCAATGACCTTGCCCTTATCAAAATCATTAAACCTCAAATTTAGATAAAATTTGTGCTTTGATCATATAAACCCTCGAAATTATTTACCCATACAAACAAAAATCCTCTTTAGTAAAAATGAATAACAGAGTCCAAATTCATACCCATGTACAAATTACCAAAATATCCACGCCCAAATTCATACCCATGTACAAATTACCAAAATATCCACCCCCAGTGACTTTGACCTTCCTCCATCTAATAGTTGATGCTCTCATAAGGTGTTTCCCATGCAAACTCGATATGGGGTTCGAACCCCATAAAATCCATAGATCATGTTGATGGTCTTCCGTCTTTTGGAATTTCCACGCAGATATAGACAAGGCAAAGAAATGTTGTAATCTGTGAATGGGTTCGAATCCCATGATATCCATAGATCACGTTGATGGGCTTCCTTCTTCTGGAATTTCCATGCAGATATAGACAAGGCAGAGAAATGTTGTAATCTGTGAATATTTTATTTGAACCCAGGGCTAAACTGGAAATGAAAAAGAAAAGAAATATTTATAATAGAAAAAATAAAAGAAATATTTATAATATAAAATAAAATATATAAATTGCAATTGGGTTAAATGATTTATTTTTAATAAGAATTTGTTATTTTTGCATAAGATGCTACATTAAAAATAATAAGAAGAAGTTAAAAATGATAATGGGATGAGTGTAAACATTTAAAAATGACCTCAATTAATAATAAAAAGTTAAATTAATAAAAATAATAAAATTTAATTTGTTATATTTTGATTTTGTTATTAACTTGTGAATATGTTACAATACCATGAGCCAATACCATGGCTTATCAATACTACAAGTCCAAAAACATAACTTATTTCACAACCAAAATATTTTACAACAATATGACAAGATTCTTAACCGTGGATATTCACCCCCACATTATGGTAGATATTATTAACTTGTAAAAAATAGCTTTTGTTACAATACCATGGGTCAATACCATGGATTATCAATACCACATGCCCAAAAAACATAAATTATTTCACAATCAAATATTTTATAACAATATGACAAGATTGTTAACCATGGATATTCACCCTCACTTTACCATGGATATTAACTTGTAAATCCGCTTTGTTACAATACCATGGGCCAATACCATGGCTTATCAATACCACATGTCAAAAAGCCATAACTTATTTCATACTAAAAATATTTTACTTTAATTTTATTTTACAACATTTTTTTAATTGAATCTAAAAGGGAAAATGTTACAATTTGAGATATATCTAAACCTTCTATCCTCACTACTACTAAAAATATTCTCATAGAAATTTAATTAAGGTTTTAATAAAATTAAGCTAAGATGGATCTATAGAATCGACATAGATCCATCTTAGCTAAGGATCCAAGGTATGAGAGCAAGCAACTAATTATAATAGATTAAATATAGTGCATGTTTTTTTAAAGTTTTTCATTATTTTATTTCATTTGACATGATTGATACAAAATATAGGTTTAATATTTTACAACCAATACCATGGCTTATCAATACTACAAGTCCAAAAACCATAACTTATTTCACAACTAAAATATTTTACAACAATATGACAAGATTCTTAACCGTGGATATTCACCCCCACATTACGGTAGATTTTATTAACTTGTAAAAAATAGCCTTTGTTACAATACCATGGGTCAATACCATGGATTATCAATACCACATTGCCAACAAACATAAATTATTTCACAATCAAATATTTTATAATAATATGACAAGATTGTTAACCATGGATATTCACCCTCACTTTACCATGGATATTAACTTGTAAATCTGCTTTATTACATTACCTTGGGCCAATACCATGGCTTATCAATACCACATGCCAAAAAGCCATAACTTATTTCATAGTAAAATATTTTATTTAATTTAATTTTACAACATTTTTTTAATTGAATTTAAAAGGGAAAATATTACAATTTGAGATATATCTAAACCCTCTATCCTCAAGACTACTAAAAATATTCCCATAGAAATTAAAAAAAGGTTTTAATAAAATTAAGCTGAGATGGATCTATGCATGTTATCTCTCTCTCTCTCTCTCTCTCTCTCTCTCTCTCTCTCTCTATATATATATATATATATATATATATATATGATGCCGACATCAATCCATCATAGCTAAGGATCCATGGGATGAGAGCAAGCAAATTGACTAATTATAATAGATTAAATATAGTGCATGATTTTTTAAAGTTTTTCATTATTTTATTTTTCTTAGACATGATTTATCCAAAATATAGGTTTAATATTTTACAACCAATTAAGTTTTTCTAATTTAGATATTTTCTTAAACACAATACAATGTGATCAAATTTAAGAGAGAGTTGGGGAGGGGGTGGAGATAGGGAGTGAGACAGTGAAAATGTTGGAGGATAGAGAGAGAGAAAGAGAGAGTGATGGGGAGGGGCGGGGAATGTGAGGTGGGAGAGAGGGAGCGAGAGGAAGGAAGAGAGAGGAGAGAGAGAGAGAAATGGAGTTGGAGTGGGAGAGAGAGGGAGGAAAGAACAAATACATAGAGAGATAGAGGTGGAGAGAGAGAGGAGTGAGAAGGGAGAGATGGAGAGAGAGTGAGGAAGAGAGGAGAGGAGGGAAGAGAAAGAAGAGGAGAGGATAGAGATAGGGAGAGAAGGGGAAGGGAGAGAGATTGAGACATAGAGATGGAGAAGGAAAGGGAGGGGGGGAAGATAGTGATAGAGTTGGATGAGAGAGTGAGAGAGAGAGAGAGAGGGAGAGTGATTTGGGGGGAGAGATAGAAGGAGGTGGGAGATAAGGGATAGAGAGGAAGGAAGATAGAGATGAGGAGAGATAGATGGAATTGGAGGGGGTAGGAGAGGGAGGGAACAAGAAAAACATAGAGGGAGAAAGGTGGAGAGAGAGAGGGGATGACAAGGGAGTCATGGAGAGAGAATGAGGAAGAGAGGAGAGCGGGATGGAATAGAGAGAAGAATATAGATAGAGACGGAGAGAAGGGGAAGAGAGATATATACAAGCAAGGGGAAGACAGGGAGAGAGTGTGTGTGTATGTTTCGGGGGAGATATAGAGAGAGGGAATAACAAAGAGACACAAATACAAATATAGATATTATATAACCAACCTAGATCCATATTAACCCTATAACTATCAAGTGCTGAGAGTGATCCAATCTCTCAAGGTGAAAACATTTCCTCAAGTTTTGCACTAGAAAAAAAAGTTTGCACCTCTAGAGATTGGACTCCTCTCAACGCTCGATAGATCCGAGGTTAAGATGGATGTAGGTTAGTTAATATGAAATTAAAGTAGTTTTTATTTGATATTATAGTCTTAAAAATTAAAATTTCCCTTTAAATTAATTTCAAATTAGAACTAGACCCAATTAGATTCAATGAATAGATTTTTAAAAATACATAACATAATTTTTTTATTAAAAAATATATTTTTAAAATTACAAATTATTAGAGATACATAGTGCAAAGTTGGCTCACCTATACACCATGTGAGGATGAATAAGTGTTTAAGGAAGGATAACCTTTCAACCAATCTTTAACAACCTTTCAATCCCCTATCACCTGTAAATTTAGATTGCTTGACACAATTAAGATGACTAACATAAAAAATTGATTCATATTATTGTAGTACTTGTTAAGGTAGTTGTAGTTTTGTTCTTAGACTAAATTAATCATTCATGTTAGTAATTTTTAGTTGTATTACTTATTATCTAGTCACATATTTTAACCCGTGACTAAATTAGTGATTTATGTTAGTCGTTTTTAGGTGTCCTATGAATAATCGGAAGTAGAAACATCCGAAAATGGGTTTTCACAGGGGAAATCAATAGTGGAAGAATCACAAGGGATGTCAGGATGAAGCGGATGAGGCACGGATAGAAGGGAGTCATCCTTCACTGCAGGCTCTTCTTTAGATTCCCGTACACACTCATCATGAATGATGGCGCAGGTTGGCTGCATAACACCAACTTCATCGAAAACTTGATCCTCATTCACAACAGGTGAGGAGTCCGGAATGGGAGAACACAAGACAATACAATCTAGAGGATCAACAAAACATGAGGACGGAGGTCGAGGGAACGAGTCCACGTGACAACCAACACGCTTACCAACCAAATTTGTGCAAATATCAAGAGCATGTGGGGTGTAAGGATGTGATAGTTCGTCAGAGGTGTGTGCATGATCTCCCACATCACTCCACAGTAGTGGAGTTGTTTGATGAGGTGAAGGTAGACAGTCACTTGTGACAACAACTGTACCTACATGTGATTGCACAGCTCCATCATTGAAGTGTGCTGAGAGGGGTTCAGATATGTGAAGAAGATACTCAAATCTTCCATCAATAAATTCCCAATCAATATCATCTTTGGGCAACTGGTATGCAAGATTACAAAAGCGCGTGTAAAACTATTCAATGGATTCATCAGGTGCTTTTCGTAATTTCATAATTTCTTTGGTGAGTGCTTTATGGTTGTAGTGATTGAAAACACGGTCTATCTCTGTGACCAGATGAGCAAGAGAATGAATAGATTTTTCGGGCAGCGTGGCACACTAGTGCATTGGGTGCCCTCGAAGTGTGTAGATGAACAACGCGCAACTCATGTATTCTTTAAAGAATCAATGTCTTTTGCATGAGCCTACAATGCTGACTGCGTGCCTTACCAAGGCTACATAGCCTCCATCATCAAATGTTTTATGAGACAAGTTATCTGAGAGATTTTTTGGGATGATGAAATCGTTTCCATAAGACATACATTTTGAAAGAGTAGCTCGATAGCGAGTCATGTTAGATGTGTAGTCAAAACAGATGTGAGGACTCAGTTTTTCATATAGACCTCCTTCTAGCACCAAAATGTTGATGGTACTCGACCCTCCAACATGTAAGGGGATCTCCCCGGTAAGAAGTCCCAATTAGACCTCAGACTGTTTGGTGTAGGAGTCCCAACAGTGGGTCGTAAAGCAATGCCTTGACCACGATGTCACACAGAGGAAAGTAAGATAACTCTGTCAGTAGTAAGGGTGTGACTGCTATAGTGAGTCAAGCAAGGTGCATGAGAGGTTCTAACACAGGTGGGTTGAGATGAGTGCGCCCCTTGGCAACCTGTAACAGTACTCAACTGGGAAGGGAACACACGAGCGAAGATACATCACAAGCTAGAAGGCAGGTCAACTGACAATCCAAAGTGATGGTTAAACCAATAGCACATCTACAACAGGATTCATATAATTGCATACAAATCAGTTCATACACAACTACATAAGTTAAACAACATACATTGCTACAGAAACTGGAACAGTCCAACTACAATAAAAACATATGCATGAAAACTTGTTGGCTCTTATTATATAAATAAGTGTAAGTTCAAATCATAAAATACATCCATGTAAACCCGCTAGCTCCAATAGTGGATAGTTACAGCCACATCCTTCTGCTCCTCCAAAGTGATGAACTAGCTCAGTGCACTGGAGAAGACAAGGTGCATTACAATACTATCCAAGCTCTTTTCGAGATAGTCTTATCAGAAGCTTGGCTGACCAAAATCCTGTACAATAAGTTATGAGGGACTATTTATAGCAAAGGGTGGGGTGAACCTTGACATTCCCCTTTGTGACAGTTCAACTACCCTCATGACTCTTCACCTACTCTATGACTGTTATATCCAACTATTGACACTTGACTTACACTTTACATGACTCAACATTACAATGCACATGTACTCATGTGAGGCAATATGGCTTGAGTAAGCCATGCAAGACATCACTGACACTCAGTCCACTGTGATGAGACAAAATATTTGACATATTTGTGATGGTGAAGGTGGTGAGCTGATGCCAAGCTTGGTCGTCTGTGATGGTGTGCATGCACCTCATGGTGACATCTTACTGTAGCAAACTCTTGCCTCCGTTGCAACCGGTGCATTGGTTCAACCCCTTCCTCCAACTCATCTTCCAACACGTGCATGGTCTTCTTAGGTGTGGATGAACCGACAACACACTAATGCATAGTGTCTGTGTTGATCTTCAAGTGTGTGCTGGTGGTCATGCGCATCAACTTGCCGAAGTACATGTTCAGATTCAGTTGCACAAGACATAGTCTAGGTTGCTGGGAGACTGACTAACTATTGGAATTGTGCAATGCACAGTCTATTCTGGCTGCTGACTGCTGGAATTGCGCAAGGCACAATCTCAGCTAGCAATGGTTGCAGGCTCAGTGACTGCATTGCGCAATTTTTTGGGCCAGCAGTCACTGTCCCTCAGAAATGCGCAAAACAATCATGGAGGATATTGCTTGGGCAGAAATGTGCATTTCCTAAGAGGAAGACAAAGCCTTCCCTCTCAGAATTGCACAATGCTGTCTTGGTGAGGCTCTTGGTGAGGCAGAGTCAAGGCCAAGGCTGCCCAGACTTGCCAACGAGCAACTGAAAGTGAATGTGAGTGTGAAATCATGGTGATACTAAGTGTAAGCATAAGTGAATGATCATGCATGCAAACGACAAATGATAGATTCAGAAAAAGGAACAACATGCATGTGGGAGAGGCGAGTCGCCAAATTGGCGACTGTTCGTGAAAACCAGTTTCATGCATTCGACAGTAGTGAGATAGAAACGAAAACTGAAATAGTGCTAGGAAAATCTAGTATACATGTAAACGATATAAATCGTTCAAAGAAATCATGCAAACAATACTCACACAAGCGAAAACACAAAAAGTGACAGAAATGCAACACAAGGCATGGAAAGCAGGCTTACCCAAAACAACTGAGCTGAATGTGCCAACAACTCCTAGATGTAATGTGGGAAGTCATAGCTGCAATGTTGATGTGAGGAATGAGCTCTACAACATCTGGTTGATGAGTTTTGATAACATCGAGGTTGTGACAGGTATACCACAAATATAGGGAAAGCGACACTTGGTGGGAAGTTTTCGAAGTGATCCTTGCATGTAACCTCCAACTACCAAAAACAGATCCCTAAAAGAAGGGATGCCTTTGCATGCTGCCTTGGGAGAAGCAACCCACGCATGCAAGTCAGTTTTTCTTGGTCTCGGAGGGAACCAGTCAACTCAGCTGCACATGCAAGAGGCTATTCGACTGCTTGAAGGAAATCTGCATTTCTAGTTGGGAGCTAGGCTGGCTTCCTAGGAGATTTGCACAATTTCTTGGTAGAGCAGCTGACTACTGCCTAGATTTGTGAAAATTCTAGGTTGAGTAGCCCTGTCGGGGAAAATTGTGCAATTCCTGTTGGGAGTGTTGACTAGTAGAATTGCACAATTCTGGAGCCTAGCAGGCTGCAAGACAAGATTGTGCAATTTCTAGGGGGAAGGCTAGTTTCCCTCGAGAATTGCACAATTTCTTTGGGGAGCTGCTCAGCCTGTAGCTGGACCAAGTCTAGATGAACAGCCTGTGAGGGGAATGCATCAAGGTTGTGATCGACAAGATGCCTTTGTGTAAGCAAAACAATGAAGCTTATGAACTTGACGAAGCAAGGCAAGCTGCTGAGAAAAGTTGGAAGGGAGACTCCAAAATGAAGCTAAGGAAAAATTTTGGACGGTGGTTGTAGCTGCTAGAACACTTTCTTCAATGAAACCCAAAAAGACTTTAGGATTTTATGTTGCTTAGCAGGGTCAACGAGGTGTTGGTTCAAATTTTCCTTAGTGAGGATGCTAGTGAAGACACTAAAAGATAATTTTTTTGCATTCATCAATTCCTCCAACTCCTTGTTTACTTTGTCACTTGTCTAATATTTTCCCTAGGATTCCAATAGATGGAAGTCTCTTCATCTTGATGATCCTTTCAACCAAGGAGTAGTGTTGTTGATATTGGGCTACTAATTGAACTATATCATTTTCTAGTTTCTTTTGTATATTTATGGCTTGGTTGACAATAATAGATTCATATGCCAATTCTTTATTGTTGATCCTAGGAAATTTTGTTGGTGCCTAAGGATATTCCTTGGGCCATTGTTCCACCTAACTTATAGCATTTAATACTCCTTGCAAAAGGGTGTCTCATTCCTTAGCTAGTTGCCAAAGTGGTAATAATTTGATTAGTGTTTCCTACATGATCTATAGATAAGGGTATACCTATGTAGCAACCACCAATTAGAATGGGGTCTTCAACATGTTCACTGGGTTCTCTTTGTTTTCCCTTGTTCTAAAAGTACCCTTGTTAGTCTGCCACGTCTTGAGCAACTATGTAAGGAAATTTTTGAAGTTGATCAACCAATATTTGTCCAAGCACACTTCCTCTCTAGGAACCTTGTAGGACATCTCAATGTTAGATGTACTAAAAGAAACAATGGGTCTACCATGGTTGTCCATGATCATCGATTCTCCTATATTTCCAAGCTTCACCAACCATTCCACAACTTCAGTGCATGGGAACATGTATGGATGGAAACCAGGATCTCTTTGTGGTGTTGTATATTTCTAAGTTTGGATGATCTGTAAGCATATTTTCTCTCTAAAACATCCTTTAAACCTCTGATCATGTGTACATGATGTATCTATTGATAAAGAAAGGGGTGTCCCAAAACTTGGGACTAAAGGAGTTAAAAAGTTTTACTTTATCAAATGATGAGCTACTAGAGATTTGTATGATAATTTCTTGGATTACTTGATTTTCCTGCAGAAACCATAAAAGAAAAAAACACTCATTATTAAAATTAACTCAAAATACAAAATGTACAGAATTGGAGTTTCTGTGTTTCAAGTCTAGCTGGGTTTGAGTAGAAAAAGTGGGTTTCAACAATGAGGAAAAAATAAAAATTATCAAACTCATAATCTTGAATAGGATAGCTAAGAGTCTTCCCATTAGGAAAATCATTGAGGTACTGAGGAACAAGATAGGGATTTTGAGTAAGAAATATTTACTCATGTACCCGACTTCAAGAAATGAAGAGCTTGTCAAAATTTTAACTAAAAAGATAAGTTAATAGTATAAGAATAACTCATAATTTGAAACCTTAGGTTCTCTATTAAGGAAACACTAGAAAGTTGAAGAGAATAAATATTTGAGGGTTGTTGGGCTTTGCCAAAAGGCTTGTTGGGCATGGATATCATAGAAAAAAACTTCAAAGGCTAAAAAAGCAATTTTTGGCCAGCTTGGGCACATCTATGGGGTCGAATGGATCAAGAGAGGGTTGAGATGTAGTCAGTTATGGTTTAAATGGCCCTAACTACACTGAAATTCTATTGCTAGAATCTAGCTAAGTTTTTTTTTCTCCCTTTTTCATGGGTTGTATGATATGGTATGGTGTCCAATAAGTAATGGGGAAAGAGTCAAGTGGGAAAACTTCACACAACTCAAATATCAATTAAAAAATTAATGAAAAACAACTTTAAACTCATTTATGCAACCAACTCTAAAGAAAATAATGATTTTAGTAAATCAACAAACTGTTGGGTGGATAAATGAATTAAAATTGACCATAAGAGACAAAATCAAGTTGAGTTGGTTGAAACTAATGGTCATTGGGCACGCTGATGAGAAATGCCTCATCAGTCAAGTAATATGACCTACAAAAGAAGAGAGCTAATTAGTGTGAGGAAATAAGAGCACTATGAGCCTCTTTTAAAGAGTTTCTCAAGATACTTTTCATTGATTACTTGAGAAATTTCTTTACTAAACTTCATATTTAACTCTTGTTAAATCAATTTGACTAAAGAAATCTCAAGAAAAATCCTTGAAAGTGAGAGAAAAGCTTGAAGTTATCATTAGGCTGGTTGTTTGACGCTTAAAGTAGATTTGTAATGCTCCACTAAGGCTCAATGGTGTATTACCGAGAAGCGGGGAGGGAAAAGGATGAGCTTAAGAGAGAAAAAATGAGGGAATAACACTAAATTGAGGTTCATTTTGGTGTGATAAAAATTTATAAAGGCTTAATGGAGCACCATAGAGCTTCAAAAGAGGAGAAAAACTAGCTTGCAGACCAAGCAACAAGGTTATAACATTTCCTCGAAGCTCAGTTGGGAACCGTAGCACTGAGCTGAGGCTTAGTAGTGCACTATGATAGGTTTACAAATCAGAGTCATTAGAGGGAGACACAGATCATAAGTTTTCCTAAGGTTGTAGTGATGGCTTAAGGTTTAGAAGGGTGTTATAACACCATCTTAAGGTTAAGGAGAGTGTTGCAAAAAAGTTGGATGTCCTAAAACCAAGTTACAAGGTCACGTGCAAGGCTATAGAACTAAGATGAGGATATTATTGTTTTTATAGCACCATCTAGAGGGTCATTGTAGTGATATATTTCCTTAGGAAAGCTCAAAATTGCAAATAAAATCAAGTCAAAATGTCTCTCAAAGAGTTACTTCAATATGTTAAAGAGTTGAAAAGTTCTTCTCTACTATTGAATTGGGGTTACAACTCCTTATTGTTGTTGAATTACTCAGCAAGGTTCAATTAGGCCCATAATCCTTCCTTCATCGTCTTAATTCATCAAAAGGATTATCACAACTTACAAGTTATGGCCAAGGTTGGAAAGCCATGTTTTGGACTAATTTGACTAGGTGGGCCCCTGAAATCCTTTAGGCTCAAGGAACTATGTGAAACTGGGGAGGGTTGTTGTAGCATCTGAAACATGACTTCATGGTATTTTAGCCCAAATCCATTCTAGGATTGACCTTATAGAACAATGATTAGGCCAAAAAAGTCCATAACTATTGACCCTATCATGTCAGAAATATGCTTTACATTTGCAAGAAAGAAAAACCTTACCCCCAAAAAATATTGATACAAACCAAAAATATTATGAGTGTATGCCCACCTACTAAGAAATTGGATGTCTCAAAATACAAACTCATGAAACCATATAAAACAAAAAAAAAAAAAGGAATGAAAGAAACGGATTTACATCTAAATACTAATTTATGTAGTCTCTAAAACTCCCCCATAAAAAAAGAATAATAAATAAATAAAGAATTCTCACATGTTGAAGGATCCTACAAGAAGCAGAAGAGCTTCCTTGGAAAGTTTGTTTGCTTTTTCATTTAATTCCTTGCAAATGTGTTTGAAGGATTTCCATTCAAAGCACCAAAAATATTCCTGAATAATCTGAAGGAGGTTTCCCAAGTGTAGGTTTTCGATCGATACATTCCTATTTTCGCATTCTATTACTAGTTGGGAGTCCCCAAAGACGTACAACTTCTTGATACCTTTGTCTTTTTCCACTAATAGTAATGACCAAGGCCAAGAAATCTAACCTTTTTGTTTTTTCCCTTACCAAGAACATATTGGACATGGATGTAAGATTTTGAGTAATAAATAACACAAATCCAATATTGCACATGGGGGGTCACGTTGGCTTTCCTTATCAAATAAACCACATGGGATGTTATTTTCCAAAGTAATAATTACCAAAATCCTAATATTTTTTTACCTTCGAATTCATCACATCCTCTATAGCATTTCTCAAAATGGAAGCAACAATGACCAAATGTGGGATGTTAGTCTTCCTAAAAGGTTTTGTATTTCAATCCCACCAAATGAAAAAGACAAAAATACACATAAATCCTTCAAATTGGGAAATACACTTGTCTAAAAACCAGGCCTACAAACATTCTTGTAGAGCGGCCTTATCCCAGAGAGCATTATGTATAAATTCTTAATGAATTAAAGGTAACACCTATAGAGTGTAGGAACAAATGAAAAAGAGACATAAGGCTAACTCTTCTCCAAATTTTCACAAACAATGTCGGCTAGGGCCAATCCAACCCTACTTTTGACAATTGTCCCAAGTCAATAACTTGTTATTTGTGGTTAACCAAAAACATATTTCACTTTTGAGGGGAGAATGTAACTTCCATAGCTAAATCTACCACCACTTTATGAGCTCCAAGAATAGGTATTTGCAACAAGTTTTATACCCCATTTTTGTTGTGTGTTTTCCACTGCTTGGATTCTTGGACAAGCATGAAAACTCCACATATTCATCCCTTAGTTTGATAAAACTGGAAACTAGTATACCAACATACTCTTTCAACTCCTCATCTAGTTTACCTATTAAGCCCAACAACAAAGGGGATTTCCAAGTAGCTTTCCCTAATAGTTGTGGAGACTAAGCCTTTGCATCTTCCAAGATAAAAATGTCTACATTATTTCAATCTCTAAATAAATCCTATGAAATATTGAAAGGTTCTCAACACCCATCCATAAATCCTCGTCAATCTTGACACGTGTCATTTCCTATTTTCCATACAAACAAATTTCCTATGAGTGAAAAGAATACTACTAGCATTTTGCAAATGATTGATGCTTCTAAAGACTTGCTAGGAGTTTTAATCCAATCATTAAAGGATATGTTTTTCGGATATTTGGACTTCATTACATGACCCCAGAGAGAATAATTTTGAGTAAGTTTCCAGAGACTCCTTGCGGCAAATGATTTTGAAAAAATTAAGATTTTATTTAAACCCAAAACCCTCATAGAATTATGGTTGGCCACCTTGCTCCATTTTTCCAAAGGGATACTAGATTCTCTAGAGCCACCCTAAATGGATTTAAGGACCACAACTATGGAAGTCCAGTAAATTGGAATACTTTCCAAAACTGATTTTAGCAATAAAAATGTACTTCCTCTGGATAAAAATCTATTTACCCATAATGAAATTATTGATTCTTCCTTCATTAGAATCCATGTCTAGTCAACAATCCTGTAACTATTGGATTTAGAAAAAAAAGAACCTAAATATTTGAAACCAAGACCTTAAGATTTCCATGGAAAAGGGAAGAAGTATTTAAGACAAAAAAGACAGGGCTTGAGCAAGGTCAAGTCATGTTACAATTTGTAGCTTGAGAGGTACTCCAAACCCTAAGGCACAAGGTTGTGGAGGAATTGGCACCACAAAATGCCTTGTGGGCTAAGAACCCAAGCATGGGGTTTTGCACCCAAAGGAGTTGGGCCAAAACCAAGAAGAGAATTGATGATATGACACTTTGAGATGGAAGAGCACCCTTATAGGAACAAGGGGAACCTTCAAGCACCAATAAAGGACATGTAGAAGTTGATATAATAGTTTTTGAATGATTTTTGTGGGCTTTTTGCACTAAAAGCAAGTTAGTATTGACTTAGTTCATGCCCTTAAGGGCTAGACGTTGCCACGAGAGGTAAGGTATAAATAGGAGTGATGAGGAGCCTCATTCCTCAATCAATAAAGGCACTTGTTCTCATGTGAATACTAAAATAGGAGGTCAAATATCCTTAAGGAGCCACAAACTTAGATGTTTGAACGACAGTGAGAATAGGATGAAGGTTTGAGGCTTGTTTTCATGACTCTTTGTGATGTGTTTTTTGCAGAGAAAGGAAACAAAGGAAGGTTTTGTAGGTGAACAGGACAAGTTTTTGAGGGTTATTATGGGGAAAAAATAGTGATAAATTCTCTGTATCCGACCATGGATTTCTATTGTAATTGCAGGTGGGAAGAAGCTCTGTTTTGGGAGTTCGAGTAGCCTACTACCCTCCCTAAACTAGGCCACATTAATCTCTAGAAAGAGCACAAAAGAAGGAGGTCCATGGAGGTGAGAAAAAAATGTTTTTTGTAGGTGAAGGATTTCATAGATAGGGCTGAGTTCCACTCAGAAGTATGACCCAAATATAAAGTGTTTTGGACGGTTAGAAGAGGGCGTCTTCAAGGAGGAAGGGTGCAGGATTGGTGTCCTAATTTAGGATAGTTTGTGAAGGTCATATTGTGGTTGTTGGAGGGCAGCAAGTAGGTGATCTTGGGAGCCCTAAGTGCATAAATTGAAGGACTATAGGTCTACTAGGAGAGGTAGGGAATTGGATGTTCAAGGAACGATCTTTGAAGGACAAAAGAAGGAAGTCAAGGGAGTTGTTTGACAAGGCCAAGTTTGTTGTTGGAGAAGGACTTTGGAGAGTGATAGGTGGCATCCCTCGATGACCTAAGTTTTCCTCATTAGAGCATCATAGGAAGGAAATAGAGGGAAGAATTCCCTAAGAGCTAAGGAGAAGTAGTGGAAAGTCTTGAGTTTTTCACAAATGGAGTTGTGAACAACTCACCAGAAGTCCCTATGTGTTGATTCTTTGAAATACTAATGATCTATTAGAAAATTATATATTACAGAGAAATGGAACACATAAAATATATTGCAGAAATATAAACACAGAAAACACATAAAACAAGAGAGACACAGATATACGTGGTTCACCCAATTTGGGCTACGTCCACGTAGAAATGACCAGTCCTTCCTTTTATATTATCCAGAAAACTAAAGAGATACAACCTACAACAGATCCGTTGTAATTCCATCTTCGCTCTCACACAATCTCCTCTCTCTTTCTCACTCAGAATACAAATCTACATAGACGTAATACAATTCCCTCATATATAGTGAGGGGTTGCCTTCTAGGGGAAAAACCCTAAATTAAACATAACTTCTACTGTCAGATCTCCGCCTAATGAACGGCCCAAATTGACTACGAAATTACACATTTTACGAGGCAATTTTACATCTATTTTTAGCTTCAGGGGTGCTGACCTCGATCCCCCACCAGGGGGGTCTCCCAAATATCGTAGTTCCCCCCCTAGACCCCCCTTGTAGCATACATTTTACGGGTAGCGTTGCTGCCACATTACGTACTAGGGTCCAATGTGGTGATACCTCTAAATAAAAAAGATAATCAGGCTCCACACCCAACATGATTAACTAAAGGGCAGATTGGAGCTGTGTTCAGTGACATAAAGTTGCATGAACATTGATAGAGGTATATTGGTGTTGTTGCAAATTGGGAGAAAAAGTACTGGTAGATGTGTTCAGGATACGATTAATTGAGTTTTTAAGGGCACTAGATAATATACTAGGTCAGTTGTATCTTATTGAGGATATATTGGTTGTCATAGTTGTTGACACCAAGTCTTATTTGTATATTCCTTGTATCAGTGATTTTATGAGGGCCATGATCCCTGGTACAGGAGGCCTAGATTGTTGTATTATAGACTGATAATATAACAAAGTTGGGTTATTGAAAAATTGTAAAAATTTGTATATTTGTGCACGGGCTGATTTACTATTGTTTATATTCTACTGTGAAAAGTAGTTTTTTGGGGCATTTGGATTGGTAGTGTCAGAGATTCTAAGACCCTAACCTAGATGATCTAATTTTGTGGAATTAAAAAAAAATCCAACATGCATGATTTATCCTGATTTATCTCCATCCTTGCAACTTTACATAAATGATGAAGTATAGAATATGATTGCTCTAATGTCTTCCAGAGAGCCATTGGAAAGAAAAACTACATAATCAACAAAAAGAATATGAGAAATTACCTCAGGAGTGGAGACCAATACTCTTGAGAATGAACCATTACTTTTGGCAAGACAAATAATTTTTCTTAAGGCTTTTGCAATAATCAAGAGCAGAAGTAGGAATAGAGGGTACACCTACCTCAAACCCCTAGATACATGAAAAAAACTAGATGAAGGCCCATTTATAATAACATACAAATATATAGATTGGATACATCCCGTAATCCAATTAACCATAGGAAGAAAAAATTCCATTTTGTCAAAACTAACCCAAGGAAGGTCTCGATTACCATTTCAATGACCTTTGAGAAATCAATTTTGAGCATGAAATGTTCCTCCTTATCTGTCTTAACCAAGTGGATAGTTTCCTAAGCAATGACAAACACATCATGTATCTTCCTCCTCTTTAGAAAACCAAGTTTTTCTTTTTATATTAACTCACTTAGGATCGGCTTCAGGCACATTGTTATAATCTTCACAATCATCTTGTAAATCACATTGTAACGCGATATGGGTCTAAATTCACCAAAGGTATTTCCATCCTACATTTTAGGAATTAATGTAATATAAGTAGAGTTTAGAAGACCTAGGACTTTTCCATACCAATGAGACTCTATGATTATTAAGAGGAGATATGATTTTAGCAGATCAAAAAAATTGAGACTGAATTCCCATAGGCATCCCATCGATATATAAACTCTTGTATTTCTACATAAAAGAAAGTGTAGCTTAGACTTCATATTATGAGACCTCATATCACATGACCATATTCATATAATCTAAAATCACAAAGGGATAGATATTTTCCACTTCTAGAATATAAAATGGTACATCCAACTAGATTTATAAACATTGAACTAAAATACTTAACACCTTCTACTGTTGTGTTAGAGAAGGAGTGAAGAAAATCGCTAAATCTTGATCTTATGTGCTATATGGTGTTCAAGTTCTTCCTATAGTTTGCAAACATGTGAAAAAAAATTGTATTGTTGTCCCCCTCCTTAAACTAGATGGTTTGAATTTTCAACCTCCATTCTGAATTTTATTTGTCTAGGAGGGATTGTTTGGAGGCTTATATACTTCACAAAAAATCAATGTCCACCTCCACAAAGAAACTAGAAGCATTCTCTTGAAAAATCGTAGAAATAGTTTCCTCTATGTCTTTCATATTGGCTTGTGGTTTAGCCTTATATTCTTTCACCCATTTTTTAGCTTCCATGATCATGTAAAACTTGATGTTGTTAGAAATATATTTCATATGTGTCATTAACAAATAAGAAGAAAGAAAAACCCAGACATTCTCAACCAAACACCTAAAATCATCCACCATGAGCCAATAACAATTGAATTTCAAAGGGTAGTGATTTATGTATAATCCTGAAATCGTGGCCTGGATGGCGGAAACTAGATCGGGGGTCTTCTATCTCGTTCACACAACCAACCAACATACCAGTCTAACCATGTGAATCAATGAGTTGAAGTTGAACATGGTAGACACCATTTGATTACCGACCAATGATGTAAGCCTTTAACAGACGTGAGAGAAACCGTCGTTGATGTTAATGGATCTCAAGGTACTCAAGTAAAATCTATATGGTGTGAATGAATGAGTTGATGTCGAAAACCACACAATATATTTTGGTAGAATGACAATTATGTAAACATGTCGTCGAGATTGAGGACACTTTCCATTGATGTATGCACGCACCAAGGTACCAAGGTGTGTTTCTAAGTCAACTTCCTAGATAATGTGCTGATGTCAACAGGAAGAAATCCATGGTAGGAGGGCCTTGATGCATCCCCCATCAACGACACGAAACGAGTATGATGATTGAGATAGAATGATGCTAACATGGAATTGGATCAAGAAAGTCAAACATGGAATGAAGGCTTAAGAGTATTGTAATGGATATAAATTGGATGAATTATTTTGAAGACAACAATGACACTAATATGGAGTTGGTAGCATTGACCCAAAACTGAAATGGAGGTTTTGTGAAGGTATGATTAACTGAAAGACAAGTAGATTACCCAACCCAACAGTCACGGAGATGAAGTGGAAGCGTGTCGTGTTCAAGAGTGACTCGTTTCCATTAACAAATGGAGTATCCTATTTTCCTAATTTCCCCAACCATACTGGTCAATACCTCTTTATTTTTTAACAAGATTGAGGAGGATAACATATGCTTGATCTGTAAGTCCATCCGTCGGATGAATCCCTCCAAGTATATTTAACGAACCCTGAGAAGGAGTGGTTCGGCTTTGTCATGTTTGTTAGTTCCATCTATGTTTGATGTTTTAACAACTCCATCGAAGGTAAAACTCGACTTCTTTTTCATGTTTAGAGAGTTTGAAAAAGAGGAAAAAAAGAAAAATCTAGATGTCCATTTTCGTAGGTAGTCCCTTAGGCCCGAAAAGGTAGAAAACAATACCCAAGAGAACCTCTTAGCCATGTTCGAATAAGCTATTCATTTTTCATAGTTAGTCTATCTCAGTCCGAAAAAGGGTTAAACTTATACTGAGTAGACTTCTTTTCATTTATGTTCATGAGTTGAAAAAGAAAAGTGATCGACAATCTTTTCATGTTTTGGGAGGCTAAAAAGAGCTGAAAGAGGGATCCAAGGGTTTCCTTTTTTACAGGTTTAAAGATCCTAAAAAAGAGATAAAAGTGTACTCTTCAGTCAAAATCACCCATGTAAAGAAAAACAAAATCTGTTAACAATTGTCGACCTGCTCAGAACAACACATAAAGGATTAAACATACTTGTTTCATAGTAAAAATGAATCATCACAAGGTAAAAACATTAAATATGAATAAAATAATGAACAATATGACCATATATACTCAAAATGACTATTCATTTTTACCATTTCACATTTACCTCTAACAATGAGAGTTCTGAGTACTTTTTCCCTCGATCTTCTACAGCTGATTGCGACCAATCTAGTGGATGATTTCGAGTATAGTCGCTTCCAGGTAGGAGATGAAACCTTTATCTTTCTTTCAGTTGTTCCATTATGTGATTTCAAGAAAAATTTCTAAGTTTTTGAGGGCCCTGGGTTCCAAAATTTCGCCCTAAGACCAACACAGCCCCAGAGAGTTGAAAAGTGCGTTGCACCTAGGCAATCATGCACTACAGGCAGAGGTGAAATGCTCTGATTTCCTCTCCTGGGGTGCATTGGGCACAAATCTAAAGGTTTTTTTATCAGTTTTCCCTTAAAATTTGACAATTTTTTTGCATGAAAATGATACTAATGAATATTTTGTTGATGTTTCAGGGGTTCATCAGCACAAAATGGCCTTTAAATGGAGAGAAAGAGAACACGAGGAACAATATTTAAATGCAACAAATGTTCCTGTTACCATCTAGACATTAAAGAAATGTGGATTGCTACAATTCTTCTACCTTCCTAGTATGAGGCAACAAATGGAGTTGTTGAAATACCTTTTTCGTTCATGGGATGTTCAGGCACAAGCATTTAGGTTTGGGGAACATCTACTCGAGATAAAGGTAGATGATATGTACTTTCTGACAGGATTGTCCAGGAGAGTTTCCCCCATATCTCTCCTAGGTGGGATAAGTGGTGGGGATACAGTGAAATATTATATCGCCACATATTGTAGACCTCTATCTCAGCCAATAAAGGATGGAAAGATCAACATAAAAGATGCGACCCAGTTACCTTTGAGAACGATCCTATTCATTATAGCAAGATCAAAAGGTCACTCCACATTTCCCGTGGCAAGTAGATAATATATGCAATATGGATTGGAGTGTGTGGAGCCAACACTCTTCAACTGGAGTGAGGGAGTTCTGTTCAACATGAAAGAACAATTGACTAAGGAAAAAGAGGGAAAAATAAAGAACTTTGGATATGGTGTGATCTTAGTTTCATTTGCATTATAACGGATTCAATTACTTTAGCCTCAACATATCATACTCAAGCCTATCGATCTTAGGGTGCCACGATGAGGAGGTGGATAGATCACATGTCCCGACATGCAGGGCCGTCGGCGATAAACTTCTCACCAGCCTTCTTCAGATGGATGTGTAGACAATTTATCATTGTCAATGAATATCCTTATGCAGGCAAGGATTTCTGTGATGATCTTGAGCTCATGCTTCCTGAAGGTGAGGAATGGGGTGTTGTAGGTAAGAAATTTCAACCTTTTAAATTTTCAGAGTTTTACAATTTTTTTTTTGTGCTTTTTCATGTTTATGAGACTAAACTATTGATGTTTCATGAAGATGTGGGACCATTTCGACCTATTGGTGCTTCATATCTCCATCGTACAGAGGAACGACAATAGGAAAAGAAAGTAGAACCAACACAGGTTGCTGCAGTGGGACGAGATATGCTACGGGATCCAAATGTAGCAGAGGTCCTATCAGAGGTAGAGCGCCACATGGAAGGGTTGACACATGGAATTGATGATACCGCGGTCAACCAACTTCCACTGTGACTTCAACAATACACCATAGGAGTGCCTAGTCATACCGATTGACTACTGTGCAAGATGGCTCATGCAATCTAATTCTATCATGAGCACCATTGATTATGTCTACTTAGATATTTGCATGTATTTTTTTTTAATGGGAGATGTATGCCATATGTGTCATAGGCACAATTTTTTGTAAAACCAAACATATATATATATATATATATATATTCAGCGTTTTTAGGTTTCTATTGTATTTTCAATATGATGTGATGTGAATTTAAAATTAATTACATTCTTTGAAAATGTCTATCTAAAACATGATTAGCTAGGGCATATGTTAATGTATTTAGATTTTTAGAAATGTGTTCATATTGTATGAAATCGAAATGTCTTTCTAGAAGACATACTCTTAAAACCATGTGTAAGATGGTGGGACTTCTAATTGAATAGATATTGGCAAGTTTTAGTACTATGTAGTATACCTAGAGGGGATATTATGGGGTATAGAGGGAGGTACCCAAAGTAATAATGTAATGTAATAATATAAGCATGATAAATAAATGGGTCATAATCAATAAAGTGGTTAACCCACATTACGCAAGGGACCACAAGCAGTTAAGCCCATTCTATTAAATGTATGGTATTGAGAGACCCATGGTAATTACCCATGGTATTGTATGTATGAAGCCTATATAGAGGCTAGAGACTCCCCATTAAGGGATGTCAAGTATTATTGTATTTACAAGTGGATGGCTTGTGGAGTGATCTCCTTCCCTAAGGAGTAGTTGTATGGTGTTGACCTACCTCAAGGGTTTTGATTAATAAAGATCTGACCTGAAAATATATTAAAATCCCAAATATGCCCAAGAAATAACACGATAGATGGTAGAACTTTGGATATTTATTAATCAAAAACCTTGAGGTAGGGTAACACCATACAACTAATCGTTAAGGAAGGATATCACTCCACAAGCTATATGCTTGTCAATACAATAATACTTAACATCCCTCAATGGGGAGTCTCTAGCCTCTATATAGGATTCATACAGACAATACAGTGGGTAATTGCCATAGTTCTCTTGATACCATACATCTCATTGCCCGTGGAGTGATCTCCTTCCTTAAGGAGTAGTTGTATGGTGTTACCCTGTTGTGGCCACCAACAACCCCCCTCCTTATTTAGTATTAGCAATAACACTAGATAAGTGGGGACCCTTAGTAAAAAATTCAAAAAATTCAATTAAAACTCATGTATTATACTCCTTAAGAAAATATCGCATCATGCGAAGAAGATAGGACATTTCCTTGTGAGTAGAATGATAAACTACGAGAATGCGACACGAAATGCATCGCATCGCATGCATTAAGAAATGCTCACAAACGAAAACTTTAAGAAATCGCCGATGGCCGATATGCGACATCGCATATCGCAACATCGCAAAAACAACACATAACTATTTAACGAATTGTAACAATCTGCGATCCCGCGATAATGTGATACTGCGATCGGCGATCCTGCGATCGCGCGAAACAACAATCTGTGATTCTGCGATAAACGTGATCGGTCAACCCTGCGATAACACATCTTGATAAAAATGCGATAACGCGATAACGCGATGATGCGATGTGAATCGCAAAGATCGTCCATCGCAGATTTTCTCCGGCTCAACATTCAAGAAAAATTGAATACGCGCGTTAATGAAAATTAATGAATGTACGCCAAGTGTTAATGAAAGACAAGTTTTGTGTTTTTCAACGAGTTAGTTCACGTCAGGTGGCATGTTTTTGTACATCCGTAGAGCTCAGAGCTTTCTTGTCAATTTTTATTATCATTGCTCTCTCCTTATGTGTGAATTGCAGGAATAAAAAACAGAAACAATATGAAGCAATGTGCAGGGAGCGATTAAGGAAAAAGGATAAAGCTCCAATGCTCAGAAGCAGAGAAGAAATGCCCTCATGAACGGATACCGCATGCAAAAGAGCCGCAAATTCCAGAGTGCTGCTGAGCTATCCATTACAGATCTATCAGTCAGAGCCACGGTTCAAAGAATAGTTGAACAATGTTGATATCAATAGGCGATTTAACGCTCAAGGCTAGCAGCTCACAAAAGCAGTATGTTTGCAAAATTTTAAAGCTTATACCCGATGAAGGAAAGGCGCTAAAGGCGAAAAACGCACTAGAAAGGCCCGGATCAAAGAATGGAGGCAGTTTTCGATGCGCGAATAGCGCCTAGCGCTAATCGCGCATCACTGAGAAAATTGCTGAAAAAGCAAAGTCCCTAACTGCTTAGTCACTCGTAAGCCCAGAAACGCAAGAAAGCAAAGGCATAGGCAATTTGAGGGTTAACCAAGTAGAATTTGGGTTATTACTGAGCATACACAGTAAATCCACATAGCCAGAGATGATTCTCAAGTATATCTGCTATTTTGTTGGAAAAAATGGTGCTAGCGCTTGCCATTTCTGTTTGCTTAGCTCAACCAAAAGCGGAAGACAGTCAGCCGACTCTACCCAGGCAAATATTGAATGCTCTCAACATTAAGGATCAAATGCAGAAATAGTTAGATATTAGATTTAATTTTTAGAAATAATTTTTCTTAGAAAAAGGGCGGTCATTTAAACCGTATCCTGAATCTGTGTAATTAAGTTATTTAGTTAGTAGTATTTAAACCCTTCTCATGCATTTAGAGAAGGGTCCAGAGATTTATCAAAAACTTGTCCTCAGAACATGCACTTTTGCACCCTCCGAGGAGGTTTTGGTGAATGAATGGATCAAGATTTGTTGATGTTTGCATTTGATATCTGCTACTGATGTTGCACTTCTGTACTCTTAGTAGATGTTAGAGCAAAGAGAAATAAATCATTACTGCTCGAAGCTTATGAGTAGGACCAGTCATAAATGGTACTTTTATCTCTTGACCATTTCTGCTTATATGTTAAAGTGATATACAGTTTTTAGTTGTTTATATATTATTGCATGAATGCTTGAGTTACCATTTGGCACTTTTGTACGGTGGTAACTATTTATTTATGTTTAATGTATGAATATCTTATTATGCGATATGTTGTTCATAACTGTTTTGCCTAACTTTTTATGCGAAATAGTTCATCTTAATTGATTTCCTTCCTTATAATCGTTGAATGATCTTTATTACCAGTTGTTAT
Organism: Pinus tabuliformis; assembly: GCA_031772625.1. Lineage (NCBI taxonomy): Eukaryota > Viridiplantae > Streptophyta > Pinopsida > Pinales > Pinaceae > Pinus > Pinus tabuliformis. The sequence continues at coordinate 435,579,845 of CM062810.1, read as the reverse complement.
ATGAAATCTCTTTAGATCGCATAATAGAAGAGTTACATCCCAGGTTAGCATAGATTAGATGTGCTGTTTTTATTAGATTACCATAGTATAGAATTAGATTAAAGTTTGAATTAGAATAGCTTAGATAGTTACTGTTAGATCAGCAACATCCAATTCTACACACACACACCCATAGATTACGAAACTGGTCCCATTATCCCCAGTCGGACCCGCTATACCAAACAGATAAGGAGCTGCCAACCAAGGTCCGGACCGGGCGGGTATCCCCCTTGTTGTCGACCTGATTTTCGGGGCTTCAACATATTTGGCACTAGAAGGAGGGCCTAAACTATGAATGGAAAGTAAATCCAAATCTGAATACCATTCTGAGAGTAAATCGCCCTCATCATCTCCCCCGACTTCCCCATTACATTTAAATCCAGAGTCAGAAGTCGCTCGAGTATCAACCGTTGCTACACACCCTGATATTTTAGACCAATCCACCATTGAACCTCCTGAAATCGAATCCCTGATTCACAAACTTCAGCGATTTTCCATCTCCCCTCAGAGGTCTGATAAATCTCAAGGCAGCGTGACTTCACAGTACAACCCTGCTCATCCCCTGACCAGGCTAAAGAGTGAAAAGTTTGGCATTCAGCCAACCGAATTACCTCTTCCCACCAGGAAAAGAGAAAGGAAATCACTGCAAGAGTTTGACAGTGAGACTCTTTCATCCGCATCATCCATCTCAACTACTTCACCGCGAAGTCAACCATCCACACCTCCACTCCAGATCATCGTCCATCCATCCACTGGAACCCCCACAACCCCTCTTCAATCATCTACGATCATAGTATCTTCATCCTCCCAGCCACAGGCATCATATTCTGCACTTTCATGTGTTAGCAGTTCAATGATGGCCCAGTCTCCATGGAACAACCCTGGGGCAGTCTTAATGCCTGCACCCTTGAGTCAAATACTGGCCCATCCTGAGAAATGGCTGCCCAAATTCAATCCCGAGGCAGGTATGCTAGCAGAAGAGCACATAAATAACTTCATGCTTTCCATTAATCTCAATGGGGTTACTAATGAAGATGCTGTTGTTCGGCTTTTTCCCTATACACTGCAAGGGATAGCTGGGTCATGGTACTTTTCATTACCCTCCGGATCCATTACAAGTTGGGATATCTTCCAGGACCAATTCCTAACCAAGTTTGGTGATGACAGATCAACGACAACATTAATCAATGACCTATCCAATCTTAAAGCCGAAGCTAGAGAGCCTATTAAGGATTTCAATTTACGGTTCAACAAAATTTTCAACAAAATTCCTACTGCTTCTCAGCCCAGCGAAGAAGTACGATGCGAATGGTATATTACCGCTCTGCCATCAAACATAGCCATCTTCGTGGACAGGGCAAATAAAACAACCTTAGCTGAAAACATGAAAGAGGCGATAGCAGTAGAAAAACGAATAATAGCCCTGGAAAAGAGATCCGCGATAGAGGAACGTAAGTCCAAAAAAGTCACCTTCAAGGAAGACTCCAAGAAGAAACAAGCAAAAGATCCTTTTGATTTAGAAGGATTGCAGAAAGTTCTAAAGACCATGTCCAATGAGATGGTCGACATAAAAAAGCAAGTAGCGGAAACTTCTTCGAAAAAGCCCTATAGAGCTTTTAAAAGAGGTCCTTCAACGGATGTAAAGCCACCCAATGCCATTTCAAATGCTGAATCCGAGGAAGAGGAAGAGGAAATCGCCACTGAAGGGCAGACCGATGACGAAGAAGTTGTGGAATTACAAGGAATGTGGGATTTCATCCTCCCACAAGAGGAAGATCAAGAAGTATTTCCAGTTAGCACACGAAGTAAAAATCAGCTTGATCCTCCCCAAACTACCCCTAAGCAAAAGAGCGCAAGCTCTGCAACAAAAGATAAAGTCGCAACAAAGAAAACGACATCCAAAGCGACTCAAACTAGCCCAGTCCAAGCAGATGAAACGACTCCATCAAAAACACTGATAGTGTCGGATGAAATGGAGTACAATATTATTGATGACATGAAAAAGACTAGGGCTAATATCACCCTTTACGAACTGAGCAAGTTGAAACATCAACAGAAGATAATGATGAAAGAATTACATGCCGTGCCAGTTGCACCTTTGCCTGCCACTGTACTTTCTCAAGCTTCCCACAACATGGGAAGACCTCCAACGAACGCGATCAGTAAGATTGATCCAAATGACATCGCCTTGATTGGAGGAAGATCAAGATCTCACACTCCCCCATTTCTCCTTACTTATGAAATCTTCAATAAAAATGTGCACAATTATTTAGTAGATTCCAGTGCTTCATCGAATATTTTACCCAAATCTATATGTGCCAAATTAAATGTTCAACCATAGAAATCTGCAGTGCGCATAGTTCAGCTCGATCGATCTCAAGTCGAAGTGATCGGTGAACTAAATCAAGTAACCATAAGATTGTCATCCAACCCGAAGGTATGTCAGGCTATTGACATTCTAGTTGTTGACATCCGATAATTCTATGGCTTAATCCTTAGCAGGGATTGGTCAGAGAAACTCCATGGATACTTCGCAACTGATTGGTCGCACATGTGGCTGCCCTACAACGGTAAACCGAATCAAATAAAAGTTGAACGAGAGCTACACCAGAAGTACATAGTAACGGAGTTAGAGGGAGAAAATGAACCGGTAGCGTATAACAGCAGTATCATTGGAAATTACTCAGTAGATTCTTTCCTCGGCAATTTCAATGCTCATGCGTCACCTTATTTAGAAAATTCTGTTTTGTCCCAAGTTGAGAATTTTTCTCAAACTGATAGTTCGAAATGTATTAATTTTTTAGATAAACCTGTAAATACATCTTTGTTTTGGAAATTATTTTTTGATGGCTCTAGATCTAACGAAGGAGCAGGAGCAGGATGCATTCTGATTAGTCCAGAAGGAGAAAAGATCATGCTCACATGCAGACTCGAATTTGATTGCACAAACAATACAGCAGAATACGAGGCTTTGGTTCAAGGCCTGTACAAGGCAATCGGGTTAGATGTCAAGTATCTTCAAGTCTTTAGAGACTCTGAGATTGTGGTTAAGTAGGTACGTAACACTATACATTTCTTATCAGGTCACTTAAAACACTATCAATCTTTAGTACAAGATCTGACTGAGCACTTCATAGCGTTTAATATTTCTTCAATCCCCAGACTCTAAAACGCTAGTGTAGATATTTTGGCTAACGTAGCTACTAAGCTTATTCCCTCCGAAGATTTTAGTCCAGATAGATTCTCAATAGAATTAATCTTTAGACCGTCCATTCCTGACAACATCACAAATTGGAGAGTATTCAATGATGATCTAGATATCGTAAATTTCCTCACATCTGAAGGATCCTACTCCAATCAAATAATTGATGAAGACCAGCACGATCGACAATTGCAACAAAATAGCACTAATAATGCTATACCGAAGTCGGTGGTTAAGTTAGAAGACTTATACGATTTGAAAGATCGGTTTAAGAGGTCTACCAATTCAAAACTTTACAGTTCAACCTTGAACTATGAATTAGTAAACCTAGGGACCGATACTAAACCACAAAACATTAATCTAGGCCTCAGCTTAGCCCCGGAAGAGAAACTAGCGTATATTCGTCTTTTGAGACAATATAAAAATGTTTTTGCCTCGAATTATGATGAGTTGAAAACATACGACACTTCTATCATCCAGCATACTATTCCCATGATCGATAACGAAAAACCTGTCCAACAAAAACTGAGAAAAATCCACCCCAATTTAGAAAATCAGATAAAAATCGAGCTCAACAAGTTACTGAAAGCCAGGATAATTTTTCCCGTCAGGCATTCCAAATGGGTCTCCAATATGGTACCCGTTAGAAAGAAAAACAGAGATATTAGGATTTGCATTGACTTTCAGAATCTTAACAAAGCCTGTCAAAAAGACAATTTTCCTCTTCCACCTATGGAGCAAATACTGCAGGCAGTGGCAGGTTCAGAACTAATGTCTTTCTTGGATGGATTTTCAAGGTACAATCAAGTGTTGGTACATCCTGATGATCAGTTGAAAACCACATTCAGAACTAAATGGGGCACATATGCATATCGGAAGATGCCATTTGGTTTGATTAATGCTGGTGCTACATTTCAGAGAGCCATGGACATCGCATTCAAAGGTTTAGTCAATAAATCTGTAGTAATTTATTTGGATGATATAACAGTGTACTCCAAGAAGCGAAGCGACCATCTCAAAGACCTGAAACAAATCTTTCAACGGTGTTTAAGGTATGGAATTTCACTTAACCCAAAGAAATATTTTTTCGCATTAAGTGAAGGGAAACTTCTAGGATTCATAGTGTCAAAGTCCGGTATTCACATTGATCCCAACAGAATCAAAGAAATTTCTAAAATATCCCTACCTCATAACAAAAAAGCCATGCAATCTTTCCTTGGTCAAATCAATTTTGTAAAGAGATTCGTTCCAGATTTTTCGCGAATCGTGTCTCCTTTGCAAACCATGATTAAAAAGAATTCAAATTTTAAATGGGGTCAAGATGAACATGAAGCATTCAACCTGATCAAGCAAGCTATTATTAATGGGCCATCTTTAGCAACCCCGAATTTTTCAGAATCTTTTATTTTATACACATTTGCCTCAGATTAGTCATATGTCGCGATACTAATTCAAGCGAATCATGAAAAAGCGGAAGCTCCAATTGCGTTTTTTAGCTCAAATTTACAAGGTGTTGAACTCAATTATTCTGACGTGGAGAAACAGGCTTATGCTGTTTTCAAAGCGGTCAAGTACTTCAGACCTTTCTTACTTAAAACCCATACTAAGATCATAGTACCGTTTCCAGCGGTAAGGAATCTTCTAGTACAGAAGGATGTGGGTGAGAAAAGGGCCAATTGGGTTACTGCCTTACAGGAATATGACCTTGAGATCAAACCAGCAAACATTGTAAGAGGTCAAGGCTTCTGCAAAATGCTGGCCGGAGCATCGCAAATTTCTAAAACTCCATCTGAAGAGGTACAAATGGGTGAGGTAAGCCTAAACGATGCAGAATCATTATATGCTGATATCATTTATTATCTTAAGAACGGGTATGCTCCTTCACACCTTGATCATACTAAGAAAAGAGCTCTAAGATTGAAAGCTAAACAATATCAGCTCATAAATGATATTCTTTTCAGAAAAAATTATGATTCTGTCCTTCTTAGGTGTCTTGAAAAAACTGAAGCTGAAAAAGTTTTGCAGGAACTCCATGATGGGCCAGCAGGTGGACACTATGCTGGAGATGCTACTGCACATAAAATCTTACGTGCAAGATATTACTGGCCCACGCTGTTCAAAGACTCACACAGTTACGTGAGGAAATGTCAAGTCTGCCAAACTACTGCTGGAAGACAAAAGAAGCCGTCTCTGCCACTACAGCTGGTAAAGATCGACCAATCTTTCAGTCAGTGGGGCTTGGACATAATAGGTGAGATCATTCCTCACTCTTCTAAGCAGCATAGATACATCCTCACGGCAATATATTATTTCAAAAAATGGGTAGAAGCAGTTCCGCTCAAGACAACTAATTCTGAAAATATTATTGAATTCATAGATCAATTTATAATCACTAGGTTTGGATTGCCATCTGCTTTAATGTTTGACAATGCATCATACTTTTCTGGAAATGCAATGACTAATTTTGCACTTAAAAGAGGATTCAAACTTAAATATTCATCCAATTACTATTTGCAAGGTAATGGGTTAGCTGAGTCAACAAATAAAAACCTAATTAGGATTATTAAAAGAACAGTTGACCAGAATCAAAAGAATTGGCACAAAGCTTTGGTATATGCTTTATGGGCAGATAGGATAATGCAAAAAGCTTCAATCGGCACTTCTCCCTTTAATTTAGTTTATGGGAAAGAAGTGGTTCTTCCAACTCACTTAGCCATTCCCTCTTTGTCTTTAGTACAATACATTGATGAAGTACCCTCTTCCTCCTTACAGCTGAGACAAATGGAAATAATTAAATTAGAAGAATAACGAGAACAAGCTAATAAAATGCATGCTCATCATCAAGCGCTTGTAAAATCCTCTTTTGATTGAAACATAATGACCAGAAAAGATTTTCAGATGGGAGATTTAGTTTTAAAGTGGGATAAGGCTCATGAAGAAAAGGGCAAACACACAAAATTTCAAAGGATGTGGCTTGGTCCTTTTCAGATTGTTGAAGTCATAGGTCCATCAACATTTGTGTTACAGGATTTAGCAGGTAGGAGGGATCCTTTGCCTGTTAATGGACAAATTCTCAAGAAATATTTTCCATAGAAGATTATTCTTCTATTTTTGGTAGAATAGTTTTTCTTTTCATAATAAAACCAGTTGTGAGTGGTTACATTAGGTATTTACGAAAAAGACACCAATTCTCTTTCAGATTTTGAGCTTTTCACTTGTATAAATAGCAAATCTTTTGGAAAATTGATCTTTATTATTGACAGATACAGTTAAAAACTTTACCCTAGATATGATACAAGTTTCAACTTCAAGGAATTTGATGAAAGCAACCTTTAGTGAAGAAATTGTTTTATATTAGCATAATGAAAGGTATCAATAACAAAATGAAGATTCTCTGTAGAACAGCTGTTCCCAAAAACTCTATTATTGTCATCCAGAGCTATCTTAAGGAAACAATGACTTCCTCCCTGCTAAGGAGAATCGCAGCTTTCAGAGGGATAATCCAAGGATACACTATATCTTGAAGAATAAGAGGTCTCATCACGAGCCGGCTTATCATGATCACAGATATCATAACTTGCTGACTTTGCCAATACTGTCTACCACAACAGGGCAATGACTCAAGATTGTTGCAATCAAAAGACAAGGGGTCTCATCACGAGCCAGCTTGTTCAACAAAGTTATGAATCAAGTGAGTGACAGTGTCATAATTTGGCTACCAAACCAAGACATTGTTCTTTAAGAATAAAAAGAAAATCAAAGCAATAAGTGTAAATATGGATTTTTCTTTGAAAGTTGTAGGTCACCTTAAGTAGGATACAGGATCATTGCTGGGTAACAGGTAACCCTGTCAATACTATAAATGCCTGCTGGCAGCAGAGGTTCTACCTACGACAAATGAGCATATTTAAAACTGGTTTACAGAGGAGACTTTATTTTATCTTTACAAGACCAAGTAATGACTGATGTAAATACAAGGACTAGCCTAAGGAAGCAAATAATTAGAATGAAAAGAGGTTGAAACAAAATATCATTGACAGTTTAAAGCATAATGTACTCTATCTGTCCATAACAAAATTTAATTTTCTTAAAAAAATTTCTGTTTTGGAAGTTTGAAAAATTCAATAGGAAAACAGAGATAACTGGTTCTTCCAAGTGAATCGCCAATTGTTGTGGCCACCAACAACCCCCCTCCTTATTTAGTATTAGCAATAACACTAGATAAGTGGGGACCCTTAGTAAAAAATTCAAAAAATTCAATTAAAACTCATGTATTATACTCCTTAAGAAAATACCTCATCGCGCAAAGAAGATAGAACATTTCCTTGTGAGTAGAATGATAAACTGCGAGAATGCGACGCAAAATCCATCACATCGCATGCATTAAGAAATGCTCACAAACGAAAACTTTAAGAAATCGCCGATGGCCGATATGCGACATCGCATATCGCAACATCGCAAAAACAACACATAACTATTTAATGAATTGTAACAATCTGCGATCCTGTGATAATGTGATACTGTGATCGGCGATCCTGTGATCGCGCGAAACAGAAATCTGTGATAAACGTGATCATTCAACCCTGCGATAACACATCTTGATAAAAATGCGATAACGCGATAACGCGATGATGCGATGCGAATCACAGAGATCGTCCATCGCAGATTTTCCCCAGCTCAACATTCAAGAAAAATTGAATACGCGCATTAGTGAAAATTAATGAATGTACGCCAAGTGTTAATGAAAGACAAGTTTTGTGTTTTTTGAAGAGTTAGTTCACGTCAGGTGGCGTGTTTTTGTACATCCGTAGAGCTCAGAGCTTTCTTGTCAATTTTTATTATCATTGCTCTCTCCTTATGTGTGAACTGCAGGAATAAAAAATAGAAACAATATGAAGCAATGTGTAGGGAGCGATTAAGGAAAAAGGATAAAGATCCAATGCCCGGAAGCAGAGAAGAAATGCCCTCATGAACGGCTACCGCATGCAAAATAGCCGCAAATTCCAGAGTGCTGCTGAGCTATCCATTACAGATCTATCAGTCAGAGCCACGGTTCAAAGAATAGTTGAACAATGCTGATATCAACAGGTGATTTAACGCTCAAGGGTAGAAGCTCACAAAAGCAGTATGTTTGCAAAATTTTAAAGCTTATACACGGTGAAGGAAAGGAGCTAAAGGCGAAAAAAGCACCAGAAAGGCCCGGATCAAAGAACGGAGGCAGTTTTCGATGCGCGATTAACGCCTAGCGCTAATCGCGCATCGCTAAGAAAATTGCTCAGAAAGCAAAGTCCCTAACTGCTTAGTCACTCGTAAGCCCAGAAACGCAAGAAAGCAAAGGCATAGGCAATTTGAGGGTTAAGCAAGTATAATTTGGGTTATTACTGAGCATACACAGTAAATCCACATAGCCAGAGATGATTCTCAAGTATATCTGCTATTTTGCTGGAAAAAATGGTACCAGCGCTTGCCATTTCCGTTTGCTTAGCTCAACCAAAAGCGGAAGACAGTCAGCCGACTCTACCCAGGCAAATATTGAATGCTCACAACATTAAGGAGCAAATGCAGAAATAGTTAGATATTAGATTTAATTTTTAGAAATAATTTTGCTTAGAAAAAGGGCGGTCATTTAAACCGTATCCTGAATCTGTGTAATTAAGTTATTTAGTTAGTAGTATTTAAACCCTTCTCATGCATTTAGAGAAGGGTCCAGAAATTTATCAAAAACTTGTCCTCAAAACATGCACTTTTTCACCCTCCGAGGAGGTTTTGGTGAATGAATGGATCAAGATTTGTTGATGTTTGCATTTGATATCTACTACTGATGTTGCACTTCTATACTCTTAGTAGATGTTAGAGCAAAGAGAAATAAATCATTACTGCTTGAAGCTTATGAGTAGGACCAGTCATAAATGGTACTTTTATCTCTTGACCATTTCTGCTTATATGTTAAAGTGATATACAGTTTTTAGTTGTTTATATGTTATTGCATGAATGCTTGAGTTACCATTTGGCACTTTTGTACAGTGGTAGCTATTTATTTATGTTTAATGTATGAATAGCTTATTATGCGATATGCTGTTCATAACTGTTTTGCCTAACTTTTTATGCGAAATAGTTCATCTTAATTCATTTCCTTTCTTATAATTGCTGAATGATCTTTATTACCAGTTGTTATATGAAATCTCTTTAGATCACATAATAGAAGAGTTACATCTCGGGTTAGCATAGATTAGATGTGCTGTTTTTATTAGATTACCATAGTATAGAATTAGATTAAAGTTTGAATTAGAATAGCTTAGATAGTTACTGTTAGATCAGCAACATCCAATTCTACACACACACACCCATAGATTGGTAACCTGGTCCCATTATCCCCAGTCGGACCCGATATACCAAATGGATAAGGAGCTGCCAACCAAGGTCCGGACTGGGCGGGTATCCCCCTTGTTGTCGACCCGATTTTCGGGGCTTTAACATACGCTTAAGGAAGGAGATCACTCCACAAGCCATACGCTTGTCAAAACAATAATAATTGACATCCCTCAATGGGGAGTCTCTAGCCTCTATATAGGCTTCATACATACAATACCATGGGTAATTACCATGGGTCTCTCAATACCATACATCTAATACAATGGGCTTAACTTCTTGTGGTCCCTTGCATAATGTGGGTTAACCACTTTATTAATTATGACCCATTTATTTATCATCCTTATATTATTACATTACATTATTCCTTTGGATACCTCCCTCTGTACCCTATAATATCCCCCTAGGTATACTACATACTACGAGTTGTGAATCAAGTTTGATAACTAAAACGATGGATAAGATGTGCAATAGCATTAGACAATAGCTCGACCATTGTGTTATACTCAGTGATGTTGTTTGTGGAGTGACCAATACAAATCCCTTGTAGACTCACTAACTCACCATTTGGAGCAAATATAGCCCATGTTATGGAAGATAGGTTCTAAGTACTACGACTGGCACCATCAGCATAACTAATGAAAGTTTCAAGAGATATCGACATCTGCAAACCAAACGTAAAAGGGAAATCAATAGAAACTATGTAAAACTCTGAAAAGGCACACTGCAAACATACTCAACAAACCTATAGACAATATGTACATAGTGAAAACTACACTTGAGATCAAGCATAGTATTTTTTGAGGTACAACCCATTTCTAGGCTGTGCCAAGGGAACTCCATCAAGATCTACTAACTCGTATGCCCAATTTACAAGGACTCACTTGACAATGTATGGACCTAACCAAATGCGTTGAAACTTACCCGAACCTAACTTATCAGAATCCTGGTCATATAGCAGGATAAGGTCTCCTTCAAAGAATACACGAGGCTTGACACTCTCGTCATACTGTGCCTTGATGTGTCTTTTATGAGCTTTGTTATCTATAGAAGCATCACATTGGGTTTCAGCTAAACGAGTCAGATTTAAAAGACACTCGGACCTCCTCTATGGAAGTGGAAAGAATAAATTCGATAGCTAGTTTCAAGGATGGAATTTCACATTCAATTGGGAGGATAGCTTCAAGACCATACGCCAACTGAAGGATTTGAATTCGGTAGTCATCTTGACTGAGGTTCGGTATGCCCACAAGGTAGTGTAAATGAGAAAATTCCAGTCCAATTTGTGCACCCCTACCATGCATTGAAGCATCATCTTAAGAACTTTGTTGATGGCCTCAACCTGCCCATTAGCCTGAGGATAGTAGGGAGTGGAAATTTCATGGGAAATTCCCAGCTTAGCAGTTAGTTCGATCATCATGTGATTTCAGAAATGATTTCCGTGATTTGTAAATATTGCTTGTGGAACACCAAACCATGCGATGACGTGGTTGAAAAATAAGTATGCAGCCATTTTGCTAATGTTGTTAAATGTAGGCATAGCCTCGACCCACTTAGTAAAGTAGTAAAAAACGACCATAATATAACCATTCCCCCCGAACGAGTGACGATTACGAGTCATGAAGTCGATACCCGATTTTGTAAAGGGACCAATAGTGATAACATGATGCAATGGAGCAGGCAGAGCATGGGTCTTACGATCATATATCTAGCATGCATGACATTTCTGGACAACGAGGATGTAGTCTCGAAAGATGGTAGGCTAGAAGTAACCAACACATAATTTTTTTTGGGCGGTAGCATAACCAGATAAATGTCGACCACATGCCCCTGAGTGGAATTCATTTAAGAGTTTCTTATCATCCTCAAGTGTGAGGCACCTTCATAAGATCGTATCGATACCACGATAGTAAATAGTTTCACTGATAATGACGTAATTTCGGGCTTGGTAACGAATACATCATTGCTCCAAGCGAGAGGTATTAGACTGGAAATTCTGGGTCTAGAGATAAATCAGGAAATCTCCATACCACGAGTCAGTTGAAAATATCTTAAACAACGACTTGTTGGGAATAGAATATTCAGATGTAGATTCTGAATCAGGGGAAGGGAGAGAGCACATCAGTTCGGCGAAAACTAGGGATTTCTTCGGCTTGGATTTGATGAACTCCAAGTCGAATTATTGTAAGATAATAATCCATTTCGAGTACTTTCACCCCAACAATTGATGTGATAAAATGTATGTTATAGGGTTGCAATCTGAAATGAACATAGTCTTCTGAAGCAAGATGTAATGGAAAAATATTTGGATGGCTTGAACGACCGCCAAAGCCAACTTTTCTACATGGGAATATCGAATTTTGGTATCGTTAAGATTTTGAATTAGAGAGTAAATGGGATGTTCAGTCCCTAAATCATCTTCTTGGACCAATACTATTTCTATATTATAAATGGTAGGAGCAAGATACAGGAAGTAATCACGTTGATAGTCAGGGGGGTATAGAAGAGATGCCTAAACCAGTACATCTTTCAGGGCATTAAACTCTTTCTAAGTAGCATCATCCCAATGGAAGGGAACCCATTTTTCCAGCAAGCGAGTGAATCCTTTGGTCAATTCAGCGTAATGAGGGCCAAATATTCGTAGGAAGTTAGCTTTCCCTTGAAGTCGTTGAAGCTAAACTAGTGAAGAAGGTGTAGAAAAATCAACAATTGCTTGTAATTTCAATGGATCGATATGAATTCCTTGTTTCAATATAAATAAACCTAAGAGTCGACAAAAACTAAAACAAAACAAACATTTGTGTGGGTTAAGGAGAATATTATAATGTCTATAATGAAGGAAAATAGCCCGAAGATGCATCAAGTGATCAATCCGATGTTTTAAGTGACCAAGGAGGTCATCCAAATATGGTTGAATGATGTGCTTGATATCATGAAAAGATTTATTCGTGGCACATTGAAACATGGTCCCAACATTATTTAAATCGAACGAGAGTTTACTATAAGTGAAAGTGCCCGAGGGACAAATAAAAGAAGCTTTAGGTTGCTCTGTTGGGAGAATGTTGATTTGATTATAGCCCGAAAATGCATCCATGAATGAATAAATTTCACAGCTAGTGCAGTCGTCAACAATCTGGTCAACAAATGGGGTGGGATAACTATCCTTCGGACATGCACTATTCACATCCCGATAATTTACGCACACTTGAATGGTGCCCTATTTCTTCATGAAAGGAACTACATTCGACACCCAATCAGTTAAAGGAATGGGGTATATGAAACTAGCTTGAATAAGATTTTCAACTTCAGCCTTAATACCAACATCCTTCTTGGGATGGAACAGAAAGAGGCGCTTCTAGACTAGTTTGGCATCAAGATACATATTAATTTCATGTACAACTATATTTGGGTCGATGCGTGACATCTCCTCATAGGTCCAGGAAAAGACATCTCGAAACTCATGAAAAAGGGCTTGATAAGTCTCGATCTCGAATGGAGATTAAGATGATCCAATGTGTAGATTTTCGACAAAACCTTTCTTGATGCAAATGTCAATAGGTATCGTCTCTTCGATATTTGAAAGGTTCTTTTTTGAATCGAACTCGTGAATAGACACAAAATTCGTAAAAAGATTGACAGAATTGGGAGAGTATAAATCACTGAGACTATCCTCAATGGAATCAGGCAAGGAAGAACGATGGCGATGTTCATCCCATGATGCATCATCTGACATCATAATTTACATGATGATTTCGTCAGTAGGGAATACACGTGAGAAGGTATCGGAAGATGTAACATAGTCCAATGATCTGTCTAGCCAATTAAGCAAATCAAGTGAGGAAGCCACACAATCCAAATAAATGGCTTCTTAATTTAGCTCAATGGGGATTAGTGGCATTCAGTTGCAAAAAATTTGGATGTCAGTTTCATTTGGTACAATCCATGGATCGGCCAGGATGGTAGAAGATGATATCATTTTGATATAGGCCACCGAAGATGAGCTGTCGGGAAGGAGAGGAGGAGGGAGTGAAAAGGTCCCCATAAGTGAAGAATCTTTCAACAATCCAACTCTGACATGCTGATATGACTATAGGGTTTCCCCCACAAGAGGGACACTTTCAGTAACATGTGAATTAGAGGCACAAAAGATGAGTTGGTTTATGGCTACAATCCTGCCTTTATGAGGAAAGTCGATCATACAGAAGTAAGTTGAAACGACAACAACCATGGCATAAACCTACATACGTCCTAATAAAATATTGTAATCGAGAGGTCCGTTAATAACTTCGACTTCTATGGACACAACTATTCCCCCTAATTCAACTTACAGGGAGTTAAAAATCTCACAAGGTTTATATGTTCTCTCGTCAAAGGATTTTAATGTAGTAGGTGACTGACTTAGTTGAGGAGAACCAATCACCTTCCAGTAAGACATGGCCATAATGCAAGTTGATGCTCCCTCATCCATGATAGAATGATGAATATTCTTACCATGGATGATGACTTGGATTATAAAAGCTAATTGAGCTAGAAGTTGAGGGGTATAGTTTTCATGAGAGAAAACAACAAGGTTAGAATCCGATGGATCCACACATTTGATAGCTGAAAGTAAATCCCTCTTTTGGGCAGGGAAATTTTGCAACACCTCAAGAGTAGACATAGCTGATGGATACTCAGCCAAGTCTTCAACTACGTTATAATTATGAGCAGCTCTAGCATGAGGGTTGAAAGATGAGTTATGAACGACGCCCTTTGGAGATTTAATAGTCAATTCAGTAGGAATCTATGACGGAGTGGGATCTAATGAGAACGGTTCCAAACTGGTGAGTTGATCAGTAGCCTAACCATTCGATAGATTCGCATCACCATAATCCTTGTTCCGAGTAGCTACCAAAACATCAAATCTTGGCTTTGAAGAGGAAAGCATCAAAATCGTGTTAGAGGAAGATGGGTCTCGAGCAACCATATGAGTCTCTTGATTAGGAAATAGGTCGGTGAACACTGTAGGAGAAGTGGAGGACTTAAGAAATTGATTCACTTAAGCATGGTGAGGAAAATCACATGTAAAGTGCTCCTAACTGCAAATCAAGCAAGGATATCGAGGCTTCCGTTTCTCATCAGAAGAATGATTTGTTTTTTTATCCTGTGGAGAGGGATATTTCTTTTTCTTACCTTTTTCTTTCTTCTTTCTTCCAGGTTGTTGTTGATACTTTCCTTTATTAGATGAAATGACATTTATCTCAGAAGTAGAAGCCGCAGGAGGGTGGGATTGAGGGTTTTTATTAGATGGAGGTGGAGCAATACCATATGGTTCACTCGTCGTCTGCATGTTGGTAAAAACAATAATGCCATCAACAACATGAGATTCTTTACCAGACATAAGAGGAGGAACAATATTAGAATTTCTTAGATCGTTTGGTATCTTCTCATAGAGCGTGTCAGATTGGGTATAAGCCAAATCCAAATATTACGCATGAGCAATTACTTGATCTTTTTTCACGACCACACCTTTGGCCACATCTTTTGTTATGGGTGCCAACATAGATTGGTGAACCATTCTGCGAGAAATTGATCGAGAACATAAGTTTTGACCAGCTGGCAACGACGCCTCCACCCATGAATGTGATTTGAAATGTGAGTGGAATCTGATTGTTTGAAGTTGGTTAACAGTTTTGTTCCAGTTTCGTATCTGATGGGAAACTAGAAATGCATGAGGAAGGTTGTGGCTAAGGTACTAAAATCATGGAATGAAGCTCTAGGTAAATCAATATACCATTTAGTAGTGGTACCCATAATCGTTCTTTGGAAAATACGAAGTTGAATAGAATCATCATTAAGGGAGTTTGATGAAGACCACAGATGATACATCATGACATGCATTGATAGGTCTTCTCCTAGATTCCCATTGAATTTAGGGATATTAAAAGGAAATTTAGTAGGAATAATCGGCCACCAAGGCGAATGAGCAATGGGCTCATTGGTGAGCTAAGTCAAATCTGGAAACTTGAGAGTGGCCACAAAAGGAAACTGTTGATTAAATTCTGGCGGAGGATGACTTGGATATGAAGGAATAGCCTGGGAAACAGACACTTGCATTCCTTAATAAGGAGGGCTCTAGTAATAAGGAACCTGGTTACCAGAATAAGGAGGATTTTGATAGCCAGAATACAAGTGACCTTGTTGACCACCCCAGGATAACCATGAATTTGTTGGCCTTGAAAAGGCACCTGAGGGATACCTTGATAAGGTTTATACTATTTCCCGATGGGGATTTTCATTGTCCCATGATAAAGAGGGTTTGATTGATGTTGTGCGATGTTCTACACAGACTGTCCTATTGGAATTTAGGGAATACCTTGTGAAAGTGATTAAGATTGTAAAGGAACTTGTAAAGGTTGAGTAAGTGGGACCTGAGAGGTATCAAATATTGAAGGAATGAGTTGAGATGCGATCAAAGCCTGTACAAGTTGAGTTACATGAATTTGAGCTTGTTGAGGTACATATTGAGGAATATAAACTTTAGATGATTACACAGATTGGGAAACAAACAATGAACCCAACATCGAACTAGGTTGAATGGGAAAAGTAGGCTTCCAAACACTAGCAACTATCCTAGGATAAGGAGGACTATAATAAGGCTGGTTACCAATTTGAGGTATACGAACAATAAGTCGTCCCCCTGAAAAAGGAGGATGGGATGGTGGAGGCAATTGCTCCCCTTCCGGAGGGTACCCAACATAAGGATAGCTAGGTTATGTTGTCGCGGCTACAACCACCTTCCAAAATTTTTCCTTACCCTGTTTTGGAGCGTCCCTATCAAACTTACACATCACTTTCTCTTGCTTCGTCAAGTACTCAAGCTTCAGTGTTTTCCTCGCACAAAGGCAGATTTTCAATCACTATTGATCCATTCCCCTCACAGGCTTTTCACCAGAACTTGGTCCAACTACAAGCTGAGTAGCTTCCCCTTGAAAATTAAGCGTATCTGGAGGGAAACCAACCTTCCCTCCAGAAATTACGTAATCCTCTCTGGTAGCCTGCTGGGCTCCAGGTTTGCACAATCCTGCCAATAAACACTCCCAACATGATTTGCACAAATTTCCACAGCAGGGCTACTCAACCCAGAATTTGCGTAAATCTGGGCAGCAGTCAGCTGCTCTGCCTAGAAATTGTGCAATCCTCTTGAGAAATAATCTCAACTCCCAACACGAAATGTGCATTTTTCCCAAGCAGTTGAGCAACCGCATGCATGAGCAATCCGGTTGACCAATTCCACCCGGGACCAAGGGAAATTGAATTGCATGCACGCATGACTAGCTCTTCTCGGAATAGCAAGAGGCAACATGCAATAGGCATCCCATGATTCAGGGAGATATTTTTAGTAGCTAAGGGTTACATGTAAAGTTGTTTTAGAAGTTTCCCTCGAAGTGTCGCTTTTTCCTAGATTTGTGGCATGTGCGTCATGAGACCAAAATTATTTATTCGACGCATCAGAACTCATTCATTCACATTGAGCTTGGAGCTCTAACATCCCAAAGCACATCTAGGACTCTTCAACACATTTGGCTCAACATTTCACAGGTAAGTGGCCTCAACTTGTATTTTTTAGCATTTCTGTCACTTTTTGTGTATTCACTTGTGTGAGTGTTGCTTTCTTGATTTATTTGAACGCTTGTTGCCATTTACATGTATACTAGCTTGTCATAGCTCTGTATCAGTTTTCGTTGCTATCTCACTGCTGTCACATGCATGAAACTTTTTTTCATGGATGTTTGCCCAACCGGTGACCCACCTCACCCACATGCATGTTGATCTATTTGCTGAATATTTCATTCATGTTTTGCATGCATTGTCAATCACTTCTTCTATAACTTAGTGTCGCCATGCATTCATTTTATTATTTTCTTTCAATTGCACGTTGGCGAGTTGGGTCAACCTTGGCCAAGACTCTACCTTCACCAAGGCTGCATTGCGCAATCTAGGGGAGGAAGGCTCTGCCTTCCCCTCCAGAAATGTGCGTTCCTACCTAGCATTGGCCTCCAGGATTGTTTTGCGCATTTTTGGAGGACAGTGGCTTCTTGGCCCAGGAAATTGCGCAAATCAGTCACTAGGACTACAGTCCTTCCCATCTGGAATTGCGCATTGCGCAATCCCAGTAGCCAGCTTGCATTGTGCACTTCGCAGATCCAGCAGCTAGTCCTACCTCCCAGAAATCCCAGACTGCCTTCTGCGCGGTTCTGGAAGCTAGTCACCTAGCCTCCTAGAAGAAATTACGCAATCTTGCTCATTAGTTTCCCAGGTATGTGTTGTGCCATTCCCCGGACTTGCTTTGTTTTCACTGACATATTTCTTGCCATGCATGTTGCTTGTTTCTATATCTTTCAGGTGTTCACCTGTCTCAATGGCTTCCAAGAGAATAGCATCATAGGACACTGATGGAATTGCATCTGGAGCATCAGTTGAGCAGGTGTCCTCTATTCTGTCGATCTATGAAGATATGAAGTTGTATCTAGACAAGGACACCAAACTGAAGTGGCAAGAGGTTAATGAAACATTTGCGGGCACTTTTGGGGAAGACCTCAAAGACCGTCAGGTGTACTTGACCATTCAAAAGTCTCTCTTGTACCGGATTGCATGCAGATACCCCATGTTCCTATGTGCGGACATGATTCACTAGATCGTCTCTCACACTAACCCCGAGACGATGACCTTGAGTAGTGGCAGTGGGATGAAGCTTGTGACCTTCTGGGCATGAGATTATGATGAGATGTATCAGATGTCAGAGCCTGCGACTGTCATGAGTCCTCCATTCAAATTTCCCAACATCAGAGCTAACTCCAGATACATTCGGAAGGATTGGGTAAAGGAGCCAACTCGTTTTAGGATGACACCCAATCAGATCTACAAGATGAAGATATTGAGGAAGGCATACCAATACTTGGTCATATCCGCATGTCGACTATGTGGCTAAGCAAGCACTAAAAC
The DNA here is from genome assembly GCA_031772625.1 of Pinus tabuliformis. Lineage (NCBI taxonomy): Eukaryota > Viridiplantae > Streptophyta > Pinopsida > Pinales > Pinaceae > Pinus > Pinus tabuliformis. Next base: position 435,561,250 of record CM062810.1, on the reverse strand, counting down.
CTTTCCTCAGAGTTGGGTGATCGCATTGGACACCTGGCTAGAGAAGGGAAACCATGTAACTGCTCCAACATTATGGCTCATCAGCTGAAGGAACAAGTCACGAAGGCTCGACAGTCACTCGAAGGTATGCATCCAAAGATTTACATGTCTACCTACATCCTAGATGCAGTATGTGCCCGACATGAGTTCCCGGGTTTGGAGTGGGCATGGTCACTAGCGGAGACGGTTGTGAACACATATTTCAAGTTTTTGTCTGAATGCAGCTTCAGAGGAGTAATCATACAATTGTTTGATCATTTGTCACCCCAGTTTACAGAATGATCTTCAAACAGTATCCACCCTGCATGTCAAAGGAAGCAATGGAGGCATTATCAGGAATTGTAGATTTGTATGCCTCACCGTCTAAAACTTTCATCCGAATGTTCAGTGCGGAGAAGCCTCCACATGTTCTACCAAAGTTTACGTTGGATGTACTTGTCATGTAGGAAGTAGCATATCTCATCTCGACAGGATTGATAGTTAGACTGCAATGGAAGAAGAAGGCACCTTGGCCCACTCTTCTGTTGCGGATTGGGTTATATGAGATCCGGAGTACCAAGCAAGCGGATGTCGAAGCAGAATATATGAAGAAGTACCCATTCAACTACCGAAGCTTCAACCCATATGACCCATATAGCATTGTGAAGGATCACTGCACAAGAGTTCAGTTCAACTGGATCCATGGGGCATTTTGTTGGGCCGGGGAAGAATCATGGAGTTATTCCTACAGTTCCTCCAAACCTAATGAACAGGTCGACTTTGCCGTGGAGTGGTTAGAGAAGCAACATGAAGTAGCACCATGGAGAGTACCAACAATAGCAGCTGTAGCAGCAACAACAGAGATAGAAGAGCCAAGCATACATGTGCGTGACAAAGGGAAGAGGAAGATTATTGATCACATGGAGGAGGAGTAAAGCTACAAGTTTTGACTAGATCCATTTGTAGAACAAGCAGTTATGGTTATTTAGGCAAAGAGGCAGCAAAGCGACAAGCGAATTGTGTGAAGGTAGAGAGATAAGAAGAGAATGGAAGAAGCAGAGAAGGAGATACATGAGTTGAGGGAGAAACTCCAGAGAGAACAAGAGATTCAAAAACAAGAGAAGGAAGTGCAGAAACAATAGAATATATAGGGGCGCAACATGTGCAGACAGACAAAGCGGCACCTGTACAAGTAGTTGATTCATATGAACAAATGGCATAAGGAGAACAAGATGAATCATCGCAGGGGAAAGACTTTTCTCATGAGATAGAACATGTGCTTGAACAATTGGATGAAGACATGGAGCAGCAGGAGTTGGAACATGATACTGACCTCATGCCTCACCACAAAGAGGTCAAATCACCCTCTTCAATGCATCCAGATGATGAGCAAGTCTCGAATGACCAAGGAGGCACTGGGATCCTTGGTGGTTAGCCAGAAGAAAAGATTCGCAACATCTCCTTTGACGAATCTCATCACAGAGTTGTGCAGTCTCACAGAGTATCGACTCCGGAGGACCAAACATCCCCTGTGCAAGTTGAAGAACGAGTGATCATGACTGATGTGCACAAGCATCTAGCTGCTTTGGCCGATGCAACGAGAGTGTATCCCAAAGCCACTAGCTCAAGTGTTTGTTTCCTCATAGCTGAGAATGAGCCAATGGCGAAGGAACTACAGGTGGCCAAGTAGGGAGGAGACTTGGTGACAATGTCCGCCCGAGCTGAACTGAAGAAGGCAATACTAGATGAAGTATTGTCGGTTGATATAGTGTTGTGCCTATCAACAACCCCCCCATTTATTTATGTTAGTAATAACATCAATAAATGGGCACCCTTCCAAAAAATCAAATCTTAGCATTTAATCATGCCTTTTTGTTTTTAGAATAAAATAAGATGTCAAAGTGGAACTTGCTAAAATATGGAAATTTACCTTTTCATACTTTAAGCGCATAAAACTTCACAAACTATAAGTTTCTTATAGAAAGCGCTACATGATTAAAAAAGCCTAAGAATAACTTTATAATGGAAAGTCATGAATATTAAAGTAAACCTTTAAAAGACCCGCTTTAAGAAGATTATTCTCGCATCGCAAAACAATTATGATGGACCTCCCTTATAAAAGTTACCCCTTGAAAATGCGATCCGCGAAAATGCGAGATCATAAAATCCTATAACCTTATCGCATCGCAGTTTCAAATGCGTGGCACTACTTGATAAAGCATAAGAAAATATCGCAAAATGCGATAGCATCTCGCAAAATCGCATATCGCAACAACTCATATGGCAGTGGTTTTTAACGAAAACAATTTTTGTGATATAGCGATCTGCGATATTGTGAAGAAAATCGCAAAATCGCTTTTATCGCAACTCAAAGGGCTCAGGGTTCTAGGAGAGTACTTCCCAACTTTCGATGTGAAGTTATGAACATTAAAGTTTAGCATAATGGTTCATTAGTGGACATTTATTAAAAGAATGATTAGGATCAGTGTAAAGGACCATTTGACGTAAGTTGATATCTTTTTATATGATTTAGAATTAAAAACCCTCCCTCACATTATTTTCGTCCTTCTATTGATTATTCCTGCATTCACTATCATTTTTATCATATTTTGCTCTCTTCTTGCAACTTTCAGGAAGAACACACAGAACACAACATACGAAGAAATGGTGTAGAAAGGAAAGGCACCCGTTTATGAAAAGTCATAAATGACCCCATTGTTCACAGACACTACCTGTAATCGGGATGCAGGGACATCTACGTGGGAAAGTATGTATCAGTTATTGGAGGAGGAACAACCGAGAATTATGAAAGTAACAGTTACAGTGGATGGACATGGCTCTTATGATGCTTCTTTGACTGAGCTTGCATGCTCATTTTTACATCGCATTGCTGCAAGGCCAAAGATACTCCCTTACACTGACATGGTTAAGTGGCTTATAGATGACACAGACATATCTGATAGAGAATTCAAGACAACAAGCCAAGAAGTCATGGGATCATTTACCCCAGACAACCTGAGACTCATGTACCATCTACCAGAGCCCCAGGCTATCTACAACAAGAAATTTGTTGAGAAGTTTGCCAAGGAGAATGAAGACTTGGCAGAATGCACCAAGCATTGGTCAAACAATGAGGAAAGACTCAAAAAAGATAAAAACAGTATGTATGCCACTGGTTCTCTTTGTTCCCCTTATTGTTTTGTCGCTGCTATGTTATGTCGACTGTTTGGTAAACCAGACAGCAACAAATTTTCATCAGAATGGTTACCCCTAGTGGATGCAACTATCAATGCTACAATAATGAATTGGGCCCAATTCCTATCAGATAATTTAGCCACTGCAATTTTAGAATACAGAAGAAAAAGAAGCATTGCTTTGAGGATTTACCCTCCATTTTTTATGAGCGCTTATGTTATGGACGCTGTTTGTTTTGTTTTCAAATTTCCTGTTATGAGATGGAATTGGACGGTTCAAAATCCACTTCCCATTCAAATTTATCACAAATTCATGTGGGAATCAAATTTCGTGCCATATTTCTTCAAAATTTGTCACGGAGTTATACTCTCGATTCATAAAAATATATACATCAGAGATGCCCCAAGGTTTTCCCAAGAAGCTGAGGTAGATATTCTCCCCGTAGCAAGATGGTTTGGGGAAGAATTATTCACGTATATCAGAGTGTTTGGCAGTATTGCCTCACCCCATGTGCTACCTTTTTACGTCCCAGACAAACTGATGGCTAGGGAGATAGCCTATCAGACATGCGGTGAGGGAGGAATGAGAAAAATACTGAAAGATTCCAAGAAGGCCATTTGGCCTCAATTTCCTGTAACATGCGGAGCATTTTCATTGCATGACTTAGGACATGCTTTCAAAGAAGTTAATAATGTATTATCTTTACAACTACCCAAGTTCTCGGGAAGGCAATATGATCCCTTTGGTATTGTAAGTGATTTTAACACAATGGTTAAAATAAGAGTTTTTACTCATGAAAAAGATCCCTTTGATGATGTTTTCCTGCAGAAAAACACCTTCAAAGAGGTGCAGCATATGGCACAAATTATTTTTGACCAAGAAGGTCTCCAAACTTTTGAGAATTACAGAAAACAGAGGTTATCTAAGGTCCCATTGGACCAATTACTCATTGAACCAGTAAGAGATCCTACTCCCAGTGTAAGCATAAGTAAAGATTCAAAGGAGAAATCCAAAACAAGTTCCGAAAAAGAATCAACAGGAAAGTTTGGCGATCAATCTAAAAAAACATCAAAGAGTGAACATAGTAAGAGCAAGGAGTCAGTGAAAGACACAGCCCAGTCCACAGCAAAGCCTGATCAGCAGACTTCATTTGTAAAACAAGCTGAAGCCTCAAATCCTCTTACAAAGCAAGCAAAGCCGGCCGTAATTGATATAGAAGGAGAATGGGAAAATTTTAATAAGATACTTAACACAGAAGAACAAAGTGTAGAGCCTCCAACAAATCCAAAAGAGACGACCATGGAAAGGGTAATAGAAAGGGCTGTTAACACTCAGGAAATGAAGCACATACCCATTGCTGCCTCATCTGAGATTGTACTAAGAATAGAGGAAATTCCTACTCTAGATATATTCTACAACCCTCAACATAAAGTTGTCGTTAGAAGGCAAAGAAAGAAAAGAAAGTTGGATTCTGTGCTCACTCCCGAGGATGAAACTCTAGATGTTCTTTGGAAAGACCCATCTAAAGATCCATCAGCAAATCTCACTAGGCTCTCATGGGTTGCAGGCGCATACACTTCAGCAACTATTGACAAGGCTGCAGAGTTACAATCGCTTCTTAAAGAAAAAGAAGATAGGATTTTTTTTTTGGAACAATAGTTATAGCAAGTCAGCATCAATCAACAAGCAGAAACACAACTGGCAAAACTTCAGCAAGACTTTCAGGAGATGCAGTTGGCACATCAAAGTAGTTTAGCTAGTAGAGAAGACAGTTACAGAGTATAATAGAATTTCATAAAGATGATCCCAAGATTGGACAGTTTGTCACAGAGGCACTTAGTCTCAATTCCTAGCTCTTGCAACAGAAATAACTATTGTGCCAGAAGATTTCGCAGTGGAATTCCCACTGCGAAATGAGCGATAATATTACAAATCAAGTCATGGAATTACGACTTGAATATGATTCAATTTTTAAGAAAGTCTCAGACTTCTTAAACTGGTAGAAATCCGAAGAAGGGAAAAGAGCAGACATGCCCAAAATTTATGAATAACAGAAAGAGATTTTATTTGGTAAATGGGATTCTCGGCTAAGGGAGGTAGAACATGCAATGGAGGCTGCAATGACAGTAGCGAACAATGTCATTGAATGCGTAAATGAAAATCTACACAAGGCTAATTTGGTAGTAGAAACCACCCTTGGCTTTCTTCCAAAAGCACAACAGCTTCAAGCAGTATGGAAACAAGCAGCGGAGGAAAGGGCAGAGGCAATTAAACAGGTAAACAGATTGAACTAGGAAGCATACTGGTAGTACCTGGTGAAACCACACAGCCAATGGATGACCCTGAAGTGCCTGATAACTTCCACCTAAAAGATAGTGCTAGCTCTCCCCAATGTCGTATTTGCAGGACAGCTAAAAGCTGAAGTTGACCAACCGACACTCTTAAAACCAATGCTGGATATTTGCGATCTAAAGAATCAGATGCAAGATTAGTCATAGACATATTTTATTTTTGTTTTTGTTTATTTTTGCTTAAAATGAGGCAGGTCGTTTAAACCTCCTCATCTATTTTTGTAATATTTATTTTTAGATTTCATAGATTAGTATTTAAACCCCTCTCATGCATTTAGAGAGAGGTCCAGAGTTTTATCAAAAACATTCTTCAGAACGTGCATCTTGCCCCCCACTGAGGAGGTTTTGATAAAATTAATGGAACGAGATTTATTTTCTATTTGAGTTTAACATTTGCTACTAAAATTGCACTTTTGTACTCTTAGTTGATGTTAAGTGATTTGAAGATAGATCGATATTGCTGGAGCTCATGAGTAGGACATATTACAAATGATACTTTTATCTCTTAATGCTTTTTACTTGTGTGTCAAGCAATAAATAATTTTCAGTTATTTATGTATGAAAGTTTAAATGTTTAGTTATCATTATTGCACTTTTGTATGGTGATGACTTACTCTTTATGCTGAATATGTGAATGATTCTTTATGTGATATATTTCTCATATTGTTTCGGCTAACTTTTTATACGAAACAATCATTCTTAAATGGATTCTCTTCTTATTGTGATTGAATGATCTTCATTATCAATCGCTTTTAGAAATCATTTTAGATTGCATATGTAAACATTACTCCTGGGATAGTTTTAAAGTTAGATGTTTTCTTTGATTATGATAGATTGCATATGATAGTTAGAAGATAGATTAGATTTAGAACAAGTATTCACCCCATAAAACCCCAAAAAGAAAAACATCATCCCGTTAGCACAAACATCATAAATAGATTGGGAAACTGGTCCCATCATCCCCAGTCGGAGCCACTATTCCAAACAGAAAAGGAGCTGCACTAAGGTTCGGACCGGGTGGTTATCCCCCTTGTTGGAGTCCCGATTTTTCGAGCCTTCAACATATTTGGTGCTAGAAGGAGGGCCTGACTATGAATGGCAAGTAAATATACATCTTCACGCCATTCTAAGAGTAAAACTCCCTCACCATCACCCTCAACTTCTCGTTCGCATTCCAAATCTTCCATCTCTGAACCAAAAGTTGAAAAGAAAAATATAGAGCACATTACTGAAATCCCAAACAAGCCAGATCATTTTTCTTCAGATCCCCCTAAGCTACAAACTTTAATTCATAAGTTATAGGGGATTTCTATATCTCAAGAAGAATCTAAGTTATCCCAAGGTAGTGTCACTTCTCATCTGACCCCATCTCAATGACTGACTAGAGCACAAAGTGAAAAGCTAGGAATCCCACTAGTTGAGTTTCCTCTACTGAGTCATAAGAAAGCTAGGAAAACACCAGCAGAATCTCAGAGTGAGGTTCTATCATCATTTTCGTCTACCATCCCATCCATATCATCACAAGGTCATTCATCCATCCCTCAACTCCAGATCGTGGTTCATACAGGTACAGGAGCAACATCCTCCTCTACCCAATCACCTTCAACTACTGCCACACCTCCTCCTACTCATACTCCGACGATGGCAGGAAATCCACCACCAAGGCCATGGGCCAATCTAGGAGCTATAAGAATGCCTACACCTTTATCTCAATTACCAGCTCATCCTGAGAAATGGTTGCCCAAATTTAATCCTGACAATGGCCTATCAGCCGAAGAACACATAAATAATTTTATGCTATCTATTAATTTGAATGGAGTAACAGAAGAGGACGCAGTTGTAAGATTATTCCCCTATACTTTACAAGGAGCAGCAGGATCATGGTATTTTTCATTACCATCAGGCTCCATTAATAACTGGGATACATTTCAAGATCAATTTTTAACAAAATTTGGAGATGATCGATCTACAACAACCTTAATAAATGACCTCTCCAATTTAAAAGCTGAACCAAGGGAACCAATTAAGGATTTCAACTCTCGCTTCAATAAATTATTAAACAAAATACCAACAACATCGAAGCCTAGCAACAAAGTCCAAAATGAATGGTATATTTCTGCTTTACCTTCAAATTCAGCCATCTTTGTAGATAGAGCTGCAAAGCCAACGTTAGCAGAAAACATGAAAGAGGCAATAGTTGTAGAGAAATGTATCCTAGCCATAGAAAAGAAAAATGTTGTAGATGAAAGAAAGTCTAAAAAAGTGTCCTTTAGATATGAATCTTAGAAAAAACAATCGAAGGATCCATTCAACCTGGAAGGGTTACAGAAAGTCTTGAAGACTATGTCCAACGAAATGGTTGATATAAAGAAACAAGTAGCAGAAACTGTTGAGTCTCAAACCTGCACTTCTTTACACATCCTCTTAGCCTCCTTTTCCTACTCATTTCCTTCTTTTGCCACTCATTTCCTTCATCAAATTGCTCAAATCATTGTATTATAGGACTTTTTACATGATTTGCTAATTATGCTAATGACTGTTGTTGGTTTAGATTTTTGGTTCAAAATGCTGCGTTTCCGCAGCTCACACAGGGTTTCCGCAGCTGATCCCGGTTTCCGCAGCCAACCTCGGATTCCGCAGCTGTTTTCTTAAATGCTATGTTCCAGGTGTCCTCCGGGTAGAAGAGCCACATGGGCAAGTTTGTGGGATCAAGGACATGGTGTGTGTCCTTCCAGCTCATCCAAACCGGTCATCAAAACCCGTGGTCAACGAGGAGGCAAATACGGTCAAACTGAAGTCATTGGCGGTGGCACGGCTCTGCGTGTTCGGTTTGGAGCACGTAAAGAACAGCTGGCCTCTTCCTCAGCCACGAGGACCGTGGGAAACAAGAATCCAACAGCAGATTGATAGCCCATAACGACCGTTGCCTAAATCCGAGGACAGTGCCAGATTACGTGTTTTTACACAGCTGATAGAATAGCCTAGTTTGCGTTAAGTTAGTTTGCTTTCTCTGCTATAAATAAAGCGTCTCTAAACGCTGGATAGTTAGTCTTTTAGTCTTTTTAATCAGTTGTAAACTCTGTTGAGACCTATTTTTATAAGCATTTTGTAAGCTCCCCACTGTATTTTTTTATATGTGCTGTTAATACATGAGAAGACCATTCTGTTTCTAAGCGTGTAACTGATCTTTTGGATTGACTGAAGTAGGCGGAGGGCCCCTGTATACTACAGCCACTGTACAGTAGTCTTTACTTTATTTTCTTGCATTTATTTTTCTGATTTTCATGTATATTAATGTACAGTTTGAATTGCTGCATTTTATTTTCTTTTAACATGTATATTATTGTACATAAACTTTGAATTATGCTGATTTACATTTCTGCACTTTTGTTCATGACTGATCAGTGTGTTTTTGCAGATTTCTTAGGAGCCCGGGACAGTTTTCTTTCTTCTCTTTTTACAACTAGTGGCATTTGTGATCGTCTTATCTAGATTGCTGATCTTTATTTTTGATTTTCATTAGTATCATTGCTTTAGTTTGCACTTTACTTTCTGCTCATAGCTTATCAAGTTGTTCATCTTTTGATGGCTCTTTTTGTCATAATCAACTAACTTTAGTGGAGCTAAAATATCACTTAGTGCAGCTTGGTTTATTTTGTTTTAAGACTCACATTGCTAACTTGCTCATAACTCTTTCTTACATGATCAATCCAGCTGAAGGCAGAAAGGTTAAGGGAAAATTAAGTGGTGTGATTTGTCACCTAGATTTTACATTGCTTAAGATTTAATTGAAGAGTTAAAGTAGTTGTTCTTGTTTTTAATTGAGTTAATGTAGATGTCATTTTCATTTTCATTTTCATCAGCAGTAGAGGTACTGGGCCGATGCCATTGGTCTTTTATTTGATGCTTTTACTTTCCTTTAAAGCTTTGATTTCATTTCAGTTATTGTTCAAGCTTTCTTTAGAATACTCTTTAAAGTTTCAAGAAATCATTTAGAAGTCGCCACAAACACACACATTCACTCGCTTGATTACATCTCCATCACATCACATTAGGAAAGATAAATCAAAAACAAACTAAAAAGATAAAAACGACAAAAGATTAAGAAAAGGTTATCTAAGTACATATAGTACACCTCACTTCATCAGCTTACGAGCCCCGGGTTGACATTTAAAAGTTGCAATTTAGACATCACTAAATTGACCAAACATTTTGGCGCCGTTGCCGGGGAAGTGAAATTAGGTAGCCAGATTCTTAAGAAAAAAAAAACACAATAAGAAAATTTCAAGGAAGGAAATTGATAACATCTCAAAGTATGCTCTCCTCTTGCACTTAATGTGATCTGGAGGATCAGAAAAGAGAGAGTTATTGGTTTAATAGTTTCTTGAGTATGCTCTCTTCTTGCACCTAGAGTGACCTGGAAGATCAGAAAGAGAATTATTAGCCCGACTTGAAGAAAAAAAAAAAAAAATGACATGCATAGGGCAAGAGATTCTAGGGGAAGGTTTTTAGCTAGAGCCAAAAGTTCGATTTTTACAACTCCATCTACTTCAAGGAATAGACAAGAGACACCTCCATCATCTCCAACTTACACTCCTAGCCCTAGGATTCCTGGAATTCAAGAGGTAGGAGTCGACTCTCCCATACCTTCCATCGAATCTGAATTAGAGAGAGATCCTTTCCTTCTTTCTCCAGAGAGACAAATTGTAATTGAAGAAGTAGAATCACCTGAAGAAGAGGGAGAAATTCCTTCTCATACACCCTTAGTAGAAGAACCAGAAGACTCTGAAGTCTCCAGGGAAACTACCATGACAGAGGAAGGAGCAACTGAATTTGGTAGGGGTAGAGGTAGAGGAGGAGGAGGAAACAATGGAGGAGGTAGAGGTAACATTGGAGGAAATAGGGATGGGGATAACTCATTCGGGTTTCCTATAGTTGATGAGGACTCCCGAGCCACAATGAAAAACATCTCACCATCTGTCCTCCCAAACTTCCATGGGTATAGGAATGAGGACCCTGAAACATTTCTATTTGAGTTTGAGGTAGTGTGTCGAACTTATGATTATCTGGATGACTCTCAAAAACTCAAACTGTTTCCTTCAACATTGAAAGGAGCAGCCTTGAAATGGTTCATGGGATTACTCACTCAATCCATTAGGTCTTGGAATGATATGAAACAAGCATTTTTGGATAGGTACCTGGACTATTGTATGCCCACCAATCACAAGGATGAGGTATTCAAAATGATGCAAAAAGAAGATGAAAACTTGGAGGAATTACTTGAAAGATTTCAATATAATCTGAAAAGAGCAAAAATGAGTAACTTGGATGAGGAGACCTTGAAAGCCCTTTTACTAAAAGCCATTAGAGATGAATGGATAGATCTTTTGAATATGATGGGAAAAGGAGATGTATCTCAACTTCCACTTTCTGATATAGCAGAATTATGCGTCCATCTCTCAAGGAGGAAATCCAAAACTCAAAAAGGGTCTAGAGATCCTTCTCTCATCAGAGTAAATAAATCTGCAACTGGATCGGTAAGTAGGGCTGAGATTGGCAACATGCTTGATGAATTCAAAACTGATATCTTAGGGAGTCTTAGTGAGCAACTAGACACCCTTAAGATTCACAATAAGCAGAAAGCAGAAGCTGAGGCTTTGGCCATCTTTTGCCCAAAGTGTAGGAAGAAACATGCTCTAAGGGAATGTCCCTTGGATGCAAAAGTTGTAGAAACATGTGTAATCTGTTCAGAGAACCATGAGACCAAGGATTGTCCTTCAATTCCTGGGCTCAAAGCTGTCTTTCAAGAAGATCCAAATACAATCGAATCTCTCTGTTTTGTTGTAAGGAGACCTTGGCAGGGGCAACAAAATCAAGGGTTTAACAACTCTATGAATTTTCAACCCCAACCAAATTGGAATCCTTGGCAACAACCTTGGTCCCAACCTCAAAATTCTTTTCAATCATGGGTACAAGGTATGCAAAATCCTTATGGGAGATTTGCTCAATTTTACCAATATCCTCCATCTTTTCAAAACCAACAAGCTCCACAACTTCCAAATCAAAATCCACAACTATCATTGCCATTTCCACAACAACAACCTTCCCAACAGAATCCAAATTCTCAACTCTTGCTTCCATTCCAACAGAAGTCAAATCAACTTCCTTCTCAGCCATTGCCAAACCCCAATAATAAAAACCCTCAAAATGCCTACATGATGGAAGGTCAGCAATTTCCTACCTATATGATTGTTCCTCTCAATGAAGTACAACTCAGATCAGGTAGAGTCTTAGATAAACCTTCTATAAATGATCAAAAGCAAAGCATTTTTGAGGAAGAGTCTCTTGAAGCCAATAAGGGTTCTGAAGCATCTCTTCAAAACCCAAACACTCAAAAAGGAAAAGAAAAAGAATTAATCCCCACAACTCCCATAGTTGAGCAACCTGCATCCTTATCCACACCTCCTTTCCCTGAAAGATTACAAATTGATAAAGGAGTGGAAAAACAAATTTGGTTGCCTGACTATAATTTTCTAGATGAATTGAAGAATGTATGTATCAAGATTCCCTTGTTACAAGCCATTAAAGAGATTCCTATTCTAGCGAAAACAATAAAGGAGTTGAGTCTTAAAAGACCAGGAAGGAAACCAAGAGATACCAGAAGGATCCACCTGGTAGGAAAAATTGCAGATATCATGATGGGAAAAATTACTATGTAGAAATATGTAGATCCCGGTAGTCCAATTGTCAAAACACATATCAATGGGGTAGAAATACCAAATACTTTGATTGATTTAGGGGATGCTATCAACATCATGAGTAGACAAACTATGGATCAGCTAAAACTTCCTAATCTTCTTTTTACACCTACTTTATTGCAACTTGCAGATCGATCAGTTATTAAACCAGATGGTGTATTAGAAGACATTCCAGTCTCCCTAGACTCTTGGGAATATCCAGTGGATTTCATGATTTTAACCCCCAAGAGTAATCTAGGAGGACATCCTCTTATTTTAGGAAGACCTTGGCTAGCCACAGCTGATGCTTTCATAAGTTGTAGGTCTGGGGATATGTATATGGTAATTCGACAAAGAAGTTCAATCTGTATCCTCCAGCAAAAGCAATTACAGAAATAGGGGATAATGAGTGGGTTGATGATGAAGATACTATACAACCTGTCTTTACCATTTCTGAGATTAGTGAAGATAGTCGAATTCTGAACACATTAGAAAATTTTGAACCATATTCAGAATATGACCACACACAATTTCAGTTGGATTCTGACATTGAGTGTCTATCATCTAGACATATGTCTCTTTTCTCCATGGAAGAGTTTGGTAGTTCTGCCATTGAGATTTTTCCAGGAAAAACACTGAATATCAACAAAAACTTGGAAAAATCACAACAGGAAGAGCTAACCAAAGTCTTGCAAAAGCATTCTACTGCATTTTCATGGGAATATACAGATATGAAAGGTATTGACCCGAAGACTTGCATTCATCATATCTATATTGAGGAAAATAGTAGACCAATCAGACAACCTCAAAGAAGGATGAATCCAAACCTTAGGGAAATAGTGAAAGAAGAGCTCCAAAAGTTACTTAATGTAAACTTCATTTACCCCATTTCAGATAGCCGGTGGGTTTCTCCTTTGGTTATAGTACCTAAAAAGAATGGTAAATGGAGGGTTTGCATTGATTATAGGGAATTAAACAAAGCAACTTTGAAGGATCACTTTCCTTTACCCTTTATTGATCAAGTATTAGATACTTTAGCAGGTAAAAAGTATTTCTCATTTCTGGATGGTTTTAGTGGTTACAATCAGATTCAGGTAGCACCTGAAGATCAGGACAAAACCACATTTACCTGTCCATGGGGGACTTTTGCTTACCGAGTACTTCCTTTTGGATTATGTAATGCACCCGCAACATTTCAAAGGGCAGTATTAGGAATCTTTTCTGATCTAATTCATGATTGTGTAGAGGTCTATATGGATGATTTTACAGTTTATGGTAACTCACTTGAAGAAGCATTAGAAAATTTGGAAAAAGTCCTTATAAGATGTAAAGAAACAAATCTTTCATTAAGTCATGAAAAATGCTTCATGATGTTTACTGAAGGGATTGTTTTAGGACATCATATTTCAAGAGATGGAATTAAAGTTTATAGATCAAAAGTTGAAGTCATCTCCAAGTTACCTATTCCAAATTGTCAGAAAGATGTTAGAAGTTTTCTTGGGTTTACTGGATATTATAGAAGATTTATTGAAAACTTCACCAAGATAACATCTCCGCTCTTCAAATTACTTACAAAAGACTGTGAATTCAAATGGGATCCTGAATGCCAATCTGCATTTGAAACTTTAAAAACAAGAATATCTGAAGCACCCATTCTGAGAGGGCCAAATTGGAAACTTCCTTTCCATATTTCTACAGATGCTTCAGATACAGCTCTAGGAGCTGTATTGGGACAAAAGGATTTGGTCCCTTATGCCATTTACTACACCAGTAAAAATTTGACTCCCACTGAGTTAAATTATACTGTGACTGAAAAAGAGTTCTTAGCCGTTGTTCATGCAATCAACAAGTTTAGACATTATATAACCGGCTATGAAACTTTTGTCCATACTGATCATTCTGCAATTAGATATCTCATGAATAAACCTGTTACTAATGGCAAAGTTACAAGATGGCTTTTACTTTTACAAGAATTCAATATTACTGTGTTAGATAGACCAGGGAAACAAAATAGAGTAGCTGATTTCTTGTCTAGAATCCAAAATACTAATGAAGATTCTCCTGTCGAGGATAAGTTTCCAGATGAATATTTGTTTGAAATAACTACTAAAACCCCTTGGTATGCAGACATTGCTAACTATTTGGTTACAGGGAAGCTACCTCCACACTTATTTCCTAATGAGAAAAGGAAAATCATTCAGGAAAGTTCAAAGTATTCATGGATTTCTAATGAATTGTTCAAAACAGGGCTAGATTGTGTGATCAGAAGATGTGTTCGGGAAGATGAAATGCCTGACATCCTTAAGGCATGTCATGATGAACCGTGCAGTGGACACTTTGCTGACAAGAGGACTGCCTATAAAATCCTTTCTTTGGGATATTATTGGCCTTCTCTCTTCAAAGATGCAAAACAATATGTTAGAAGGTGTGACAGCTGCCAAAGAGGTGGAAGACCAACTCTTTCAAATGAAATGTCATTACAACCACAGGTACTCATCGAACCCTTTGAAAAATGGGCTTTAGATTTCATTGGACCTATCAATCCACCATCTAAACAAAAGAAGTATATATTGGTTTGCACTGATTATGTTACTAAATGGGTAGAAGCCAAGGCATTGCCTTCTGCCACTGAAAATTCAGTTGTTCAATTTCTTTTTGAGGATATTTTTACTCGTTTTGGTGTCCCAAGAGAAATTGTAATAGATCAGGGAAGCCAATTTACATCTAACTTGATGGAGAAGCTGATGGAAGAATACAAAATTAAGCATAGAAAATCTACTCCATACCATCCGTAAGAAAATGGTCAAGTGGAATCCACAAATAAAGTTCTTGAGAGCATCATCACCAAAACTGTTCATCTCCATATAAGAGATTGGGCAGAAAGGCTTCCTGAAGCCTTATGGGCCTATAGAACTACATGGAGGAACACAACAGGTCATTCTCCCTATGAACTTGTTTATGGGAAAGAAGTCTTGCTCCCCATTGAGTTTCAAATCAAGACCTTCAAGATGGCAGTTCAGTTGGGGATGAATCTATCAGAGGCCCAAAAACACAGAATGGAGCAGCTAAATGAGCTAGATGAGATAAGACAAGATGCAATTTTAAGGACTGATCTAGTTCAGCACCAAAGAACTAAGTGGCATGATCGATACATCAAAGAGAAAAAGTTTCAGAAGGGAGATTGGGCACTATTGTTTGATTCCAAGTTTAAGGACTTCAAAGGAAAATTTCAAACTCATTGCCTTGGACCATATGAGATTGATGAAGTCTTTAGCAATGGAGCAGTTCGAGTAAAGACCATTGATGAGTTTCAGACTCCTCTCATTGTGAATGGCCACCGATTGAAAGTCTACCACAAGCCACTCTCAAAGGAGGAATTTGTTAAAATGTTCCAAGAAGATTCTGCAATGAGGCTGGTGGAGAAGAATTCTTCTCCTCCATCAGCCTAGTCTTTGTTTCTTTCAGTTGAAAAAAAAAAGAAAAAAAAAAGAGGAAAAAAGAAGAAGAAAAAAGTCTCTTGTATAAGCCTGAAAACCAATCTTGAATTGGCAGTCTTATGCAGAAAATATAAGGTGAAAATCAGGGGCACCTGACACTTTGTATTTTCCAAAAAAAAAAAAAATCTCTCTCTCTCTCTTTCCATCTCATTCGCCATTTCAGTTCATCCATCCCATCATCTCCATTCCACTTCATTTTCATTCCATTTCATTCATCTCACTCCATTCCATCAATAAAAGTCCCTCTCAGGACTATTTCATTCAGTTAGTTCTTTTTCTAACTATTTTGTGAAGTGAAAGGAGTGTTGTCTCAGTTTCCGCAGCTGGGAACCGTTTCCGCAGCTAACACCAGTTTCCGCAGCTCGAAACGATTTCCGCAGCCAGCACACTCTGTCTCTACAACCAGGACCACTCTGTTTTCAAAAGAAAAAAAATCACAGTCAGAGGTATCATCATCACCAAAGGGCAGCAAGGATATAAAACACCTGCAAGGTCAGAAAGCAATAATGGATCAGCAACCTTAATCAACAAATGGAAACTTATGAAGGTATGATCCAATTCTTTTCCAAACAACAATTTAATGTCGTTTTATGCATAGTTATTGAATCGTGGTAAGAGCCACTAAATGCAATGATTTGGCAAGATCACCCCACTCCTCTTCCATGGTAATGCTTAATCCACCTCATACCTCTCTAACGGTCCCCTAATCATCATTTATTCAAAACTTGAGACGAGGCTGCTCCTCCATTACTGGCCGTACCTCTGTGACGTATCCCAATGTACTACGGCTCTACTTACCATCATTTCTGCAGCCAACGTTGAAGACGTGTGCAAGCCACCCGACTCTTAAGGATTCGGCCATTATTCCATCTACTTATCACTCCATTTACCGCATGCATGAACTCATTTCCCGTGTTTGTCTTCTACTCTCTCGTACTCACACCATTTCCACTCTCGTTTCCGCTGCAAACTCCACATCTCTGTTCAAACCCCGATTACAGTTCTGCACTACACCTTGCATTTCGTTACGGCCACTCCACTTACAGCCATAATCCACCTGTGTTTTTTCCCATAAGCATCGGCTACACCACTTACAGCCGTAATCCACCTGTTTTTTTCTCGTGAGCATCCTCCTTGAGCATCCATACACTGTCAAAGCTTCAGCCGAAGTTGAGAGCCAAAGATGGGGAAGCTGCTTAGAGCAGAACCTGAGGGTCCGAAATATTTAGAAGGGTATCCACAGACGAAGGAGGCACTATAGAAAGCAAAATGGTTAAAGTTTATTCAAAAATTAAAAGGGTATAATAAAGAGGTAACGAAGGCATTTGCCCAGTCCTTCAATGGAAATACCGTGGAAGTAGGGGACCTGAAGTTCACAATAACAGAGACCACCATAGCCACAGCAACCGGTTTACCTCAGCAAGGAGAACGATGGTTCAAGAACAGAGGAGTGGAAGATCAGGAATGGAAAAACATGCTTAAGAACCCAAGTATGGACACTTCAATATTCACTAAAGGGATTCCTGTGCATGTAATTAAGGAAGAATGGACTGCATTGTTATTGCTTGTTCAAAAGTTTATCACATGTGAGGGCCGCTTTGGCACTATGTATATGTACCATGCAAGAATTATGATGAATTTCATGGAAGGCCATGCCCTCAACTTACCCTACTTTCTGTTAGCAAGCCTAAAGAAAATGAGTTCCACTGTCCAAAAGCATGTAGGACATATTGAACCCCACTTGTATCATCACGGGCTCATTAGAATTTTGATTGAAGAGCAGTTGAAAAATAAAAAGGATACATGGGAAAAGTTTCTAATCAGAAACCATTTCCAAGAGGTAACTGAAGCCTCTAGCAGCTCCCCTAGAATCCCAAAAAGAAGTAGGAGAAGAGAAAGAGATGTTGCAACCCAAGATCCTCCTATAGTAGAAACCCAAGAAATTTCTCAAGAAAAAGAGGAGGGAGCCAGAACTAAGAAGCAGAAAAAGGATAAAGGGAAAACAATTGTTCAAGAATCACATCCATCACCTGAACCTTCAGTAGAAGAAGACTCTCAAACCTTGGCTGATAGACTAGCACAACTTCAAGCTGCTGCCCTCTCAAAGAAGAAACAAAAAGAAAAACAAAGTGCCCAGCAAAAGAGCACTAGTGCACAAGTGAGAAGAAGCAGTAGACTTAAAGGAAAAACGAGTGTGACTAAACAATCACATTTCATTGACTTAGGAACACCTGAAAAAGGTCCAGCTCAGCAAGTTATAGAGGCAAGTCCTCCACGTGAGGAGAGTCCTTTTCAACAGGAAAGAGAAAACAATCCTCCTTTATCAGAATTTGAGTTCAGGCCGAGAAAACACCTGAGGTTGATTCCACCCAGCAAGAAGCCTATAACTACTTAGAGACCTTGGAGCAATCAGTTGCAGGTCCAAGCACTATATTGCCCCTTGATGAACAGGTCAAATCTTTAAAACAGGAGGTGTTTGAGCTAGAAGTCCTGAACCGGCATATTAAACAAGAAAACGAAGCATTGAAAGAACAAAGCAAGGTGGACAAAATTGTCCATGACAATACCATGCTTCACTTAGGACTCTGGCAGAAGAAGAACAGAAAATTGAAGAGAAAATGTAAGAAGCTAAGCAGGGCCTTGACCAATTTGAAATTCAGGTGTTTAGTCAGAAAACCAAGGACAATTTTGGCAGCAAGAAGAAAGAGAAGAAGGCTGGATGTTTTGGCAGTAGCATATGAGCATATGGATTGAAAAAAACAATGACAAAGTTTTGGTTGCATGAGGACATGCAACACCTTCACAGTGGGGGTATGTTGAACCTCAAACCTACACTTCTTTACACATCCTCTCAGCCTCCTTTTCTTACTCATTTCCTTCTTTTGCCACTCATTTCCTTCATCAAATTGCTCAAATCATTGTATTATAGGACTTTTTACATGATTTGCTAATTATGCTAATGACTGTTGTTGGTTTAGATTTTTGGTTCAAAATGCTGCGTTTCCGCAGCTCACACAGGGTTTCCGCAGCTGATCCCGGTTTCCGCAGCCAACCCCGGATTCCACAACTGTTTTCTTAAATTCTATGTTCCAGGTGTCCTCCGGGTAGAAGAGCCACATGGGCAAGTTTGTGGGATCAAGGACATGGTGTGTGTCCTTCCAGCTCATCCAAACCGGTCATCAAAACTCGTGGTCAACGAGGAGGCAAATACGGTCAAACTGAAGTCATTGGCGGTGGCACGACTCTGCGTGTTCGGTTTGGAGCACGTAAAGAACAGCTGGCCTCTTCCTCAGCCACGAGGACCGTGGGAAACAAGAATCCAACAGCAGATTGATAGCCCATAACGACCGTTGCCTAAATCCGAGGACAATGCTAGATTACGTGTTTTTACACAGCTGATAGAATAGCCTAGTTTGCGTTAAGTTAGTTTGCTTTCTCTGCTATAAATAAAGCGTCTCTAAACGCTGGATAGTTAGTCTTTTAGTCTTTTTAATCAGTTGTAAACTCTGTTGAGACCTATTTTTATAAGCATTTTGTAAGCTCCCCACTATATTTTTTTTATATGTGCTGCTAATACATGAGAAGACCGTTCTGTTTCTAAGCGTGTAACTGATCTTTTGGATTGGCTGAAGTAGGCGGAGGGCCCCTGTCTGCTACAGCCACTGTACAGTAGTCTTTACTTTATTTTCTTGCATTTCTTTTTCTGATTTTCATGTATATTAATGTACAGTTTGAATTGCTGCATTTTATTTTCTTTTAACATGTATATTATTGTACATAAACTTTGAATTATGCTGATTTACATTTCTGCACTTTTGTTCATGACTGATCAGTGTGTTTTTGCAGATTTCTTAGGAGCTCGGGACAGTTTTCTTTCTTCTCTTTTTACAACTAGTGGCATTTGTGATCGTCTTATCTAGATTGCTGATCTTTATTTTTGATTTTCATTAGTATCATTGCTTTAGTTTGCACTTTACTTTCTGCTCATAGCTTATCAAGTTGTTCATCTTTTGATGGCTCTTTTTGTCATAATCAACTAACTTTAGTGGAGCCAAAATATCACTTAGTGCAGCTTGGTTTATTTTGTTTTAAGACTCACATTGCTAACTTGCTCATAACTCTTTCTTACATGATCAATCCAGTTTAAGGCAGAAAGGTTAAGGGAAAATTAAGTGGTGTGATTTGTCACCTAGATTTTACATTGCTTAAGATTTAATTGAAGAGTTAAAGTAGTTGTTCTTGTTTTTAATTGAGTTAATGTAGATGTCATTTTCATTTTCATTTTCATCAGCAGTAGAGGTACTGGGCCAATGCCATTGGTCTTTTATTTGATGCTTTTACTTTCCTTTAAAGCTTTGATTTCATTTCAGTTATTGTTCAAGCTTTCTTTAGAATACTCTTTAAAGTTTCAAGAAATCATTTAGAAGTTGCCACAAACACACACATTCACTCGCTTGATTACATCTCCATCACATCACATTAGGAAAGATAAATCAAAAACAAACTAAAAAGATAAAAACGACAAAAGATTAAGAAAAGGTTATCTAAGTACATATAGTACACCTCACTTTATCAGCTTACGAGCCCCGGGTTGACATTTAAAAGTTGCAATTTAGACATCACTAAATTGACCAAACAGAAACCTCTTCCAAGAAACCTTTCAAACCCTTTAAAAGGAATCCTCCAATCGATCCTAAACCTCCAAATGATATAACAAATGCAGAATCAGAAGGGGAAGAGGAAGAAGTTTCAAATGAGGAACAAACCGATGATGATGAAGTTGTAGAATTACAAGGAATGTGGGACTTCATTCTTCTAGATGAGGAAGATCAAGATGTATTACCTGTTGCCACTAGAAGTAGAAATCAACTCGATCCTCCACAATCCAGTGGTAAACAAAAAAAACCCAATTCCAGCTCCCAAATACAAAATCGTAGGTAAAAAGTCCTCACCAAAGTCTACTCAGACAAACCCAATCCAATCTGATTCAACACCTTCATCCAAAATGATTATCATCTCAGATGAAATGGAGTCAACATTGTTGAAGATATGAAGAAAACCATAGCAAACATTACTCTTCACGAGCTTGGTAAATTAAAACATCAACAGAAATTACTCTTGAAAGAGCTGAATGTAGTACCTACTACGCCTCTTCGTGCCGCTGTATTTTCACAAGCTACTCATGAAATGGGAAGACCTCTGACTAGCATTTCAAATAAAGTCGATCCGACTGACATTGCTCTAATTGGCGAAATATCAAAATCCCATACTCTGCCATTTCTCCTTACTTTTGAAGTTTTCAATAAAAAATTGCATAACTGTCTAGTGGATTCTGGTGCATCATCTAACATTTTACCTAAGACAGTTTGCGCAAAGTTAAACGTCCAACCTCAGAAATCTGTAGTACGAATAGTACAGCTAGATTAGTCTCAAGTCAAGGTCATCGGTGAACTTAATCAAGTAACCATAAGGCTTTCGTCAAATCCAAAGGTATGTCAAGTTATCGATATACTTGTAGCTGATATTCCTGAATTCTATGGACTAATCCTTAGTAGGGATTGGTCAGAAAAGCTTCACGGTTACTTTGCGATTGACTGGTCTCATATGTGGCTCCCCTACAATGGCAAACCAAATCAGATCAAGGTTGAACGAGAAAGACACCAAAAGTATATAGTGACAGAGTTAGAAGGAGAAAATGAGCCTGTAGCATATAGCAACAACATAATCAAAAACTATTCTATTGATTCGTTCTTAGGGAATTTCAACGCTCATACTTCACCTTTTTTGGAAAATTCTATTTTACTGCAGATAGAAAATTTTTCTTAAACGGACACTTCTAGATGCATAAATTTTGTAGATAAACTTGTAAATAAAACTTTGTTTTGGAAATTATTTTTTGATGGTTCTAAATCCAACAATGGAGCAGGAGAAGGTTGTATATTAGTTAGTCCAAAAGGAGAAAAACCATGTTAACATGTAGACTTGAATTCGATTGCACAAACAACACTGTTGAATATGAAGCATTAGTTCAAGGGTTATACAAGGCAATCAGGCTTAATATCAAATACCTGCAAGTATTTGGAGACTCTGAGATTGTTATTAAGCAGGTAAGAAATACTATACATTGTCTGTTGGGACACTTGAAACACTATCAATCTTTAGTACAAGACTTGACCTCGCACTTTACAGCATTTAATATTTCATCCATTCTAAGACTCCAAAATGCTATTGCTGATCTCCTTGCTAATGTAGCTTCCAAGCTTATTCCATCAAAGGACTATAGCCCAGACAGATTCTCAATTGAATTAATCTTTAGACTCTCTATTCCTGATAACATTACCAATTGGAGAGTTTTCAACAATGACCCTGATATTGTGAGTTTTCTGACTTTAGAAGGCTCTTACAATAATTAGATAATTGATGAAGACCAACATGACAAACAACTGGAACAAGAAAACAACAATAACGCTATACCAAAATCTGTATTCAAGTTAGAGGACCTATATGACTTAAAGGACAGATTTAAATGATCCACCAAATCAAAACTCTAGAGTTCAACTCTGAGATATGAATTAGTAAATCTGGGAATAGACATGAAACCACAGAACATCAACCTAGGTCTTGACCTAACATCCGAGGAAAAATCAACTTTCATTCGATTGTTCAAATAATACAAGAGTGTCTTTGCCTGGAATTACAATGATCTTAAAACCTACGACACTTCGAATGTACAACATACAATTCTGATGATCTCCGATGAAAATCCTGTTCAACAGAAATTGAGGAAAAGACATCCTAATTTGGAAAACCAGATTAAATCTGAGTTAAACAAATTACTAAGAGACAAGATTATTTTTCCGGTTAGGCATTCCAGATGGGTCTCCAACCTTGTCCCAACCAAAAAGAAAAATGGAGATATTCAGATTTGTATAGACTTTCGCAACCTCAATAAAGCTTGCCAAAAGGATAATTTTCCACTGCCCCCCATGGAACAGATATTACAATCAGTTTCGGGGTCTGAATTAATGTCCTTTTTAGATGGCTTTTCAGGGTATAATAAAATCTTGGTCCACCTGGACAATCAATTGAAAACTACATTTAGAACAAAATGGGGCACTTATTCTTATCAAAAGATGCCATTTGGGCTAATCAATGCTGGTGCCATGTTTCAAAGAGCAATGGACATTGCGTTTAAAGGATTATAAACAGGTCAATGGTAATCTACTTAGATGATATAATGGTATATTCTAAAAAATGCAGTAATCATCTCAAAGACTTAAAACAGATCTTCCAACGTTGTCAAAAATATGGAATCTCGTTTAATCCAAAAAAAATCCTTTTTTGCATTAAGTGAAGGAAAACTTCTTGGATTCATAGTATCCAAACCAGGAATCCATATTGACCTAGATATGATCAAGGAAATTTTTGAGATATATTTACCCCATAATAAAAAAGCAATGCAGTCCTTGGTCAGATCAATTTTTTTAAGAGATTTGTCCCTAACTTCTCAAGAATCGTGTCACCTCTCCAAGCCATGATAAAGAAAAAATCTCTCTTCAAATGGGTTATGCAGAACATGAAGCATTCAGTTTGATAAAACAAGCAATTATAAATGCCCCATCTCTAGTAACTCCAAAATTTTCCGATCCCTTCACCTTATATACATTCGCCTCCGAAAAATCATATGCTACCATACTCACGCAAGCGGATCAAGATAAAGCTGAAGCCCCAATTGCTTTCTTCAGTTCAAATTTGCAAGGAGCTGAATTAAATTACTCTGATGTTGAGAAACAAGCTTATGTTGTTTTCAAAGCAATTAAACACTTCAGACCTTTCCTTCTCAAAGCTCACACCAAAATAATAGTACCATTTCCAGTGGTAAGAAATATTTTGGTACAAAAATATGTGGGTGAAAAGAGGGCAAATTGGGTCATAGCCCTGCAACAATATGATGCTGAAAGTAAACCAGCAAATATTGTAAAAGGTCAAGGTTTTTGCAGGATGTTGGCAGGAGAATTGCACATATCAGAAATGCAGTCTCTAGATAGTGAAGTACAAATGTATGAGGTAAGCCTAAACGACTCTAAATCAAGATATGCTGATATCATTTTTTACGTGAAAAATGGATATGCCCCTCCACATTTGAATTACACAAAGAAAAGAGCCCTAAGGTTAAAAGATAAACAATATCAAATCATCAATGATGTATTGTTTAGAATGAATAATGATTCTGTTCTCCTTAGATGCCTCGAGAAGTCTGAAGCAAAAAAAGTATTACAGGAACTCCATGACAAACCAACAGGCAGACACTATGGAGGAGATGCAACAGCTCACAAAATCCTGTGCACTGGCTACTACTAGCCAACTTTATTTAAAGATGCACATAGCTATGTAAGGAGATGTCAGATTTGTCAAACTGCTGCTGGAAGACAGAAGAAACCATCGTTGCCATTACAGCCGGTCAACATTGATCAACCATTTGAACAATGGGGATTAGATATAATAGGTGAGATCATTCCTCATTCTTCTAAACAGCATAAATACATCCTTACAACTACCGACTACTTTACCAAATGGGTAGAAGCAATTCCACTCAAGACAACCAACTCTGAGAGTATCATCGAATTTATAGATCAATTCATAATCACCAGGTTTGGATTACCTTCTGCTTTAATGTTTGATAATGCATCCTATTTCTCAGGTAATGCCATGATAGATTTTTCTCTCAAAAAAGGTTTTAAACTCAAATATTCTGCTAATTATTATCCACAAGGAAATGGGTTGGCTGAATCAACAAACAAAAACCTTATTAGAATCATTAAACGGACTATTGATCAAAATCATAGAATTTGGTATAAGTCTTTAGTGTATTCTCTCTGGGTAGATCAAATAACTCAGAAAATCTCCATTGGCACTTCTCCTTTTAATTTATTTTATGGGAAAGAAGTGGTCTTACCAACAAATCTAGCTATTCCTTCTCTAGCCTTAGTTCAATTCATTGAAGAAACCCCTTCCTCATCCATGCAATTAAGACAATTGCAGATCCTTAAACTTGAAGAGGAACGAGAAAAGGCCAGAATTACCCACGCGCATCATCAACAATTAGTGAAAGCTTCTTTTGATTCAAACTCAGTGTCTAGAAAATATTTTCAACTTGGAGACTTAGTATTAAAATGGGATAAATCCCATGAAGAGAAAGGCAAGCATACTAAATTCCAATGGATGTGGCTTGGACCATTCTAGATTGTCGAACTCATTGGCCCATCAACTTTCATGTTACAAGATTTAGCAGGGAAAAGGGAATCTTTACCTGTTAATGGACAGATCCTAAAGAAATATTTTCCATAGAAGATGATCTCTTCTATTTTTGTAGATTATAGTTCTAGTTAAGTTTTCTTTTGATAATAAAACAGGTTGAGAATGTCCACTTTTGATTTCCACAAGAAGAATAGTGTCTCATTTCAATTTTGTTTTTTCGCTTGTATAAGTGGGAGTGGTTATGAAAATGAATCTCCATTTATGAAACATATGGGTAAGTGCTATTACTTTGAAAATTTGTATCTGTTCTTCTGTTTCAACTATCTGAGTTTTGGTTAGAATCAACCTTAGGAGGAAGTTTTCCTTACATCAGTCACAAAAGGTATCAATAATAAAACAAAGACTCTCTACGGAAAAGCTATTTTTAAACTCTACAAATTGTCGTCCAGGAGAATTCTTAAGGAACCAATGACTTCCCCCCCACTTGAGGAATTTGCAAGATTCAAGGAGTAATCCAATTATACACTTTAAACTTAAAGAATAAGAGGTCTCATCAAGAGCCGGCTTATCATGATCATAAAGATTATAACTAACTGACATTGCCATACTGAATATCAAAACAGGGTAATGGCTCGAGATTGTTTCAATCAAAAGATAAGGGGTCTCAGCACGAGACAGCTTGCTCAGTTAAGTTATAAATCAAGTGAATGGCACTATCAATTTTGGCCAGCAAACCAAGACATTATTCTTTAAGAAATAAAAGAGAAATAAGAAAAGAAAAAGCAGTAAGTGTGTATGAGGATTTATCTTGGAAAATTGCATTCTTCTAAAAGTGGGACACTGGATCATTGCTGGGTAATAGGTAACCCTGTCGAGGCTATGAACGCCTGCTGGCAGCAGAGGCTCTACCTACGACAAATGAGTACACCAAAACTGATCTAAAGAGATGTCTTTGTTTTTATCTTTACAACCAAGTAATGACTGATGTGAGTAAAATGACTAACTCTAGGAAGAAGATAATCAGAATAAAGATAGTTAGAACAAGATGTTGTTATTAATAAATAACACTATTTACCTTATATTTCGTACAATGAAGTTTTATTTTCAAAACCATCTCTATTTTGGAAGTTTTAGAAAATTCAAAAAACCCTCAGAGATAACTGGTTCTTCCAAGTGAATCGCCAATTGTTGTGCCTATCAACAACCCCCCATTTATTTATGTTAGTAATAACATTAATAAATGGGGACCCTTCCAAAAAATAAAATCTTAGCATTTAATCATGCCTTTTTGTTTTTAGAATAAAATAAGATGTCAAAGTAGAACTTGCTAAAATATGGAAATTTACCTTTTCATACTTTAAGCGCATAAAACTTCACAAACTATAAGTTTCTTATAGAAAGTGCTACATGATTAAAAAAGCCTAAGAATAAATTTATAACAGAAAGTCGTGATTATTTAAGTAAACCTTTAAAACACCCGCTTTAAGAAGATTATTCTCGCATCACAAAACAATTACGGCAGACCTCCCTTATAAAAGTTACCCCTTGAAAATGTGATCCGCGAAAATGTGAGATCATAAAATCCTATAACCTTATCACATCGCAGTTTCAAACATGTGGCACTACTTGATAAAGCATAAGCAAATATCGTGAAATGCGATAGCATCTCGCAAAATAACATATCATAGCAACTC
Source organism: Pinus tabuliformis (assembly GCA_031772625.1). Lineage (NCBI taxonomy): Eukaryota > Viridiplantae > Streptophyta > Pinopsida > Pinales > Pinaceae > Pinus > Pinus tabuliformis. The sequence continues at coordinate 435,534,500 of CM062810.1, read as the reverse complement.
ATATGGCGGTGGTTTTTAACGAAAACAATTTTTGCGATATAGCAATCTGCAATATTGCGAAGCAAATCACAAAATCGCCTTTATCGCAACTTAAAGGGCTCAGGGTTCTAGAAGAGTACTTTCTGACTTTCAATGTGAATTTATGACCATTAAAGTTTAGCATAACGGTTCATTAGTGGACATTTATTAAAAGAACGATTAGGATCAGTGTAAAGGACCATTTGACGTAAGTTGATATCTTTTGATATGATTTAGAATTAAAAACCCTCTGTCACCTTATTTTCGTCCTTCTATTGATTATTCCTGCATTCACTATCATTTTTATCATATTTTTCTCTCTGCTTGCAACTTTCAGGAAGAACACACAGAACACAACATACGAAGAAATGGTGAAGAAAGGAAAGGCACCTGTTTCTGAAAAGTCAAAAATGACCCCATTGTTCACAGACACTACCTGTAATCGGGATGCAGGGACATCTACGTGGGAAACTATGTATCAGTTATTGGAGGAGGAACAACCGAGAATTATGGAAGTAACAGTTACAGCGGATGGACGCGGCTCTTCTGATGCTTCTTTGACTGAGCTTGCATGCTCATTTTTGCACCGCATTGTTGCAAGGCCAAAGATACTCCCTTACACCGACATGGTTAAGTGGATTATAGATGACGCAGACATATCTGATAGAGAATTCAAGACAGCAAGCCAAGAATTCATGGGATCATTTACCCCAGACAACCTGAGACTCATGTACCATCTACTAGAGCCCCAGGCTATCTACAACAAGCAATTTGTCGAGAAGTTCGCCAAGGAGAATGAAGACTTGGCAGAATGCACCAAGCATTGGTCAAACAATGAGGAAAGACTCAAAAAAGATAAAAATGGTATGTACGCCACTGGTTCTCTTTGTTCCCCTTACTGTTTTGCCGCTGCTATGTTATGTAGACTGTTTGGTAAACCAGACAACAACAAATTTTCATCAGAATGGTTACCCCTAGTGGATGCAACTATCAATGCTACAATAATGAATTGGGCCCAAATCCTGTCAGATAATTTAGCCACTGCAATTTTAGAATACAGAAGAAAAAGAAGCATTGCTTTGAGGGTTTACCCTCCATTTTTTATGAGCACCTATGTTATGGACGCTGTTTGTTTTGTTTCCAAATTTCCTGTTATGGGATGGAAGTGGACGGTTCAAAATCCACTTCCCATTCAAATTTATCACAAAGTCATGTGGGAATCAAATTTCGTGCCACATTTCTTCAAAATTTGTCACGGATTTATACTCCCGATTCATAAAAAGATCTACAACAGAGATGCCCCAAGGTTTTCCCAAGAAGCTAAGGTAGATATTCTCCATGTAGCAAGATGGTTTGGGGAAGAATTATTCACGTATATCAGAGTGTTTGGCAGTATTGCCTCGCCCCATGTGCTACCTTTTTATGTCCCAGAAAAACTGATGGCTAGGGAGATAGCCTATCAGACATGCGGTGAGGGAGGAATGAGCAAAACACTGAAAGATTCCAAGAAGGCCATTTGGCCTCAATTTCCTGTAACATGCGGAGTATTTGCATTGCATGACTTAGGACATGCTTTCAAAGAAGTTAATAATGTATTATCTTTACAACTACCCAAGTTCCTAGGAAGGCAATATGATCCCTTTGGTATTGTAAGTGATTTTAACACAATGGTTAAAATAAGAGTTTTTACTCATGAAAAAGATCCCTTTGATGATGCTTTCCTGCAGAAAAAAACCTTCAAAGAGGTGCAACATATGGCACAAATTCTTTTTGACCAAGAAGGTCTCCAAAATTTTGAGAATTACAGAAAACAAAGGTTATCTAAGGTCCCATTGGACCAATTACTCATCGAACCAGTAAGAGATCCTACTCCCAATGTAAACATAAGTGAAGATTCAAAGGAGAAATCCAAAACAAGTTCTAAAAAAGAATCAGCAGGAAAGTCTGGCGATCAATCTAAAAAAACATCAAAGAGTGAACACAGTAAGAGCGAGGAGTCAGTAAAAGACACAGCCCAGTCCACAACAAAGCCTGATCAGTAGACTTCGTTTGTAAAACAAGCTGAAGCCTCAACTCCTCTTACAAAGCAAGCAAAGCCGCCCGTAATTGATCTAGAAGGAGAATGGGAAAATTTTAATAAGATACTTAACACAAAAGAACAAAGCGCAAAGCCACCAACAAATCCAAAAGAGACGACCATGGAAATGATAATAGAAAGGGTTGTTAACACTCAGGAAATGAAGCACATTCCCATTACTCCCTCATCTGAGATTGTACTAAGAATAAATGAAATTCCTCCTCTAGATATATTCTATAGCCCTCAACATAAAGTTATCATTAGAAGGAAAAAAAGGAAAGAAATTTGGATTCTGTGCTCGCTCTCGAGGATGAACCTCTGGATGTTCTTTGGAAAGACCCATCTACAGATCCATCGGAAAATCTCACTAGGCTTTCACAGGTCGCAAGCGCATACGCTTCAGCAACTATTGACAAGGCTGCAGAGGTCTTAAAGAAAAAGAAGATAGGATTTTGTTTTTGGAACAATAGTTACAGCAAGTCAGCATCGATCAACAAGCAGAAACACAGCTGGAAAAACTTCAGCAAGAATTTCAGTAGGTGTAGTTGGCACATCAAAGCAGTTTAGCTAGTAGAGAAGAATAGTTACAGAGTATAATAGAACTGCATAAAGATGATCCCAAAATTGGACAGTTTGTCACAGAGGCACTTAGTCTCAATTCCCAGCTCTTGCAATAGAAAGAACTATTATGCCAGAAGATTTCGCAGTGGAATTCCCACTGTGAAATGAGCGATAATATTAAAAATCAAGTCGTGGAGTTACAACTTGAATATGATTCAATTTTTAAGAAAGTCTCAGACTTCTTAAGCTAGCAGAAATCCGAAGAAGGGAAAAGAGCAGACATGCCCAAAATTGATGAATCGTAGAAAGAGATTTTATTTGCTAAATGGGATTCTCGGCTAAGGGAGGTAGAACAGGCAATGGAGGATGTATCGGCAGTAGTGAACAGTGTCATCGAATGCATAAATGAAAATCTACACAAGGCTAATTTGGTAGCAGAAACCACCCCTAGCTTTCTTCCAAAAGCACAACAACTTCAAGCAGTATGGAAACAAGCAGCGGAGGAAAGGGCAGAGGCAATTAAACAGGTAAACAGATTGAACTGGGAAGCATACTAGCAGTACCTGGTGAAACCACACAGCCAATGGATGACCCTGAAGTGCCTGATGACTTCCGCCGAAAAGATAGTGCCAGCTCTCACCAATGTCATATTTCCAGGACAACTAAAAGCTGAAGTCGGCCAACCGACACTCTTAAAACCGATGCTGGATATTTGTGATCTAAAGAATCAGATGCAGGATTAGTCATAGACATATTTTCTTTTTGTTTTTTGTTTATTTTTGCTTAAAATGAGGCAGGTCATCCAAACCTCCTCATCTATTTTTGTAATATTTATTTTTAAATTTCATAGATTAGTATTTAAACCCCTCTCATGCATTTAGAGAGAGTTCCAGAGTTTTATCAAAAACATCCTTCATAATGTGCATCCTGCCCCCCACTGAGGAGGTTTTGATAAAATTAATGGAACGAGATTTATTTTCTATTTGAGTTTAACATTTGCTACTGAAATTGCACTTTTGTACTCTTAGTTGATGTTAAGTGATTTGAAGATAGATCGATATTGCTGGAGCTCATGAGTAGGACGTATTACAAATGGTACTTTTATCTCTTAATGCTTTTTACTTGTGTGTCAAGCAATAAATCATTTTTAGTTATTTATGTATGAAAGTTTAAATGTTTAGTTATCATTATTGCACTTTTGTATGGTGATGACTTACTCTTTATGCTGAATATGTGAATGACTCTTTATGCGATATATTTCTCATATTGTTTCGGCTAACTTTTTATACGAAACAACCATTCTTAAATGGATTCTCTTCTTGTTGTGATTGAATGATCTTCTTTATCTATCGCTTTTAGAAATAATTTTAGATTGCATATGTAAACATTACTCTCAGGATAGTTTTAAAGTTAGATGTTTTCTTTGATTATGATAGATTGCATATGAGAGTTAGAAGATAGATTAGATTTAAAACAAGTATTCACCCCATAAAACCCGAAAAATAAAAACATCATCCCATTAGCACAAACATCATAAATAGATTGGGAAACTGGTCCCATCATCCCCAGTCGGAGCCACTATTCCAAACGGAAAAGGAGCTGCACTAAGGTCCAAACCGGGTGGTTATCCCCCTTGTTGGAGTCCTGATTTTCCGAGCCTTCAACATATAGTTATGCGAACATTGTACTCCAAGTTTGGTACATGCACCAGGCAGTTGTCCATCTCAACGGATGTCAGCAGTGATGTGCGAGAAGAGAACACATCTTGACGAACATACATGCTGTTGTTGATAACATGCAAACATGGATGATGAAGTAGAAGGGAGCCCCCCTTCACTTGCCAAAGATGATGAGGGCCAATGCAGTTGAGCTGCAAGCACGTATTCAGAGTCAGATCCAGAACTATGAGGACTTGCCGCAACTCATCACTAGCATACAGGCTTCCCATGCACGAGTATTAAAGAGAATTGATGTTGTGGTGCGCACACATGTGATCCCACCACATGGGACTCTCACCCTGGCGAAGACAAAGAAGTAGGTCTGATAGGAGCTTGACTCGTACTTCGATGAGTTGATGCGCATCACCACCAACCCAGACTTGCCCATCAGTGTAGACATCATGGAGAATTATTTTGCTAGCCTGACCACATTGAAGACAATGATGTGCATGCTTTCAGACAAGTTGGATAGAGGAGCCCAAGCAGTGTACTTGAATGCTATGGAGGCAAGGTTCAGGTTTCAGACAGATGTCACAGCGGAACACATGGACACTATCAAGGACTACCAATCTTGGCATCAATATGTTACTGTTGATCAGCATGAGGATGTCAAGCAGTTGGACTTCTATAGTTGTCTAAGTCAGAATGATGTCTAGTTTGGCTTGTTCAAGCCATTGTTCACATGGGTACATGTGCATTGTAATGTTGAGTCATGTCAAGTGTAAGTCAAGTGTCAATAGTGGATGTAATAGTCATAGAGTAGGTGAAGAGTCATGAGGGTAGTTGAATGGTCACAAAGGGGAATGTCAAGGGTCACCCCACCCTTTGCTATAAATAGTCCCTCATAACTCATTGTATAGGCTTTTGGTCAGCCAAGCTTCTAATAAGACTATCTTGGAAAGAGCTTGGACAATATTGTAACGTGCCTTGGCTTCTCCACTGCACGAAGCTAGTTCATCTCTTTGGAGGAGCAGGCAGATGTGGCTGTAACATTCCACTGATGGGGCTAGCAGGTTTACATGGATGTATTGTATGATTGGAACTTACACTTCTTTATATAATAAGAGCCAACACATTTTCATGCATATGTTGTTATTGTAGTTGGACTACTCCGGTTGCTTTAATGATGTATGTTTTTTAACTTACGTATTTGTGTATGAACTGCTTCGTATGCAATTATATGAATCTTGTTGCAGATGTGTTGTTGGTTTAACCATCACTTTGGATTGTCAACTGATCTGATTTCTAGCTTGTGATGCATCTTCGCTTGTGTGTTCCCTTCCCAAATGAGTACTGATACAGGTTATCAAGGGGTGAACTCATCCCAACCCCTTTATGTTAGAACCTCTCACGCACCTTCCTTGACTCGCTCCAACAATCACACCCTTGCTGCTAACAGAGTTATCTTACTTGCCTTTGTGCGACATCGCGGTCAAGGCATTACCTTACGACCCACTGCTGGGCCTCCTACACTAAATGGTCTGAGGTAAAATTGGGACTTCTTACCGGGGAGATCCCCTTGACATGTTGGCGGGTCCAGCACTGTCAATAGTTTGTTGAAGAAGACTTTTCCCACTAACATAAGGGCCATCCTGTTATTCAACTGTCTGCATAGGAGGAGGAGAAGGAGAAGGTTGTGCAACACTCATAAGCGCAACACCAAATGGAATTTCCAAATTCGATGACACAGGGGATGTCCATATGTTGGAAGATGCACTAGAGAAGGTACCAGATAAGGACTAATAACCTAGTGGGATGGACAGGCCACCATACAAATGTGCCTCTGGTGATGTCAAAAACATAGATGTGGAAGTGAAATTTGAAGTCTCAACCATAATGGTAGATGCAGGCTGAGAAGCCATATCGGTTCCAGTCATGGTCAATAATCCAAATGTGGATTTTCGCGTGACATTCACGGGTAAGTAAAAAGAACCAGGTAAAGGAGTTTTTTCAGGAGGTGGAGGAGGAAGAAGAGGATGGGTTAGATAAAGGAAAAGTCCCTCCAAATGAGTAGAAGGACAAGGCTCTTCTTGTGGGATCTCCTCAATACTCACAAGTCCAGGTGGAAGCGGTTCACCGTCGAGGCTGAGATATATAGTAAGTGGATTTGTCTGAGACAATGGAAGAGAGGACGAAACACCTGAAGCAATAGGTAAATATGAGTGAGGCTCCTCAAGTTTAATGACCTTAGTAAATAAAGTTTCTGACTCAAGAAGGTCAGATTATATAACCTCAGGTAACAAGGTTTCAGGTAATCCAGTATCGGTAGATGTAATCTCAGGTTTCGTACTGAAGGGGACAAATTTTTTTGGTTGATTAGATTCGGGAGGAGGACCAAAAGTAGTTCTCGAGTTTCCTGATTCAGTGGTTTGCGTTCTTTTATGCTTCTAACGATGACCAGGAGTAGCCTCTGGTGGAGGAGGAGGCGTATTTTGCATTCTGCGCGAACAACGCAGTGGGGGATCTTTTTGTTCCACATTGGATAGTAAATTTTATTAACACAAAAAGAAATAAATCAAAAAGAGGGTAATCTAGGCATAACAGATTATCAAGCAATTGTGAACTACAATATACACCTTGGTGAACCAAGGACTTAACGTACGACAACCAATCTCCCCGAATGTTGTGTTCAATGTATCACAATTTACAAGGCAGCATAATCGGTTACCTATGGATGGATAACAACCTATTAGGGACTCCTAAAATATACGCGATGGTACGTGGTAGTGCAGGCTGTAATAGTGTTGTCTAATGCATAACCATTAAATGAGAGTGTTCCCAAATACTTTACGTTTGTGGAGTGCCACAAATATACCCAAAGGTATGTGGAGTACAATCCTATACACTCACATACGTGGAATGAAATTTCACCCCCAGGATGTGACGTTGGAAAACAATGACAACTCCTACATTTAATGACGCCAAAACACATCTCTAGCTTAGACCTCTATGTGTTTGCGTTAATGTTAAAAATTCTCCTTAGGTTGATTCAGTAAATTTTAAGTTGATCTTGAATTAAGTTTTAGTTTTATGGCTCACCATGAATTCAACTGAATTCACTAAAACGAAAATCTAGCATGAGTAAATGATATCTTTCTCATCAATGAAAATATAGCTAAGGAAAGGAAGAGACAAACAATATGCAGCAAACAAGATGCTCAATGAAATTCCCTTTTCATGCAATTGTTCCTAAATCAATATAGATGCAAAAAACCTAAATGCTAATGCAAGATCCATGCTAGAGCAAGTAGTTATGGCTATTTAGGAAAAGAGGCAGTAGCGTGACAAGCGAATCGTGCTGAGGTAGAGAGATAAGAAGAGAATGGAAGAAGCAGAGAAGGAGTTTCATGAGCTGAGGGAGAAACTTCAAAGAGAACAAGAGTTGCGCCAACAGGAGAAGGAAGCATAGGAATAGCAGAAACAACAGGGGGTGCAACATGTGTAGATAGATGAAGAAGCACCTGTACAAGTAGTTGATTCATCTGAATAGCTAGCATCAAGCGAACATGGTGAACAATCGCAGGGGCAAGACTTTGCTCATGAGATAGAATATGCGCTTGAATAGTTGGATGCAAACATGGAGTAGCAGGAGTTGGAACAGGATACCGACCTCATGCCTCACCACAAAGAGGTCGCCTCACCTGCTTCAATGCATCCAAATGATAGCAAGTCTTGAATGACCAACAAGGCACTAAGATCCTTGGTGGTCAGCCAGAAGAAGATATGCACAACATATCCTTTGATGAATCTCATCACAGAGTTGTGCAGTTTCACAGAGTACCGACTTTGGAGGACCAAACATCCCCTACGCAAGTTGAAGAACGAGTGATCGTGACTGATGTGCACAAGCATCCAGATGCTTTGGCCAATGCAACCAGAGTGTATGGAAAATCCACTAGCTCAAGTGTTCATTTCCTCATATTTAATAATGAGCGAATGACGAAGGAACTACAGGTGGAAAAGTAGGGAGGAGACTTGGTGACAATGTCCGCCTAAGCTGAACTGAAGAAGGAAATACTAGATGAAGTATTGTCCCTTGATACAGTTATGTGAGAATTGTACTCCAAGTTTGGTACTATGCACCTGGTAGTCATCCATCTCAACATATGGCAGCAGAATGTGCGAGAGAGCACGCATCTTGGCAAACATACATGTTGCTGTTGATAACATGAAAAAATGGACGACAAAGTCCAAGGGAGCCCCGCTTCACTTTCCAAAGATGATGAGGGCCAATGTGGTCGAGCTGCAAGCACGTATCCGGAGTCAGATCTGGAACTATGAAGACTTACCACAACTCATCACTAGCATATAGGCTTCCCATGCATGAGTATTCAAGAGCATGGATGTTGTGGTGCATACACATGTGATCCCATCACTTGGGACTCTTACCCAGATGAAGACAAAGAAGTAGGCCCGATAGGAGCTTGACTTGTACTTCGATGAATTGATGTGCATTGCCACCAACCCAGACTTTCCTATGAGTGCATACATCATGCGCAAGTATGTTTCTGGTCCAGCCACATTGAAGAGAATGATGCACATGCTTTCAGATGAGTTGGATAGAGGAGCTCGAGCAGTGTACTTGGATGCTATGGAGGTAAGGTTAAGGTTTCAGACATATGTCACAACGAAACACACTGACACTATCAAGGACTACCAATCTTGGCATCAATATGTTACTATTGATCAGCATGAGGATGTCAAGTAGTTGGACTTCTATAGTTGTCTAAGTCAGAATGATGTCTAGTTTGGATTGTTCAAGTTGTTGTTCACATGGGTACATGTGCATTGTAATGTTGAGTCATGTCAAGTGTAATTCAAGTGTCAATAGTGGATGTAACAGTCATAGAGTAAGTGAAGAGTCATGAGGGTAGTTGAATGGTCACAAAGGGGAATGTCAAGGGTCACCCCACCCTTCACTATAAATAGTCCATCATAACTCATTGTATAGGCTTTTGGTCAACCAAGCTTCTGATAAGACTATCTTGGAAAGAGCTTGGACAGTATTGTAACCCGCCTTGGCTTCTCCACTGCACAACGCTAGTTCATCTCTTTGGAGGAGCAGGCGGATGTGGCTGTAACGTTCCACTGATGGGGTTAGTAGGTTTACATGGATGTATTGTATGACTAGAACTTACACTTATTTATATAATAAGAACCAACACATTTTCATGCATATGTTGTTATTGTAGTTGGACTGCCCTGGTTGCTTTAATGATGTATGTTGTTTAACTTACGTATTTGTGTATGGAATACTTCGTATGCAATTATATGAATCTTGTTGCAGATGTACTGTTGGTTTAACCATCACTTTGGATTGTCGACTGATCTGCTTTCCAGCTTGTGATGCATCTTTTCTCGTGTCTTCCCTTCCCAGCTGAGTACTTATGCAGGTTGTCAAGTGGCGCACTCATCCCAACCCCTTTGTGTTAGAACCTCTCATGCACATTCCTTGACTCACTACTGTGGTCACACCCTTGCTCTTGATGGACTTATCTTACTTATCTCTGTGCGACATCGCGATTAAGGCATTACCTTACAACCCACTACTGGGACTCCTACACCAAATGGTTTGAGGTCTAATTGGGACTTCTTACTGGGGAGATCCCCTTGACATGTTGGCGGGCCTAACATAATCAACATTTCTATAATTAGAAAGAGGGCCTAATGACAAGCTATGTCCTCTCATCTAGTTTTGAACCTTTACATATCTTTCATGGAGTCTTGCACTCTTCTTCCCCCGCGAAGTTTTTCGAATCGTGAATATGTATCCATCATGAGGGAGTTTTTCGATTTCTTGTCCACTTTCACGTATGATGGTGAAGGCGAAGTGGCCTAGCCTGAGTACTTACATGAATTTTTTTCCATTATTCATGAGGAAGATGAGTTTTCTGACGAAGAGGCTGGTTTGCTGCTTGCATACACACTTCACGAATCTCCATTTCGTTGGTTGTTGAGCTTACCGGCTGACACCATGCACTCATTTAAGCACTTCTGTGATCTTGTTGAAGACATGTTCTATCATTTTGACCCAGACCACCTTGGCTGAAAACTGTTACAACAATGGAGGGCTCCGCATGAATCAGTTATTGATTTTCGGCAGTGCTTCCATGACTTACAGTTCAAGCTCCAAGGAGCGAGATGAAATTTGCTTATCTTTGGGACCGGTTTGAGTATTGCTTTAAGAAATCTGCTCGTCCCAAGAGAAAGTTTGAAATCAAGCCTCGCTCAACATTCTTCGTTGATGGAGCTGCACAATCTCATGTGGATACGGTCACTGTCTCAATTGAATGTCCGCCTCCCTCTCATTCAACATCTCCACCATTGCCTAGTGATGTTGAGGATCATGCTCACATTTCGGTTCATATTTCACACTCTCCCAACATGTTGAAGCCCCGAAAATCGAGTCTACAACAAGTGGGATACCCACTCGGTCCGGACCTTGGTTAGCAATTCTTTTTCCATTTGGTATAGTGGGTCCGATTGGGGATATGGGACCAGTTTCCCAATTTGTGTGTGTGTGTGTGAAGAATTGATATTTCCTTTCTAAAAGTTCCTAAGTGAGATGCTCTAATTCTAACTCTAATCTAATAACATGCAAATTGTATTCTAATAAACAGAAATATCTAAGTCTACACTAACCCGGGGTGTAATCCTTCTATTATGCGATCTAAAATGATTTCAGATAACAATTGATAATAAAGATCATTCAACTGTTATGAGAAAAGAATTCAATACAGATAAACCACTTCGTATAAAAAGTTAGACGAAACAATTGTGAAAGGCATATCGCATAATAAGCTACTCATACATTAAGCATAAATAAATAGCTATCACCGTACAAAAGTGCCAAATGATAACTCAGACATTCACGCATCAATATATAAACAGCTGAACATGAATATCACTTTTAACACAAAGGCAGAAATAGTTAAGAGATAGAAGTACCATTTATAACTAGTTCTACTCATGAGCTTCAAGCGATAATGATTTATCTCTTCTTAATCCAACATCCACTAAGAGTACAGAAGTGCAACATCAGTAGCAGATATTAAATACAAATATTAATAAATCATGTTCCATTCATTCATCAAAACCTCCTCGGAGGGTGCAAAAATGCATGTTCTGAGGACAGATTTTTGATAAATTTCAGGACCCTTCTCTAAATGCATGAGAAGGGTTTAAATACTACTAACTAAATCTAAAAATAGCTTATTACAAAAATGTAGGATACAGTTTAAATCACTGTCCTCATTTCAGGAAAAATAAAGAAAAATTAATACTAACATTGAATCTAAAATTAAAACTAACAACTAACTATTTCTATATCTGTTCCTTGAAATCACAAGTGTTCAGCATTTTTTTGAGAAGAGTCGGTTGGCCGACTTCCAACTTTAACTGTCCTGCGAAAACGACATCGGCAAGAGCTAGCGCCATCTTCTCGGCATAATTGATGATACATTTGAGAGTCATGCACTCGCTGTGTGGTTTTACCAAATGTGCCCAGTAAGAATCCCAATTCAACTTAATCTTTTGATCGATTCTGCCTTTTCTTGAGCTTTCTGTCTCTAGCCTGTCTGCAGTTGTTGTGAATATATACATACCATTTTGAAGATATTTCTGACAAATACCACTGGTTTTAGGATTCAAGTTTTACTTTTTTACCTCTAGCGTTGCTTTCTTACAAATTTCTGGGCTTACAGGTGACTGAGCAATTAGAGGCTTTCCCTTTCAAGAGGTTTTGCTCAGCGATGCGCGATTAGCGCTATCGGAAACTGCCTCCATTTCTTGATCCGGGCTTCCCTGGTGCGATTTTTTGCCTCTTGCGCGCTTTTTGTTAGCAGATATAAAGCTTAAATTTTGTGAAAATAATGATTCTGTAAGTTGCTGACACTGAGTCTTAAATTGTCTGTTTGTGATGTCAGCGTTGTCCAGTACCCATTTAACCATGTCCGTGTATGGAAGAATTTTGGGCCTCGCCACTATCCGGTGTAAGAATGAGCAAGCTAGCTCTGTAATAGACGCCTCAGAAGACCCGTGTGAGCCTACAGTAGCTGTAACCTCCATTATTTTGGGATTCTCTTCCTCAAGCAGACTATACATGCCTTCCCAAGTAGTAATACCAACGTCTCTGTTACAGGCGGTGTCTGTATACAAGGGCGTCATTTCTTGATCTTCATAACTCGGAGCTTTGCCTTTCTCTCCCATAGTATCCTGAATACTGCTTTCTATCGTTCTCTGTTCTTTGTTCCTGCAGTTCACAAATGAGGTGAGATTCATGATAAGGAAAAGGTAACGGGAAATCTTTAAATGCCAAAGACATATAAAATATACCACCTTACATGAAATGGCTCTTCGATAAGCATGAAACCCTATTTCATTAATGATTAGAAACTAACTCATTAATTAGAATTAAAGTGCATAACCAGGTCTCGGTTTATGGAAAATACTTTTTTGAACAACGAACCCGAAAGATTTGCGATTTTGCGATTTGCTTCGCAATATCGCAGATCGCAACATCACAATATCGCTCTATCGCTCTATCGCTTTATCGCTTTATCGCATTATCGCAATATCGCTTTATCGCTTTATCGCTCGATCGCAATATTTCTTTATCGCTCGATCGCAATATCGCTGGAGCGTAGCATATGACAATCATCTGTTAATGTGTTTTCCACGAAATTCTATTTGCGATATGCGCCATCGCATATTGGCAGTTTGAGATTTTTTAGCGTAAGTGATATTTGATGCATGCGATGCAATGAAGTTTCGCATCGCGATCTCGTAACCTTAGAATTGTGTTTGTAAGGAGGTATCCATTATCCTTTTTGTGATGCGATATTTTTTAAGGAGTGATTTTATCCTACCTTATCATAAAACTTAATCTTTTTTATATTTTTCAAGGGTATTCTCATAAGTTTATGATGGTAAGTTTTACTGAAAAAGGAAATTCAAGCACTAATTGATTTTTTAATTTTTTTGACTAAGGGTCCCCACTTATTTAGTATTAGTAATAACACTAAATAAGAAGGGGGTTGTTGCTGGCCACAACAATTGGCGATTCACTTGGAAGAACCAGTTATCTCTGCTTTTCTTTTGAATTTTCTAAACTTCCAAAACATAAAATTTTCCAGAAAATCAAACTTTATTATAAAAAGACAAAGTACATTATGCTTTTACCTATCAATGATATTTTGTTTCTTCTATTTTCGACTTTGATTATTTACTCCCTCAAGCTAGTCCTTGTATCTACATTAGTCATTACTTGGTTTATAAATATAAAAACAAAGCCTTCTCTATAAATCAATTTTAAATATGCTCATTTGTCGTAGGTAGAGCCTCTGCTGCTAGCAGGCATTTATAGCCTCGACAAGGTTACCTGTTACCGAGCAATGATCCTGTATCTCACTTAGAGAAATATACAATTTTCAAAGAGAAATCCATATTCACACTTATTTCTTTCATTTTTCTTTTTTACCCTTAAAGAACAATGTCTTGGTTTGGTAGCCAATTTATGACAGTGTCATTCACTTGATTTATAACTTTGCTGAACAAGCTGGCTCGTGATGAGACCCCTTGTCTTTTGATTGCAACAATCTTGAGTCATTACCCTATTGTGGTATGCAGTATTGGCAAAGTCAGCAAGATATAATATCTATGATCCTGATAAGACAGCTCGTGATGAGACCTCTTACTCTTTAAGTTAAAGTGTATCATTGGATTATTCTCTGAACGTTGAAGTTTCCTAGGTGGGGAGGAAGTCATTGTTTCCTTAAGACAGCTCTAGACGACAATGGTAGAGTTTTTTGGAAAGATCTTTTCTACAGAGAATCTTCATTTTTGTTATTGATACCTTTCATTGGACTGATATAAAACAATTTCCCACTAAAGGTCATTTTTTGTCAAAATTTACAAAGTTGAAACTAGTATCATTTCTAGGCCTAGAGTCTTTAACTGTATCTTTCAATAATAATGATCAATTTTCTAAAAGAATTCTATTTATACAAGTGAAAAAACAAAATCTAAAAGAGAATTTGTGTCTTTTTCATAAATCTCAAATGTAACCATTTACAACCGGTTTTATTATGGCAATAAAAACTAATCTACAAAATAGAAGGATGATCTCCTATGGAAAATATTTTTTGAGGATCTATCCGTTAACAGGTAAAGAATCTCTTTTTCCTGTTAAATCTTGTAACATAAAAGTGGACGAACCTATGAATTCTGTGATTTGAAAAGGGCCAAGCCACATTCGTTGAAATTTCGTATGTTTCCCTTTTTCCTCATGAGCCTTGTCCCATTTTAAAACTAGATCTCCCATTTGAAAGTCCTTTCTAGATATTATGTTTGAATCAAAAGAAGCTTTTACTAATGCTTGGTGATGAGCATGAGTTATTTTGGCCTGTTCTCGTTTCTCTTCTAACTTAATTATTTCCAGTTGCCTTAGTTGTAAGGAAGAAGTTGGTGCTTCATCAATATATTGAACTAAGGCGAAAGAGGGAATTGATAAATGAGTTGGAAGAACCACTTCTTTCCCATAAACTAAATTAAAGGGAGAAGTGCCAATGGAGGTTTTCTGCATTATTCGATCTGCCCATAAAGCATATATTAAAGACTTGTGCCAATTTTCGTGATTTTGATCAATGGTTCGCTTAATTATTCTAATTAAGTTTTTATTTGTAGATTCAGCTAACCCATTCCCTTGTGGGTAATAATTGGCAGAGTATTTAAGCTTGAAACCCCTTTTGAGTACAAATTCGGTCATCGCATTACCAGAAAAATATGATGCATTATCAAACATTAAAGTAGAAGGGAACCCAAACCTGGTGATTATGAACTGATCTAAAAACTCAATGATATGTTCAGCATTAGTCGTCTTGAGTGGAACTACTTCTACCCATTTAGTAAAGTAATCTGTTGCTATAAGGATATATCTATGCTGTTTAGAAGAGTGAGGAACGATCTCACCTATTATGTCCAATCCCCACTGATCGAAAGGCTACTCAATGTTAACTGGTTGTAGTGGCAAGGATGGTTTCTTTTGTCTCCCAGCAATGGTTTGACAGACTTGACATTTCCTCACGTAGTTATGTGAGTCTTTGAATAATGTGGGCCAGTAATAGCCTGTGCGTAATATTTTATGAGCAGTAGCGTCTCCAGCATAGTGTCCGCCTGCTGGCCCATCGTGGAGTTCCTACAAGACTTTTTCAGCTTCAGATTTCTCAAGACATCTAAGGAGAATAGAATCATAATTTATTCTAAAAAGAACATCGTTCACGAGCTGATATTGTTTGGCTTTCAACCTTAGAGCTCTTTTCTTGGTATGATCGAGGTTTGAAGGAGCGTATCCATTCTTTAGATAATAAATGATATCAGCGTATAATGACTCAACATCGTTTAGGCTTACCTCGTACATTTGTATCTCTGCAGATGGAATTTCAGACATAAGCGATGCTCCGGCCAACATTTTGCAAAAGCCTTGACCTTTTACAATACTTGCTGGTTTGATTTCTACGTCATATTCCTGTAAGGCAGTAACCCAATTGGCTCTTTTCTCACCCACATCCTTCTGTACTAGAAGATTTCTTACCACTGGAAACGGTACTATGATTTTTGTATGTGTTTTGAGTAAAAAAGGTCTGAAATATTTAATTGCTTTGAAAACAGCATAAGCTTGTTTCTCCACATCTGAATAATTTAACTCAGCCCCTTGTAAATTGGAACTGAAAAAAGCAATTGGGGCTTTTGCCTTTTCTTGATTTGCTTGAGTGAGTATCGCAGCATATGATCTATCAGAGGAAAATATATATAAAATAAAAGGTTTGGAAAAATTTGGAGTCGCTAAAGATGGAGCATTAACAATTGCTTGTTTGATCAGATTGAATGCCTCATATTCATCTTGGCCCCATTTAAAGTTTGAGAGTTAATCTGGGCAAGAAAAGATTGCATGGCTTTCTTGTTGTGAGGTAGGGGTATTTCAGAAATCTCCTTGATTCTGTCAGGATCAATGTGAATTCCAGATTTTGACACTATGAATCCGAGAAGTTTTCCTTCACTTCATGCGAAAAAGGATTTTTTTTGGGTTAAGTGAAATTCCATACCTTTGACAACGTTGGAAGATTTGTTTTAAATATCTAAGATGATTGTTTCGTTTCTTGGAATATACAGTTATATCATCCAAATAGATTACCACTAATTTATTAACTAACCCCTTGAATGCGATGTCCATGGCTCTCTGAAATGTGGCACTAGCATTAATCAGACCAAATGGCATCTTTTGATATGCGTATGTGCCCCATTTAGTTCTGAATGTGGTTTTTAATTGATCATCAGGATGTACCAACACTTGATTGTATCCTGAGAATCCATCCAAGAATGACATTAATTCTGACCCCGCGACTGCCTGCAGTATTTGTTCCATGGGAGGCAAAGGAAAATTATCCTTTTGGCAGGCTTTGTTAAGATTTCGAAAGTCAATGCAGATTCTAATGTCTCCGTTTTTCTTTCTAATAGGGACCATATTGGAAACCCATTTGGAATGTTGAATGGGAAAAATTATTTTGGCTTTCAATAACTTATTGAGTTCAGATTTGATCTGGTTTTCTAGATTGGGATGGATCTTTCTCAACTTTTGTTGGACAGGTTTTTCATCGTCTGTCATTGGAATAGTATGTTGGATGATGGAGGTGTCGTACGTTTTGAGTTCATCATAATTCCAAGCAAAGACACTTTTGTATTGTCTCAAGAGACAAATATACGCTAATTTTTCTTCAGGAGCTAGACCAAGGCCTAGATTGATATTTTGTGGTTTGGTATCAGTTCCTAGATTTACTAATTCATAGTTGAGAGTTGAACTTTGGAGTTTTGAATTGGTAGATCTTCTAAACCGATCTTTCAAATCATAAAGGTCTTCTAACTTGACTACTGACTTAGGTATGGCATTGTTAGTGCTATCTTGTTGCAATTGTCGGTCATGTTGGTCTTCGTCAATTATTTGATTGGTGTAGGATCCTTCAGATGTGAGGAAACTCACAATATCAGGATCGTCATTGAAAATCCTCCAATTGGTAATGTTATCAGGAATATATGGTCTAAAAATTAATTCAATTGAAAATTGATCAGGGCTAAAATCTTCTGAAGGAATGAGCTTGGAAGCTACGTTAGCTAAGAGGTCTGCACTAGCATTCTGGAGTCTGGGAATTGATGAAATATTAAATGATATAAAGTGTTCAGTCAGATCTTGAACTAAAGATTGGTAATGTTTTAAATGACCTGATAAATAATGTATAGTATTACGTACATGTCTGATTACAATTTCAGAATCTCCGAAAACTTGAAGGTATTTGACGTCTAATTCGATTGCTTTGTATAACCCTTGGACTAAAGCCTCGTATTCTGTGGTATTGTTGGTGCAATCAAATTCGAGTCTGCAAGTTAGCATAGTTTTATCTCCCTCTGGACTTATTAACACGCATCCTGCTCCTGCTCCTTCGTTAGACTTAGAACCGTCAAAAAATAATTTCCAAAATAAAGATTTATTTACAGGACTATCTATAAAATTAATACATTTAGAACTATCTGTTTGAGAGAAATTTTCTACTTGAGATAAAACAGAATGTTCTAAGTAAGGTGAGGTATGAGCATTAAAATTTCCTAGGAAAGAATCTACTGAGTAGTTGCCAATGATGTTATTGCTATATGCTACTGGTTCATTTTCTCCCTCCAGTTCTGTTACTATGTATTTTTGATGTCTTTCCCGCTCAACTTTTATTTGATTTGGTTTACCATTATAAGGGAGCCACATGTGCGACCAATCAGTTGCAAAGTATCCATGAAGTTTTTCTGACCAATCTCTGCTAAGAATTAAGCCATAAAATTCCGGAATATCAGCAACTAAAATGTCGATAACTTGACATACCTTTGGGTTGGATGACAACCTTATGGTAACCTGATTTAATTCGCCAATCACTTTGACTTGCGATCGATCTAATTGAACTATGCGCACAACGGATTTTTGTGGTTGAACGTTCAATTTTGCACATATTGACTTTGGTAAAATATTCGATGAAGCTCCAGAATCCACTAAGCAATTATGCAAATTTTTATTGAAAATTTCATAAGTAAGAAGAAATGGGGGAGTATGAGATCTCGATCTTCCTCCAATTAAGGCGATATCGTTTGGATCAACTTTATTAATCACATTAGTTGGAGGTCTTCCCATTTCATGGGAAGCTTGAGAGATTACAGCGGCGGGCAAAGGTGCAACTGGTACAACATGTAATTCTTTCAAAAGTACCTTTTGCTGGTGTTTTAACTTGCTCAATTCGTAAAAAGTGATGTTATCCCTAGTCTTTTTCATGTATTCTATGATATTATACTCCATTTCATCTGAAACGATCAACGTTTTAGATGGAGTTGATGGGTCTGTTTGGACTAGGCTGGTTTGAGTCGCTTTAGGTGTCGTTTTCTTGGCTGCGACTTTATCCTTAGTCATTGAGCTTGTGCTCTTTGGCTTAGGTGTAGGTTGAGGAGGATCAAGTTGATTTCTACTGCAAGTACTAACCGGGGATGCCTCTTGATCCTCTTCATCTGGGAGGATGAAATCCCACATACCTTGTAACTCTACAACTTCTTCTTCATTGGTATGTTCTTCAGTAGCGATTTCCTCTTCTTCTTCTTCGGATTCAACACTTGTAATAGCGTTAGGGGGTTTGGAATCGGTCGAAGGGTTTCTTTTAAAAGGTCTGTACAACTTTTTAGAAGAAGTTTCTGCCACTTGTTTCTTAATGTCGATCATCTCATTAGACATGGTCTTCAAAACTTTTTGTAATCCTTCTAAATCAAATGGATCTTTCGATTGTTTTTTCTTGGGGTCTTCCTTGAAAGTAACCTTCTTGGATTTTCGTTCTTCTATCGCATTTTTCTTTTCTAGGGCTATAATACGTTTCTCTACTGCTATTGCTTCTTTCATATTTTCGGCTAAAGTTGTTTTGTTAGCCCTATCAACAAAGATTGCTATGTTTGATGGTAAAGCAGTGATGTACCATTCACTTCGCACTTCTTCGCTAGGCTTGGAAGCAGTAGGAATTTTGTTTAAGAGTTTATTGAAACGTGAATTGAAATCTTTGATAGGTTCTTTTGACTCGGCCCTAAGGTTAGACAGGTTGTTGATCAATGTCGTCGTAGACCTATCATCACCAAACTTAATAAGGAATTGTTCTTGGAAGATATCCCAACTAGTGATAGATCCAGATGGTAATGAAAAATACCATGATCCGGCTGCTCCTTGCAGAGTATAAGGAAAAAGTCAAACAACAACATCTTCGTTGGTAACTCCATTAAGATTTATGGATAGCATAAAGTTATTTATATGTTCTTCCGCTAGCATGCCTGCCTCAGGATTAAACTTAGGCAGCCATTTTTCAGGATGGGCCGGTAGCTAACTCAAGGGTGCAGGCATTAAGACTGCCCCTGGGTTATTCCATGGAGATTGGGCCATCGCTGATCTATTAACAGAGGAAAGTGCAGAAGATGATCCCTGCGGTTGAGAAGATGAGGATATTACGACTCCAGATGATTGAAAAGGAGATGTGGGAGTACCAGTGGATTGATGGACAATGATCTGAAGTGGAGGAGTGGATGGTTGACTTCGCGGTGGAGAGGTTGAGATGGATGATGATGATGAAAGAGTCTCGCTATCGGACCCTTTAGGATATTTCCTTGCTCTCTTCCTTGTGGGTAGAGGTAACTCGGTTGGCTGAACACCAAATTTTTCACTCTTTAATCTGGTAAGAGGATGAGCAGGATTATATTGCGAAGTCACGCTATCTTGAGATTTGTTAAATCTTTGAGGAGATATAGAAAATCGCTGAAGTTTGTGAATCAAAGATTCAACTTCAGGAGGTTCAATAGTAGATTTTTCTGAAATGTCAGGGTTTGTAGCAGCGGCTGTTGCTCTTGCAACTTCTGGCTCTGGATTTAAGGATTCTAAATGCAATGGAGAAGTCAGGGGAGATGGTGAGGGCGATTTACTCTTAGAATGGTATTTAGATTTAGACTTTCTTGCCATTCATAGTTCGAGGCCCTCCTTCTAGCGCCAAATATGTTGAAGCCCTGAAAATCAGGTCTACAATAAGGGGGATACCCACTCGGTCTGGACCTTGGTTAGCAGCTCCTTTTCCGTTTGGTATAGTGGGTCCGACTAGGGATATGGGACTAGTTTCCCAATTTATGTGTGTGTGTGTGAAGAATTGATATTTCCTTTCTAAAAGTTCCTAAGTGAGATGCTCTAATTCTAACTCTAATATAATAACATGCAAATTGTATTCTAATAAGCAGAAATATCTAAGTCTACACTAACCCAGGGTGTAATCCTTCTGTTATATGATCTAAAATGATTTCAGATAACAATCGATAATAAAGATCATTCAATTGTTATGAGAAAAGAATTCAATACAAATAGACCACTTCATATAAAAAGTTAGACGAAACAATTGTGAAAGGCATATCGCATAATAAACTACTCATACATTAAGCATAAATAAATAGCTATCACCGTACAAAAGTGCCAAATGATAACTCAGACATTCACACATCAATATATAAACAACTAAACATGAATATCACTTTTAATACAAAGGCAGAAATAGTTAAGAGATAGAAGTACCATTTATAACTAGTTCAACTCATGAGCTTCAAGCGATAATGATTTATCTCTTCTTAATCCAACATCCACTAAGAGTATAGAAGTGCAACATCACTAGCAGATATTAAATATAGACATCAATAAATTATGTTCCATTCATTCATCAAAACCTCCTCGGAGGATGCAAAAGTGCATGTTCCGAGGACAGGTTTTTGATAAATTTCAGGACCCTTCTCTACATGCATGAGAAGGGTTTAAATACTACTAACTAAATCTAAAAATAACTTATTACAAAAATGTAGGATACGGTTTAAATGACCATCCTCATTTCAGGCAAAAATAAAGCAAAATTAATACTAACATTGAATCTAAAATTAAAACTAACAACTAACTATTTCTATATATGTTCCTTGAAATCGCAAGCTTTCAACATTTGTTTGAGAAGAGTCGGCTAGCAAACTTCCGACTTTAACTGTCATGCGAAAACGGCGTTGGCAAGAGCTGGCACCATCTTCTCGGCATAATTGATGATACATTTGAGAGTCATGCACTCCCTGTGTGGTTTTACCAAATGTGCCTAGTAAGAATCCCAATTCAACTTAGTTAATCTTTTGATCGATTCTGCCTTTTCTTGAGCTTTTTGTCTCCAACCTGTCTGCAGTTGCTATGCATATATACATACCATTTTGAAGATATTTCTGACAAATACCACTGGTTTTAGGATTCAAGTTTTACTTTTTTGCCTCTAGCGTTGCTTTTTTACAAATTTCTGGGCTTATAGGTGACTGAGCAATTAGAGGCTTTCCCTTTCAAGAGGTTTTGAACTGCCTCCGTTTCTTGATCTGGGCTTCCCTGGTGCGATTTTTTGCCTCTTGCGCGCTTTTTGTTAGCATATATAAAGCTTAAATTTTGTGAAAATAATGATTCCGTAAGTTGCTGACACTGAGTCTTAAATTGTCTGTTTGTGATGTCAGCACTGTCCAGTACCCATTTAACCATGTCCGTGTATGGAAGAATTTTGGGCCTCGCCGCTATCCGGTGTAAGAATGAGCAAGCTAGCTCTGTAATAGATGCCTCAGAAGACCCGTGTGAGCCTGCAGTAGCTGTAACCTCCATTATTTTGGGATTCTCTTCCTCAAGTAGACTATACATGCCTTCCCAAGTAGTAATACCAGCGTCTTTGTTACAGGCGGTGTTTGTATACAAGGGCGTCATTTCTTGATCTTCAGAACTCGGAGCTTTGCCTTTCTTTCCCATAGTATCCTGAATACTGCTTTGTATCGTTCTCTGTTCTTTGTTCCTGCAGTTTACAAATGAGGTGAGAGTCATGATAAGGAAAAGGTGACGGGAAAGCTTTAAATGCCAAAGACATATAAAATATACCACCTTACATGAAATGGCTCTTCGATAAGCATGAAACCCTATTTAATTAATGATTGGCAACTAACTCATTAATTAGCATTAAAGCGCATAACCAGGTCTCGGTTTATGGAAAATACTTTTTTGAACAACAAGCCCGAAAGATTTGTGATGAAGTGATTTTGTGATTTGCTTCGCAATATCGCAGATCGCAACATCACAATATCACTCTATCGCTTTATTGCTTTATCGCAATATCGCTTTATCGCTTTATCGCTTGATCGCAATATCGCTTTATCGCTCGATCGCAATATCACTGGAGCGTAGCATATGACAATCATCTGTTAATGTGTTTTCCGTGAAATGCGATTTGCGATATGCGCCATCGCATATCGACAGTTTGAGGTTTTTCAGCGTAAGTGATATTTGATGCATGCGATGCGATGAAGTTTTGCATCGCGATCTCGCAACCTTAGAATTGTGTTTGTAAGGAGGTATCCATTATCCTTTTTGCGATGCGATATTTCTTAAGGAGTGATTTTATCCTACCTTATCATAAAACTTAAGCTTTTTTAGATTTTTCAAGGGTATTCTCATAAGTTTATGATGGTAAGTTTTATTGAAAAAGGAAATTCAAGCACTAATTGATTTTTAAAATTTTTTGACTAAGGGTCCCCACTTATTTAGTATTAGTAATAACACTAAATAAGAAGGGGGTTGTTGCTGGCCACAACACAACATCACTTCACTTAATTTTCGCACAAATTTGGTTGTGAGTCCTTCAAATTATCATATGTATTGTTTTCTGTGACCACTGTCTTCGCACTCGGGTGTTCCTCCAGATGACATTGTCTTGTGTTCGTCCACTTTGGACTCTTCACTTGTTTTGAATGAGGAAAAACCCATTGACGGAGTTGGTGTTGCACAACCAACATGCGTTGTCATTCATGAAGAGTATGAGTGGGAGCTTGAGCATCAACACTCAGTGAAGGATGACTCCCTTCCATCCGAGCCCCCTCCGTTCTTTCCTGACCTCTTTGGTGAACCTGCCATCCATGATTTTGCATGTGTGTCTTCATCCACGGATGCACCCATTGTTGATCACTCACAGGACTTGCCGGATGTTGGTCCATCATTCGAAAACGGAGAGGATAAACTATTCATTGAAAATACACTTGATCCTTCATCTATCTCTTTCAAAAACACAGAGGATTAGTTTGTTCTCTTTTCATCTACCCCTCTGTTTGATTTATCTAATCATGAGGATGCCGAAGAATTCATTGATTTTTCTGATCGTGGTGGTCGTGATCCATTTGTTTCCATTTTTTATCATGATCATGACTCTATCGCAGTTGATATTTTGAAGCCACCGGTGTATGATGATCTACCTAATGATGAAGTTGAGACACCCAAGACTGTCGAGGCACTTCAACCCGAGCTGATGGTTATGTCAGGCCCTCGCTCTCTTGGGGTTAGTCTCACTTCTAATCATGAAACTATTCAATCACCCAAGGCTCCTCATCACTCATCTATATGCATTGAAGATCCATCTCACACATAGATCACACTTCCTCCACTCGAACTGCACGATCCCATTGCTCATGCATTAGAGGAGTCTTACATTACAAGCACTCATTTGTGACGCAAGTTATCTTTGTTTCTTTTGTTTTCTTACATGTCATAGTCAAGAGTGTGCTTATGCGTCAAAGTTGCATGTAGTGTCACACAACACCATGATGAGTCCACAAACTGCTCATCATGCACTTGTACTCACTTATGTTCCGTGGGCACTTTGAAACATGAAGTGTGGTTGTCTTCATTGTTATATCTTTCTTACTTGCTGGTGCACACAACTGGGTTGCTCGGGGACCAAGCCTTCACCAACATGGGTCAACCAATGTGTTGGTGGCTACATTGGAAGTATCATTTCATGTGATCAGGCCCATGCACCATTAGTGTAGGAGTAGTAGTGTTTTCTTTCAGTTGTTTACTTGCATGCTTGTTTGCTTACATGCTTTGTTTGTTGTTTTGTTTGATTTCTTGTTTTCTTACTTGCTTTGCTTTCAATTTCGTTTCTACTCTTGCTTTGCTTTGTCGTTTGTTAGTTTTCTTATTGCATTCGTAGGTTAGTTTGGCATGAAACCATGTATGACTCTTGAAACGAGCTGGGTAAAGCACAAGAGGGCTTGTACAATTATGACTACTTGGTTATCTGTCTTCTTGCCTCTGTATGATGAGCTTGTTACTTTTTAGTCCATGATATGTCGAAGGAAAATACGTACTGTTCGAAGTGAACCTTGGTGAAAAACACAACACTTGCGTGCTAACTAGTATCACCTTCTCTAGTCAGTTGTTTTTGGGTTAACCCTTGTCATCTCAGTTAAGTAGAGTAAGGTGCAGGGGAAAACCTTAAAAAGCATGTCAGAGATACAATAAACTACTTCTTTGCTAGAAAAACCGCTTCTTCTCTCAATAAGTCAAGATCCCTCTTCCGCATTTGAAATGAATAAGTGTTATGCATAGTGGAAAATGAAAAATGAAGAAAATCAAAAATCAAAAAATTCAAAATGAAAATGAATAAGGCAAAAGAAGAGAAAGACTTCCTGTGTAGGGAGGTGATGCAAGTAACTCCGTCGGGGTACTGACCAGGCTCGCTGGCAGTGGAGCCATGCTTGTGTGACTATGTGACTCCACCGGGGTACTGTTGAGGCCTGCTAGCAGTGGAGAAACATCAGAGATGAAACTAAGACTCTGACGACTATACTGCTTGTGCACCTACATACCCCTCAACCCCAATCAAAACAACTGTGTTGCCTTGGCTTGGAATGTGTGGCAATCGACCAAGGGTTTGGCAGATGCTACATCTTACAATTAAGCCAATGTGAAACTAAGATAAGCTGAGAACCAAACAATACTTTCAGAGCTGTTAGACTTGCTTTTCACGAACAAGATCCATTCAGAGAGCTGGAGTTCTACCAGTGTATCGCCAAGTGTTCTAGTGGTTACAACAACCCTCCAAAATTTTTCCTTAGCCAATTTTAGAGCCTCCCTACCAACCTTACACAACACTTTGTCTTGCTTCGACAAGTACTCAAGCTTCAGTGTTTTCCTCGCACAAAGGCACCCTGTCAATCACAGTAGATCCATTCCCCTCATGGGCTTTTCACCCGGAATTGGTCCAGCTATAGGCTGAGCAACTTCCCCTTGAAAATTGTGCATTTCTAGAGGGAAACCAACCTTCCCTCCAGAAATTGCGCAATCCTCTCTACTAGCCTACTGGGCACCAGGATTGCGCAATCCTGCCAGTTAACACTCCTAGCATGATTTGTGCAAATTTCCCCAGTAGGGCTACTCAGCCTAGAATTTGCAAAAATCTGGGCAGCAGTTAGTTGCTCTGCCCAGAAAGTGCACAATCCTCCTGAGCAGTCAGGCCAACTCCCAACAAGAAATGCACATTTTTCCCAAGAAGTTCAGAAACTGCATGCATGAGCAGTCCAGTTGACCAATTCCACCGGGGACTAAGGGAACTTGACTTGCATCCATGTATGACTTGCTCTTCTCGAAATAGAAAGAGGAAACATGAAAAAGGAATCCCATGATTCAGGGAGCTATTTTTAACATCCAGGGGTTACATGCAAAGTTTTTTTAGAAGTTTCCCTCCAAGTGTCGCTTTTCCCTAGATTTTTGGCATGTGTGTCATGAGACCAAAATTATTTATTCGATGCATCAGAGCTCATTCATTCACATCGATCTTGGAGCTTTGACATCCCACATCACATCCAAGTCTCTTTGACACATCTGGCTCAACTTTTCACGGGTAAGTGGCCTCAACTTGTCTTTTCAGAATTTCTGTCTTTTTTTGTGTATTCACTTGTGTGAGTGTTGTTTGCTTGATTTCTTTGAACACTTACTTTCATTTACATGTATACTAGCTTTTCCTAGCTCTGTTTCAGTTTTCATTGCTATCTCGTTGTTGTCGCATGCATGAAAATGTTTTGCACGGATGTTCGCCTAACCGGCGAACCGCCTCACCCACATGCATGTTGATCTGTTTCCTGAATCTTTCATTCATGTTTTTCATGCACTGTCAATCACTTCTTCTATCACTTAGTGTCACCATGCATTCACTATCTTATTTGCTTTCAGTTTCCCGTTGACGAGTCGGGCCAACCTTGGCCCGAACTCTACCTTCACCAAGGCTGCATTGCGCAATCTGGGGAAGGAAGGCTCTGCCTTCCTCTCCAGAAATGCGAATTCCTGCCTAGCACTGGCCTCCAGGAATTTTTTGTGCATTTCTGGAGGACATTGACTGCTTGGCCCAGGAAATTGCACAAATCAGTCCCTGGGCCTACAGTCCTTCCCAGCTGGAATTGCACATTGCGCAATCACAACAGCCAACAACCAGTCTGGACTGCGCATTTAACAAATTCAATAGCTAGTCCTGCCTCCCATACAGACCATACTTCCCTTTGCGTAGTTCTAGAAGATAGTCACCCAACCTACCAGAAGAAATTGCACAATCTTGCTCATTAGTTTCCCAGGTATGTGTTGTTTCATTCCTCGGATTTGCTTTATTTTCGCTGACATATTTCTTACCATGCATGTTGCTTGTTTCCAAATATTTCAGGTGTTCATATGTCTCAATGGCTTCCAAGAGAACAACATCATAGGAAACTGATGGAATTGCAACTGGAGCAGCAGTTGAGTAGGTGTCCTCTAGTCTACCGATCTATGAAGATACGAAACTATATCTAGACAAGGAGATCAAACTGAAGTGGCAAGAGGTTAATGAAACATTCACAGGCACTTTTGGGGAAGATCTCAAAGACCGTCAGGTGTACATGAACATTCAAAAGTCCGACTTGTACCAGATTGCATGCAGATACCCCGCGTTCCCATGCGTGGACATGATTCACTGGATCGTCTTTCATAATGACCCCGAGATGATGACCTTGAGCAGTGTCAGTGGGATGAAGCTTGCGACCTTCTGGGCACGAGATTACGATGAGATGTATCAGATGTCAGAGCCCGCGACTATCATGAGTCCTCCATTCAACTTGCCCAACATCACAGCTAACTCCAAAGACATTCTAAAGGATTGGGTAAAGGAGCCAGCTCGTTTCAAGATGACACCCAATCAGATCTACAAGATGAAGATATTGGGGAAGGCATACCAATACTTGGTCATATTCGCATGTCAACTGTGTGGCCAAGCAAGCACTGAAACCTTTCCTTAGAGTTGGGTGATCGCATTGGACCAACTGGATAGATAAGGGAAACCATGTAACTAATCTGGCATACTAGCTCATCAGCTAAAGGAACAAGTCACGAAGGCTCGAGAGTCACCCGAAGGTATGCATGCACAAGTTTACATGTCTACCTACATCCTAGATGTACTCTGTCCCTGACATGAGTTCCCGGGCTTGGAGTGGGCATGGTCATCGGCAGAGACTATTGTGAACACATATTTCAAGTTGTTGTCCAAATGCAGATTTAGAGGAGTAATCATACGACTGTCTGACCATTTTGTCACCCCAGTGTACAAAATGATCTTCGAATAGGATCCACCCTGCATTTCAAAGGAAGCAATGGAGGCATTGTTAGGCATTGAAGATTGGTATGCCTCACCATATGACACTTACATTTGAATTTTTAGTGTGGGGAAGCCTTCGCATGTTCTGCCAAAGTTTCCCTTGGAGTTACTTGTCATGAAATAAGTAGCATTTCACATCTCGATAGGATTGACAGCTAGACTTCAACAGAAGAAGAAGGAACCTTGGCCCTCTCTTCTGTTGCAGATTGGGTTATATGAGATCCGAAGTATCAAGCAAGAAAATGTTGAAGTATAACATATGAAGAATTACCCGTTCGACCTCCAAAGCTTCAACTCGTATGACCCACATTACATTGTGAAGGATCACTGCACGAGAGTTGAGTTCAACTGCATCCATGGGGCATTTCATTGGGCCGAGGAAAACTCATGGAGGTATTGCTACAGTGCCTCCAGACCTAATGAATAGGTCGACTTCATCATGGAGTGGTTAGCGAAGAAAGATGAAGCAACATCATGGAGAGCACCAATAGTAGCAACAATAGTAGATGTAGCAGAGCCAAGCATACCTGTGCGTGACAAAGGGAAGAGGAAGATTGTCGATCGCATGGAGGAGGAACAAAGCTGCAAGTTTCAAGCAGATCCACTTATAGAACAAGCAACTATGGTTATTCAGGCAAAGAGGCAGAAACGTGACAAGCGAATCACACGAAGGTAGAGAGATAAAAAGAGAATGGAAGAAGTAGAGAAGGAGTTGCATGAGTTGAGGGAGCAACTCTAGAGAGAATAAGAGATGTGCCAACAGGATAAGTAAGCACATAAACATCAGAAACAACAGGGGGTGCAACATGTGTATACAGACAAAGCGACGCCTATACAAGTAGTTGATTCATCTGAACAGCTAGCATCAGGCAAACAGGATGAACCATCGTAGGGGCAAGACTTTGCTCATGAGATAGAACAGACGCTTGAAGAGTTGGATGTAGACATGGAGTAGCAAGAATTGGAACAGGATACCAACCTCATGCCTCTCCACAAAGAGGTCGAATCACCTGCTTCAATGCATCCAGATGATGAGCAAGTCTTGAATGACCAAGGAGGCACTGAGATCCTTGGTGGTCAGCCAGAAGCAAAGATGCAAAACATCTCGTTTGATGAATCTCATCACAGAGTTGTGCAGTCTCACAGAGTACCGAATCCGGAGGACCAAACATCCCCTGCGCAAGTTGAAGAACGAGTGATCATGACTAATGTGCACAAGCATCTAGCTTCTTTGGCCAATGCAACCA
Organism: Pinus tabuliformis; assembly: GCA_031772625.1. Taxonomy (NCBI): domain Eukaryota; kingdom Viridiplantae; phylum Streptophyta; class Pinopsida; order Pinales; family Pinaceae; genus Pinus; species Pinus tabuliformis. The sequence goes on along the minus strand of CM062810.1, from coordinate 435,505,282 downwards.
GAGTGTATGCCGAAGCCACTAGCTCAAGTGTTCATTTCCTCATAGCTGAGAATGAGCGAATGGTGAAGGAACTACAAGTGGCCAACTAGGGAGGAGACTTGGTGACAATGTTCACTCGAGCTGAACCAAAGAAGGAAATACTAGATGAAGTATTGTCCATTGATACAGTTATGCGAGCATTGTACTCCAAGTTTGGTACGTGCACCGGGCAATCATCCATCTCAACGGATGGTAGCAGCGATGTGCGAGAAGAGCATGCATCTTGACGAGCATACATACTACTATTGATAACATGCAAACATGGATGATGAAGTACAAGGGAGCCCTGCTTCACTTTCCAAAGATGATGAGGGCCAATGCGGTCGAGTTGCAAGCATGTATTCAGAGTCAGATCCAGAACTATGAGGACTTATCGCAACTCATCACTAACATACAAGCTTCCCATGCATGAGTATTCAAGAGAATGGATATTGTGGTGTGCACACATGCGATCCCGTCACTTGGGACTCTCACCCAGACGAAGATAAAGAAGAAGGTCCAATAGGAGCTTGAATCGTACTTCGACGAGTTGATGCACATCACCACCAACCCAAAATTGTCTATCATTGCATACAACATGCAGAAGTATGTTGCTAGTCTGGCCACATTGAAGACAATGATGTGCATGCTTTCATATGAGTTGGACAGAGGAGCCCGAGAAGTGTACCCAGATGCCATGGAGGCAAGGTTCAAGTTTCAGACAAATGTCACAGTAGAACACACAGACACTATCAAGGACTGCCAATCTTGGCATCAATATGTTACTGTTGATCAGCATGAGCATGTCGAGCAGTTGGAATTCTATAGTTGTCTAAGTCAGAATGATGTCTAGTTTGGCTTGTTCAAGCTGTTGTTCAAATGGGTACATGTGCATTGTAATTTTGAGTCATGTCAAGTTTAAGGCAAGTGTCAATAGTGGATGTAACAGTCATAGAGTATGTGAAGAGTCATGAGGGTAGTTGAATGGTCACAAAGGGGACTATCAAGGGTCACACTACCCTTTGCTATAAATAGTCCCTCATAAATCATTATACAGGATTTTGGTCAGCCAAGTTGATAATACCATCTTGGAAAGAGCTTGGACAATATTGTAACACGCCTTGGCTTCTCCACTGTTAGAGCTAGTTCATCTCTTTGGAGGAGCAAGCAAATGTGGTTGTAACATTCCACTGATGGGGCTATCAAGTTTACATGGATGTATTGTATGATTGGAACTTACACTTATTTATATAATAAGAGCCAACACATTTTCATCCATATGTTGTTATTGTAGTTGGACTGCTCCGGTTGCTTTAATGATGTATGTTGTTTAACTTACATATTTGTGTATGAACTGCTTCGTTTGTAATTATATGAATCTTGTTGCATATGTGTTGTTGGTTTAACCATCACTTTGGATTGTCGACTGATCTACTTTCCAACTTGTGATGCATCTTCTCTCATGTGTTCCCTTCCAAACTGAGTACTGATACAGGTTATCAAGGGGCGTACTCATCCCAACCCCTTTTTTTAGAACCTCTCATGCACCTTCCTTGACTCACTGCAACAGTCACACCCTTGCTACTGACAAATTTATCTTACTTTCCTCTTCGCGACATCACGGTCGAGGAATTACCTTACGACCCACTGCTGGGACTCCTACACCAAATGGTCTGACGTCTAATTGGGACTTCTTAATGGGGAGATCCCCTTGACATGTTGACAGGTCCAGCTCCGTCAACAGGTTGTTGAAGAGACCTTTCCCACTAACATAAGGACCATCATGTTATTCAACTATCTGCATAGGAGGAGGAGAAGGAGGAGGTTGTGCAGCACTCATAAGAACAGCACTAGATGGAATTCCCAAAGTCGATGACACAGGGGATGCCCATAAACTAGAAGATGCACCAGAGAAGGTACCAGATAAGGACTGATAACCTAGTGGGATGGACGTGCCACCATACAGATGTGCCTCTCGTGATGTCAAAAACATAGATGTGGAAGTGAAATTTGAAGTCTCAACCATAGTGGTAGATGCAGGCTGAGAAGCCATACCAGTTCCAGTCATGGTCAATAATCCAAAAGTGGATTGTCGCGTGAAATTCATGGGTAAGTAAAAAAATCCAGTTAAAGGAGTTCTTTCAGGAGGTGGAGGAGGAAGAAGAGGATGGGTTAGATAAAGGAAAAGTCCCTCCAAATGAGTATAAGGACAAGGCTCTTCTTGTGGGATCTCCTCGATACTCACAAGTCTAGGTGGAAGCGGTTCACCGTCGAGGCAGAGATATATAGTAAGCAAATCTGTCTGAGACAATAGAAGAGAGGACGAAACACCTGAAGTAATAGGTAAATATGAGTGAGGCTCCTCAGGTTCATTAACCTTAGGAAATAAAGTTTCCGACTCAGGAAGGTCAGATTGTATAACCTCAGGGAACAAGGTTTCAGGTAATCCAATATCGGTAGATGTAATCTCAGGTTTCGTACTAAAGGGGACAAATTGTTTTGGTTGATTAGATTCAGGAGGAGGACCAAAAGTAGTTCTTGAGTTTCCTGATTCAGTGGTTTGTGTTCTTTTATGCTTCTGACGATGATCAGGAGTAGCCTCTAGTGGAGGAGGAGGCTTATTTTGCATTCTACGTGAACGATGTAGTGGGGGATCTTTTTGTTCCACATTGGATAGTAAATTTTATTAACACAAAAATAAATAAATAAAAAAGAGGGTAATCTAGGTATAAAGAATTATCAAGAAACCGTGAACTACAATATACACCTTAGCGAACCAAGGACTTAACGTACGACAACCAATCTCCTCGAATGTTGTGTTAAATGTATCACGGTTTACAAGGCGGCATAATCAATTACCTATATGGATGGATAGAAACCTATTAGGGACTCCTAAAATATACACGATGGTACGTGGTAGTGTAGACTGTAGTAGTGTTGTCTAATGCGTAACCATTAGATGAGAGTGTTCCCATATACTTTACGTTCGTGGAGTGCCACCAATATACTCGAAGGTATGTGGAGTACAATACTATACACGCACATACGTGGAATGAAATTTCACCCTCGGGATGTGACGCTGGAAAACAATGACAACTCCTACATTTAGTGACTCCAGAACACATCTATAGCTTAGACCTCTATATGTTTGCGTTAATGTTACAAATGCTCCTAAGGTTGATTCTGTAAATTTTAAGTTTATCTTGAGTTAAGTTTTAGTTTTATGGCTCACCGCGAATTCAACTGAATTCCCTAAAATGAAAATATAGCATGAGTAAATGATATCTTTCTCATCAATGAAAATATAGCTAAGGAAAGGAAGAGACAAACAATATGCAGCAAACAAGATGCTCAATGCAATTCCCTTTTCACGCAACTGTTCCTAAATCAATATAGATTCAAAAATCCTAAATGCTAATGCAAGATTTTCTTTTCACCACACTTAATTTTCATAAATGAGGAAAAATAAGATATAAAGTCTAATCATTGATTCAAATGCACTCTTCAGAATTAGCACTGGAACAACAATTCATCCAAGCGATGAATGATCAAACGAGACAAGTTTGCAAGCGACATAATGATAAGAACAATGAAAATTCAAAACCAATTCTTACCCCAGGCAGTCAAATAAAAATTAAAACCAAATGGAGGCTTCATAGAGACCACAATACACTCAAGACTTAGGGAATGTCAGCTGGAAGTAGGCTGATCAAATCAACACTGAGAAAAAAAGGAAAAAATTGTGCAGAAACAAGGATCAACGCAGGTGCATAAGAGGCACCAGTGCTCTACAATGCAGGAATAGAGAGGGCCCAGGTGAGGTGCAACATAGGCATATAGAAGTCCCATGTGAGGTGCAACACTCTGTCAACAGACCAGAGGGTGCGTTGGTCCTGGGAAAGAGGATTCTGACACAAAAATTGCAAACAAGACTCAATGAAATCACTTCCTAGGTCTGTTCTTGGTTGGTTAAAGCAACAAAGGTATATGATAGAGGTAATCCAAACACAATGGAAACATAAACCACCAAGGGAATACATCATTCCCCGGTATGGTCGCTAATTTTTATGCAGGATTTATGACTGCAGACAGAAATATCTCTCCTAGGTTTGGTGGCTAACCTAGAACAACAGAATGACAAATGACCCAATGTTTTCCTTAAAGTAAGTAGATGAGGGGAAGAAGCCTACTTGGAATCTTTCGTACGTTTCACTACTTCTTTGGCTTGAATGATCCAATAATAGCTCGAGCTACCAAAATTAGAACCTGCACAACTAGACAAAACAAGCCAAGAAACTACAAGATCTATGTATTATCATCTATCTACTTCATTCAACAGATCAACATGGTATTGAAATATATGAAATAATGACATCACATAAAGGAAAAAAAATAAATATTTGTATTGATATAAATGGAGTGAGTTACAACCATAAATAGGTGTCGATATTATAGAAGAGCTCCTCCAAGTTGTTGACTTGTCCTTCCTTTGTCACAGAGTGTACCTCCAATCACCCTAAATGCATGAAAAGATAACTCTCACAACAACAACAAGGGTAGAATCACTCTCCAAAATCCCACCCTTTGCATATGGAAGGCTATAAATATATAGAGGAGTGAGGTAAGTTTGGAATTCTTGTCCTTTTACCAATGTTAGGATTGAGATCCACTCTTAATGGGAGGATGAAATATAATGATAATGGATGGAAAATCCAAGGTAGGATAGGATAGGACTCAGGTTTTTTATCTGAGCTAAATGGTTACAACATATCCTGGAAGCTTCTGTAAATGGAGGATTTGGGATTCTGCCTCTTTTTCCCGAATTTCTAGAACCAACGTAAGTCCAAGGAGAGCACCCTGTAGGTGATCAACATAGGCCACAATGGAGCAACCTATAAGTGAACACTATCCAACAAGAGGCTAGGGTGCATTGGTCCTAAAACTGTCTCAGATAATGCCATTCAGGGCATAAACTATGGGGAATGAGAGAGTCATGCATAGGGCTTTGTGAAATGATGATGTAAATGGGGAATAGGATGTTGATTGATCTCATTAGGAGGTTGATTGATCAGGTGAGACAAAATATCCTATAACAGTGAGGTCGCTCTGCTCTCTTTGTCTAAATAGAAAATGGTTGTGAATACAAAGAAGTATGACCTGTGACCCATGGGATACTACAATGCAAAAATCCTTTGTATGTGCTCTATCTCATATCCTTCTCTATTATTTTTTCTCATATATGGAACAAATTCACTCGAAAGAATGAAACCCCTTTTCCTCCTAGTGGTCTACTCATAACACATCCTAATAGCCTATTAGTGGTTAGGTTTGACTACCTCAACTCTTAACCAGAGTTACAATATAGACTCTTCTAGAGTCTTTTTCAACATAATCACATGGATAGCCCCTTTTCCATGAATAATGGTGGCTGACTTAGCATCCTCTTGAATTATGGTGGTGAAAACAAGAAGGTCAACCTTTGAGTACCATAACTTTTGCATATAGACTCTGATTGATGTAATTCTTGCATCGTTGGAAAGGTCTCTATGTGTAGAATATGAAAAAATGGTGTGATGCTAAAGAAACAAGGTTTTACCCCTAAAAATATCATTTGATACCTAAAAATGCTCTTGGAAGGTTTCATATCCCAATTTGCCAAACTAGGTCCCGCTAGTGAAAATCGTCCTGCGAGTTGATTCCTCCATTTTTCCACTATGAAAGCATAGAGATGTATGACAAGAAATATTATGATCTAATCCAAATCAAGTTGAGGCTTTAAATAATAGGGTTATGACACTAGATAATGTCGAAAAGTAATTTCATATCATCTATTTAGAAAATGACATCCTTGACAGTTTGTAGTGCCATATAAATCTAGAGGAGCTAGACTATCAGGTTCTTTCTTTTCAACATGTATTGGGATACATGATTGCAATTTTTTTCACAAATCTCAAAACAAAGATGTGGATTCTCCACTACAAGCCCTTAAGCTCGCCTTGAGAAGTTCGCTATTGGGTGCAGCGCTGCCTCTTCATCATTTTGGGCCTTTTCCTACATAAGTTTGATAGGATAAAGAGCCTAAAGGAAAGGGATCCTAAGGCATTGGAAGAATTCAATTGCCTATATATTATCCAATGTGTTTGAAAGATGATTTAGGAGATCTCAATGATGGTGTGGATATAGTAGTTCGAATAGAAAGTTAATTTTTTGAATTAGTGTCAATATGTATTAGCATTATCTTTGTTTATAGAATAAATGAAAATGAATCTCCAAAATAAAAAATAAAAGAGGTCATGTTATAATACTAACTCATATACATTCAATATCTTGACTACCTACATAACCAATGACTACATCGAATGACACCCATATATCTTGGTAGATGGAAGTATGTGAATAGAATGACTATTAGTTCAGTCACTACAAATACCGAATTGATTTAATGGTCTAAAGCAAATGTATCTTCAAGGGATCAAGTGGAAATATAACTCAATATGAATGGTTGCTCAATTACTTCAAAATTTGTGGATCAAGCAAAGGATTCCCCATTAGTTATAGAGACTTTCATGTGGATTGCGGTCTACTAATGAGGTTATGAGGCAATTGTTGAAATTATGTTTAATAATCAAATTCACAAGACCTGTGATTCAGGAGTTTGGAGTGGTGTAAATTGAGGACTTAGAAATTGAACTTGGGAACTACACCTTTATGAGGGTTACAAGACAACATGATGGAGTTTATTCTATATGATTTCAAAAAGGTTAGAGATGATGATGAAGAATTTATCATATAGAGATCGAGACAAGTATTTGTGAAGGGAAGGTGTTGGAGATATTAATTTTTACTTGTCTTGTGCTTATTGTGTGATAATCATTATTATATAATCACTATTAGTGAATTTGATTTAGCTCCTAGTTTAGTGTGTAGTTGAGATATTCACCATTCACTCTACTAATTAGATTGTTTGGCTAAGATATTCAGTCTATATTAATGCCTTATTTATTGTATAAATATGTCATATTGTAGCTATAATGAAATATGTAGAATAGATTGAATGTGCAATAATTCTAATTATAACAACTGTGCAATCAAAAATTTATTTGTAAAAGGATATATAATTGCATGTCAACTGTTTTGGAAAAAATAATGCCATCTTAAAGTCTCAAAGCAATGGAATGAAATCATTACTCATTTGTGTAGATGGGCTAACTGATGTCGAGGAAAAGAAACCAATCCACCAATTACAATCACCTTTGAGGAGCCTCAAGAATGGATGACATATGTGTGTAGTGTAGCATTTTTTATTATTAATTCATTAATGAAATCCTATTATGAAGATGGGCTAAAATTTGTCGAGGAAAATAAACTTGTCCACCAACTACAATCATATTTGAGAAACTCAAATAGTGGATGACATATTTATATAGTGTAGTATTTTATTATTATTGATTCATTAAATTATAAAAATTGGGTTTTAAAGTATTATTGTGTTCTTTTTGTGTTCATCTATTTCTTTGAATTAATATTATTTTTATATTCATCTTTTTCTTTACATTAATTTTAAAAAGAATATGGAAGCATAAGAATTTACCAAGTGAATCAATAAAGAAGAGAGTTAACAAAGAATCTTTGTAATAAAAGATACTAAAATATTATTTTTGTCGAAATAATGGAGAGGTTATATTTCTTAATAAAGCTTTTCAATTAACCCCTAAAACAATGTATATAATATAAACTTTATTTCTCATTAAGTTAAATGACGGAAACCACTTTTCCAGCCGAATAAAAATGAAGGAAAAATATTATGTGCATCTTGCTCCATCACTTGCAATTTATAATTTTCAGAATTATTCTAGAAAAATATTGAATTTGGAAAGACATTTAAAAAAAAATGGTATTGTATTCATTTGAGGATGAGGTGAAAACGACATGTATGTCGAAGACATATCTATGGCAATACTAATTTCAACTAAGAGGTTCTAAGGGGAAATGATATAGGCATGCAATTCCATATTTTTCGTTTTCAAACATGAAATAAAAGTGTAGGAATCTCCTGGTCACAAATGTTTAAGATGTGCTTATCTAAATCTATAACATATGTGTTCCAAATCTCACCCTTCGATGCACCAGAATAGTCACAACAATGGCTTATTATGTATCTAGAAACATAATAAATTCCATAGATATGAAGTGAAGGGTGGCACAAATTCCCAACAATTGTAGGATCTAAAGAGTTTTGAGTCCAAAGAGATAGATAACTGAAGATCAAGACTAGAAACTTCGAGAAGGGAAATCCAAAATTCAAGGATTGAAGCACCCTTAAGAAGATGTTGACTGGTGAGAGAAAATTACCAACATAGCCATAAATCAAACTCAAAATGATATAGGAAGAATGCACCTCTTACAACAAATCCCCTAATATTTTAATGTTTAGATATTGCATGATTTCCATAAAATTCCCAATTAAACTTTCCCAACATTATGCATGAGAGAATATGAGTGAATGCCACATGAGAGATGGGATGTGAGGAGATTAACCCTATTCACGATAAGAGCCCTAAGAATAAAGGATAATGGGATTATTTATATATACATATTTATTTATTTGGGAGGGGGGTTGATTTAATCCTTTTACGGGGATGATGTTGAAGCCCCCTAAGAAGTATGCCAAGATCACTTCTAAATGAGTTGGGCATGGAATCATGTTTGAGTTACCCCTTTTACATCTCTTTAGCATCCTTCAAAGCATGAAACATCCACATTTCCCATCAAGTATGAAATTGTATCAAGTTTCCACTTGACATTATAACAAATAAGACCATGTTGTTGCTTGGTTCAGTGCGTTATGCAATGAATAATTCTTGAAAAAGAAAGATGTGTCATAAATTTGGAGCTCTATTGATAGTCATAAAGTCTTCAATCAGGCCCTGTGTTATGCGCTTAACCTACAAAGTAACACCGAACATAGAATATGCGAAGAAAAGATACCAAGAACACAGAATATGCGAAGAAAATATACCCAGAACACAGAATAGCAATGAGTTTATTACTCAGAGAGAAATGTTCACAGGCTTCTTCGAGGGGGAAACCTCCAATAGAGCAGAGCTCGATTACAAAACAAGACACGATACTCCTCGCAGGGAGTCTCTATCCTTTATATATGATTCATACATGCAATACCACGGGCCAATACCGTGGGTTTTATTAATACCATCTATCTAATACTACCGCCCATTTACCATCTATCTAATATTACCGCCCATTTGCAACTAACTGTGGTCCCGTCATTAATTGCGGGTTAACCACTTACAAATATTAATATGGGCTTTATTGACTCTTGACTATGACATGATCCCATGACATAAATAAGGGGGTTAGGGTGGGACCCTAACATGCCCTCCCCCTTAAGACTAGCCTTGTCCTCAAGGCTGAAGCTGCGGAAACTGCTGAAGAATAGTGGCTGGTTCCCAAGTTGCGTCTTCTGGAGAGGTGTCTTTCCATTTGACGAGGACCTCCTTAATCATGCGGCCACGTAGGTGCTTGTCTCGTGTGTCTAGAACCTATTCCAGTTGAAGCCAGATTGACCCTTCTTCGTCCAATTCAGGTAGACTGGTTTGAACTCGGCAATTGTTCCCGATCACTTTCTTGAGGCACGATACATGGAAAACTGGGTGGATTTTTGCTGTAGGTGGCAAAGCCAACTTGTAAGCCACTTCTCCAATGCGCTGAAGTACTTGGTATGGTCCGTAGAATTTTGGAGAGAGCTTTTGACAACCCTTGTCTTTGAGTGATGTTTGCTTATATGGTTGCAGCCTCAAAAAGACCTGATCCCCTTCTTGAAATTGGCGCTCTGAGCGATGTTGGTCAGCCTGTTGCTTCATACGGTTCTGAGCTTGATGAAGATTCTCGCGCAGATGGGCGAGCATGGTTGCGCGGTGTTGTAGGAGTTGATCCACGGCTTATACTTTGGAGTACCCCGTGAGATAAGAAGTAGGGGAAGGCGGAAGTTGACCATAGACTGCTTCATAGGGAGTCATTTTGGTGGTGGCATGATAGTTGGTGTTATACCACCATTCCGCCAGAGGTAACCACTATACCCAAAGGTGTTGCTTTTCTGAAGTAAAACACCTAAGGTAGGTTTCTAGACATTTGTTAACGGCTTCGGTTTGACCATCTGTTTGCGGATGATATGAAGTACTGAGTTTGAGTTGAGTGCCTTGTATTCTGAAGAGCTCCTGCCAAAAATTACTGGTGAAGATTGGGTCGCGATCGGACACAATAGAAGTGGGCATGCCATGCAATTTGAAGATCTGATCCATGAAAGTTTGAGCAACCAAAGTTGGTGTAAATGGTTGGGGTAGGGCGCAGAAATGAGCATACTTCGACAGTCGGTCCACAACCACCATGATGACTGACTTGTTCCCAGACTTTGGAAGACCTGTAATGAAATCCATGGAGACCTCCGTCCAAATTGACGCCGGAATGGGCAATGGTTGTAATGTGCCTGGTGTGTTGACGGTTTCCCCTTTGTGGCATTGACAGACGTCACATTCTGCTACGAAAGTAAGGATGCCCTGTTTCATGCCGGTCCAAAAAAAAGATCTTCTGGTGCAAGCATACGTCTTCTGAAAGCCCGAATGTCCTGCAATGGGAGATGAGTGCAATTCTGCCAAAATGCGACTTTTGAGGGTGGATGTTGGTGATATTACGACTCTGTCCTTGTAGCGAAGAATATCATTCTGCCACGAGTAGCCCTTGCTGGAATTAGGATCTACCTGCAATTGAGAAATGAGTTGGGAGAGCCTGGGATGTGAAAACCATTCCCTGCGAGCCTCTTCAATCCAGTCTGGAATGGGGAGGGAAATTGCGAGCAGAGTACTTTCCTCCTCAAATTGGCGCGACAATGCATTTGCTACACTGTTGTCTTTCCCTTTCTTGTAAATGATCTCATAATCATATCCCAGCATTTTGGCTAACCATTTATTTTGTTGTGGGGAAGATAGGCGTTGCTCCAAAAAATATTTAAGACTGTGATGATCTGTGCGGATTTGGAAACGTCGCCTCAACAAGTAAGGTCGCCAGGTCTCGACTGCATGTAAGATGGCCATCATTTCCTTCTCGTAGGTAGATTGGCCCAGATTCCTCCCACTTAGTTGTTGGCTGGTGAAGGCCAATGGTTGCCCTTCCTGCATTAAGACCGCTCCAATACCTGTTCCCGAAGCATCACATTCAATGACAAATGATTTGGTGAAGTCCGGTAGTGCTAAGACGGGAGTGGAACACATGGCGGTTTTGAGAGCGGTAAATGCCTGTTGTGCTTCCTCGTTCCAAAAGAAGGAATTTTTCTTTAGGAGTTGCGTTAGGGGCTTCGCTATGCGGCCATAGTTGCGGACAAATTTACAATAATAGCCCGTGAGACCCAAAAATCCTCTCAAGCTTTTCAAGGTCTTAGGTTGAGGCCATTCTTGCATTGCCTGGATCTTTTTGGGGTCCACCTTGACACCTTCACGCCCCACAATGTGGCCCAAATACTCAACTTCTTCCATGCCAAACGAACACTTAGACATCTTGACAAATAATTTATGCGTGCAGAGCAGTTGGAAGAGTAGATCTACATGCTGAAGATGTGCCGCCCAAGTGCCACTATAGATGAGGATGTCATCGAAGAAGACAAGGACAAATTTTCTGAGATATGGTTTGAGGAGGTGATTCATAAGGCTCTGAAAAGTAGAGGGGGCATTACAGAGACCAAATGGCATGACCAGGAACTCATAATGGCCTTCATGAGTTCTGAAAGCCGTCTTGGGAATGTCGACTTCCTTCATGCGAATTTGGTGGTAGCCTGAGCGAAGATCCAACTTAGTGAAGAATTGAGCCCCATTGAGTTCGTCCAGCAAATTGTCAACCACCGGGATGGGAAATTTATCTTTGACTGTTAACTTATTGAGGGCCCTGAAGTCGGGACACATCCGCCACTCCCCATCTTTCTTGAGGACCATGACCACTGGGGATGAATAAGGACTAATGCTGGGATGAATGACACCTGCTTCCAACAATTCCTTGATGATTTTTTTTATTTCATTCTTTTGGGTGAACGGATATCTGTATGGCCGCACATTTGGGGGTTGGGCCCCTGGAACCAATGTGATGCTATGATCATGTTCCCCTCGCGAGGGTGGAAGCTCATGAGGCTTGTCAAAGACCGTCTGATGTTTATTTAAAATCTGTTGCATCTCAGGATGAATTGGCAGAGACATGGTGTCGACTACCTGGATGGCATTAAATTGAGCTACCACTCCATGATGGCCCTTTTTTAACAATTTTTCCATCCTATGCGAGCTGATGATAGAGGGGGCTCCCGCCTGTAGTTCACGGAGGGTATGTGTGGAGTTGTTCTGCTTAAAACTCATATATAACTCCTGGAAATCCATTGTGATTGGCCCAAGAGTGTGGAGCCATTCCGTGCCTAGGACAATGTCGCAACCCCCCATGTGTATTGCAAACATGTGGGTTTTCAATTGATAATCCCCCATTTGAAGTTTGACATTTTCACAGCGACCTTCACATTTCATTGTGCCCCCATCTGCAATCTGGACTTGGAAGTTAGAAACTGCCCGGACGAAACAATGTGCTGCTTCAGCGATCTTTTGATGGATGAAATTATGGGTACTTCCACTATCAATCAAGACTACTACTGGGCGATGTTTAAGAAAACCCCTGATTTTGAGAGTTTGAGGGGAAGAAATTCCTGCCAATGCATTTAGCGAAATAATTGGTTCATCAGATACAATCTCTTTTTGGTTATCTTCTTCGATCGCCTCCGGTTCCTCAAGTGGTGGATCTTCCTCGGTGGAGCTGTAGTCAGTGGCATCTATTTGAAAAAACTTGGGCTCTTTGCATTTATGACCCGGGGAATAATTTTCGTCACAGTAGTAACATAGTCCTTGCTTCCTTCTTTCGACCATTTCCGCAGGTGACACCTTTTGAATCTTAAGTGTCTAAGTCGTATTGGGAGCCTGTGAGGGACGACCTTTAGCGGGGAAGTTGGGGCGGCTGGATTGGGCTGTTAATGCACGTTCCACCTTACGAGCTACCTGGCAAGCCTCTGTCCATGTGGGAGGGTGGTGGAGTAGAACCTGAGCTTTGATGGCTTCTTTAAGACCGCTGATAAAGCATTCCATGTAGAACTCATCTATGAGACCCCTAGTGCGGAAGGCTAAGGCTTCAAAAGCAGTAATATATTCCTCCACTGTACCCGTCTGTCGGAGCTTAGTGAGACGCCCCAAAAAAGAGTCTTCCTGTTCAAAGCGACTTCGAAGAGCTTTGGCAAATTGGACCCAATTCTGAAAATGTCCATTGCAACGCTGATGCCATTCCTTCCATTGCCATCGTTCATTGTCCAAGTACATGGTGCCCACCATAAGCTTAGTCCCCTCATCTATGATATGATTCAATTGGAAATACTGCTCCATTTGTGCTAGCCATGCGGACGTGTGAGAACCGTCAAATTTATGCATATCCAACTTGGGAGGTCGTTGACTGGGTGGTGGATGGGTGTGCCAGACGTGATGAGAGTGGCTAGACTCACCCTCATGGTATTCATGGCCATTATACGCCTCCTCATGGGCTGGCTCCTTGCCCTTTGGGAGTGCATCATGTATCTGGAGACTTATTCCTTTAAGCTCAAGTTCGATATTCTTCACCGCAGTTTGGAGGGAGTTCACATGGTCTTCAATTTTGTCTATCCTTTCATTGGCCATCGCTTGAGTGCGAGTTTCTACCATACACCAACCTGATGAAAAATTGGGACCGCCTAAAAATTTTTACTAAGAAATTGAATGGTACCTCCTTGCTCAGCTCGTCGTCCTGATTCTGATGGGCTAGGTCACCAATAAGCGCCCCGGAAGATCTCAGACTTTTTTTTTTTTTTTTGGAAAACTCCTAACGGAGTTTTACTCCTTCCTGATCAATACTGCAGTCGCCAAATCCTCAGAATGTCAATGCCGCCAAAAGTCCTGTGAAAATTATATCCAGGGACAGGAACCCTTCACAACTACTCCGATCTGGTGGATCTGAGAGATCTGAATGGTGGAACAACTACTGTTGCTGATCTGATGGAGTTGCGGGACTGATGTCGGTTGCCGCTGCACTTGCTGATCTGGAATAGGTGATGTGTGATCCCCCGATAGAAAGGGAACTATGGTCTTGAGGAGTGTCAGGAGCTACAGATCGCAATATACATAAGGGTCTGACAGTAGTACTCGGCCCAATGTTTCCAGCTCTAACTAAGGAGGATCGACTGTACCCTTAGCCGTACAACCCGACTACCCTATCGTACGGGCGAGTAATCTCTCCGAGTGCTGTTCTCGGTGTACTGTAGCCACAAGACGGCCGAAGGTTTATCTATGGCGAGGTTTCAAGGGAGCTAGGGGGCTTCCTATATACCCAGAGGGTATGTGGAAGACAGTCCGTGCGCGGTTCTGTCTAATGCGCTACTACTCGAAGGGGTACCCACAGGGGTTACAAGGGAGTCCAACAGACGTGACCACCTCTTGTATTTCCTGCGTGCATGCCTCCCCAAATCCGCAGGTTTATGCGCTTAACGACAGATCCCGTGGTTTAAAGACGTCGGAACACATCTCTAGCCAAAAAAAAATTTGCTAAAATTTGGAGATCCCACCGAGCCCTAGAAAGTGCTCTGATACCACTTGTTATGCTCTTAACCTGCAAAGTAACACCAAACATAGAATATGCGAATAAAAGATACCAAGAACACAGAATATGCGAAGAAAATATACCCAGAACACAGAATAGCAATGATTTTATTACTCAGAGAGAAATGTTCACAGGCCTCTTCGAGGGGGCAACCTCCAATAGAGCAGAGCTCGATTACAAAACAAGACACGATACTCCTCGCAGGGAGTCTCTATCCTTTATATATGATTCATACATGCAATACCACGGGCCAATACCGTGGGTTTTATTAATACCATCTATCTAATACTACCGCCCATTTACCATCTATCTAATATTACCGCCCATTTGCAACTAACTGTGGTCCCGTCATTAATTGCGGGTTAACCACTTACAAATATTAATATGGGCTTTATTGACTCTTGACTATGACGTGATCCCATGACATAAATAAGGGAGTTAGGGTGGGACCCTAACACCCTGCCTTCTCATTCCCTCAAGCTTGATAAACTTGAAGCTTTATCAAGAAACAACTTCTTGTACCTCAATGTATATTATCTTCCAACAAAATGTTTCATGCATATATGTTTTAAAATGTAGAATAACCATACCAGCAATGCTACCCATGAGCTTGGTGTCCCTATAAAATAACAAGAAATTTAAAAGAAATAATAATTATAAAAAAATGATTTGGAAGACAAAAATAATACATTTAATTGATTATAAGAACTCCATGTTTAAGAAAAACATTATATAGAGATCTCAAAATCTTCACTAATCTTTCAACATTGCAATTTTTGTTTGACAAAAACATTATTGAGATATCAAAGGCTTCAATAATCCTTTAACATTATATTAACAAAACCACATAAGAAAATGTGGTTGATAAGGTTGATTAACATTGTTTGTTATTTGATAATTTGCACTATTTGCATAATTTGTTATTTGATTGACATATTTGTTATTTAGTTGATAGATAGGATGCCATTTGTTATTTGATAGTTTGCATGGTAATTTTATAATTGTATTAGACAAATGTAAAAAGGTAAATATGGATTCAGTGATGGAAGGTAGTTAATATCTGCAATTCCATCCATTAATTATGCTGAGAGGTGCTATACAATCCAACATAGGAAAATAATAAATTGGATAAATAGAAAGTACATGCTATAACAAAACCATGAGCAAAATCTAAAAAATAATAGATTGGATAAATAGAAAGTACATGTTATAACAAAACCATAACCATGAGCAAAATCTAAAAAATAATAAACTCGATAAATAGAAAGTACATGCTATAACAAAACCATGGGAAAATACCAATAGATCAAATCAATATAAGATACAAAATCATTATAATGAAACCAAGTATGATAAGGATTTTCCCCAAAGCTATTTAACACAATTAAATCCAACAACTAAAAATGAATAGTTTAATAAGTTATAGACACAAGTGATATTTATATATAATAATTTATTTAATAAAAATTAAAAAAGTTATAATTTAATAATATTTTTAAAAATCAATTAAGATTAATAAAAAATAATCAACATTAATGTAGGGTAGTTAAATTTGACTTTCAAAATTTAACTTAGTAAATTATATAAATTATGTGTGTGGTCTATTAGTATATATATGATTTAATAAAGACAAAAATTTATTCAAAATCTCTTACAAATTTTTTAAAGTCATATGTTTCAGTTGTTTAATTTGCAAATGTCAAGTACCATGAAGATTTTTTAGGGTGTAAAATCTATTTATGCATTCAAAAGTATATTTTAAACAACTAGAAACCACAATCTTACTATAAGTTGTATTACCAAATTCAGGCAAAAAACTCATTTGGCCTATTACTTAGACTAAACCAAATTAAATTTAAAATAATAACAAAATTATAAAATATATTGTTTTTAAAATAATTAAAATTATGCTCTAATTCAATTGGCGATAATCATGTTATGAAATATTTTGTATATATATGAACTATTTTGTACCACTCTCCACCCTATTATGATAAAAATGTTCTAATATAATATTTTGTTGTAAACTTTTTTATTAGATCAAAATAAAATAGAAGTGAAGTTAAAAAAAAGGACAAATTGTGAACCAATAATATATATGGAGTTACCATTCCATTAAATAAATGAAATAGTATATGTCAATTTTTTAATTTTATACTTGGTTAAATCAGATCAGAAACATATACTATCATATATTGTCTTGCTCTTTAATGAAAGAATAACTCCATATATATTGATTGATTTGCCTAGTTGTAGGGTTCGCTCCTTGAGAGCATATGCTTGGCTGGTCCTTTAGACTCATAAGGCCCAAAATCTAGTTGCAGCCCATGGAATTTGGATCCACAGTTTACGTGGTTTTAATTTTGAAAAAAACATTTAATTCATAAAAGTGGATAACGTGGTGACTGAGTGAGGTGGACAGCTGCTTGGTGAAGGCGAAAGCCTGTGTAGCTTTGTCGACTATCATTTCGCAAGTGGAGAGCATCTTGTTCTTAGTGAGGTGGACAGCCACTTGCTGAAAGTCATAGTCTTTGCCGACTGTCATTTCGCGGGTTTCTCCTTTTCGTAAATGGCAGAGCATCTTGTTGTTGGTTCCCACAACGCTCGACATTCTACAGTTGTGCACGGCTCTCTTCTTTAAATGAATGCGTCTTTCAATTTAACAAGGTTGTCAAGGCAGTTTAGTGCATGTTAGGTAAGTTTGAACATAGAGAATTTAATAAATATAATTTTGTGTAAATTTAATTAAATTTAATTATGTTTAAAAAATATTAGCGTAATAATTATAATATTTATTTTAATATAAGTTATGAATTTATGAGGTCTAAATTAATTGGTTTATTTCGGGTTTAGTCTTTATTTAGTTTTAGGTTCAAATTTCATGGGGAGGGGTTGAGGATGAAAGTCACTTTTGGGGGTAATTAAAACTATCCTAAGGGGTGTCCAAATTGGCCGGTTCCTAGACTCAACCTAATCACCATAAATAAAGAAAAAAAATAAGCATTTATCCCATCCCCTCCTTACACCCTCTAATCAACTAGTGGAACTTGTTCTTGAGTGAATTGTTTTTTGTCAAAGGAAACTATTCTATTTTTTTTTGTGAATCCAAAATGTCTATTAATTCTGAACAAAGTTACATTCTTGGAAGTTTTCAAAAGTTTACCACCATCCTCATTCTTATTGGACTTGTTGGCCACGTGATAGAGACAATATACATTCGACCAAAAAAATAAAAACCCCTATTTTACATCATGATTACGCAATTGGCCCAAAAAAGACCCCATATTTGAATACAACCCACTGCCATGATCACCTTGCATTATCTCCAAAAGCTTAAAAGTTCTATTTTTAATTAAATAATTTAAAAATAAATGTAACTATAAAATAAAGGTTTATTCGTTTAATTTTACAACTAATTTTAAAAACAAATTTAACTATAAACCACAATTAAACTATTAAATTATGTCTATAGAGTACATTTTAAAAAGTTTATAAACTTTTCCTAAGTGTTCGAGATCTTAACTCCTACTTATCTTGTGCTTATTGCGTGATATTCATCATCATTATAATTTGGTATCATAGCTAGTTTATGTGTAACTCCCTCATCGGAGGGCTCACGAATATGAGAACAATGTTAGATTGATTTAATGTATGACTAGATTAACATAAGTACATGAGAGTAGATTATTTTGTGAGAGATTTATAGTGTGAATGTTTTTCTGTATGAATAATTAAAATAAGATGGTGTTGAGTTGCGCAAACTTGCAGTGTGGAGATTCACATCAATGTGTAGTTGGCATAGAGTTGTGTGTAGACCTAAGTCTAGAAGGACATAAGTGTGTAGAATCTGCACCCAAGCATGGAGTGTGTATACTTCAGAACAATTTTAAAATGTTAGTAAACTATATTGCATGTTGGCATACATATCAACATGAAGTGTCATAGGCAACAAATATTTATTAAGAAACAACCACCATGACATTATGAGCACCTGTATGCTCAATCTCTCTGAGATTATGAGCCCATCATGGAGTCATTCAAGGTCATTTCTAGAGCACTTCCTTCCGGTGTTGTGGCTAAGCTTTATAAAGTGCTCAGAAATTGTACAACGACAAAGGAGTTAATTAAGGGCACAAATATTTGGTTTATGTCGAGATCACCCTTTTTGCTAGCTCTAGCAAAGGCTTTGAAGGATAGGATTATTACACTCGACAGTGCTGAAAAGTAGTTGCATATCATCTATTTGGAAAATGACATCCATTTTGACAATTTGTAATAGCATATTAATCTAGAGGAGCCAGAGAGTGGGGTTCTTGCTTTTCAACCTGTATTACGATACATGCTTGTGAACTTATCACAATCCTCAAAACAAATATGTGAATACTCCACTGCAAGCCCTCAACCCTGCCTCAAACAATTCACTATTGGGTGCAACACTGCCTCTTCATCATTTTGGGCCTTTTCCTACATAAGTTTGATAACATAAAGAGATTGAAGGGATAATAAGGCATTGGACAATTTCAAATTGCTTATATATTATCCGATGTGTTCGAAAGATGATTTAGGAGCTCTCAACGATGATGTGGATATATTAGTTCTAATAGAAAGTTAATTTTTTGAATTAATGTCAATATGTATTAGAATTATCTTTGTTTGTGTTAATATTTATTAGCATTATTTTTGTTTGTAGAATAAATGGTGATGAATATCAAAAATAAAAAATAAAAGAGGTCATGTTGTAATACATTTAGTATCTTTGCCACTTTAGTACATAACTAACAAGTACGTAAGATGACACCCATGTATCTCCGTAGACGGAAGTATGTCAATAGAATGGATAATAGTTCAATCATTACAAATAACCAATTGATTTGATTGTTATGTTGCTGGGTATCAATATCTAACTGGTCCATCTACTGGATCTGCTTAGACACTTTGGCGAATGTTCATGTGATGCAGATAGTTTAAAGCAATTGTATCTTCAAGGGATCAAGTGGAAGTATAACTCAGTATGGATGGTTGTCCAATTAATTCAAAAGTTGTGGATATAGGGAAAGATTCTAAAGTACTTGTAGAGACTTGCATGTGGATTGTAGTCTACTAATGATGTTATGAGCTAATTGGTGGAATTATGTTCAATAATCGAATTTGAGAGACCTGTGATTTAGTGGTTTGGGGAGGTGGAAATTTGGGACCTAGAAATTCAACTTTGTAAGTACACCTTTATGAGGGTTACAAAACAACATGATGGAGTTAAGTCTCCCAGATTTCAAAAAGGTTAGAGATGTTGATGAAGACTTTATTAGATAGATATCAAGGCAAGTATTCATTAATGGAAGGTGATAGAGATATTAATTCCTACTTGTCTTGTACTTATTGTGTGATATTCATTACTGTACAATCCTTGTTTGTAAGTTGGATTTAGCTCATAGTTTAGTGTGTAGTTAACATATCCACCATTCACTCAACTAATTAGATTGTTTGGCAAAGATAGTCAAACTATCTTAATACCTAATTTATTGTATAAATATGTAATAATTTGAAAATAATGAATTATGTAGAATAGATTGAATGTGCAACAATTCTAGTTATAACAACCGTGAAATCAAAAATTTATTTGTAAAAGGATATATAGTTGCATGTCAAGTGCCTTGGAAAAAATCATGTCATCTTAAACTCTCACAACAATGGAATGAGTTCATTGCTCACTTATGTATATGGGCTAACCTTTATCGAGGCAAAAAAATCTATCCACCAATTACTTTCACCTTTGAGAAGCTCAAAGAATTGATGACATATTTGTGTAGTGTAGTATTTTTTGTTATTGATTCATTAATAAAATCCATTTATGTTGATGAGCTAACCTTTGGGGACGAAAAGAAAGTTTTCCACTAATTCCAATCAACTTTGAAAAGTTTGAATAATAGATGACATATTTATATATTGTAGTATTTTTTATTATTAATTCATTAAATTATAAAATTTGGTTTCGAAAATATTATTGTGTTTTTTTTTATATTTATCTATTTCTTTGAATTAGTATTATTTTTATATTCATGTTTTTCTTTACATTATAATCTAAATTAAAAAGTGTGGAAGCATAAAAACTTACCAAGTGCATCAAAAAAATAAGAGAGTCAACAAAGATTCTTTGTAAGAACGAATTGAAATTTTATTTTTGTCAAAATAATGGATAGGTTAACCAACCCTTACAATAATGTATATAATATAAAAATAAAAATTATTTGCTTATGAAGTAAAAAGATTGAAACCACTATTCCAATAGACAAAAAATTTAGGGGAAATATTATGTGTGTCTTGCTCCATCACTTGCAAGTTATGATTTTAACAACTTATCGTGGTAAAATACCAAAATTGGGAAAACATAAAAACAAAAAAAAGGGTATTGGATTCATCTGAGGATGAGGTGAAAATGACATGCATGTAGAAGGCATCTTTTTGGTAATGATAATTTAAGCTAGGATGTTCTAAGCGACAATGATATAAGCATGGAATCCCATATTTTTCATTTTCAAACATGAAATAAAAGTGTAGGAAGCTCCCAGCCACAAAGGTTTAAGACGTGCTTACTGAAATCTATAATGTGTTCCAAATCTCACCCTGAGACACACCACAATAGTCACAACAATGGTCTATTATGTATCTAGGAACATAATAAATTCCATAGAGATAAAGTGAAGGGTGGAACAAATTCCCAACAATTTTAGGATCAAAAGAGTTGTGAGTCCAAAGAGATAGATAACTCAAGTTTAAGACTAGAAACTACGAGAAGCTAAATCCAAAATTCAAGGCTAGAAACACCCTTAAAAAGATGTTCACTAGTGGGAGAAAATTACCAACATGGCCATTAAAACAAAATCAAAATTAGATAAGAAGAATGTACCTCATTCCTCCAAAACCATAATGTTTTAATGTTTAGATATTGCATTATTGCCACAAAATTCTCAATTAAACCTTTTCCAAAATTATGCACGAGAGAATATGAGTAAATGTCACATGGGGGATGGGATGTGAGGATATTAACCTAATTCACATTAAGAGCCCTAAGAATCAAGAATAATGGGATAAGGGTGGGGGAAGGGGGCTCGTGAGTAATCCTTTTAAAGGGACAGTGTTGAATACCCCCTAGAAGTATGCCAAGATCACTTCTAAATGAGTTGGGCATGGAATCATGTTTGAGTTCGCCCTTTTCCACAATCCTTTAAAGAATGAAACATCCACATTTTCCATCAAATATGAAACTGTATCAATGTGAAATCCCTTGACTTAATGTTTTTTGTAATTAAATGTGCATAAGTTTATTTTTGATTAAGTCAGTTAAACTGAAAGAGAATGGAAAACTTTAATTATCAACAAATTTAACGCTCATAATAATTGATTATAAATTGGTGATTAAGATGCTTTTATTTTTTGAATAAAGAAAAAATTGGAAATTAATTGTCTAGTACAAATAGTTGAAAAAGAAAAAGAATGCAACTTAATTATGGAAGAATTGTTATCCACCATAAGTCCTAGGAAACTAGTAGATATAATAATATTTAATTGAGGAATTATGATATTGATCAATTAATTGTTTCCCAAAAGAGAGAGAGTTGTACTCAAGAGTAGGAAATGGGAGTTCATTAATGAGCAAATAACTAGTTGACACATGTTGTTGAGGTGAGGCCATCATTAAAAACTAAAATAGAGGTATATGGGATATTATATGTTATTCTCTTTCTCTGGCTTTTCTCTCATTTTGAGAAGAGGAGAGATTGAAGAGAAAGAATAGAAAGCATAAGGAAACAATTATAGACTTAGTTTCTCAGAGGACTCTAGTTGTATGTTGTGTCAAGGTTCGGGGGAGCCAAGTACTTGAATTTTAATTTCCATATAAATTATTTTCAAGTCGATACTCTAATCTTAAGTTTCATTATTAAAATTGTAACTAATAACAAATTCTTGTTGTCGCTATGGTTAGAAAAGATATCAAATACGTAAAAATTATTTTGTATCCTAATAAAGAAATGTTTGAACAACATAGTTAAAATTTGAGAAATGGCTAAAGACAAAAGAATTAGAATAGACAAGATTGATATAATGATGTTAGTATATGCAAATGATTGAAGATGTAATTGTAGCTATTAAAGAATGAAAGAAAAGAACACACTCAAATATATTTTATTTCATTTTCATAAGCATGGAGACAAGGTTGATAGAATAATGTTAGTATATGAAAATTATTGAAGATGTAATAGTAGCTATTAAAGAATGAAAGAAAAGAATAGAGTCAAATATATTTTATTTCCTTTTCATAAACATGGAATTTGTTTTTCTAGCGTTTTTAGAACATATATTACTATAAAGTGAAAAAAGAAAGCATTATGTTTAAAAAATTATGAATGTAACTGTCCAAAAACTCTTTATGTGATTAAGTGCAAGGTAGTATGTACCAAAGCTATATAAATGTTGAATAGTTTATACTATATAAAAGGGCATAAATTAAGACTATTTGTATAAGTAGAGCCATATTATTTTATTGTATAAAAACATATTACTATGCAAAAAAAAAACCCAATGATAACTAGTTTTGAGTGAGTACGAAGAATAACGCTATTCACTTTCTTTTATAAAAAGAAATAGATGTTCAAGTTCATACATCTATATATAGATATAAATATATAGTAAAACCTTTAAAAAGATAGAATCTACATCCACTATTCAATATTAACAATTTCATATTAATGAGAAATAGAATTGAGTATAAATGGTGGAAACCATTAATGACTGGGGAATACACAAATACCTTTGCATATTAGACAAGTATAAATTATGTAAAATAATAATGTTTGACTCAAACCGTGTTAGGTCCCTATAATACTAGTGATTCCCCCATTACTATTGTCATTGTAGCCCTTCTGTTATTGTTGTACCCCTATTGTCCCCATATTGTTATTATTGTGCCCCACAGAAGCCCGCTATTGTTATTTTTGAGCCCTTATATTATTATTGTTATGTCGGCTTTGATTATATTGTGACCCCTTAGACTCCTATATATAGAAATGAGGTTTTGTCATTTGTATCATCTAAGAATTGTTCATTTGTCTAATGTAAAGGAGGTTTTCCCCTCGAAGAGGCTGATTTCTAAGTCGTTGATCTATCTTTTCTATGTTTTTGTGAGCTGGTTTCATAACATTTGGTATAAGAGCTTTGGATTATAAGGTTGCGTTATTCCAAAACAGGTCATCGTGGAATTTTCGCGATAAAATTTTTGTCTGTGACATTTCAGACGCTAAAAAAAACCCATTTGAGCCAAAATCTCGATGATCCTTGGGTTCAAATTTCAGATCTTGTCTCGCTATGTGTTCGGAGATAGGATCCAAGGAAGTTAGGGTTTTTGCAGGCTCCCGAATTACATCCCAAACAGGTGACCTTGGGAAAATCGTCATAACTTTCTCTCTGAGTATCAGATTGAAATTTCGTAAGAAGTTATAAAAAGAGGACAGAATGTAGTTTTCTGTGGATCATTTTTAGGTTCGAAGGTTGAAACAGTGACACATGGGACTTCATACAAGTTCGCTATATTGAAAAAGTGTATAATCAGGTCATCTTAGGAGATTGGGCATAACGGTTTCTTGGAGAATCCGATATCGATCAGACTGGTGGCATTGGAAAGAGGAATCAAAGGGCTACCACATTTTGCAATTTCATACCTTGGAGATCCGAAATTTCAGAGATAAATTAGATACAATATCGAGCTCCTTCAAAGTGAAAAAGGGTGTAAGCAAGAAAAATAAAATTGAAACACCTAGTAAGCAACATGAAATCTCTAGCATGACTCATGAAGAAGAGGAAGAAATGCAACATAATATATCAAAATTACGAGACCAAGTGCAACAAAATTCACTCTCACAAAAAGTAACAGAAGCTAAGATGGATGGTTTAAAGAAAGGCGTAGAAGCTAAGATGAATGACGTGGAAGCTAAGATGAATGACATGGAAGCTAAGATGGATGGCGTGGAAGCTAAGATGGATGGTTTAAAGGAAGGCGTGGAAGCTAAGATGGATGGTTTAGAAGAAAAACTTAAAGGCAACATGGAAGAATTGAAGAAATATTTGACAAAGTTTCTATAAGAAATGCTTACTCATGGTGAAAGGGTAGTAAAGGAAACTCATGATGAGAACAAAATAAATGTTAATCATGATTTCATAGACTCTAACGTTGGATCGAAGACCCACCATGTTCCAAAGATCAATATGAGGAATTTTGATGGCAAGGATCCCATAACATGGATACTACAGATGGAGCAATATTTTGATCTCCATAATGTGCAAAACACACAAAATGTATGCATTGCAACTTTATATTTGGAACCAAATCAGTTTGTATGGTATCGATGGCTTTGCTCTCGCAAACAAATTGTCACTTGGGCAATTTTTACGGATGAAATGATAACACATTATGAGGATAGAAAAAGCAACACTTTTTTTAGCCAATTGATAAATATGAAACAAAATGGTTCAATGATGGAGCACATTGAGGACTTCAAAAAATTGAATATAAGGGTAAAAGATATTCCAGAGGAGCATAGAATTGATGTTTTCATAGGGACTTTAAAGGATAACATCCAACATGAGGTTTGCCTTTGGGAACCTAATTTATTGGAGAAGGCATTCAAGTTGGCAAGAAAAATGGAAAACAAAATTATGGCAACAAGGAATCCTACCACTCACAATTATAAAGATGGAAGTGTTGTTTTCCCTAACCTTCCACAACCTATAAGGTTGACACCGCAACAATTGGAAGAAAAAAGAGCAAAAGGGCTTTGTTACAGTTGTGATAACGAATACACTAAAGGTCATAAGTATGCTTAGAAGAAATTATTTTACATAGATTGTGAAGATGAGGAAGAAAAGGAACAAGAAACATCAAAAGAAGAGGATATACACCAGGAACAAAGCCTAGATAAAGAAGAAATGAATCCGATCATATCTTGTAATGCATTGGCTGGAATTACCACTCCTCAAACTATCAAGGTAGATGGACTTATAATTGATTTGAGCAGTACCCATAATTATATTCATTGTAAGATAGCCAAGGAATTGAAGTGCTTCCTATATCCAGCACCAGAGTGTCAAGTGATGGTTGCAAGTGGAGGAACCATAAATTTCTCTAGAAAGTGCCATAATATCAAGCTATCCATGGGAGAATATGCATTGAATAGTCCAATGCTTTCCATTCCAATGGGTGGTGCTGATGTTGTACAAGGAGTCTAATGACTACAATCCTTAGGTACAATAGCTTTTAATTTTCAAGAACTTTTCATGATTTTTTCTTCAAAAGGAAAGGAAGTTGAATTAAGGGGTATCGCAGTGAAACTAGGAAATATAATCAGCTCTAACGGAATGAAAAAGCTTCTAAAGAAATAATAACAAGGCATAATTGCACAATTATGTTCGCTAGATGTTCCCACATCGAAACAATCTATTTCTCCAAATATTCAAAAAGTCTTGGACAATCATTCCAAGGTATTTGAGACTCCCAAATGCCTCCCACCTATTCGTGATCATGATCATGCTATTCAATTGTTTCCAGGAAGTGTTCCTCCAAACATTAGGCCTTATAGATATCCCTATGCCCAAAAGAGTGAAATTGAACATATGGTTGCAAAACTGCTAGACGCTGGTATAATTCAACCTAGTCAAAGTTCCTTTTCTGCTCCAGTTATAGTATTGGTTCACAAGAAGGATGGATCATGGCGCATGTGTCTGAATTATAGGGAGCTCAACAAGATCACTATTAAAGATAAATTTCCCATTCATGTCATTGATGAATTATTGGATGAATTGCATGGATCAATTTACTTCACCAAGTTGGATATTCATTCAGGATATCATCAAATCAGAATGAAGACTGAAGGCATTCCGAAAACAACATTTAAAATTCATGAGGGTCATTATGAATTTTTGGTCATGCCTTTTGTCCTTACCAATGCACCTTCTACATTTCAAAGTTTGATGAATTCCATTTTCAAACCCTTCCTTAGAAAATTTGCGTTAATATTTTTTGATGATATACTAATCTACAACAAGTCTTGGAAGGATCATGTTCAACATGTTGACAGGGTGCTCAAACTATTGGAGGAGAAACAATTATATGAAAAAAGCTCCAAATGTTTCTTTGGAGTACAAGAGGTGGAATATCTGGGTCATATTGTATCTCATGAAGGTGTTAAGGTAGACCCGAGAAAAATTAAAACCATTAAGGAATGGAAAATCCCCACATCCATAAAGCATCTGTGATGATTTCTCGAGTTGACAAGGTATTATCGCAAGTTTGTTAAGAATTATGGGAGAATAGCAGCACCTCTAGCAACATTATTGAAGAAAGATGCATTTTCATGGACTCGAGAAGCAACAAAGGCCTTTGAACATCTTAAAGAGGCAATGTGCCAAGCACTGGTCTTAGCAATGCTAGAATTCACAAAAACCTTTATTGTGGAATGTGATGCCTCAAGAAATGGAATTGGTGTTTTTTTAATCCAAGAAGAAAGACCTATTGCTTTCGAAAGTCGTCCAATCAAAGGAAAGTATTTACACAAAGCTATTTATGAGAAGGAAATGTTGGCAGTACTACATGCACTTAAGAAATGATGACCCTACCTAATGGGACGACACTTCAAGGTAAAAACGAATCATGATAGTCTTAAATACTTCTTAGAACAAATATTATCTTCAGAAGAGCAACAAAAATGGGTCACAAAGATGTTGGGTTATGACTTTGAAATCATCTACAAAAAAGGGAAGCAAAATGTTGTGGTAGATGCACTCTCAAGAAAGGACGAGGATATGGAAGCATTTCTTTGGCATTTCTATTATCCAACCAGATTGGATAAACGATGCAATGGATGAATGGAAGAATGACGAAAAAGTGTGGGCACTCATTCAAAAGTTACAACAAGATCCCAATACATTTGATACATTTAGCTGGAAAAATGATTCGTTATGGTACAAAGATCGCTTATACCTATGTAATAATTCCCAACTCAAACAAAAGATTCTTATGGAATTTCACACCTCTCCCTTAGGAGGGCACTCAGGATTTCTAAAAACTTACCACAGGGTTAAGAAGGAATTTTTTTGGGATGGCCTTAAATCAGATATTCAAAAGTTTGTGGTGGAATGTTTGGTTTTGCAACAAAATGAAGTTGAAACAATTAAGACCCCAAGTCTGTTACAGCCTTTATCCATTCCAATCCAACGTTGGGAGGAGGTTTTAATGGACTCTATCATAGGTTCAACCAAGTCCGAAGGAAAGAGTGTTATCATGGTGATAGTTGACAGACTTATCAAGTATGCATACTTTTGTACATTATCTCATCCATTTAAAGTGAGTACAGTTTCTACTGCATTTATGGAAACAATTCAAAAGCTACATGGAAACCCAAAGATTATTGTAACCGACAGAGATCCCATTTTCATTGGAAATTTTTGGACATAATTATTTTCCTATGTTGGTACTCAGTTAGCTCATATCTCATCTTATCATCCTGAATCTGATGGGCAAACTGAGATAATAAACAAATGTTTGGAAGGATATCTTCGTTGCTTTGTATATGATAAACAAACACAATGGGTCAAATGGTTGCCTCTAGCTGAATGGTGGTATAACACTTCCTTCCATATTGCAGCAAAAATGACCCCATTTATGGCACTTTATGGATATCATCCACCATCCATCACATCATATTTAAGAGAAAATTCTAAGGTTCGAGCAGTGGAAGATCACATCGAGCATCAACAACAAGTTCTCCAACTCTTAAAGGATAACCTTACTTTGGCGCAAAATAGAATGAAACAACAGGAATATCAACATCGCAGCGAAAGACGTTTTGATGTAGGTGATTGGGTATTCCTACGACTACAACCATATAAATAAATGTCCCTCAAGCAATCTAAGAAGGATAATAAATTATCACCAAAGTATTATGGTTCGTACAATGTGTTGCAAAAGATAGGTACTATGGCATACAAATTGGAGCTTCCTGTAGCTTCCCGAGTGCACCCAGTTTTCCATGTTTCATGCTTAAAGAAGGTTATAAGTGACAAGCTCCCAGTTCAAAAAATATTGCCAAAACTTGATGAGGAAGGAAAAATCATATTGGAACCTGAAGAAGTCACATAAACAATAACTCGGCAACTATGAAATCGATCAATTTTAGAGTATCTCATCAAGTGGAAGAACATACCCATTGAAGATTCCATATGGGAGGATGAGAATTTTATATAGAAGCATTGAGAACTACTCAAGCGTGGAGGACAAGACTTTTTTGAAGGAGAAGGGCATGTTAGGTCCCTATAATACTAGTGATTGCCCCATTACTATTGTCATTGTATCCCTTATTGTTTTTATTGTGCCCCTATTGTCCCCATATTGTTATTATTGTGCCCCATAGAAGTCCACTATTGTTATTTTTGTGCCCTTATATTATTATTGTTATGTCAGATTTGATTATATTGTGACCCCTTAGACTCCTATATATAGAAAGGAGGTTTTATCATTTGTATCATCCAAGAATTGTTCATTTGTGTAATGTAAAGGAGGTTGCCCCCTCGAAGAGGCTAATTTCTAAGTCGTTGATCTATCTTTTCTATTTTTTTGTGAGTCGGTTTCATAACAAACTGTCACAAAATAAGTTCTATAGCGCTAGAACTATTTAAGTAAATAAATATACAAAATGGAAACAACCATGCACTTTTGCTTCCTTTTTAGGAAGAATTGAAACTCTAGTAAAACGTTGTAAGGAACTATCTGTACACAGTGCAAGAATGCCAAGAGAACCAAGTGACCAAAAGGTTTTGAAAAGTTGCTGACTTGGAGAAAAGGACAACCTATCTTTTGGTATCAACGCTTAAGTGTTCCAACATTAGAAATACCAAAAGGTAATAAGTTTTTCTGCGGAAATTTAAAGGTTGTTACCTGGTACAAACATGGAATACAATGCTAATAATTAACAGCTTGAAGGAAAACATAGATATAAAAAATAAAGAGTGAAGTTATGAAATCAAATAAGAGGTTGTTGGAAAATCTAATTCCAACCACCTGTTAGGTGTCAAAACAGTCCCTCCAAGTGTCCTAGTTCAGTTTCACTTAGTTCAATTTAAGTCGAGTTTCACTCCAGTCATTTATTGCTGATGTTTCTAATGTAATCTTATTTAAGTGATTTGTAATACTCAGAAGAGCAAGTCCTATGCTCCATGTTTTGTTCTCTTCAATTTTTGTCATGGTATCGAAGCTTAGCCTGCGTGAGATTCCTTGAGCACAACAAAAGAGAAGATTAGTTCAGTTTGCATAAGACTCTGCCCGAGAGAAATAACGTAAGTGAAGTGAGAGGAGCAGAGAGAGAGCGTAAGACTCTTTGAGAGAGAAGCAGAAGTTTGAAGAAGCCTACGAAGAAGCAACAAGAGAAAGAAGAAGCGAGCTTTGGCTAAGCCACGGAAGTCGAAGGCGAAACTGATTGAAAAAAGCTCAATTCAAAGTCCTCTGCTCCACATTTTGTTCTTTTCAATTTGATGAAATTGTATTATAATCTTTTGTTGTAGCAGATTGATGATGAAAAGATCACTATAGAAGATAATATGTGGCAACAACCCACATACAAGTCATTTTTTGAAGAAGTCTAGGATATGCTTAGACATTCTGGAAAAATGGAAGACCTGCACTAGCAAATGAAGAAACTGAAGTTTGAAGGATATAAGAAAGAGAAAAAGTTGAAACAATTTAGAGGCTACAGAATATGGAAGAAGATAAGAAGAAAAATAATTTGTTTTTAAATAATTTGTAAAACTAGCTGAGACATAGACCAGCAGGTATCTTAATTGAATTTTTATGTGGTTGTAATTAAGGGGGAGTGTTGGAGAATCTAATTCCAACAACGTGTTAGGTTTCAAAACAGTCCCTCCAAATGTCCTAGTTCAGTTTCACTTAGTCCAGTTTAAGTCGAGTTTCACTCCAGTCATTTATTGCTGACATTTCCAATGTAATCTTATTTAAGTCATTTGTAATACTGAGAAGACCAAGTCCTCTGCTCCACGTTTTGTTCTCTTCAATTTTTATCAGAGGTAAAGATTAAGATAGTACTTTGATAGGGCAAACTTGAGTTAAGAAAAAGAATAATTACATACATGAGGTATATAAATAATATAATAATAATGATGAGAAATAAAAAACTTACAAAAAGAGTTTTCTTTCTCATCTCTTTGAAATAGAGAAAATTTATAAAAACAACTCTTTCTTAAAACTAAATATTATAAGTTCAGAAAATAGAAAATTGCTAAAGTTAAAACCAGGCATAGTGTAAGTAAATTTCTAGACTACCGTTAAAACCTTATCATGACCCTGTAAAAGTAATGTGACAAAAGAAAAATGAGAGAACAATTTTACCCAACAACTATCTGTACTAAAAATAATGTGACAAAAGGAAAATGAGAGAACAATTTTACCCAACAAATATCCGTACTAAAAATAATGTGACAGAGGGAAAATGAGAGAACAATTTTACCCAACAACTATCCGTACTAAGATAAGAATTGGGTTATCATTTTTTTTTGCTAAGGCAAGAGCGGATCCTTCTATTCAATTAAAAAGGAGAAATAGTGTACAAAAGGCGACCACGACTGTGAAGCCCACCAATATAACAGGCTTACTCTAGTCCATGGTCCCAAGACGACAAAGTGAACCCAGGGATGCGGGCCCATCAAACCAAACGTGCAGTCCAAAACTGACAATTAGATCTTATGCTCTAGATCCAGCAAATGAAAAACAAATCGAGTGGCCAACAAGCACACTGTTTAACAAGAAAATCGGACCCGATGAACCCAATAGACCATAATTTATAATCATATCGGGTCCATTTTTGACATAACCTTCCTTCACTTAACCACCCGAAATCCACCATTTTCACGCGATTCCAGTGAGGTTGTGTGAACAACTTGAAACATAACCTCTGTTTTGGACCCACCAACAAGCACACTTAATCCTGGCCGTGGATTTCCCTCGCTTGATCCAACGGTTAAGGATCATATTGCTCGGACTAAAAGCACCTATAATTACCGCGCGATGAGGGTGGTAATTCCTCCCCACCCTTAGCCACGTGTTGCATGGTGAGTGGAATCTCTCCTGATTGTGAAAAATTGCTTCCGGCTTGATGAGCATGCGATAAACCGGAAACCACCCTGAGGGTGGTAAAGCTACCAAAGGAAGAAAAGCGGGGGTTTTGCATCTGCCGAGAAATTCTGGACTCCGGCACATGGCCCAAAGGAAGATAAAGATCCCTCCTTCTAGCCATCCCCCTGAGACTTCTGGTTTGTTGTTACCTAGGTTAAGGAGGCTGACATAGACCTGCATCCCAAAAACAGCCTCACTTATGTCATAAAACTTCATAATAATCATCTAGACCCCGTCTCTGGGGCTCTGTTTCGGAACACCTTTTTGTCCTCATCCGCTGAACACCTTTTTGTCCTCATCCGCCTAATCAAGATACTGCTCCCTTAATCTGTTCTAAGGCATCTCTTGCCAACTCAACTTGACCCTGCTTTTGGTGCAGAGCACCCCTTGACTGGCCAGAATGTCCACCAATTTATTTGTCGTCCTTAGCACATGAGTGAAACTCACGGTGCATAAGTCTAGGAGGTGAAACTGGATCCTTTGAAAGACCTGAAGAAGCCTCCAATGTCTTGAGACTTTTTCCGGCTTTGTGCCACATCAGATTCTCTTGACACAGTTAATGATCAACTCAGAATCAACTTCAATTATAATATTCTGGAGATTATCCTGCTTCAGGAAATCTAAACACTGCTCAAGAGCCATTAATTCCGCCATATTGTTTGTATCTCTTCCCAAATGGCCATGAAAAATAAAGAGGATACAACCATTTTCATCCGTAACACTCCTCCAAAACCAGCAATGCTCGAGTTACCTTTAGAGGCCCCATCAATGTTGTATTTCAGAAAACCCTGAGGGGGAGGATGCCAATAATCTGGCTTATTTTCCAGATTCATAACCTTCCTGTCCATTCCCTGTGGTATAAGCCCCTGCATACCCAACTGAAGAAGTATCTGCATTTCATTTTCTGAAGGTGGATTCTTTGGGGAATTTCGCACTATAGTGCCAACTGTCTCCCTGAGTTGTCTTAAGATATGCTCAATCATGCTTGGGGGGAACTTTTTACATTCTTGAAGATTCTGTTGTTCCTTTCTTTCCAGACATTCCAAATTATGAAGCTTGGAGTTAAAGCCCAAGCTGAGCGAAGAAACTCATAATCAAAGAAGTTTCGTCTCCAGTTATTTAGGGTATTGATAATGCTTCCTTTGTCCCTGTCTGTCTGTTGGAAAATTGTGGCAAAAGTATCCCACAACCTGGAGGTGAAAATGTAGTTATTGAGAAGGTGCTCCATTGTTTCCTCTTGGGCTTCACAGAGCTGGCATCTAGAAGGTCCCAGAACACCCCTCTTCCGAATGTTTTCCCAAGTCAGAATTTTCTTATGATGTACCAGCCACATGAAGAGTTTAATTTTCATCCAACCTTGATGCCTCCATAGGTTCTGCCAAACCCTGTCCGGTACAATGGAGTCCAACTCAAGGATTATGCTCTTTACCTCCTTAATATTGAAGGTACCTTCATTATTGTTGCCCCATCTAAGTTGGTCATGTCCCTCCGAAACAAGAATCTTCCTTTGGTCCAACATTGTCAGTAGTGCATCTGCTTTTGCCTTCAAGGAGTTATCATCCCCGAATTCTATATTCTTCCAGGTTCTCCATTTTTCTTCATGATTGGTTTGATCCCAAAAATATTTAACCCTGAGAAGGCCTTTGGTATCCATTTCTTTCTTGAGGTCCTGAAAGTCCTCTCTTAACAATGTAGGTTCTTGTGGCCATTTATCCTCCCCAAACAAAGCAAGATCTCCTTCTCTGATTTCCCAAAAGCTATTTTTTTGCACTAAGCTTCTATTCTCCTAGGCCTTATTCCAAATGTGGGAGCCTTTTATGATGCCCATCATCCTTATGTGATCATTATCTTGCCAAGTGCTGGCGTATTTTTCTTTCCAAATACTAGCCCACTGTGCCTTTAGATCTTTTACCCAACGCCACCATAATTTTGCCCCTAAAACCTTGTTGAGTGCATTCAGATCATCCAATCTTATTCCAGGCTACCAAGGCCCATTTCTTTATCTTCTCCCCCTTACCCCAAATAAAGTCTCTTTGAATGGTTCTAAACTATTGTAAAACTCCTTTTGGAGCTGGAAGTGCTGAAAGCATGAAGACGAGGATTGATTGCAGAACAACTTTTGTAAGCACCAACAGGCCTGCCAAGTTTAAATATCTGATAGTCCATTTCCTGATTTTATCCTGCATCTTATTAATCACTAGCTCCCAAATGCTCTTGTGCAAAGGTTTATTAGTTAGAGGAACTCCCAGGTACTTGGAAGGAAGGACATCCCTTTGAAAGCCCAAAATTATGGAGATATTTCTTTGAATAGCAATATTAGTATTGAAGAAAAAAATATTAGATTTGGAGAGATTCACTTCCATACTTGTGGCCATAGCACATTCACGTAGGATTTGTTTATAAGTAAGAGCTTCTTTAATCGTGGGAATTCCCTGCAGCATAGTGTCATCAACAAATTGTTGATGGGTCAAAGCCTGTCTAGTCTCAGAAAGTTGGAGACCCTTGATGTTACCCACTTCTTTCACATGCTTGATAGATTGACCAAGTCCTTCCATCATGAGGATAAAGAGAAATGGAGAGAGCGGATCTCCCTATCTGAGGCCTCTTGAAGAAGTAAAAGTCTTGGAAGGAGAACCATTAAGAAGAATTGAAAAGCTAGAAGAAGTAACCAGTGCCATAACCCATCTTACCTAGTTATGATCAAAACCAAAGGCTAGAAGGACCTTCCTGATATAGGTCCAATTCAACTTATCATAAGCTTTGGCAAGGTCCAATTGCATAATCATTCCCGCCTTCCTATTTCTTAACAATGAATGCACCACCTCATGCGCTTGAATGATGTTATTGAGAATTTGTCTACCCTCCACATAACCTGATTGCTCCACAGAAACTAGAGTAGGAAGAAGGGGTTTGAGTCTATTGGCAAAAACTTTGGATATTATTTTGTACACCACATTGCACAAAGCTATGGGTCTAAACCTGTCTGGAGTCTGAGCATTATCTTGTTTGGGGATCAAGGAGATGAAGGAAGTATTGAGCACCTTCAAAATGGTTCTATTCATCCTGGAATCCTCCACTACATTCAGAATATCTTGTTTAACAATGCTCCAACAAGATTTAAATAAATCCACATTGAAACCATCAAGGCCTGGCACTTTGCCATTCTGCATTTCTTTAACGACCTCACTAACCTCCTCTTCAGTCACTGGCCTATTGAGATTGAAATTATCCTCTCTTGATACTAGCCTAGGTATATGCCTTGTTAAGTCCCTGATAAAATGAGCTCTGTCTGCAATGGTCTCCTTTGCTATACCTTGAAAGTGCTGGACTAACACAGTTTCTATCTCTTCATGGGAATTGAGTAGATGACCTCCCTCGTCCTTGATCAAAGAGATCCTATTATGGGATCTGTTCGCCATGGTGGATCTGTGGAAAAATCTGGTGTTTCGTTCCCCTTCTTTTAGCCATTGAACTCTAGATTTTTGTCTCCAAAATATTTCCTCTTGTTTACATAAGTTCTCCCAGTCTTGATGAAGTTTGGTGACTTGATCATTTCTGACTCTATCAAAGCCATCTGTGATAAGGGCTTGATTGAGTTCCTGCATTTTGTCTTCAACAGCTTTTTTCGCTTCAAAAATATTGCCAAATTCATTCTTGTTCCAGTATTTGAGTCTGAGCTTGATGGGTTTTATTCTTTTGTGGAGTAGAAACATTCTTGTTCCTTGAATATGCAGATCTTCTGTCCACCATCTTGCTATATTGCTGATAAAATCTGGGTGGGTGAGCCAAATATTCTCAAATCTGAAAGGTCTGTTCTTGGGGGTACCAATGCCCTGTACCTCAATTTGTATAGGCCAATGGTCCGAGCCACCAAAGGGGAGAATTCTCACTATCATTTCCTTGTTGGTGAGCATAAGGTCCTCTGAAATTATGAATCTATCTAACTTTGAGGCTACTTGAGACTCCCTTGTTGTTCCATGTAAAGAGGCCATTACTCATATTAGTGTCAACTAGCTTCATATTATCTATGAAAGTTTGAAATGATATAGATTATTTGCTTAAAGTTCTTGCTCCCCCTTTTTTTTCAAAAGTGATTTGATCATGTTGAAGTCCCCACCCATGATCCAAGGTACTCCTGCATGTCTATCTCTTATTTCCACAAGAGAATCTAGAAACCTGAGTTTATCATCCAGTCTTTGGGGGCCATAAACATTTGTGACCAGATAAGTCTCCCTATCTCCCACAGGATGAATAACCACTGATAAATAATTCCTAGATGCCTCGACATCTATTATGGCAATCTTTTAGGGGTTCCAAAGAGTGAGTATGCCTCCTGCTGTATTGTCTGCTTTGACTTCTAGAAACTCAAATTTATTGAACCATTTGCTGTGAATTTCTTTTATCTTCTGAATGGAAAATTTAGTTTCCTGGATAAAGATCATATCCGAAGCTTCTTGTTTCATTCTATTGCTAAGTAATCTTTGTCTCCTTTTACTACCTAGACCTCTTATATTCCAAGACGTGAACTTCATTATGAAAGGTTTGTAAAGGAGTAGCTGGTTAGGTCTTTTATCTTACCTAAATCTATCATTAGCTTTCCACATTCCATTAATAACTCATTCTGCTTTTTTTTGCCTCTTTTCTTTCCTAGGTTTCTAGGAGCTAATCCTGGTGTGGTTTTCATAGTTTTCACACCTTTGTTGCCCTGCCTTTCATTGTTTCTTTGCCTTTCTAGCCCTTTAGCCTGAGTTTTCCATAGGAACAACTACTGTACTTTGTTGAACTCCTCTTGAGGTAGTGAGTCTACTCCTCCCATGGTCCCTTGTTTCAAGAACCCTTCCAGATCTAGGTGTTCTCTGTCAAGAATATCGTGCAGTTCGTGATCCTCCATATCCATCTCACTCTGGGTCATTTCTTGGTCCATTTCCAGTTCTCCATTGCTCAGCATAGTCTCTTTCTGTTTGTTAATATATTGTGTTTGTTCACTATTTTCTTCTTTCTCCTTCTCCCTTGCGCTTCCTTCCATTACCTAATCTGCCTTTGCTATCTCTTCCTCTTCTTCGAGTACTTGGAACCTGTTCATATTTGCCTGCTACCCTTATGTTTGAGGTGGCTTTGGCCCCCTTTTAGCCCCTTTTCCTCTGTATCCCACTTTGTGAAAGTTGTCTATATCTTTCACTGTGGTAGCTTTACTTCTATTCTCTATTTTACTAAGAGGGCAGTCTCTAAATAGGTGCCCATGCTCATGGCACTTGCGACCTCTGAAAGGAATGTGTTAATAATCTACTGTTTGCACCCATTCTTCATCAAAAACTTCCAAGATGACCTCATCCGGTAGAGCTCCGAAGAGATCCATTTCCACACATATTCGTGTGAAGGAAGTATATTTTCCCCTTTTGGTGGCCTCAGAAGCTTTGACAAAACGTCCTAATTTGTTTCCTATGGCAGATAATGATTTAGTTTGCCAGTAATCAAGAGGTAGGGAGTAGAGTCTTACCCAGACCGGTACCAAAGTGAAAGTCTCTCGCTCCGGGACAAAATTCATCATCCACGGCCGCATGTAGAGGCCTGCAGCTGCATAGAAGTAGGGCCCTCCTTCAAACACCTTGTCTTTGTCCTCGATGTTTGTAAAGACCACAGTGAAGAAACCCTTTGACCCAAGATGTAAGTCTATGCCTCCTTTTGGTTTCCAGTGGTATTTAATCCATGCTTGTAGTGCCTTTTCAGTGGGCCATAATCCCATGAATTTACAAATGATAGCATAGGTCCTCATGTGGTCCTTGTGTGCCTGCAGAGCAGGGTCATTTAAAACTACTCTGGGTGTAACCTCAGCCTTGGGTTTACAGGGCCCCTTTTGCATTTTGTTTTCTGCTCCCTGTTTCTTGTCTTCTTCCTCATTTTCTTTTGGTCTATTATCCTCCCTTGTTTTGGTTAAATCCTATTCCTCTTCCATGTTCCTTATCCCTTCTCCTGAAGGCCCTCTGGCAGTTTCTATAGGTTTCTTACCTCAACTAGCCACTGCCTGCTTGTAGGAGGGAGTGGAGCTCCCCCGTTTGCACCCCTCCATGGAATTCAACACTTGCAGAAGTTTGTAACCCTAATTCTTCGTCCGCCTCCCCTATCGAATTCCTTCCCTTCTAGCTTGCATTTCACTCCAAGAGAATATATTCTAGAAAAGAATTGGGTTATCATAAATAACCACGAACTAGGAATAGAAGAGTATAATACCCTAATGAGGTGACTAGAATTACAAATCTGAATTTGTCTTGATATTCTGAAGAAAAAGGAAATATTGCAGCTAACATCATTGAATCAACTCTTTTACATAGCAAAATCAAATATTTTACAAAAAGATCAAAGAGACAGAGAAGCACTCTTCAGAAACTTTTGGAAA
Organism: Pinus tabuliformis; assembly: GCA_031772625.1. Classification (NCBI taxonomy): domain Eukaryota; kingdom Viridiplantae; phylum Streptophyta; class Pinopsida; order Pinales; family Pinaceae; genus Pinus; species Pinus tabuliformis. Next base: position 435,466,928 of record CM062810.1, on the reverse strand, counting down.
GAATAATTTCGATAATCATAAATAAAAAATAAGCTTTTAAATGGGTGGAGAATTTTTTTATAACCTTAAATGATTATTCAAAACAAATTAGAGACAATAACCAAGGTACTACTGACAGAGGATTATCAAAGCCTTTTTACTTGAATTAACTAGGCTTAAAGGAATTTGATCAAAATCAAAACCCTCAAGAAAAAACGTAAACTTGAAAATGGCATTATACAACCAGTGTTTGTTCGAATCTGAAGTTTACTGATAAAAAAGAGCACAAATTACCTAAGGTATTTTTGGGTTGGGTTGTATTGAAACTCCATTCCAAGTTAGAAGAAAACAAGTAATTTGAGAAAAGGGTTTTTGCTACATAACCTCACAAGAATCTTCAACACAAAGAGAACCTTTAGAAAACCTATAACCACTAGAGGCGTAAGGAGTTAAACCTAGATATACAATAATTTGTAAATACGACAAGAAAAAACAACAGTTGCAAAGGTTACAGGCAGACTTACCATGCCAAAATGGTTGACAAATTGGAAAGAAATACCACTCCGACTCCATAGACGAGTTCAATTAAACTGTGTGAAATCGCCAATAGGAGTTAAAGAGAAAACCCTAGCCACATGTCGGAACTTTTGATAAGATGAGATGGACTTTCTTTCCAAAAGACATGAAGAGTATTGTATCTTTAAATCGTTAGAAAATTCCCAGAAAATTGACAAATGATATTGCCACAACTCTATAAATTTGCAGTCAGTTCGCTATGAGATTTGTGTGAGATACCAGTTTGTAAATCCTCTTCCATTCTTTGCACACTCCAATTTCTTGTTATGTTCCTATTGTTACATACTATTGCCTGAGGCTTTGCTTATATCGCTAGCCTATCCTAAAATGGATCAACGTGTTTTTAAGGAAATCCTATAATGGTTGATCCTGGTTTCGTCCATAGATTTATATGTGTCGGCATCCAAATGGTGGTTGATCAAATTCTTCGCCACATCAACATTGCAGTTCGCTGTAGGAAAGAGTTGTCAGCTCTCCAAGATGTTGTAAGAGAGATCAAGCCTATCATCACCCACATCCACATCCAGCAATATCGCCTGCAAATAAACAAAAAGAGAGGTATTTCCACTTCTCATAGTCATAATAATGTTTCAGCTGTTAATGTAGGGCTAAAGATATTGGATGCACTTCTCTTATAAGCATGTCAAATGGCGCAGCGGTGCACAATATCTAGCTTTAACATTTTTTCTCGTTATCAAACGAGCATTGAGATTGCCAATCTGAAGTCAGATATTTGTAGTTATAAAATAGGTTACTGATCAAGAAAGAAGGTTAAATTAACCAAGAAAGAGAATGCAACTGAACATAACCATACAAGTAAAAAACTTAGGATTTACGTGGTAAAACCCTGACAGGGTGTCAAGGAAACATCCACGGGGCAAGGGATTGGAATCTCTATTCAATCAATAAATGATTCTCCTTACAATAGTTTGGGTATTCATCAATTTTATATATGAGCCTCCTTGGTTTCATAACTACTGATTCAGTATGAAACTAACGTGTCAATAACTAATACAATTTACCCAAATTTACATTAATTAGTTATCAATTACCAACAAACTCCACCTCGGCAACAATTTTCTTAATCCCTTGCCCATGCCCATTCACCATCTCTTCTACAAGCCAAGAGAAGCTAAACACCATCGCAACTTCTCTACTATAATTGGCTTTGTGAATATGTCTGCACAATTCTCCCTTGTATGGACCTTTTTAAGAGCTACTTTTCCGCCATCGATCACATGTCTCAGAAAATGATACCTTACATCAATGTGCTTGGTTCTACTGTGATAAGCAAGATTTGTAGCCAAGTGAATAACACTCTGACTGTCACAAAGTACATTCACTTTCTCCTGCGTCCTTCCAATCTCATCAAGTAGACCCTTTAACCAGATTGCTTCTTTACTGGCATCTGAAGCAACTATATATTCTGCTTCGGTAGTGGACAACACAACTGTTTCTTGAAGCTTTGACATCCAACTAATTGCTCCACCTGTAACAGTAAAGACATAACCTGCAGTAGATCTTCTTTTGTCCAAATAACCTACATAATCAGCATCTACATATCCGCAAACTGATCCTTCACTACCATTAAAGATGATGCAATGGTCACTTGTGCCTCTTAGATATCAAAGCACCCATTTCACTGCTCGCCAATGTTCTTCACTTGGATTTTCCATGAACCTGCTGACAACTCCAACTGCATGTGAAATGTCAGGTCTTGTAGATAACATCTCATACATTAATTTGCTTACAACATTTGCATATGGTACATGAGACATATACTGCTTTTCTTCATTAGTTCTAGGACTCAAAACTGAAGAAATCTTAAAATGGGAAGCTAATGGAACATTAACAAGTTTCACATTGTTCATATAGAACTTTTCAAGTACTTTCTCCACATACTTCTACTGTGATAACCAAAGCTTACCATTTTTCCTGTCTCTGTGTATCTCCATGCCCAAGATATGTTTTGCTGCTCCAAGATCCTTCATATCAAATGTCCTAGAGAGTTGAGCCTTTAACCTGTTGATCTCTTCCATGCTTTTGCTTGCAATAAGCATATCGTCAACATACAAAGCTAAGATAATGAATATGCCATTGAAACTTTTGAAGTATACACAATGATCATACTCACTTCTAATAAAGTTCCGACTCACCATGAAGGAGTCAAACTTCTTGTACCATTGTCTGGGAGACTGCCTCAGACCATACAATGATTTCTTGAGCTTGCAAACTAATCTTCTGCTGCAACCTTGTACAAAACCTTCTGGTTGTTCCATATATAAATATTCATTCAAATCACCATGTAGAAAAGCTATTTTAACTGTTAGGATATTCCGACAAATAGGAAATAGTTAAGTACAACTTGGTCTAGTATAGAGTTAGGTAAAGTGTGTTTCTTTACTATGTACATTTTGTAACTTACAATCCGACGGTCACGATATGTAGTGATCTGACGGTTCATTCTCTCCTCGGTATTACTGACACTTGATCCGTGGCTTAACACCCGATTGGTCCATGATCTCTATTTAAAGAGCATGGAGGGTCATTTGTAGGGTAATCCATCTATGAGAGAAGCATATGTAAATTTTCATTCTTTTATTAATAAATTGCCTGAAGTGGCCGCGTTGGCTCAGGTCGTGGACTGTTTCCCTCTTTGAGGGTTTTAACCACGTCAAAATACTGGTGTATTGATCTGTGATCTGTTTGTGAGCGGTGTCCTTTGGTGTTCTGTCTGAGGAACTTACCCTGTAAATTCCTACATGGTATCAGAGCTATTTGAGGGCCGCGTCCGTTGGTGATCCAAATCTGAAGCCAGTAGAACTGCATCCGACTACCGTTTCCTAGATCTACTGTTTTTGACTGCTTTCGGGCTGAGAGGACTACTCTGTTGTGTTAGGAGCATCTGTTCCAGTGAGGAACCCCTTTCGTTTCACACGAAAAGGTTTCCGGTAGCCCTAGCTGCGTCATTTTTAAGATCTGGAGGTATACAGTGTTTATTTACAGTTTACAGTCATTTTCTCTCTGTTTATTTCGGTTTCAGTTTATTTAGCTTTTTTTTATTTATTACCGGATCTATACCTTTTATTTCTGCGTATGCTCTTTGTCCTGTGACTCTGTGCGATCTGGGAAAATCAGAAACAGAAAGGAAGGATTTTTCTCATGCGTATGCTCTTTTCCGCTGCGCCTTAGTGTGATCTCGGAAAATCAGAAACATTGAGGAAAATATTGAGTTTCCGGCTAAAGCTAACTTCGAGCCGCAAGGTTCGTTTTTGAAAATATTTAGTTTCCGGCTAAAGCTAACTTCGAGCCGTCAGGTTCATTTTTTTGTATTTCCGTGTTGGGTTTTGTGTTTTTTGTTTTGTAGGGAAAAAGAGCTTTCTCAAAGCAAGCACACAACCCAAAGCATCAACCCCTCTCTCTCTCTCTCTCTCTCTCTCATTTTTTTGTATTTCCGTGTTGGGTTTTGTGTTTTTTGTTTTGTAGGGGAAAAGAGCTTTCTCAAAGCAAGCACGCAACCCAAAGCATCAACCTCTCTCTCTCTCTCTCTCTCTCTCTCTCTCTCTCTCTCTTTCTTTGTGTATAGCTCACTTGGTGCAAAGCTAATTTATGAGAGTAGAGGTCTTGGGTTCAAGTCTCCATTTTGTGGGGGCGGATTTTTTCATTTCAGCACATTCCCGCACTTCGTCAGCGACTTCATCAAATTTTCTTCAAAAAGCCATAACTTCTTCATCCGGAAGCCGTTTTCAGAACCTTTTTTTTTTGAAACAGCCTAATTTTTCGATATCTTTCCATTGCAACACTTAGTTTCAGCATCTATAACTTCAATTTTTTTTTAAATGGAAAGTCCATGCCAAGTTATTCTTGACAGCACCAACTAGTTCCAATAGTGGTCCTACATTGTGGATTTACTTAGAAGTAAAGGTCTTTACAGAATAGCCACAGGCCAAGAGACCAAACCGAAAGATGAAGACAAGGCAGCTAAATGGGAAAATAGACAAGACCAAGCACGTGGGTTGATAGGGATGTCTATTTCTCCAGATCTTAGATTCCATATTGCAGAACTTGATACTCCTGATGAAGCAATGAAACAGATTACTAAAGTCTTTGGAATTAAAAATGAACTTAAAGCCCATCAACTTGAAAATGAATTGCTTACATTGGACCCCAATAATTTTTCTTGCATTGAAGATTTTTTGTCCAAGTTCAAGACCCTTAGACTTCTCTTGGAAGGTGTTAAGGTTAAGAAAGAAGATAGTAGCCTTATCTACTCCATTCTTACTGAGTTGGGACCAACCTATTCTGTGTTTGTTTCCACCTTCCATTCTACAAGAGAAGCCTTCATTTCTCAAGGACAAACCTACAAGTCCCCTTCCTTTGATTCCTTTTGTGATTCTTTAATAAGAGAACAAGAAAAACTCTTACACCTTGGTCTTCTTCATCTTGGAAACTCTTCTAAGAAAGCGTTAGCCACCCAGCAGCAACCAAATCCAAAGAATCCTAAGAAGTTGTATCCTAAAAAGAATGGTCCTAAACCAAACAAGGGTCCTAAGCAATTTCAGCCTCAAAATGAAAAATCATTTCAACAAAATGATAAGACAAATAAAAACAAAGGGAAGAAGACTGATAGACATTGCAACTTTTGTAATCGAGATGGCCACTTAGAATCCAAGTGCTTTAATAAGATGGAAGCCTTGGAAGCAACAATGAAGAAGCATAACATCCATTTGGAGCACTCTTCAACTTCAACTTCATCTTCAGGAATGGCACTTTCAACATGTGGTTGTCAAGCATCTCGGTCTGGCTATGCACTAAATGTATCTTCTTCTTCTCATTCTCATGAGTGGCTCATTGATTCTGGAGCTTCTTATCACATGGCCAAAAACAAAGCCATGTTTTCTTCTTAAATGATTGTAACACCAAAAATATATATGTTGGTGATGATAGATCTCTTAGTGTTGTAGGGACTGGAACTGTTCATATAGACAATGGTCAGTTTAATGATGTATTATGTGTTCCAACCTTATCCTGCAACCTTCTATCTATATATCACATAACTCATTCAGGTGAAGGTAAAATCGTTGAATTTTCACCTCACAATGTTGTAATTAAGGACCTAAGAGATCCTAGACAGATTTTAGCTACTGTCATTGTTGATGATTCTACAAGGTTGTATAAGTTTCACAACTTTGGGTCATCAAATCTTCCCTCAGTATTTGTTGCTCATACTGATGAAGTGATCAAACTTTGGCATGAGCGATTTGGCCACTTAAACTATCGCTCTCTTCAGAATCTATGTAAAGAAAATATGGTGACAGGTCTTCCAATGGTATCTTGCAGAGATGGTGTTTGTTCCGGATGTGTACTCGGAAAACATCATCGGGACAGTTTTGAAAAACGTGCCTCTTGGCATGCCTCAACCCCTTTACAGCTCATGCATAGTGATTTATGTGGTCCACTTCCAATTGCTTCATTCTTTGGCTACAAGTATTTCTTAACTTTCATTGATGATTTCTCCAGACGCACTTGGGTATACTTCTTAAAACTCAAGAGTGAAGTATTTAACATGTTCTTGGCCTTTAAGGCCTTTGTTGAAAAACAATCTGGACATCAAATTCTTAAGCTAAGATTTAATAATGGCGGAGAATATGTTAAAAACACATTCATCAACTTTTGCACTGAGAATGGAATTCAAATGCAACATACTGTTCCATATACTCCACAACAAAATGGTGTAGCTGAAAGGAAGAATCGCACCTTAAAGGAAATGGCTAATTGTATGCTTCAATCTAAAGGATTTAGTCTTAATTATTGGGCAGAAGCAATTAACTGTGCAAATTACATAATAAATCGCACTCCTACTAAGGTTTTAAATAATATCACTCTAGAAGAAGCATGGAGCTCAATCAAACCAGATGTTAGTCACTTTCGTGTTTTTGGAAGTGAAGCATGGGCCCATATTCCAGATGAGAAACATAAAGCTTTAGAACCTAAGAGTGAAAAATGTATTTTTGTTGGATATTCTGAAGATGTCAAAGGATATAGACTTATTCCACTTAAGTCCAAAAATGTTATCATTAGAAGAGATGTAAAGTTTGCTGAAAATATATCAGCCTGCGAGCCTAGTTCGGCGGATGTGCCACCTCTCCCTATCTATTTTACTTTTGAAAATATTTCTTCTTCAGATGATGAAAGCGAGGATGAAAATCCTCCCCCACCTTCTCAGGATCCTCCTTCAGCTCCTCAGCTTCCAAAATGGGTCCGTGCTACTCGGGATGCAGCAGGTGATCTTGCCGGTGATCCTACAGATCAACGACGTACATGTTCTCAGTTCGAGAGAGCCTCTTCTTTACTAGCTCAAGCCTCAGTGAATTATGATCCTGACACCTTTGCAGAAGCTTCAGGCCATCCAGATTGGGAAGCAGCTATGAATGAAGAATATCATTCATTATTGGCAAATGATACATGGGATCTTGTTCCTCTACCAAAGGGACGAAAACTTGTTAGATGCAAATGGGTTTACAGAACCAAGTATGGACCAGATGGGAAAGTTGATAAACATAAAGCTCGTCTTGTTGCTAAGGGTTTTTCACAAGTTGAAGGCATTGACTACACTGAAACCTTCTCCCCCGTTGCCAAAATGAACTCTATCCGCCTTATTCTTTCCCTTGCTGCTTCTTTCAAATGGGAAGTCCATCAGATGGATGTTAAATCCACCTTCTTGCATGGGGACTTGCATGAAGAAATCTATATGGAACAACCTATTGGCTTTATACAAACAGACTCCAGCCTTGTATGTCGGCTTAAGAAATCCCTTTATGGTCTCAAGCAAGCTACTCAAGCTTGGTATGCCAAAATGGATAACTTTCTTTTAGAAAATGGCTTTTCTATGTGTCATTCTGACAATACTGTCTACACCAAGAAAGTGGGCAAGTCTCTTATCATTATTGTTCTTTATGTTGATGATCTTATCCTGACTGGTAGTGATCCCAACCTTATAAACCATGTGAAGTCTAGCCTTAAAAGGAAGTTTGAAATGACAGACTTAGGACACTTACATTATTTTCTTGGTCTTCAAGTCTTGCAATCCAAGGAAGGTATTTCCCTTTCCCAATCCAAGTATGCCTGTGATATTCTACGCCATTTTCACATGGAAGGCTGTAAGCCAGCCCCTTCTCCCTTTCAGTCTAGAGTCAAACTTTCAGTCACTTGTACTTCTCCTGAAGTTGATGCTACCTTATACTGTCAACTTGTAGGAAAACTTTTGTATCTAACCCATACTTGTCCTGACCTTTCCTTTGCTGTTGGCCTTGTTGCTCGGTTTATGCAAAACCCACATGAAAGTCATTGGAAAGCAGCTAAAAGAATACTTCGTTATGTTTGAGGTACAGTTCAGTTTGGGATTCATTACAGTGCCGAAGCAGCTCCTCTATTGGTTGGTTTCACTGATTCCGATTGGGCTGGTGACCCTGATGATCGGAAGTCTACTACAGGTTATGTGTTCACTCTTGGTTCAGGACCTATTACATGGGCTTGCAAGAAACAAGGTACCATTTCTCTTTCTTCAGCAGAATAAGAGTATCGTGGTGCCGTAGAAGCTAGTAAGGAAGCCTTGTGGCTTCGTCAGATCCTGTCAGAGTTTGGCTTTCAGCAGCAACATCCGACTACACTTTGGTGTGATAATCAAAGTGCCATTCAGCTATGCAAAGATCCAGTCCAACAGTAACGTAGCAAACACATTGAACTGCACATGCACTTCATCAGAAAGCTCATTCACGACCATGTTCTTGAAGTGCAATATTGTTCAACAGATGATCAAGTTGCAGACATCTTTACAAAGGCTCTCACAAAGGCGAAGTTCACTAAACTTCGATCTATGGTTGGAGTTCAGGAAGTTGTCACTAAGGGGGGATAGGCTCTAGTGCCTCCTTCCTTCTCCTATTGTGTCATATTTGTAAATCCTTCAATCCTATCCCAAGTTGTTCTTAAGGGGGGATGTTAGGATATTCCGACACATAGGAAATAGTTAAGTACAACTTGGTCTAGTATAGAGTTAGGTATAGATTTAGGTAAAGTGTGTTTCTTTACTATGTACATTTTGTAACTTACAATCCGACGGTCACGATATGTAGTGATCCGACAGTTCATTCTCTCCTTGGTATTACTGACACTTGTTCCGTGGCTTAACACCCGATTGGTCCATGATCTCTATTTAAAGAGCATGGAGGGTCATTTGTAGGGTAATCTGTCTATGAGAGAAGCATATGTAAATTTTCATTCTTTTATTAATAAATTGCCTGAAGTGGCCGCGTTGGCTCAGGCCGTGGACTGTTTCCCTCTTTGACGGTTTTAACCACGTCAAAATACTGGTGTATTGATCTGTGATCTGTTTGTGAGCGGTGTCCTTTGGTGTTCTGTCTGAGGAACTTACCCTGTAAATTCCTACATTAACATCTAACTGTTATAACTCAAGGTTAAGTAATGTAGTTAGTGCCAACATAGTACGAATAGAAACAAGTTTTACAACTGGTGAAAAAATCTCATGAAAGTCGATACCTTCAACCTGAGAATATCCTTTTGCTACCAATCTTGCCTTATACCTTTTGATACTTCCATCAACTTTCGTTTCAGTTTGAAGACCCATTTGCATCCAACAACACTTCTCCCTTCAGGAAGTTCTACAAGATCCCAGGTATTGTTCTTGGCTAAGGAATCCATTTCTTCTTCCATAGCCATTTTCCATTTTTCGCTATCCATATCATCTACTGCTTCCTGATAACAAGAAGGTTCCCCATCTTTAGTAATCAAAGCAAAAGATGAAGCAGAATCTTCATACCTTTTGGGAGTTTTTCTTTCCCTTGTAGACCTTCTTAGAGTGACTAGTTGCTGAACTGGTTCAGAAACTTCAACAATTTCTTTGTATCTTCAACACATTTTTCTCGAGAAGTCTCTTCTTCCTTTTGACTATCACCGAAAGTTCTAGCCTCCAACTGAATTTGTTGATTTGGCGATACCTGTTCCTGTTTAATTCTTTCAACATTTGATTTTAAAAAAGAAGATTCATCATACGTTGCATCTCTACTAATGACTATCTTCCGCGATGTAGGATCCCACAACCTATATCCTTTCACTGCATAGTCATACCCAACAAAGACATAACATTTCGATTTTGGATCTAATTTTGAATGCTGTTTTTTAGGAATAAGAGCATAAGCATCACAACGAAATATCCTTAAATGTGAATAATCACAAGACTGACCTGACCAAACTTCTTCCGGAATTTTACAATTAATTGCTACTGAAGGTGATCTATTAACTAAATAACAAGCAGTGGATACTGCTTTTGCCCACAACTCCTTTTGCAAGTTAGCATTGTTGATCATGCTTTTGGATCTTTCCATAAGAGTCTGATTCATAATTTCAACAACACAATTTTACTGAGGAGTATAAACAACAGTTTTGTGTCTAACAATTCCTTCATCCTTACAGTATTGTTCAAATTCTATTGAAGTGAATTCACCACCATTGTCAGTTCTTAAACATTTAATTGATTTGCTTGTTCTTTTCTCTACCATTTCTTTAAATTTTTTAAAGATATTGAATACATCAGCTTTCTTTTTCACCATAAAGACCCAAACTTTACAGGAGAAATCATCAATAAATGTTAAAAAATATAGAACACCTCCATATGATGCAACAGGAGATGGTCCCCATAGATCAGAATGAATATAGTCTAAAATATCTTTACTATTATGATTTCTAGTTTTAAATCTCTGTTTACATTGTTTTCCATACACACAATGTTTATAGAAATCCAACTTCAAAGATTTCAGATCAGGAAGAGATTTACGTTTCATCAGTATCTGAAGACCTTTCTCGCTCATGTGACCCAATTGCTGATGCCATAGGTGAGTACCTTCTTCTTCTTTTTCTAACACAATCGTTGCTTCACTGACTTGACTACTTCCTTTGAGTCTGTAAATATTTCCAACCTTTTCTGCTTTCATAACAACTAGGGTGCCTTTAGAGACTTTCAACACTCCATTCTGACCTGTAAACTTATAACCATCTGAATCCAACACTCCCAAAGAAATCAAATTTTTCTTTAATTCAGGTACATGTCTAACACTAGTTAATGTTCTAACTGTGTTATCATACATTTTAATCCTAATATTTCCCATCCCAATAGTCTGGCATGAAACATTATTACCCATAAACACAAAACTACCATTTACATCTTCATATGAAGTAAACCAATTTCTGTGTGGACACATGTGATGAGAAGCACCAGAGTCTAACATCCAACTTTCAAAACCCTGAGAGACATTACATACAGGTGAAGTTTCATCTATCATACATAATTCTTTAGTAGATAAAACTTTGTTTATCATAGCTGAATCAACCTGATTTGCTTCCTTCTTCGGGTTATCAGACTCTTTTCGTTTCCAATAGTCTTTCTTCAGGTGTCCAATTTTATTGCAGTGCCAACATTTGGCCTTACACTTCCTTCCCTTTGATTTAGATTTGGAAGACCCCCTTGTTTTTTCTCCTCTTTCCTTTGATCGTCCTCTAGCTATCATGGCTTCTGATGTTGTTGTTTCAGTACCAAATTTCCTTCGTACTTCTTCAGACAAGAGAGCTCCCACAAGTGATTCAAATTTCAAAGAATCAGTGGTGCTCAAACTAATTGAAGTTACGAAGTGGTCCCATGACTCGGGTAGAGAACACAACAAGGTTATAGCTTTGTTTTCTTCCTAAATTTTAACTTCCATATCTGCTAATTGGCATATAAATGTATTAAAAACATTTAAATGCTCTGCAACTTTTGAACCCTCCTTCATTTGAAGACTGTACAATTGTCTTTTCAAATAAATTCTATTGGTTAACGACTTTGTCATATATAGTTTTTCCAGTTTTTCCCATAAGCCTGAAGCTGTACTCTCTTCAAAAATGTTGAGAGAACTTCATCTTCCAGGCATAACCTGATGGTAATGAGAGCTCGGGCATCCAAGTCCTCCTAGTCTGAATCTTTCATGCTAGCAGGATTCTTATTTGTCCCGTCCAAAGCTTTGTGCAACCCTTATTGCACCAGCAAACCCCTAACTTTTAGTTTCCAGAGAGAAAAGTTGTTCTGGCCAGTGAATTTCTCCACCTCGAACTTTGCATTCGACATCTTGGCCATTTTGTTCCTACTACTCTTCTTCCTAGGGTTTCTATCTTTCACCTCCTAGGGTTTCTGTTTTTTTTCTTACTAGGGTTTAAACTAAACAGAAAATCTCAAAAAACCTACACCATAACTCTTTTGGCCTTTTTTTTTCAAATTTAATGGAAAAAGCTTATACAATTTCTGAAAAAAAATATCCCTGCTTTTCTGAACAAATATGAAAATATTTGTTTGTTTGTTTGTTTTTTTTTTTTCACAAATACCCGGATTTGCTTGCAATTCCCTTACTGCAATGCTGGAGTATCCACGTTATGCTCCCCAGTGGCAAGCAACCAGCAACCCTCTTCCTCAAAAAAAAATTGCGGCAACTTCAAAATGTGACAGTCTTCTCTTCCGGCAGCAACTCTTTCTCCTTTGGTGGTAGGAGCTTCAGTTCTTTCACCACGCCTCGAAGGGCAGCACGCAGAGCAGCAACTCTTTCTCCTTTGGTGGCAGGCAAGCCAGGCTCTGGACAAGCCAGCAATGACCCCTCCTCGACGGCTCTTCCTGCTCTGGTTCACGCACACGCAAAGTGCTGGCCTCCTCGCTTCGGTTCTGCTCGATGGCTCTAGGCCACACCACTAGACAAGCCAGTGGGAATACGTAGAGGGTAGAGAGCAGCTTGACCAGCATTGCAGGCAGCTTCCTTGACCAACACCGTAGGCACCACGCAGCACTCCTTGACGGTTTGCAAGCCAACACTAGCTCCACGGGCTCTGCCACACCTCTGGACAAGCTTGTGGTAATACGCAGAGGGCAGAGAGAAAATTCCTTGACCAGCACCGCAGGCAGCTTCCTTGACCACCACCGTAGGTAGCACATAGCACTCCTTGATAGTTTGCAAGCCAGCACCAGCTCCACGGGCTCCGGCTCCCTCGACCAACACGGGTTTTACGCAACTTTTTTCTTTTCTTTCACAAGGATTCGCCTCCAAACTCAACTCAATCGCTCTGATACCATTTGTAGTTATAAAATAGGTTACTAATCAAGAAAGAAGGTTAAATTAACCAAGAAAGAGAATGCAACTAAACATAACCATACAAGTAAAAAAATCAGGATTTACGTGGTAAAACCCTGACAAGGTGTCAAGGAAACATCCACGGGGCAAGGGATTGGAATCTCTATTCAATCAATAAATGATTCTCCTTTCAATAGTTCGGGCATTCATTAATTTTATATATGAACCTCCTAAGTTACATAACTACTGATTCAGTATGAAGCTAACTTGTCAATAACTAATACAATTTACCCAAATTTACATTAATTAGTTGTCAATTACCAACAATATTGACAATCATCTCAAGTTGGTTTCCATGATTCGGTTGGGGCTTACTCATGAGGTTCTTCTTCGGTTGTCCACGCTCAGGGAAAGTGTTTAAGATTCAGCCAGTTCCTCTGCATCTACCTCCATGCAAGCCATTGCTCCAAGCGCAGAGGGTTTTTTCATCGAAGAGCCCCTCATAGTCGGACAAGAGGACACCTTTGCAGTATTAGAGAGATTTGTGGTGGAAGCAGAGGAAGAGGGTAGCTCTCTTTTTCACATTGGGGTGGTTGACAACGGTGGAGCAGGTGAAACCTTCCTCCTCAAAACAATCTTCAACAGTCCAAAGGTGAGAAATCTCTTCAGAGATGACTTATTACTTTGGCTCATTGTTTCTAATAATCCATCTTTTACGAATCTTAGAAATGAACTCTGAATGCAAATAGCCACGCTTACAAAGATAGATTTAGATAGAAACCAGGGTGATGAATATGCAAAGATGTGGTTGAGTCAGAGATTGCAGACTCAGAGGTTTGCTTTATTTCTGGATGAGGTTTGGAGATATGGTTCCCAGTTGATGGAGGAATTGGGTTTGGTGCTGCTCACCCACCACTCCAACTCCAGAGTTGTAGTAAGTTCAAGGGATCGCAGAGTCCTGTCAGAAATTGGAGTTGCAGAGACATCTGTAATAAGAATGGGGGATTTGGTAGAAGAGGATAGCTGGCAGCTATTTTCTATTCATGCTTTTCCATATAACAATGGAAAACTGCCAACAAATATAGATGAGAAAACGACAAAGGTTGTGTGTGCCAACTGTGGAGGGCTTCCGCTCGCTATTAAAGCCATGGGGAGGGAAATGGCAGGCACCACTCATCCACAAGAGTGGGAATTGGCTGCCCAAAGGTTGCCAATATCTAACAGCCATGAGCAAGTAGGCTCATCTCATCAATTGTATGATCGCCTACGATTGAGTTACGATGCACCTGGAAATCACAGCATTAACTTGCAATTGTGCTTTCTCTATGCAACTGCCGCCTTCCCAGAAGACCATATTATTCATGTGCAATATCATGTGATTCTGTTGTTGTTAGGGGAAGGTCTTCTTGGAAGGAAGAAGAAGCAGGCGAAAGATGCAATGTCTAACCCATTGGAAATGGGAAGGATTTATGTTGAACTCAACGCAGATCGTTGTCTCATCGAACCCATGATGAGAGACATCGATGGCCGCGTGCTCTTCTTCAGGATCCACGACGTGATTTGTGATTTGGGAATTCAAATTGTGGAGCGGGAAGAAGGTTTCTACTGTCGCGTAGGCACAGGTTTGACAGCATTGCCTGAGAACGAGTGGTTGGGGCGCACTCGGATTTTGTTGAACCACAATGAAATGAGTTCGCTTCTAGAATAATTAAGAGGTCCAACAATATGGTCATGGTTAATGGATGAGAACAAACATTTTAACAAAATTCCAAAACGGGTGATTGGGAGTATGATCTCTCTTAGGCTTCTGGATCTAAGTTGGACGCCCCTTTCCTCATTGCCAAATAGCGTGGGGTGTTCGAAACAGCGGGTATGTCTAAGTTTAGCAGCTGTGCCCATTAGAAGGTTGCCTCCATCTTTTGTAAATCTGGAAAATATTGAAATCCTCTATCTTGATAGGTCAAGCATTATGGAATTACCACTTAGCCTACACAAGTTGAGATCTCTCAAGTATTTGTACCTTAGCGAGTGTATAGAGTTGCAATATTTACCCAGGAACATCTAAAGGCTCACGTCTTTGTAGTGCTTGGACATGTACAAATGCAGCAGGTTGTGGACAAAAGTTGAGCCAAAGAAGAGAAGGAAAAAAGTGGCTTCCATTCACATTTTGGGCAGCTTAACACACCTCAAAAATTTATTCTAAGAAAACAACGGAGAACAACTTCAAGAGGGAACATTGGGAAACATGCTTGAAATGGAAACACTTCTATTGAAACTAACAAATATGGCAAGCTTACCACAAGACATTGATAGCATAAAATGGAAGCATAATAATGATTCTATAATGCAGAATAAACATGTAAAAGAATCGAAAACTTGAATGCCCAAGAAATCATACCTCCGGCCATTGATGCTATTAACACTCTGATGTATTTCGTACACAATTGCGTAGATCTTTTACACCACCTCAACAACTGCTCTCACAATTTGGAAACCCCGACCTCCTCTAAACAGTCTAAATATTATTCAAAATATTTAATTCAAACTGAAACGCTCCAACGATGCTCTTATCAAAGAAAGTTCTGACAATAGATTCCACAACATAAATGAAATCGACACAACCCAGAAAAGATAGTAGGAGCCTTGCAATGCCTATAATGAAGCTAAACGAAATGTACCCACATGTTGCTATGGCATGAAAAGTCCAGTGGGAATCCCAGACATGAAATAAAAATAGAATAACAACAGTCGACAGACCCTACAAAGTCCAAATCTGGGTATGCATGTTGCAGAAAAGACAAACAACATTAAAGATCACGCCTAAGAAAAATACGCCAAGCAGGCTACAGTAGGAATCGAACAATGAGGAGCAGCAACAGCAGTATAGATAAAAATTCACCCAAAATCTCTCATTCGTGTGGCACTTCCAAGCTCTGCTCACTCTAACTTTATGGTGTAAGACTGAAGGGGATTGAGTTAGTGAGCTTGGGGACCAAACATAAGTATTTATAGCCAAGCTTCCATCAAGATTCTGTTGGCTATGTGTCAAGTGTTCCACAGATCATGGTAGAGAACTGCAGAGGGAGTAATGGACCACTCTAGGAGCTCCCAACAAGAAATTAATTTAACTACAGTTGGTTTCCGTAATTTAAGGAAATAACTGCAGTTGGTTTCCATAATTTAAGGAAACGGTGGCAGACTGTTGCCCGTAATAAATCGGCGGCAGATGAATTATCAGCGGCTGTTGGGAGCTGTAAAGGGAGCTTAACATTCTCCCACTTGGTCCATACTTCCAATCTTAATGTCTCATCTTAAAACCCATTGATAATCTATATTAAGTAATAGATACATGAATCATGGCGATAAGTCCTCTAATGATGAGTATTATCTTCCATGTATTACTATGTATTTATTTCTATTAAAATTTATGTGGCAACAATTTCTTAATGAATAAACCTTATGTTTATTCTTGGTCCTACACAGATGAATTCTCTCAAATCAAATTAAGGTGCACATAAATATGATGAAAACATCACAATAATTAAGAATTTCATTAAAATAACATTGTCCATACAATGAGAAACTACATAATGGAACCAAGTCCCATATTCATTAAATGATCCTTGAATTTAAATGGTGGCATGCCCTTAGTCAAAGGATCAGTGATCATCAACTCAATGCTGATGTGCTCAATGACCACTTTCTTTTCTTTAACACGTTCCCTTATAGCTAAATACTTAATGTCAATGTGTTTATTTCGACTCCCACTTTTGTTGTTTTTAGCCATAAAAACAACAGCTAAATTGTCGCAATATATTCTCAATGGCTTAGAGATAGAATCCATAATTCTAAGCCCAGAAATGAAACTCTTAAGCCATACACCATGTAAAGTAGCCTCAAAACAGGAGACGAACTCAGCTTCCATAGTAGAAGTGGCAATCAAGGTCTGCTTGGCACTCCTCCATGATATAGCTCCACCGGGCATCATAAAAATGTATCCTGATGTTGATTTGTGTGAATCAACACATCCAACAAAGTCAGAATCTGAGTAGCCAATTACTTCCAGATTGTCCGCCTGTCTATACATAAGAATGTAGTTTTTGGTTCCTTGAAGGTACCTCATTACTTTCTTTGCAGCTCTCCAGTGGTCTAAACCTGGATCACTCTGATATCGTCCCAACATTCCCACAACAAATGCAATGTCAAGTCTTGTGCAAACTTGAACATACATTAGGCTTCCAACATCAGAAGCATATGGAATGTTCTTCATTTGTTCTCTTTCAAAGTCGTTCTTCGGGCATTGGTTCAACTTGAACCTATCACCCTTCACAATGGGAGCTACACTTGGTGAACAATCCTTCATCTGAAATCTCTCTAAAATTTTATTAATATAGGTTTCCTAAGATAGACCCAAGATGCCCCAAAATCTGTCTCTATGGATCTTAATTCCAATGACATAAGATGCCTCACCCATATCCTTCATATCGAAATTTTTAGAGAGGAATTGTTTCACCTCATGCAGCAAACCCTTATCATTGGTTGCGAGCAAAATGTCATCCACATATAAAACAAGAAAATATATTTTAATCCCACTGAATTTCAGGTATATACATTGATCCATAATGTTTTCTACAAAACCGAAAGAAGAAATTACATAATGGAATTTCAAATACCATTGGCGGGATGCTTGTTTTAAACCGTATAATGATTTCTTGAGCTTTCAAACCAATTGCTCACCATCACTAGAGGGGAATCCTTCAGGTTGTTTCATGTAAACCTCCTCCTCTAGATCTCCATTGAGAAAAGTCGTTTTCACATCCATTTGTTGCAACTCCAAGTCAAAATGGGCTACTAATGCCATAATAACGCACAAGGAATCTTTCTTAGATACAGGAGAGAAAGTCTCCATGTAGTCGATTCCTTCTTTCTGAGTGAATCCCTTAGCAACAAGTCTTGCCTTGTCTCTCTCAATGTTTCCCAATGAGTCTTTCTTTGTCTTAAATACCCATTTACATCCAATGGCTTTTGCACCATTAGGCAACTCAACAAGATCCCAGACTTCGTTACTCTTTATAGAATTCATCTCTTCCTTCATGGCATCGTACCATAATTTTGATTCTTTGCAACCCATGGCTTGTGAAAAGGACTCGGGATCATTTTCAGCTCCAATGTTGTAGTCAAATTCTTGCAAATACACAACATAATCATCAGGAATTGCTGATCTCTTTGGTCTAGTAGATCTTCTTAATGTTGCACCATCATCTTCCTGAGAAGTATGTAGTTCAACTCGTTGTTCAAAAGTTCTTGGAAACTCTTGAACTACCTGATCTATTGGAATGTCGTCAGCAGCTTGTGGAACTTCAACAATTGGTTGTTCAACACCAGTTTGTACTTGAGGGGTGTTGTGAACAATAACCAATCTATCACTTGAGGTGGAAGGTTGAGATTCTGAATGATCCTTCTCAGAAACTATGTTCCTGGTTTGATCGCTCCCACTGATCAAGTCATTTTCAAGAAACTTTACATTTCTTGATTCCACAATCCTAGTGTTGTGAGATGGACAATAAAATATGTAACATTTAGACCTTTCAGCATATCCAATGAAATACCCACTAATGGTCCTTGGGTCTAGCTTCTTCTCTTGTGGATTATATATTCTCACTTTAGACGGGCATCCCCAAACGCACATATGTCGCAAACTCGGTTTCCAACCTTTCCATAATTCAAATGGCGTTTTAGGAACAGCCTTGGTTGGAACCCTGTTTAATATATACACTACCGTCTTAAGTGCTTCAATCCACAAGGATTTAGGAAGATTGGAGCTGCTAAGCATACTCTGCACCATGTCTAATAATTTTCGGTTTCTTCTTTCTGCTACACCATTCTGGTCGGGTGAACCAGGCATGGTGTATTTGGCAACAATCCCATGCTCTTGAAGAAATTTTTCGAATGGCCCAGGTGCTTGTCAATCTTTTGTGCATCTACCATAATATTCTCCACCTCTATTTGATCTCACGATCTTAATTTGCTTGCCGCATTGTTTCTCTACTTTAGCCTTAAAGATCTTAAAGGCATCTAATGCTTTTGAAGCATGTAGAGATACATATATCGTGAGTAATCATCTATAAAAGA
The DNA here is from genome assembly GCA_031772625.1 of Pinus tabuliformis. Taxonomy (NCBI): domain Eukaryota; kingdom Viridiplantae; phylum Streptophyta; class Pinopsida; order Pinales; family Pinaceae; genus Pinus; species Pinus tabuliformis. The sequence continues at coordinate 435,448,080 of CM062810.1, read as the reverse complement.
GATGAAATATCTCTGACCATGTGAGTCCATTTCTGGGCTACATATATCAGTATGTATGATCTCTAATATGTCCAAACTCGTATTGGCACCTTTCTTTAACTTGTTGGTCTGCTTTCCCTTTATGCAGTCCGCACAAGTCTCAAAATCAGTAAAATCCAGAGTATTAAGTACCCCTTCATTTACCAATATTTTAATTCTTTCTATGGAGATATGACCTAATCTCCGGTGTCATAATTTAGAGGAATCTTCATTAATAACACATCTTTTAGTGCCAGTGTGAGCATGCATTGAATCATAAGTAACATTGTTTTGTAAATTAATGCAGTAAAAACCATTAGACAAAATACCATTCCCAACACATTCAGATTTATAAAATAAATTGAATGATGTTTCTGAAAAGTTAAAGGAATATCCAAAAGGTACAAGCCTTGAAACTAAAATCAAGTTTCTAGAAAAACTTGGAACATAAAAGGTATTTTCTAATTCTAAAACAAAGCCACTACTTAAAGTTAAATAGCATGTTCCTATAGCTTCCACATGCGAGCCCATCTTGTTTCCTGATGAGATGTTTCGCTCACTTCCCACTGGCTTCCTTAGGTTTTGCAAACCCTACAAGGAATTTGAAATTTGAATTGTTGATCCAGAATCAATCCACCAGGTGTTAATATTGACATTAACCATATTAGATTCATAACAAACAAACGAGATTGGATTACTTTTGTCCGCAAGCCATTTCTAAAATTTGGTGCATTCCTTCTTCATGTGTCCCTTCTTTTTACAGAAGAAACACTTGGAATCCTTCTTGATATCGGCTTGGAGAGGTACTTTACCTTTCCCTTTCCGATTGGCTTGAGATTTTCCGTTTCCACGCATTGCCAACATTGCACTTTCTTCTAGTTCCATCACCAATCTCCCTTCCTCTTGAACACACATGGTCATGAGTTCATTAATTGACCATTTATCCTTATGTGTGTTGTATGAGATTTTGAAGGGTCCGTATTGGTGCAGAATGGTGTTCAGGATGTAGTGCATCAGGAAGGACTCCGATATTTCAACCTCGAGTTTCTTCAATTGAGCCACAGTGTCCCTCATTTGCATGATGTGCTCGCGTACACCTTTCACACTAGTGAGCCTTAGGGATGAGAACTTCATGATTAGGGTGCTTGCTAGTGCCTTGTCTAAAGTGACAAATTGATCATCAATGGCTTTCAGCAAGTCTCAGACCTTTTCATGCTGATCAATGGAACCACGAATACCAGCTGAAATTTTAGTTTTAATGAACATCATGCTTAGGCGATTAGATCGCTCCCATTGTTCATAAAGTGTGATGTCTGCTGCAGTGCTGGTATTAGTGAGTGCCGGTGGTTCATCTTTCCTAATAGCATAGTCTATGTCCATCCACCCCAAATGAAGGAGAACTCTCTCCTTCCAGACTTTATAGTTATCTCCCTTAAGTCCAAGAATATCACAACGAATATCAGAGAAATTTGCAGGTTGTACAACTGCATAAAATTAAAGATCACATGCTTATGTTAAAAAAATTGAGGGCCTAAAAATAAAATTTCATGCTTTACCAATGTAAACCATGCTTAAAAATTGAATCTAATGAAATAAAAATTGTCTGTGGACTAAATTTTTAATTCAAGCAGATTCAATTATTCTTTATAATAGAATTTATCAAATTATTCACTTAATTCATAATTCTAAAAGGTATATTATGATTATAATTCGATATAAATTCTATCTTAGATTTGAACTTTATGATAAAACTATTAATTCATAGTTCCTGTGGGTAAGTTATGAATATTTTATCCTAATTAATTACATAAATATAATAAAAATTCATGTGGGATAAAATTTATTATATTTAGTATAATTAATTACAATTAATGTCCAAGTATTCTTTATGTGATCCTAATTAATCATAATATATACTTTTATTTAATTAGAGATGCTGTGGTTATTCTCTAATCAATTAAAAATTATATGGATCACTTAGACATTATTTCTTTTATGCATAAAAATTAACTTGATATGTGAATAATTATAAATTGCATAAATAAAGCTAAAATATTCATGCATAACATTCAACGATGGGTCTCGTATACTCATCCAAAATAGCATGTATTAATTATAGCAGAAATAATCAATTCATGCAAATTGAATATGAGCATAATTAATAAATTTTCACAAAAGTTATCCAAATTGCATATAATTAAACCAAATAAATATTATAAGAATAAAAATTGAGCAAAAATTAGACATATTTCCAAATAAATGCCTGAATTCAGAAAATCCCCTAAATATGGCATTGAGCCAAACAAAGTATGTCTATAAACATCAAGGCAGAGATAAAACACTCTTTGATACCAAATGATAGCATAAAATGGAAGCATAATAACGATTCTATAATGCGGAATAAACACGTAAAAGAATCGAAAACTTGAATGCCCAAGAAATCACACCTCCGTCCATTGATGCTATTAACACTCTAATGTATTTCGTACACAACTGCATAGATCTTTTACACCACCTCAACAACTGCTCTCACAATTTGGAAACCCCGGCCTCCTCTAAACAGTCTAAATATTATTCAAAATATTTAATTCAAACTGAAACGCTCCAACGATGCTCTTATCAAAGAAAGTTTTGATCATAGATTCCACAACATAAATGAAATTAACACAACCCAGAAAAGACAGTAGGAGCCCTGCAATGCCTATAATGAAGCTAAACGAAATGTACCCACATTTTTCTCTAGCATGAAAAGCCCAGTGGGAATCCCAGACATGAAATAAAAATAGAATAACGACAATCGACAGACCCTACAAAGTCCAAATCTGGATATGCATGTTGCAGAAAAGACGAACACCATTAGAGATCATGCCTAAGAAAAATACGCCAAGCAGGCTGCAGTAGGAATCGAACAATGAGGAGCAGCAGCAGTAGTATAGATAAAAATTCACCCAAAATCTCTCATCCGTGTGGCACTTCCAAGCTCTTCTCGCTCTAACTTAATGGTGTAAGACTGAAGGGGATTGAGTTAGTGAGCTTGGGGACCAAACAGAAGTATTTATAGCCAAGCTTCCATTAAGCTTCTGTTGGCTATGTGTCAAGTGTTCCACAGATCATGGTAGAGAATTTCAGAGGGAGTAATGGACCACTCCAGAAGCTCCCAATAAGAAATTAATTTAACTGCAGTTGGTTTCCATAATTTAAGGAAATAACTGCAGTTAGTTTCCATAATTTAAGGAAACGGTGGTAGAGTATTACCCGTAATAAATCAGTGGCAGATGAATTATCGGCGGCCATTGGGCGCCGTAAAGGGAGCTTAATAGACATGGCTACAATGATAAAATTGAAAAATCTTCGGTTAGAGTCTTCTCTTCTCATTAAAATGGAGACAGATTTTTTAAAAATTCAAAATTTGAGTTCTCTTACATCGTTGGGATGTTTAATGTTGGAAGAGCTTCCACGCCTGCACAAACTTGGATGTTTAAGAGAATTACAAGTCAGGTGGTGTCCCAAGATAAAGAAGTTTCCTAAAGAATTTGGCAAGACTAGAGCATTTCTTTTGTTGAAGATATTTTCGTTAGTTACTTTAGATGAATTAGAGGAACTCTCCTTCTAATACATGAGGGTGCAATGTCCTCATTAAAAATATTTACCATGATGCAGTGTGAAGCTTTGAAGATGTTGCCAGAGAGTTATTTAACTATCAAACAACTCCAAAAAATAAGAGTATTTGGTTGTCCAATGGTATTGGAGAATTTAGAAAGAGTCAAAATAGAGAACAAAAAGGTAGAAGTGGTGAGAATGCCTTCTTTAGATACTAGAGAATTTTTAAAAAGATATTTGCAAGTACAAGGCACGAGAAAGAGTTGGACTTATGGTGAATTTTGGTGTCATGAATTTTTCACTTTCTTAAACTATTGTAAAAGAACTTTATAAATAAAGTTGTATGAATTATGTTTCAATAAAATCTTATAAATAAAACTTAATGATTTGTTTTCCCATATCAAAATATGTAATTTATATATTATGTTGCTTTTATTGTAATTCATTATGGTTTTCAACAATTTGATTCTTTAATTGGTCATATTATTTTTGAAATTCATTTTTAAGTTCTTTAATTTTTTTATCATTCATCTTTTATTATTTTTTGAGTCTCTCCAAACTTGAATGTATAGTAGCAATTTTTCTAGTAACCAATAGAGCATTTTTATGCTCCACGTAAATTTAGTTAAACTTAATTAGATGTTTTTCCAAAAAACTTACTTAAATTTTTGTACAAATTAACAATTTCCTTGAATTTTTCATAATGTTTAGATGAGTAAGATGACTATGGTACATAATTATATAAACATGCATGGATTATAGAATTATATGGATTTAATTAATTAATTAATCATCTATATTATCAACTAAATACATGCTGCATTCAATTTATTATCATAACTCATGGATTTAATTTTACAATTGTTAATTAACTGTACAACTACTATTAATTAATTAATCAATCAATCATATATACTATTAACCAAGTGCATGATGCATTCAATTTATTATAATAACTCTTAATTGGTAGTGAGTATTGTAGTGGTACAATGGTTGTAGTTGTACAGTGCAGTGGGGGTTGATCATAAAAGCTCTCATATGAATAGAGCAATTAAATGTTCACTTAATTTGCTTGAATTATCTAGAAAGTAATAAATTTTTGAAGTAAAAAAAATGAAATGAATATATAATGATTTTATAACAATGGATTCTATATAAATATTTTACATATTTTTCATTTAAACTAATTTCTCTTAATAAACTTATGATTTTTATAATATTTTGTTATTTATTTTAAATTTATATATCTATTATTTATTATTAATTAATTGAAAATTTTATATAATAAAGAAATATAAATTAAATATGCATATCACTATAATTTATATAAATTAAAAAAATAAAAAATAATGTCTACATGAAAAATCCTCGTGATAATAGATTAGTATTTTTTTAATTAACTTTGAATAATATTTATCCCATGTTTAACATTTTCACTCAATGAAAATAAAATAAAATACATATTTGCTTTTTTAGTGTTAAACATTACATCATATATACAAACAAACTCTATCATGAATTAACAATTTTAAAAATATTATAGACTTAATTATCATAATAAAGTCACTTAATTATTCATTCATAGACATTGTATTTACAGAAGAAATTGAAATTAAAATTTAAATCTCAAAATAACATGTTAACTAATTTAAGAATACAATTTTTTATTTTTATTTATTTTTTTATTTATGGAATAGCAAAATTAGTTATGAAAGCTATAATAATTGCAACAACTTTACATATGAGGAACCATATAACTTAAACCAAAATATTTCTAGGTTTCAAAAGTATTTTGACATTTCTAAGGGTATATCCGATAACCCAACCCAAAATATAAAGGATAAAGTATTTTGACATTTTTAATGGTATATTTTGATTGATTTAAAAAAATCAAGTGTTTTATACAATTCAGTATGAGAGATGTTTAATGTCTAGGTTTAAAAGTTAATGGCATATGAAATAAGTTATCCAAATTAATATTAAAAAAAATTAGTATAAATCTACAATATATAGATTTAAGTAGTCAAATAATTGTATAGACGGAGTTCTTTGTTCCACAAACAAAGATCTCATACATCAATTTCGTATCTTGTTAAGACATTATTATATATATATAAGAGATTTTAATAACAATATTTTATGTACGGAGAGATTTGTACTTCAATTTTTTTTAATCCATCATAGTGTTGTTAGACATAATGATCCTAATAATGAAACATTTTCTTATCTTGAAAACATTATGAATTGATTAATTAATAATGAAACCTTTTCTTATCTTGAAAACGTTGAGATGAGCTAAGTTGCTTACAATAACCTACAAGCTTGAATATTTAAATTCTGAAGAACCCTTGTTTGAAAACAGAAGTACAAACGTTGGGTTAGTGCCTCGTTACCGCTGGAAAGCAGAGATGAGACGTACAGTCCCGTATCTTGGACAACTTATTATAGTAAAGACCCAACTTAGAGCAATAGCTAGTGTAATGCAGACAACCAAATTACTGTAATGATACCGAATTAAAAAATGGCAATCATACTATTGCGTGATAACATTTGAATAATCACTGGCAAATGTGAAAACTGATACAATTTATTTCGCAATATCTTCTGTATGCTTTTTTTTATCAAAATTGTAATTTTATAACTTATACAATTTATTTCACAATATCTTGTGTATGCTTTTTTTTTCCACGAAAAAAGTGTAATTTTATTAATATAGAAAAATAAAATTACATGTTGTAAATTGTAGATAGTCAAGCATCTGTCAGCTAAAAGCCGGTAGTAAATAGAACATTCAAGAAAAAAAAACTAATATAGAATGGGCAGAAAATTAAGTTTTTCTCTCTTTTTTCTTCTTAACCTTTCCAGCCACCTTGCTACTGAGTGGTAACAAGAACCACAGGGGACTCATCATGACAAAAAAAGATCTTTATCTGAATCTGGATTTTCTCATAAGTATATTCTCTTGTACCAGCTTGGTTCCATTGATTCTGATACTTTCTCCCCTCGATGCCTGGCTGTCCTCAGTTCCCCTCGGAACCTGTGATATAACTCAATATAATCCTTATTTCAGAGTTAATAACCAGTGAAATCTGAAACCAATAGTAAATGTATGCAACTACACTGCTTAAGAGGTAACCGAGCACACTAATGAATTTAAAAACACTTCATGTGACATTAAAACATTCCTGTAACGAAAACTTATAAGAAGCTTTTTTTTAAAGACTCACTCAGAAATCAAGAAAAGGGCATACACTAGAAATAGGAAAAGAAATAAAGTTCACAGTATGTTGTGGCAACTATTCTTTCCCATGAAATCTTAGGATCTATAGAAAATTACCCAGAAAACATTTGTTCAAGAAACACATGACACTACAGTGATTCTTTATACAAGAGATTCACTTTTCTTTGAGAAAGACACATCATGGCACCGAATTAGGCAGAGTCACAGGAAAGCAAGAAGAATGATACTTGAATTAAAAGCTGAAGTTCATATTTTATTATCAATTACAATAAAGTGAAAGACAAAATTTGTCATCAAACATATTTTATTTACATGGTAAGTGGACAGCGGCTCGCTGAAAGTTTGTGTAGTCTTTGTCGACTGTCATTTCATAAATGGAGAGCATCTTGTTCTTAGTGAGGTGGACAGCCACTTGCTCAAAGTCATAGTCTTTACCGACTGTCATTTCCTGGGTTTCTGCTTTTCGTAAATGGCAGAGCATCTTGTTCTTGGCCTCTCTATTTTCCCACAATGTTGATTTTGACGGCTCTCCTATTTTGCACATTCCTATTTTGCGTCCTGATTACCCAATTGGACCAAAAAGACGTCTGAATACAACTCACTGCCATGATCACCTTGCATTATGACACCAAGAGCTTAAAAGTTCTATTTTTAATTAAATAAATTTAACTATAAAATAAAGGTTAATTAGTTTAATTTTACAACTAATTTTAAAAATAAATTATAAACCATAATTAAATTATTAAATTATGTCTATAGATTATATTTTAAAAAGTTTATAAACTTTTCTTAAGCGTTGGAGATCTTAACTGATATCCATCATCATATGATAATTATTATTTAGTTGGATTTAGTTTTGGAGATCTTAACTCCTACTTATCTTGTTCTTATTGCGTGATATCCATCATCATACAATGATTATTACTTAGTTGGATTTAGTTTCATCATCATATAATGATTGTTAGTTAGTTGGATTTAGTTCCTAGCTTTAGTTTGTAGTTGAGTTATTCACTCAACCACTTAAATTGTCTCACTGAGATAGTAAATATATTTCAATAACTAATTTATTGTATAAATATGTGATATGTGATTATAATGAAATATGTGGAATAAATTGAATGCATAACAATTATAATTTGGTATCATAGCTAGTCTAGGTATATGAGAAAAATGTTAGATTGATTTAATGTATGACTAGATTAACATAAGTGTGTGAGAGTAGATTATTTTGTGAGAGATTTCTAGTGTGAGTGTTTTTCTGTATGAATAACTAAAATAACACTGCGTTGAGTTGCACAAACTTTTGTGGAGATTCACATCAATGTGGAGTTTGCATGGAGTTGTGTGTAGACCTACTTCTGGAAGGACATATCTGTGTAGAATCTCCACCCAAGCATGGAGTGTGTAGAGTTGAGATCAATTTTAAAATATTAGTAAACTATATTGCATGTTGGCATATATAGCAACATGAAGTGTCACAGGAAAAAAATATTTATTAAGCAACAACCACCACGACATTCTCAACACCTTTATGTTCAATCTCACTGAGATTATGAGCCCATCATCGAGTCATTCAAGGCGCTTTCTAGAGAACTTCCTTTCGGCGTTGTGGCTAAGATTTATAAAGTGCTAAAAAATCTTACAATGACAAAGGAGTTAATTAAGGGCACAAATACTTGGTTTATGTAGAGATCACCCTTTTCGCTGGCTCTAGCAGAGGATCGGAAGAATAGGGTTATTGCACTAGATAATGTTGAAAATTAGTTGCTTATCATCTATTTGGAAAACAACATCCATTTTGACAATTTGTAATGGCATATCAATTTAGAGGAGCCAAGCAACGAGGTTCTTTATTTTCAACATGAATTAAGATACATGCTTGCGAATTTATCACAATCCTCAAAACAAAGATGTGAATTCTCCACTGCAAGCCCTCAACCCCGCCTCGAACAATTCACTATTGGGTGCAACACTGCCTCTTCATCATTTTTGGCCTTTTCCTACATAAGTTTGATAAGATAAAAAGCTTGAAGGAAAGGGATCATAAGGCATGGGAAGATTTCAAATTTCTTATATATTATTTGATATGTTCAAAAGATAATTTAGGAGCTCTCAAAGATGGTGTGGATATATTAGTTCTAGTAGAAAGTTAATTTTTTGAATTACTGTCAATATGTATTAGCATTATCTTTGTTTGTAGAATAAATGATGACGAATCTCCAAAATAAAATATAAAAGAGGTCATGTTGTAATACTGACATCAGATACATTCAGTATCTTGGACACTTTAGTACATAACTAGCAAGTACATCAGATGGCACCCATGTATCTCAATAGATGGAAGTATGTCAATAGAATGGCTAGTAATTCAATCATTACAAGTAACAAATTGATTTAATGGTCTAAAGAAACTATATCTTCAAGGGATCAAGTGGAAGTGTAACTCAGTATGGATGGTTGTCCAATTAATTCAAAAGTTGTTGATATAAGGAAGGAGTATACATTAATTGTAGAGAATTGCATGTGCATTGTAGTCTACTAATGAAATTATGAGCTAATTGGTGGAATTATGTTCAATAATCGAATTTGAGAGACATGTGATTTAGGGGTTTGGGGAGGTGGAAATCTGGGACCTAGAAATTCAACTTTAGAAGTACACCTTTATGAGGGTTACAAGATAACATGATGGAGTTTAGTCTACGAGATTTCAAAAAGGTTAGATATGTTGATGAAGACTTTATCAAATAGAGATCAAGACAAGTATTCATTAAGGGAAGGTGATGGAGATATTAATTCATACTTCTTGTATTTATTGTGTGATATTCATTATTGTATAAACCTTATTTGTAAGTTGGATTTAACTCCTAGTTTAGTGTGTAGTTAACATATCAACCATTCACTCAACTAATTAGATTGTCTGGCTAAGATAGTCAAACTATCTTAATACCTAATTTATTGTATAAATATGTAATAATTTGATTATAATGAAATATGTAGAATAGATTGAATGTGCAACAATTCTAGTTATAACAACCGTGAAATCAAAAATTTATTTGTAAAAGGATATATAGTTGCATGTCAAGTGCCTGGGAAAAAATCATGTCCTCTTAAACTCTCGAAACAATGGAATGAGTTCGTTGCTCACTTGTGTAGATGAGCTAACCTTTATCAAGGAAAAGAAACTTATCCACCAATTACAATCACCTTTGAGAAGCTCAAAGAGTGGATGCGATATTTGTGTAGTGTAGTATTTTTATTATTGACTCATTAATAAAATCCATTTATATTGATAGGCTAACCTTTGTCGACGAAAAGAAAGTTGTCCACTAATTACAATCAACTTTGAGAAGCTTGAATAATGGATGACATATTTGTATAGTATAGTATTTTTATTATTGATTCATTAAATTATAAAATTTGGTTTGGAAAGTATTATTGTGTTTTTTTTTTGTATTCATCTATTTCTTTGAATTAGTATTATTTTTATATTCATGTTTTTCTTTACATTATAATAAAAAATTGTGGAAGCATAAAAACTTACCGAAGTGAATCAACAAAATACGAGGGTCAACAAAGACTCTTTGTAAGAAAGAATATTAAAATTTTATTTTTGTCAAAATAATGGATACATTACATTTCTTAATAAAGATATTCAACCAACCCCTAAAACAATGTATATATTATAAAAAAGATATTCAACCAACCCCTAAAACAATGTATATATCATAAAAATAAAAAATATTTGCTTATGAAGTAAAAAAGATTGAAACCATTATTCTAGTAGACAACAAAAGAAGGAAAAATATTATATGCGTCTTGTTGCATCACTTGCAAGTTGTGATTTTAACAAATTATCCTTGTAAAATATCAAATTTGCCAAAACATAAAAACAAAAAAAATGGTATTGGATTCGTCTGAGGATGAGGTGAAAATGACATGTATGTAGAAGGCATCTCTATTGCAATGATAATTTAAGCTAGGATTTTCTAAGGGACAATGATATAGGCATGGAATCCCATATTTTTCATTTCCAAACATGAAATAAAAAAGTAGGAAGCTCCTAGTCACAAAGGTTTAAGATGTGCTTACCTAAATCTATAATATGTGTTCCAAATCTCACCCTTAGATGCACCACAATAGTCACAACAATGGTCTATTATGTCTCTAGGAACATAATAAATGCCATAGAGATAAAGTGAAGGGTGGAACGAATTCTCAACAATTTTATGATCTAAAGAGTTGTGAGTTGAAAGAGATAGATAACTCAAGATTAAGACTAGAAACTCCCAGAAGGGAAATCCAAAATCCAAGGCTAGAAGCACCCTTAAGAAGATGTGGACTTGTGGGAGAAAATTACCAACATGACCATAAACCAAAATCAAAATGATATAGGGAGATTGTACCTCATTCCCCTAAAACTGTAACATTTTAATCTTTAGATATTGCATTATTGCCACAAAATTCCCAATTAAACTTTTGCCAAAATTATGCACGAGAGAGTATGAGTAAATCTCACATGAGGGATAGGATGTGAGGATACCAACCCATTCACATTAAGAGCCCCAAGAATCAAGAATGATGGGATAAGGGTGGGGAAAAGCGGCTGGTGAGTAATCATTTTAAGAGGACAATGTTGAATACTAGAAGTATGCCAAGATCACTTCTAAATGAGTTGGGCATGGAATGATGTTTGAGTTCGCCCTTTTCCATCTATTAAACAATCCTTTAAATAATGAAACATCCACATTTTCCATCAAATATGAAATTGTATCAATGTCAAATCCTTTGACTTAATGTTTTTATAAGTAAATGCGTATAAGTTTATTTTTTATTAAGTGAGTTAAACTGAAAGACAATGGAAAACATTAATTATCAACAAATTTAATGCTGATAATAACTTATTGTAAAGTGGTGATTAAGATATTTTTATTTTTTGAATCAAGAAAAATTTGGAAATAAATTGTTGAGTACAAATCGTTGAAAAAGAAAAAGGTTGTAACTATATGATTAGATTTAATTGAGGAATTATGATATTGATCAATTAATTGTTTCCCAAAAGAAAAGAGTTGTCCTCAAGAGTGGGAAACAGGAGCTCATTAATGAGCAAATAACTACCTACCACTTGTTGGTGAGGTGGAGACAATCATTAACAACCAAAAGAGTGGTAGATGGGATACTATCTTTTATTCTCTTTCTCTAGCTTTTGTCTCATTTTGAGAAGAGGAGAGAATGAAGAGAAGAAAGCATAGAAAGCATAAGGAAAAGTTTATAGACATGGTTTCTCAGGGGGGGCTCCAGATGGATGTTATGTCAAGGTTGGGAGGAGCCAAGTACTTAACTTTTAATTTCCAGATAAATTATTTTCAATTTGGTATACTAACCTTGAGTTTTGTTGTTAAAATTTTAAAGGTTGTCAGCATTTTGTTGTCAATATGGTTAGAAAAGGTATCAAATACAAAAAAAATCTTTTGTATCCTAATAAATAAATGTCTGAACAATATAGTTAAATTTGAGAAATGGCTATAGACAAAAGAATTAGAATCAACAAGATTGATAGAATGATGTTAGTATATGCAAATTATTGAAGATGTTATTGTAGCTATTAAAGAATGAAAGAAAAAAACACAATCAAATATATTTTATTTCCTTTTCATAAGCATGGAATTTGTTTTTCTCGGGTTTTTAGAACATATATTACTATAAAGTGAAAAAAGAAAATATTATGTTTAAAAAAAATATGAATGTAACCGTAGGAAAACTATATATGTGATTAAGTGCAAAGTGGTATGTACCATAGCTATAAAAATGATAGCTAGTTTATATACTACTATATAGTAAGATAATAAAAAGACAGAAATTAGGACTATTTGTATAACTAAAACCATACTATTCTATTGTATGAAAAACAGATTAATATGTAAAAAAAAAAAACTAAAATAAACAACGATGCAAAATAAGCTAGCTTTGAGAGATTACCAAGAATAACGTTATTCACTTTCTTTTATATAAAAAAAAAGATGTTCAAGTCCATAGAGCTATATATAAATATATAGTAAAACCTTTCTCAGAAATTTAAAAGATAGAATCGACCTCCATTATTCAATATTAACAATTTCATATTAATGGGGAATAGAATTGAGTATAAATGGTGGAAACCATTAATGTCTGGGGAATACACAAATACCTTTACATATTAGCCAAGTATAAATTATGTAAAATAATATTGTTTGACTCAAACAGTCACAAAATAAGTTATATAGTGTTAGATTTATTTAAATAAACATATATACTTGCTTCCTTTTTAGGCAGAATTGAAACTCTAATAAAACGTTGTAAGGAACTGTTTGTACACGGTGCAAGAACGCCGAGAGAACCGAGTGACCAGAAGGTTTTGAAAAGTCACCAACCTGGAGAAAAGGACAACCTATTTTTTTGGTATAAAAGTAATTGCTCATGCGTAATATTTGGATTTGACTTAAGAGGTAAAGATTAATATAGTACCTTGATATGGAAGAAGATAAAATGTGAACAGAATTGAAAAGAAAGAGATGTAGCTCTCAGGTGTGGCCTGCACCTGGAGACTACACTCATCAAACTTGAGAGATCACTCTCGTCCACTCTATTTCCAATCAATCAAAGATTACATTATTAAATAGAATACTAGGAAATAGGAAGTTGCACCCAAACCCCATAACTATAGGAACTAATCCTAAACTAGGGAGAAAGTTACAACAATGTAACCATTTTCTCCATTAATACAAAAATAATACTAATTATTTTTAACTCCCCCCCTTAATGGAGAAAGGGTACTCCTGGATTCCTAGCATCTTTCTAAACAATTCAAATTTCACTCGTGCAAGAGGCTTTGTGAAAATATCAGCCACATTGTCACAAGTTTTACAATATACAACAACAATTTCTTTAGACTGTATTTTCTCTCTAACAAAATGGAACTGAGTGTCTATATGTTTGGTGTTTTTGTGAAACGCTGGATTGTATGCTAATTTAATGGTGCTCTGGTTGTCGCTTTTGATGGAAGTGGGATTTTTCTGTTCTTTTCCTGCATCTTTAAGAAGCCTTCTCAACCAGATCGCTTCACACGTTCCTGCACACAATGCTTGATACTCAGCTTCACATGATGACAGAGCTACAGTACTCTGTTTCTTGCTGCTCCAATCTATGATCCCGGAACCTATGTTGAATGCATAACCTGTGATGGACCTCCGATCATCCAGGTTACTTGCCCAGTCCGAGTCTGAAAAACCTGCTAGAGTAACATCAGATACATCAGTGTATAAAATACCATAATTAACAGTACCACAAAGATAACTTAACACGCTCTTTGCTGCTATCCAGTGACTTTCAAGCGGTTTTGACATAAATTGGCTCAACACACTAACAGAGTATGCCAAGTCGGGTCTGGTTGTTGTAAGATATATCAGGCTGCCAACCAGCTGTCTGTACATTGTGGCATCAACCTCCTTAGTGCCATCATCACTGCTCAATTTCAGATTCTGCTGCAAAGGTGTCGCTGTTGTTCTACACTGATCCATACCAAACTTTTCCAACAGATTTCTAGCATACTTCCCTTGGGTAAGAAAAGTTTGCCCAGTATCTCTGAATACTTCTAATCCCAGACAATAGTGAAGGCTTCCGAGATCCTTCATTTCAAAAACTTGTGCCATAAGCCTTTTGATTCCTTTGATTAAATCATCTACATTTCCTGTTATAATCATGTCATCCACATACAAGGAAATCAAAATAATCTGCCCCTGATTATTGTACTTGGTATACAAATTTGGGTCATTTAAGCTTCTATGGAAACCATACTCTACAAAGAAAGAATCAACCTTTTCGTACCAAGACCTGGGTTCTTGCTTTAAACCATATAAAGCCTTTTTCAATCTGCAAACAAGATGTTCCTTCCCCTGCTTTACATATCCTTCTGGCTGTACTAAGTAAATTTCCTCTTTTAAATCACCATTTAAAAATGCAGATTTAACATCAAGCTGGTGTAATTACCAATTACATTTAGTATCTAAAGCAATAAGCATTCTGATTGTATTTAGCTTTGCTACAGATGCAAAAGTATCATCAAAATCTATACGTTCCTGCTGTGAGTATCCTTTTGCAACCAACCTAGCTTTTAACTTATCTATACTTCCATCTGCATTAATTTTGGGTTTAAACAGCCACTTGCATCCTATGGGTGTTTTGTTTTTAGGCAGCTCAACTAAATCCCAAGTATCATTTCTAAGAATTGATTCCATTTCCTCATTCATTGCAGCTCTCCATTCCTTAAATTGACTAGCTTCTTTATAATTAGAGGGATCTATAATGTTCAAAACTTTTGACATCAAAGCATAGTTTCTCAACTTCAATGGTAATTGAGTCTTCCTACCTGACCTCCTTGGTAGGGGACTTACCTCAAATTTGCTTTCCTCTGCAATAACTGGGCCTTCTTTTTCACCTTCTTGCTGTTCTTCTTCATTCTCTTCTTTCTGCTCCTGTTCCTGCTCCCTTTCATCCTCGCTGCTTTCCTCCAACAGCAATGGAATGTGCCAATCATCTCCAACATCAGCTTTCCTTTCCTGTACCTATTCATGAAAGACTACATCTCTACTTGCAAATGTCTTACGAGACTCAGGATTGAACAGTTTGTATGCTTTAAACTCTGTTCCATAAACAACAAAGATGCATTTGACTGCCTTAGGGTCTAGTTTCTTTCTATCAGCTTTGGGTACATGTGCAAATGCCTTTGACCCAAAGACTCTTAAGTGGTTTACTGTTGGTTTAAATCCATATAAGGCTTCAAAAGGGGTTTTGAAGCCAAGAAACCTAGTAGGACTTCTATTTTTTAAATATACAGCAGTATTTATCGCTTCTGCCCAAAAAGTATTAGATAGACCCTTACCTTGCAGCATGCTCCTTGCGCACTCTACCAAGGTTCTATTTTTACGCTCTGCAACTCCGTTTTGCTGTGGTGTGTGCGGCACTGTATACTGCTGAACAATCCCGTGAGATTTGCAGTATTTCATGAATTCTTTTAATTTGTATTCTCCTCCTTGATCAGATCGGAGAATTTTAATACTTTTTCCAAACTGTTTTTCCACCAGGGTTTTGAAATCTATAAAACATTGGAAAGTCTGACTTTTCTTGTTTAAGAAATAAATCCATGAATACCTAGTGCAGTCATCAGTAAACAACAAAAAATAGTATGCTCCCCCTAGCGACCTTGTCTGCATGGGACCACATACATCAGTGTGCACTAGCTCTAAGATTTATGTTTGCCTCCTCCTATCATGCACAGGGAACTGTTCTCTGTGCATCTTTCCTAAGGCACAACCATCACAGTTTAACTGAATGTTACGAAAGATGGGGAGACCTTCGACCATACCTTTCTTTTGTAACAACATGAGATCCTGCAGATTCAGATGACCAAAACTCTGATGCCAAAGTTTTTCAGCTGTCGACTCTCCTACAACCATGGCTTGCTTTGATATACTTTTTGCATCCAATCTGTATAGGCTTCCAACTCGCATGCCTGTTGCAACAATTTCATTCCTGCAATCCTTTATCACACAGTGAGTCTTGAAGAATTCGACATGCATATCTTGATCAGCCATCATGGATACAGATATCAGGTTTTTCTTTATTCCAGGTACATATAAAACATTTGAAAGGTGACTAATTTTTCCATTTGGTAACTTAACTGAAATCACCCCATGACCTTTAATCTGATATCCATTATCATCTCCTAGATATATTTTTGATCCATTTATAATTTCTTCAAGACTATCAAAAAATTCCTTATTACCTGTCATGTGAGAGGATGCTCCGGAATCGACATACCAGATGTCATCTTCATTCGATGTTGAAAGGGCACAGTCGACTGTGAACAGTCAAAATTCATGACTGAAGTCTTCTTCTTCAACAAAATATCCTCTGTGTTTTGGATTTACCTGTCTCCTCCTTGCCTCATCAGCCTGCTTCTTATAATGACAATCTCTCTGTATATGACCCTTCTTTCCACAATAAAAGCATTTCTTTTCAGAGTGATTTGCAAGCATACTTTTATGACAGTGATGTTTGTGTGTTGTTCCTCCTTTCTGGACTGATTACTGCTGTGACTGCTTCCCTTTAGATAGTCGTCGTTTTGCCACCAATGAGAGATCGTCACTTTGGGGGTTCAGATTCAGGTTCTGCCGTCGCTCTTCCTCTTGCTGCAAGATCGCAGTGAGATCATCAAACGTGGGTGTTTTCTCCCTTGCCGAGACTCCAGTGATGAAGGTTTGGAAATCATCACGCATCCCATTCATTGTGATTGCAACAAGATCTCCATCAGCCACCGCCACTCCAATGGCCACCAATCCATCTTTAACATCCTTAATTCGCGTGACAAATGCAGTAGCAGACTCCCTTTCATCCATCCTCATTGAAAATAGCTTGCTTTTTAGAGCCAAAACTCTATTTGTATTCTGGGTTTCATACAGATTCTTGACTTTCGTCCAAATCTCTGCGGACGTTTTACAGTCTCTGATGTGTGCAATGACATTGTCTTTCACAGACATCTTCAACAAGACTTTGGCCTTGTTTTCTCGTTTTTCCCAGTCTTCCTTCTGTGTGGTTGTAGTCGGCTTCTGCTCATCGCCTGTCACTATAGTCCAAGCATTCGCACCTTCGAGCAGGGTCTGGATCTTAAACTTCCAATTCGTGAAGTTAGACCCGTTGAGTTTACCAGACTCGTTAAGGTAAGATTCCATCGTATTACTCATTGTGAATCTACTTAACAACAAAAACAATACCTGTCAGATCGATCTGTCACGTCTGCCACCGATCTGCAGTGTCTAGCACTCCCGCTCCAATGAGCAAATTCAGCGTTTCCAACACAGCCGAAACAATGATCTGATCACTATTGATCCGATCCACCTCTCCCGGATTGATCTGACACTTCACCGATCCTGCTCTCCCTGCAGATCGCCAAACGAAGTCGAGGTTTCCCGCAGATCTCCTCTGGTGCTTTCCCGATTTGTCTCTCCCGGGCGGATCTACAACTCCGCCGATCTGCACCGTTTGCAGACCACCAAACGAAGTTCACGCTATTCACAGATCCCCTTGGCGCTACCCCGAGCGAAAAATCAGTGCTAATTCAAAATCGCTTAGAGTATTTTAATTGGCGCGACTTTCCCGGTAAAATCCCGCACTAATCGGGCTTTTTGGCGCTCTGGCGCAGTTTATTCCTCAAAATCTGCGCTAATTCCTCTTCTTGCGTGACTGTCAGCGCAAAATCCACGCCAATCCGTGCAAAATCCGCACCAAAATTTTCGAGTCCGAGCCATGTGTTCTGCAATCCACCTGCTCAATCGAGCACAGAGCTCTCATGTACACACAGCCACAAAGGCACTTCAAGCCACACAGGCTATTCCAGCCACACAGGCAAGCTAGCTACTACAGGCACTTCAGCCTCATAGGTGACAAAAGATCAGGCTCACTCAATCTGAGCTCTGATACCAAGATAAAATGTGAACAGAATTGAAAAGAAAGAGAGGTAGCTCTCAGGTGTGGCCTGCACCTAGAGACTACACTCATCAAACTTGAGAGATCACTCTCGTCCACTCTATTTCCAATCAATCAAAGATTACATTATTAAATAGAATACTAGGAAATAGGAAGTTGCACCCAAACCCCATAACTATAGGAACTAATCCTAAACTAGGGAGAAAGTTACAACAATGTAACCATTTTCTCCATTAATACAAAAATAATACTAATTATTTTTAACTGAAGACTCGAGTTAGAAAGGAAAAGAGGAATTTTATATATATATATATATATATAAAATTGGAAATAAAAAATTTATAGAAAGAGTTTTTTTTCTTATTTCGGTGAAATATAGAAAAATTATGAAAACATTTCTTTCCTAAAATTAAATATTATAAGTTCAGAAAATAGAAAATTGCTAGAGCTAAAGCCAGACATGGTGTAAGTATAATAATAATATGATGATGATGATGATGGTGGTGGTTAACGTCCACTAAGACCAAATTGGTCTATCGGACCTATAATTTTCTTAGTTTTTAATTGTCTGGCTCCTCGTCTTTCTTGGCAAGATTGGTGTTGTAGCTTTCTTTTTTTTCTCTACGATCTTGCAACTTTCTTTATCTTGCATCTCCTTCATCTCTTCTGGTTTTTGGTGTCTTAGCTTCACGATCTATTGTGTTCGTCCTTTTGAAGATAGTCGAAGAAGAAGTTTGGTCTAGGAGATCTGCTTTGCTGTTAAATGAAGATTTATTTTGTGTGGTATTCGAATCCTCATAATTGTCGAGTTCACTCTTTTGTTGTTGGGCAGGGCTTTCCCCCTGCTTGTCTTGAGAGTTGTTTCTTTCTTGCCCGATTTCTTGTGATTCAGAGTTTTCTCGAGAGTGTTCTTCTTTGATGACAGTGTAGTGTTCTTTTTGTGCTCCTTTCCACCATGTAGATCTGTGGTGATTTTTTCTAGCAGAATTTTTTTGGGCAATTTTTGGCTAGGTGGCCTGTCTCAAAGCAGGATCAACATATGAAGAGGACACTTTCATAATCGAGTTTTTGGTTCCACACATAGTTTTTACTTGTTAGGTGTATTTCAACTGGGAATCCGACATTGAAGTCCATTTCCACAAAGATGCGTGCATAGGTGGTTCTGGCATATTCCTCTGTTTCTGGGCCCCTGCAGTAAAATTTCCCAATTGCATTTCCAATGGCTTTTAGCGAAGAGAAATTCCAAAGATGCAAGGGTAGGTTTGGCAATCTCACCCAAACTGGTGCTGAGGTTATGACTGTTGTTGAGGGATTGAATGATGGGTTCCATGGCTTCATGAATAGGCCTGAGTTTTCCCAAAATCAAAGGCCGGAATCTAATATATATATATATATATATATATATATATATATATATATATATATATATATATATATATATATATATATATATATATATATATATATATATATATAATTGAAAATAAAAAACGTACAAAAAGAGTTTTTTTTCTCATCTCGATGAAATATAGAAAAATGATGAAAACATCTCTTTCGTAAAATTAAATATTATAAGTTCAGAAAATAGAATTGTTGGAGTTAAAGCCAGACATGGTGTAAGTAAATTTCTCAACTATGGTTAAAACCTTATCATGACCGTGTAAAAATAATGTGACAAAAGAAAAATGAGAGAACAATTGTACCCAACAACTACCAGTACCAATAAGAAATGGGTACCGTAAATAACCACGAACAAGGAATAGAAGAGTATAAAACCCTAATGAGGTGATTATAATTATAAATCTGAGTTTGTTCCGATATTCTGAAGCAAAAGGAAATATTGCAGCTAACATCATTGAATCAACTGTTTTATATAGCAAAATCAAATATTTTACAAAAGATCAAACAGGTCGAGAAGCACTCATAAGAAACCTTTGGAAAGAATAATTTTTACAATCTTAAATAAAAAAGAACCCTTAAACAGGTGGAGAATTTCCTTATAATCCTAAATGATTATTCAAAACAAATTAGAGACAATAACCAAGATACTACTAATAGAGGATTATCAAATCCTTTTTACCTGAATTAATTAGGTTTAAAGGAATTCGATCAAAATCAAAACCCTTAAGAAAATGGGTAAACTTGAAAATGGAATTTATAACTAGTATGTATTTGAATCTGAAGTTTACTGATAAAACAAAGGAGCACAAATTACCCAAGGTATTTTGTGGTTGTTCCATACAGAAATTCCATTCCAATTTAGAATAAAATAAGTAATTTCAGAAGAGGGTTTTTGTTACCTAACCTCACAAGAATCTTCAACGCAAAGAGAACCTTTCACAAACCTTTTTTCAGTAAAAAAAAAAATTATGTTTTTATATATCAAGTAAAAACAGTATATATAACAAATATTGTATAATATCAATATTGTCATAGTTCATTCCTTGTAATGTCACAGAAAAAGTCCAATATTTTCAGCTATATTTATGATCAATCTAAATTATGTGCCTATGTACTCAGAGGTAGATAAAACAGAAAATACTATACCAAATATGATTCATTTTGTTCAAAACTCGATATCCTCCATATATCTACTTGTAATGTATGCTATGTACAAAAACAAAATAACATTCACAAAGTCACCATGTGGGTGTATAAAAAATCAAAATATTTGCAGTTAAGACCCCATTAAAGTGTTGTTGTTATCTCGGAAGTGGAAGTATCCCCACTTCTACTTTGTTGTCTCCCATCTTTATTTCAATATGCATCCCGACCAGAGCATCCTGTAGCCCCATCTTGGACATGTGGTCTGCATTTTGATTATATTCCTGTCCAATAAGCTGCATCGTTGAGTCTCTGAAAGAGGCCCAAAGATTCTCAATTTGTCTGAGCCATCCATGTAGCATTGGTTGATATATTTTTGTGCTTCCTAGTACATGTTCAATGATGGTCCAAGAGTCTCCAAAAATGTGGATGGTGGGAATGTTCAGAAAGGATGTAAACCAAAGCATACACCATAGGTCCATTGCTTCAGCCTTCATATTAGTGCCCCTGCCAGCGCCCAAATGGACTCAGAATTCTTGTTCCTTTGTTATTATGATCCAAAAACCACACCCACAAATGCCCCTTTGTGCCACACCATCAATAAAACCAGTTGGATACTCAATCCCAGGGCCAGTCCTCCTGTTAATAGTCTTCTTAGGGCCGTTGTCATGTACATTTACAAAAGAATACCATCTAATGATACGATCCATCACTTGCATATCATTTTCCTTATAGTCCTCAAATATAATTCTATTGCGCCTACGCCATATCTCCCACAATAAGGCAAGCGGAATCATTCGCCATGCGGATTTTTGTTTGCTCCACCAATTCAAGCAATCATTGATGTTATCATATTGGTTGTATGGAAAACCAATATAACCAGCAATATAACTCCAGATCTATACAATTATAGGGCACTTTAAAAAAAGATGTACATTATCCTCCTCCGCATTCCTGCACAGTGAACATAACCCCGACCCCTACGAGTTCCACTTTTGAAGGTTTTCCAATGTGTTGTGATCTACAACAACCCCCCATTTCATATCATTTTTATCTATAAATATTAACATATGAAATGGGTCCCTTTAAAGTTTAATTGGTATCAATACTTTTATTGTTCAAAAAGGTTCGATAATCAAATGAACTCATTTTATAAAACCCTTTTGAAAAACCCATTTAAAGAAATAAAACAAATCTTTGTCATTGCAATAAAGCGATCGCAAGATCGCATATCGCAATGACATAAGAAATATAAATAAGCAGCACATTGATTTTCGCCGATGCGATATCGCAATCGGCGATCGGCAATGCTTCATGCACACTTTAAAGCGCCTCATGTCATTAGCCCCGATGCGATGCGAAATCAGCGATCGGATATCGGCGGTAATCTTTACTTAAGTCTTAATGCGCTCAAAGCTTTTTCCCCCCGATGCAATGCAATCAGCACTCGGCAATCGGCAATATCCAATGTACATCATTAAGGCGCACAGGTCATACCCCCGATGCGATCCAATATCGCTATCGGCAATCGGTGATACACTATATTTGCACTTTATAATCCTCATTCCCCCGACGCGATGCGATAAAGCGCAATTTTCAATAAAAATCCGTTAAGTGATGGGATATCACAATTCATTCATATTTAAAGCTTGATCGGTTAAGCAGTCATTTACCTGCACTCAACCGCCAAAACGCCCACTGCACACTTAAGTGAATCATTCAGCCGAATAACGATATAATGGGCATTTAAGGGATGATAGGTTTTAAACGGCCAATTAATGAGATCATAAGCCTTAAAATCTTCCCATGGATTGCATCCGTGCCCATTTTAAAGGCTAATCCCTTATTACGCACCTATTCATATGTTCTCATCACTTGCAAGTTTTCATTGCTATCTCTCTGTATTACGCACATTTGCCTCTCTGTGCAGAATCCATCCGAAAGAGAAAAACTCAAACAAAATGGGGAAGAAATCTAAGAAGACCGCAGGCTCTTCTGCTACACCAGTTGCAGGACAAGCTGCCGCAGACAAAAAGAAGGGCTTAATTTCTGATACTACGTGTACGGGTCTCACCAAAGTTACATGGCAAGGCACTTACAATCTGCTTGAAGCCGAACAACCAGTGAAGACAGTGACAGAAGCTAGTGTGGATTTACTTCGGAAGTCTGAAAGCACCCTCAAAGATTTGGCCGACTCTTTCCTTCACAGGATAGCGGCCAGAGAGCAGATTCTCCCCTACACAGACGTCGTGCGATGGGCGATTGAAGAAATTCCAATCCTGGACAGAACTTTTAGCACCAGAGATGGGAGGATTTTCGGATCATTCAAGGCAAATGATCTAAGGCAAATGTATCATTTGCCCGAGCCAGAGAAGGTGTATAACAAGGCGTTCCTGGAGAAGTTTGCAAGCGATAATGAAAAAGAATCTGAACCCATCCGGGATTGGAGGCAGAATCCAGCCAAACACAAGCACGAGTCTTCCGGTAAGTACTCGGTCGATTCTCTGGCTTCTCCTTATTGCTATGCGGGGATAATGATGTGTAGACTATGGGGATTGCATGACTCTGCTAATTTTACCATAGAGATGGTTCCTCTAATGGAGGCAGCAGTGAACAGTATAATTATGGATTGGGCCACTATTCTCTCGGATAAACTAGCCGTAGCTGTTCGTGATTTTAGAAGTAAGACTGTTGTCACTGAAAGGAAAATTCCCCCATTCTATTACAGTGCATATATTTTAGATACATTATGTTTCAATTCTGAATTTCCCGTCCTCGGTTGGAGGTGGACTGCGCAAGACCCCTCACCCATTCATATATATCACCAGAAATTGTGGAAGTCTTCTTACAAGCACCATCTGTACCAAATCTGCAATGGCTTTATGGTGCCCATTTATTATTCTATTTTTGATAAGCCCATTCCCAAGATTTCCTATCAGGCTTCGTTTGATTTACCAGCGGTAGCAAGTTGGTTTGGAGAAGAGAGATTTACCTACATTAGAGTTTTCGGCAGCCAAGCCAATCCGCATGTTCTCCCTTTGTACATTCCAGATAAACTGCTAGCAAGAGAAATCGCTTATCAGATTATAGCTGAGAGTACTACACAGACTCTCAAGAAAGAAAAGAAGAGGGGCTGGCCCTCTTTTCCCTTGAGATGTGGTGTCTATACTCTGCATGATCTCAAACATGCAGAAAAGGAAGCCACAAAGATTCAATCCTTAACTCTGGCCACTATCCCAAATAGGCTATTTGATCCAAAGAAAGTTGCCTATACTGCATTAGAACAGGCCAAATTGACAAAATTTGAGCATCAAGAAGATGTGTTTGACGACTTGTTCATTGCCTCCGAATCAATAGGTCAGGCTAGAGAACTCGCTAGAATGAAATATAATGATGAAGGGTTAACTGAGTTCAATAAACTTAGAGAACAGAGGTTGCAAACTCTGCCTCTAGATTTACTGGCAACAACCCCAGCGACATCATCAAGTGAGCCTAGTCGGCAACAGTCGAGCCAACCTCCTGTTATAACAAAAGATCAGAGGAAAGAACAGGAGGAAAGGCAGAGGAAAGAACAAGCAGAAAGGCAGAGGAAAGAACAGGCAGAAAAGCAGCGGAGAGCACAAGAAGAACAAGAGGAAAGAAAGAAGAAAGAGATAGAGGAACAACAGATAAAAGAACAAGAGGAAAAACAGAGGAGAGAACAAGAGGAGCAGCAAAAGAAAAAGCAGGAAAAAGAGCGGAAGGAGTCCCAAGCCGAAAAGGAGAAACAGACCACCACTGATGTCAATGTGGACACTACCATAGATCCCAAATTGCTCCAGGAATGGCAGCAGTTTCATTCCATCATCAGTGGCTTGGAATGTTCAAAAGATACAGACACTTCCAAGACAAATGACACATAGGACATCAATTCACCTCAGGTTCTAAGTGGAACCAGCGGCCCACCCATTTCTAAGGATGTTGAGATAATTCCAAAGGACCCCTCCGATAAAATCATTCTCCAGGTAGAAGATATTCCTCCCCTGGATTTTTTCTACAGCCCGAGGCATAGAGCAGTTGTAAAGCGATCAAGGAAAAGACGAAGGAATGATCAACCTTTTATCTTTCCAGAGCAAACAGTCACGGGTAATGTAGTATGGAAGGAGGAATTGGACCCCTCCGATGACCTAACAAAGCTGTCACAGTATGCAGGAGCCTATTCCGCAGCGACAATCGACAAGGCATCGGAGGTAAGTCTTCTACTGAAGACTAAGGACCAAGAAATTTTTGCACTACAGGCAGAATTAGCCGAGACAAAGCAGAAGGCAGCACAAGCAGAGGAGTAGTTGCTGGCACAACAGCAAATGAACGATCAATTAACCCAGCAATTACAAATAGAAAAGCAAAAGATCGACCAAAGCACGATCCAGAAACAGAAGGACTTATCGGAGGCATTGGCACAATTGAGGACAGCGAATGAGAAAATGATGAAAACGAAGGATGAGCAAATAGCTCAATTGTCATCACAGCTCGAAATCATAAAGGGCACTCAAAAAGTGGAGGAGTTCAGAGCAGAAGCATTGCAAATAAACAATGCATTAATATCGCAAATTAGGCTCCTATGTCAACAACTCACTGAGGCAGAGCCATTGTGTGAGCTAACTACATCTGTAAGTCAGCAGGTAGAGAAGGCCAGGAATGAGTTAGACCAAGCTGAAGAAACCATAACCGCATATCTTGATTGGCAAGATTCTGATGTAGGAAAAGCAGCGAATTTGCCCAGGATCCAAGAAACATATAAGGACATACTCTTCACAGAATGGAAAATTCAAGTGATGAAAGCAGAGAGGGCGGCTTCAAGATGTAAATCAACTGCCAGCAATCTAGTTGATCTGGTCAACAACACCCTCTACTTAGCGAACATGATTTCCTAGTGTACACCAGGAAGCATAACAACAGCAAATATGATAGAGCAAACGAGTTATCCTGACTTAGAGGAAAAGGGGAGGTTAATCGTTGGGGTTAACACTTTGACCTTCGATGCATATTGGCTCTTTCTGATTAAGCCACACACACAAATATCCTCCCTCAAGTGTTTAACAGATGCAATTGGGTGTATAATTCCCGATATTCAAGATGCCACATATGCTGCCCAACTCAGTTCGCGCCTCAACAAACCGCCTGAAGTAGAGCCCATGCTTGCGATAAGTCAGCTCAGGTTTAAAGGCAAAGAGCCTACCTGATGAATCATGCCGCCGATTGCCAGATCGCTGAGGGAGATAGGATCAATATTTATTGATACCAATTTAGTAGCATTTCAGTTTCATAGATATTTAGATTAATTTAGTATTTATATACCCTTTCATGTTTTTAGAAAGGGTCGTAAAGTTTTGTAACAGACTTAAAAGACTGAAGTTTGCACTACTGTGCTTCAACCAATATTCTTTTATGAAACTGGACCAGTTGTTCTTAATTTGACGAGGAAGCTTCTTTATGCAATTGTGCACTTTTGTCTTTGTTGAGAATGTTTTTGCGTTGAAGGAAGAACTGCAAATAGCGATTGATATTTGGGAATGTCAAGCAGCTCATATGGTATTTCTATCTATGTCTGAATTCATTCCTTTTATATGAATTGTTATGTGATTATTCTTGCTATTGTTGATTATATGCATGCGCTATAACCGAAGATCTTTATTCATTCCACTATTGGATGTTTTATGATGTGCCTTTTCTTTTAATCATGTATATGACAATGATATAGATGATAAAGTGTGGTAATTTCGCTTTAATAGCTTTGCTTAACTATTTATGCACAACAGTCTTGAATGAATTAATATCTAAGTCTTAAAGATGGAGTCATCTATATGCCTGTCTTTAGACACAGACCATCAAAAGCTACGCTTTAGAGCTCAATAAGTCCCCGGGATAAATCATAGTTAATATATTCTTGCTGATAGTTTTAGTTATTCGCTTACCACTAGCATAGTCTATAAGTCATTCATTCATCCCGTTTATCTATTTTAGGGAAACTGGTCCCATTATCCCCAGTCGGAGCCACTATTCCAAACGGAAAAGGAGATGTACTAAGGTTCGGACCGGGTGGTTATCCCCAATTTTGTTGCAGCGATTTTCGAGGCATCAACATTTTTGGCGCTAGAAGGAGGGCCTGACTGTGAATGGCAAACAAACCCAAATCTGTAAGCCATTCTAAGAGTAATTCTCCCTCCAAATCCCCTCAAACTTCTCATGCCCATGCTGGTTCACCAGTATCCGAACAAGAAGAAGAGGAATCAACTACCATTGCTCAAACCCATCATACTCCAAAACAATTAAGTCTTGAATCACCTGAAGTTCAGTCTCTTACCCATAAACTTCAGAGCTTCTCGATTTCGCCACAGAAATCTGAGGTATCACACAGCAGTGCGACTTCGCAGTTCAATTTACCTCACCCTCTCACCAGACTTCAGAGCGAAAAGCTCGGTATTGAACCCACTGAGTTCCCTTTACCTAAAAGGAAAAAGGCAAAGAAAAATACTGAAGGATCTGACAGTGAAGAGCTTTCATCCACATCCTCCATTTCAACTTCTCATCTACAAAGTCAACCACCCACTCCCTCATTACATATTGTCGTTCACCAGGGATTAGAAGCTTCACCATCCCAACCTGCACCTCCCTCAACATTATTTCCTTCCCAGACATCTAGAGTTCCAGTGGTAGTATCAACTACTACCGCTATTATAATGGCAGATCCATGGACCAGGCCCGGAGCAGTCAATATGCCTGCACCATTGCATCCATTACCAGATCTTCCTGAAAAATGGCTGCCCAAGTTTAACCCAGATAATGGGACCCAAGCTGAGGAACATATCAATAATTTCATGTTAGCAG
Source organism: Pinus tabuliformis (assembly GCA_031772625.1). NCBI lineage: Eukaryota > Viridiplantae > Streptophyta > Pinopsida > Pinales > Pinaceae > Pinus > Pinus tabuliformis. The sequence goes on along the minus strand of CM062810.1, from coordinate 435,420,293 downwards.
TCAACTTGAAAGGAGTAACAGAAGAAGATGTTGTTGTTAGGCTTTTCCCTTATACCTTGCAAGGATCAGCAGGATCCTGGTATTTTTCTCTACCCTCTGGTTCCATTACCAGTTGGAACACTTGCCAAGAGCAGTTTCTTACCAAATATGGAGATGATAGGTCTTTGGCTACTTTAATAAACGATCTCTCCAATCTGAGAATAGAGCATAGGGAACCAATAAAGGAATTTAATGCTAGATTCAATAAGCTCCTGAACAAAATCCCTACAGCCTCCAAACCAAGTGATCAAATTCGGAGCAAATGGTATATAACAACTTTGCCTGCCAATATAGCCATTTTTGTAGACACGGCTGGGAAACCTACCTTAGCCAAAAACATGCAAGAAGCACTTGCTGTGGAAAAGCGCATCAATGCTCTAGAGAAGAAAGCTGCTCTGGAAGACAGAAAAGCCAAAAAAGTCTCTTTCAAAGAGGATTCTAGGAAGAAAACCCCAAAGGACCCATATGACATGGAGGGTTTGCAAAAGGTCCTGAAAACTTTGTCTAACGAAATGGTTGACATAAAGAAACAGGTCGCCGAAACCTCAAACAAAAGACCATTTAGGACCTATAAGAGAACTGAATCAAAGCCACCGAATGTCATATCTAGCGCAGATTCAGAGCAAGAAGAAGAGGAGGAGGAAACAATCTCACAAACTGATGATGAAGAAGAAGTAGCTGAATGCCACGGAATGTGGGATTTTATACTCCCTAACTCTTATACCGATAAGGAAGAAGAAGCCTTCCCAGTCACTACTAGAAGTAGAAGTATTTCTGAACCTGTCCAGGCAACTTCAAAGAAAAGGAGTGCAGGTGCTGCCACAACAAAGGAAAAAGTACCTCCAAAGAAATTACCTGCAGTAGGTCCCAAAAACCAACCTTCAACTTCCAATTCTCCTTCAACATCTAAAATGTTGGTGGTATCCGATTCAATGGAATACAACATTGTTGATTACATGAAGAAAACTAAAGCAAACATAACCATGTTTGAACTTAGTAAATTAAAGCATCAACAAAAATTACTTCTTAAAGAATTGAATGTTGTTTCCTCTACACCACTTCCCAGTGCAAAAGCTGCTAAAGATTCAGGCCAACCTCCTCCAAGTATGGTTGAAGCTACTGATTCAGTTCTGATTGGAGATAGATCAAATTCTCATACTCCACCATTCCTTCTAACCTATGAGATCTATAATCGAAACCTGCACAACTGTTTAATTGACTCAGGGGCATCATCTAACATAATGCCAGCTTCAGTTTGTTCTAAACTGAACATTGAACCCCAGAAGTCTGCTATCCATATTGTACAGTTGGACAGGACCAAAGTACAGGTTGTGGGAGAAATTAATTCCGTAACTATCAGGTTGTCTGCTGATCCCAGGATAGTACAAAGAATTGATATCTTAATAGCTGATATACCTGAGTTTTACGGTTTAATTTTGAGTAGGGATTGGTCCAAAAAATTGCATGGGTATATCTCCACTGATTGGTCACACATGTGGCTTCGCTATAAGGGTAAGCCAAATCAAATAAGGATCGATCGAGAAAAAAATATGACCCACACAGTTACTGAATTTGAACAAGAAAATCAGCCCGTGGCGTTCAACAACAACATTTTGGGGAATTATTCATCAGAGTCATTCTTTGGCAACTTTGTTGCCCAACCCTCACCTTTCTCAGTTAATCATTTGTCATCTCAGATTGAGAATTTTTCACAAACAGATAAATCTAGATGTTTCAATGATGATGAGAAAACTGTAAATATGGTTGTTAATACTCCTTTATTTTGGTCTTTATATTTTGATGGCTCCAAGTCGAGCGAAGGCTCAGGAGCAGGATGTGTTTTTGTTAGTCCACATGGGGAAAAAACAATGTTGTCTTGTAGATTAGAATTTGAATGCACTAACAATACAGTCGAATATGAAGCCTTAGTCCAGGGATTATATAAAGCAATCGGCCTTAAGGTACAATACCTACAAGTATTTGGCGATTCTGAAATAATTGTTAAACAGGTGAGAAATGCAATTCATTGTCTCTCAAATCACCTCAAGCACTATCAATCGCTAGTGCAAGATCTTACCTCACATTTCTCGGCATTCAACATTTCCTCAATTCCTAGGTCACAAAACTCGGCAGCCAACCTACTAGCCAACGTAGCTTCCAAGCTTCTACCTTCTGAAGACTATAGCCCTGATAGATTTTCTGTAGAATTGATTTTTAGGCCTTCAATTCCTGATAATGTCACTAATTGGAGAGTATTCAACCATGATGAGGATATTTTACAATTCTTAACTTCTGAAAAGTCCTATGATAATCAAATCATTGAAGAAAATGAGCATGACTCCCAAATGAAAGAATCACCTCAAGAAAATGCAATTCCTAAGCCTGTAGTAAAGCTAGAAGATCTTTATGATATTAAAGACAGGTTTAGACCTGTAATTAATGCAAAGCTCCAAAGCTCTACCCTAAGGTTTGAATTGATAAATTTAGGTACTGAGCAAGCTCCTCAAAATATCAATTTAGGATTAGGACTTTCTCCAAACGAAAAGGAGGCATTCATTAGATTGTTAAAAAAAAACAAACAAATTTTTGCTTGGAAATACGATGATTTGAAGACTTATGACACATCTATTATCCAACATACCATTCCTATGCTTCCCAATCAAAAACCGATCCAGCAGAAGTTAAGAAAAATACACCCAAATTTAGAGAGCCAGATAAAGTCAGAACTTAACAAACTCCTGAAAGCCAAGATTATTTTTCCAATCCGACACCCAAACTGGGTCTCTAATATGGTGCCAGTCAGAAAGAAAAATGGCGACATTCGAATATGTATTGATTTCAGAAACTTGAACAAAGCAAGCTTGAAAGAAAATTTCCCATTACCTACTATGGAGCAAATACTTCAATCAGTGGCAGGCTCTGAATTGATGTTCTTTCTAGATGGTTTCTCAAGATACAACCAAGTCCTGGTTCATCCTGATGACCAACTTAAAACTACATTTAGAACAAAATGGGGAACATATGCATATCAGAAAATGCCTTTTGGACTTATAAATGCAGGAGCGACATTCCAAAGAGCTATGGATACAGCTTTTAGAGGGTTGATTAATAAAACAGTAGTCGTCTATCTAGATGATATAACTGTATTCTCTAAAGAGAGGTCTAATCATTTGCATGACTTAAGCCAAATTTTTCAACGCTGCAAAAGATATGGTATTTCTCTGAACCCTAAAAAGTCATTCTTTGCTCTTGATCAAGGGAAGCTCTTGGGTTTTATTGTGTCCAAAGATGGCATTTATATTGATCCTGATCGGATCAAAGAAATCTCTGAAATCCCATTCCCTCACAATAAAAAATCGATGCAGTCATTTTTAGGCCAGATCAATTTTGTTAAAAGATTTGTTCCAGATTTTTCTCAAATTATTTTGCCACTTCAAACAATGATTAAGAAGAATTCAGTCTTTAAGTGGGGATCAACAGAAAAGGAAGCTTTTGATCTAATCAAGCAATCAATAATCAATGCCCCAGCCTTAAATACTCCAAATTTTTCCAATCATTTTACATTATATACCATTGCATCCGACTTATCTTATGTTGCAGTACTCACGCAATTAAATGATGACAACTTGGAAGCACCCATCTCATTCTTTAGCTCAAATCTTCAGGGTGCCGAATTGAATTACTCCGACATAGAAAAACAAGCCTTTGCTGTATTTAAAGCAGTCAAACATTATAGACCCTTCCTTCTGAAAACCCACACAAAAGTTATAGTTCCTTTCCCAGCGGTAAGGCAACTACTAATTCAAAAATAACTGGGTAAAAAAAGGGCAAATTGGGTCACAGCGGTTCAAGAATATGACTTAGAAATTAGACCAGCAAAGATTGTCAGAGGCCAAGGTTTTTGCAGGATATTGGCAGGAGCATCCAACATTCCTGAATCAAGCGATACAGATCAAACTGAAGAAACCAATCAGATAAGTATTACTGATTCTGAATCTCAATATGCAGATGTAATCTTTTATTTAAAGAATGGCTATGCACCTCCAAATCTGTCTTACAAAAACAAAAGGGCCATCAGGTTAAAAGCGAAGAGTTTTACAATTATTAATGATGTACTTTTTAAGAAGAATTATGATTCTATTTTATTAAGATGCCTTGAGAAACCTGAAGCCCAAAAAGTTTTGCAGGAGTTACATGATGGACCAGCAGGAGGACATTTTGGAGCAGACACAACAGCTCACAAAATTATTCATGTTGGATATTATTGGCCCACTCTGTTTAGAGATGCCCACGAATATGTAAGGAAATGCCTCAATTGCCAAACTTCTAGTGGAAAACAACGAAAACCGGCTTTCCCTTTGCAACCAGTCAACATTGAGCAGCCCTTCGAACAATGGGGATTGGATATCATTGGGGAAATTAATCCACCTTCTTCCAAACAACATAAGTATATCCTAACTGCTACTGATTATTTTACTAAGTGGGTTGAGGCAATCCCTTTGAAGACAGCAAATTCTGAAGCAATCATTGAATTCATAGATCAATTCATCATTACCAGGTTTGGTGTCCCAAATGCTCTTGTTTTTTATAATGCTTCTTATTTCTCAGGCAATGCTATGTTTGATTTCGCTATTAAAAGAGGATTTAAACTAAAGTATTCTGCTAATTACTATCCCCAGGGTAATGGTCTAGCAAGATCTACTAATAAGAATCTGATCAAAATTATTAAGCGAACTATCGAACAGAATCATAGAGACTGGCACAAATCCTTAGTGTTTGCATTATGGGCTGATAGGATAACATGGAAAGCTTCTATAGGAACCTCTCCGTTCATTCTTGTGTATGGAAAAGAAGCAGTATTGCCCACAAATCTTGTTCTTCCTTCTTTAGCCCTAGTACAGTACACTGAGGAAAATCCTTCTTCTTCTATTCAGCTTAGACATGATCAAATTCTAAAATTAGAAGAGGAACGAGAAAAAGCTAGAGTTACTCATGCCAAACATCAGCAAATCATTAAAACAACTTTTGATTCAGTCTCATCCGGTTCAAAACAATTTCAAGTCGGTGACTTAGTTCTGAAATGGGAGAAAGCCCATGAGGATAAGGGAAAACAAACCAAGTTACAGAAGATGTGGATTGGACCATTTCAGATCTGTGAAAAGATGGGCCATTCGACCTTTATATTGCAAGACTTATCAGGGTTGAGAGATTCTCTCCCTGTTAATGGCCTGATCTTGAAGAAATTCTTTAATTGAGGAGGTAACCCCTTCTCCTTTTAGTTTGGTAGATTTTCGTAGTTTGTAGGATTTGCAGAAAATAATGTTGTAAGATATCTTCCATTGACCTTTTGCTGTGTTTGAAAAGTTGTCCCACAGAAGTAGTATGAATATTTGCTTTTAAATAATAGAACTCTTAACCAAAAGGGATAATTTCTAGGAAATTAGGTATCTTTGTATTCTGAAACCACAGTCCAAGTTTTGTAAACTCCTCTCAAAGCATAGAAGTACTGTAAATCATTTTCTGTTTTCAAATTGGTCTCAAAAGGTTATCCATATTAAGATAGAAGCTAATCCAATTTCAACACCTTCAACTCTTAACCTGTCATCCATTTGCTCTTAAGGAGAAGATTGTTCATCCCATTTACTAAAGTTTATGATTACTCAGAGTGTAATTCTAAAATATTTGATATTAAAGATAAGAGGTCTTATTACAAGCCTGCTTACCATGTTCATAGGGAAATAGTTTAACCGACATTACCAATACTGCATACCAAAATAGGGTAATGGCTTGAAATTAAAAGACAAGGGGTCTCATCACGAGCGAGCTTGTTCGGTTAGATTACTACCAGTGAATGGCATTGTCAACAGCTGGCCACCAAACCAGGACAATGGCTTTTTATCTTATCAATAACAGAAAAAGGAAATGAAATACAAAATATGAAAACATGTTTTGAATGCATTCTGTTAATCACACGCTTAATTAAATGGGACAATGGACAATTATATGGTTAAAAGGTATCCCTGTCGAAACTATAAACGTTTGCTGGCAGCAGAGGCTCTACCTATGACAGAGGAGTTCATTTTAAAAGCTGATTTGGAAAAGTTTTCTGTTTTATCATTATAAACCAATAAAGGCCTATTTTAAAGCTTAGAATGTATTTATTTTCTTAGAAAGGGGAGGAAGTTAACAAAATAGTTTCATTTTATTCAGAATGCATATATATCTAGTTATATTAGAATTTTCCCCTTTTGATTGAAACTCTATTTTGAAAAATCTTAAGTATTTTTATCATTTCCAGAGATAACTGGTTCTTCCAGCGAATCGCCAATTGTTGTGCTCTACAACAACCCCCCATTTCATATCATTTTTATTTATAAATATTAACATATGAAATGGGTCCCTTTAAAGTTTAATTGGTATCAATACTTTTATTGTTCAAAAAGGTCCGATAATCAAATGAACTCATTTTATAAAACCCTTTTGAAAAACCCATTTAAAGAAATAAAACAAATCTTTGTCATTGCGATAAAGCGATCGCAAGATCGCATATCGCAATGACATAAGAAATATAAATAAGCAGCACATTGATTTCCGCCGATGCGATATCGCAATCGGTGATCAGAAATACTTCATGCACACTTTAAAGCGCCTCATGTCATTAGCCCCGATGCGATGCGAAATCAGCGATCGGATATCGGCGGTAATCTTTACTTAAGTCTTAATGCGCTCAAAGCTTTTTCCCCCCGATGCAATGCAATCGGCAGTCGGCAATCGGCAATATCCAATGTACATCATTAAGGCGCACAGGTCATACCCCCGATGCGATCCAATATCGCTATCGGCAATCGGTGATACACTATATGTGCACTTTATAATCCTCATTCCCCCGACGCGATGCGATAAAGCGCAGTTTTCAATAAAAAGCCATTAAGTGATGGGATATCACAATTCATTCATATTTAAAGCTTGATCGGTTAAGCAGTCATTTACCTGCACTCAACCGCCAAAACGCCCACTGCACGCTTAAGTGAATCATTCAGCCGAATAACGATATAATGGGCATTTAAGGGATGATAGGTTTTAAACGGCCAATTAATGAGATCATAAGTCTTAAAATCTTCCCATGGATTGCGTCCGGGCCCATTTTAAAGGCTAATCCCTTATTACGCACCTATTCATATGTTCTCATCACTTGCAAGTTTTCATTGCTATCTCTCTGTATTACGCACATTTGCCTCTCTGTGTAGAATCCATCCGAAAGAGAAAAACTCAAACAAAATGGGGAAGAAATCTAAGAAGACCGCAGGCTCTTCCGCTACACCAGTTGTAGGACAAGCTGCCGCAGACAAAAAGAAGGGCTTAATTTATGATACTACGTGTACGGGTCTCACCAAAGTTACATGGCAGGCACTTACAATCTGCTTGAAGCCGAACAACCAGTGAAGACAGTGACAAAAGCTAGTGTGGATTTACTTCGGAAGTCTGAAAGCACCCTCAAAGATTTGGCCGACTCTTTCCTTCACAGGATAGCGGCCAGAGAGCAGATTCTCCCCTACACAAACGTCGTGCAATGGGCGATTGAAGAAATTCCAATCCTGGACAGAACCTTTAGCACCAGAGATGGGAGGATTTTCGGATCATTCAAGGCAAATGATCTAAGGCAAATGTATCATTTGCCTGAGCCAGAGAAGGTGTATAACAAGGCGTTCCTGGAGAAGTTTGCAAGCGATAATGAAAAAGAATCCGAACCCATCTGGGATTGGAGGCAGAATCCAGCCAAACACAAGCACGAGTCTTCCGGTAAGTACTCGGTCGATTCTCTAGCTTCTCCTTATTGCTATGCGGGGATAATGATGTGTAGACTATGGGGATTGCATGACTCTGCTAATTTTACCATAGAGATGGTTCCTCTAATGGAGGCAGCAGTGAACAGTATAATTATGGATTGGGCCACTATTCTCTCGGATAAACTAGTCGTAGTTGTTCGTGATTTTAGAAGTAAGACTGTTGTCACTGAAAGGAAAATTCCCCCATTCTATTACAGTGCATATATTTTAGATACATTATGTTTCAATTCTGAATTTCCCGTCCTCGGTTGGAGGTGGACTACGCAAGACCCCTCACCCATTCATATATATCACCAGAAATTGTGGAAGTCTTCTTACAAGCACCATTTGTACCAAATCTGCAATGGCTTTATGGTGCCCATTTATTATTCTATTTTTTATAAGCCCATTCCCAAGATTTCCTATCAGGCTTCGTTTGATTTACCAGCGGTAGCAAGTTGGTTTGGAGAAGAGAGATTTACCTACATTAGAGTTTTCGGCAGCCAAGCCAATCCGCATGTTCTCCCTTTGTACATTCCAGATAAACTGCTAGCAAGAGAAATCGCTTATCAGATTATAGCTGAGAGTACTACACAGACTCTCAAGAAAGAAAAGAAAAGGGGCTGGCCCTCTTTTCCCTTGAGATGTGGTGTCTATACTCTGCATGATCTCAAACATGCAGAAAAGGAAGCCACAAAGATTCAATCCTTAACTCTGGCCACTATCCCAAATAGGCTATTTGATCCAAAGAAAGTTGCCTATACTGCATTAGAACAGGCCAAATTGACAAAATTTGAGCATCAAGAAGATGTGTTTGACGACTTGTTCATTGCCTCCGAATCAATAGGTCAGGCTAGAGAACTCGCTAGAATGAAATATAATGATGAAGGGTTAACTGAGTTCAATAAACTTAGAGAACAGAGGTTGCAAACTCTGCCTCTAGATTTACTGGCAACAACCCCAGCGACATCATCAAGCGAGCCTGGTCGGCAACAGTCGAGCCAACCTCCTGTTATAACAAAAGATCAGAGGAAAGAACAGGAGGAAAGGCAGAGGAAAGAACAGGCAGAAAGGCAGAGGAAAGAACAGGCAGAAAAGCAGCGGAGAGCACAAGAAGAACAAGAGGAAAGAAAGAAGAAAGAGATAGAGGAACAACAGATAAAAGAACAAGAGGAAAAACAGAGGAGAGAACAAGAGGAGCAGCAAAAGAAAGAGCAGGAAAAAGAGCGGAAGGAGTCCCAAGCCGAAAAGGAGAAACAGACCACCACTGATGTCAATGTGGACACTACCATAGATCCCAAATTACTCCAGGAATGGCAGCAGTTTCATTCCATCATCAGTGGCTTGGAATGTTCAAAAGATACAGACACTTCCAAGACAAATGACACACAGGACATCACTTCACCTCAGGTTCTAAGTGGAACCAGCGGCCCACCCATTTCTAAGGATGTTGAGATAATTCCAAAGGACCCCTCCGATCAAATCATTCTCCAGGTAGAAGATATTCCTCCCCTGGATGTTTTCTACAGCCCGAGGCATAGAGCAGTTGTAAAGTGATCAAGGAAAAGACGAAGGACTGATCAACCTTCTATCTTTCCAGAGCAAACAGTCACGGGTAATGTAGTATGGAAGGAGGAATTGGACCCCTCCGATGACCTAACAAAGCTGTCACAGTATGCAGGAGCCTATTCCGCAGCAACAATCGACAAGGCATCGGAGGTAAGTCTTCTACTAAAGACTAAGGACCAAGAAATTTTTGCACTACAGGCAGAACTGGCCGAGACAAAGCAGAAGGCAGCGCAAGCAGAGGAGCAGTTGCTGGCACAACAGCAAATGAACAATCAATTAACCTAGCAATTGCAAACAGAAAAGCAAAAGATCGACCAAAGAACGATCCAGAAACAGAAGGACTTATCGGAGGCATTGGCAAAATTGAGGACAGCGAATGAGCAAATGATGAAAACGAAGGATGAGCAAATAGCTCAATTGTCATCACAGCTCGAAATCATAAAGGGCACTCAAAAAGTGGAGGAGTTCAGAGCAGAAGCATTGCAAATAAACAATGCATTAATATCGCAAATTAGGCTGCTATGTCAACAACTCACTGAGGCAGAGCCATTGTGTGAGCTAACTACATCCGTAAGTCAACAGGTAGAGAAGGCCAGGAATGAGTTAGACCAAGCTGAAGAAACCATAACCGCATATCTTGATTGGCAAGATTCTGATGTAGGAAAAGCAACGAATTTGCCCAGGATCCAAGAAACATATAAGGACATACTCTTCACAGAATGGCAAATTCAAGTGATGAAAGCAGAGAGGGCGGCTTCAAGATGTAAATCAACTGCCAGCAATCTAGTTGATCTGGTCAACAACACCCTCTACTTAGCGAACATGATTTCCCAGTGTACACCAGGAAGCATAACAACAGCAAATATGATAGAGCAAACGAGTTATCCTGACTTAGAGGAAAAGGGGAGGTTAATCGCTGGGGTTAACACTTTGACCTTCGATGCATATTGGCTCTTTCTGATTAAGCCACACACACAAAGATCCGCCCTCAAGTGTTTAACAAATGCAATCGGGTGTATAATTCCCGATATTCAAGATGCCACATATGCCGCCCAGCTCAGTTCGCGCCTCAACAAACCGCCTGAAGTAGAGCCCATGCTTGCGATAATTCAGCTCAGGTTTAAAGGCAAAGAGCCTACCTGATGAATCATGCTGCCGATTGCCAGATCGCTGAGGGAGATAGGATCAATATTTATTGATACCAATTTAGTAGCATTTCAGTTTCATAGATATTTAGATTAATTTAGTATTTATAGACCCTTTCATGTTTTTAGAAAGGGTCGTAAAGTTTTGTAACAGACTTAAAAGACTGAAGTTTGCACTACTGTGCTTCAACCAATATTCTTTTATGAAACTGGACCAGTTGTTCTTAATTTGACGAGGAAGCTTCTTTATGCAATTGTGCACTTTTGTCTTTGTTGAGAATGTTTTTGCGTTGAAGGAAGAACTGCAAATAGCGATTGATATTTGGGAATGTCAAGCAGCTCATATGGTATTTCTATCTATGTCTGAATTCATTCCTTTTATATGAATTGTTATGTGATTATTCTTGCTATTGTTGATTATATGCATGCACTATAACCGCAGATCTTTATTCATTCCACTATTGGATGTTTTATGATGTGCCTTTTCTTTTAATCATGTATATGACAATGATATAAATGATAAAGTGTGGTAATTTCGTTTTAATCGCTTTGCTTAACTATTTATGCACAACAATCTTGAATGAATTAATATCTATGTCTTAAAGGTGGAGTCATCTATATGCATGTCTTTAGACACAGACCATCAAAAGCTACGCTTTAGAGCTTAATAAGTCCCCGGGATAAATCATAGTTAATATATTCTTGCTGATAGTTTTAGTTATTCGCTTACCGCTAGCATAGTCTATAAGTCATTCATTCATCCTGTTTATCTATTTTTGGGAAACTGGTCCCATTATACCCAGTCGGAGCCACTATTCCAAACGGAAAAGGAGCTGTACTAAGGTCCGGACCGGGTGGTTATCCCCAATGTTGTTGCAGCGATTTTCGAGGCATCAACACCATGTTAGATTCTTGTTTTTCCAAACAGGCCAGAGAAATAATATTATCTTAATGGGAATCTTAGTTTTTCAAAATTTATAAAACCAACATACCTTTGTGTTGTGCACCTCCTGGTAGCATAGAGTATTATAAACGTCTGCCACTACTACGCCTCCTTCCTTCATCTTGCCAGCCCATGTAATATGATCTCCGCCCGCATCTCGGCTGACACCAACTAATTTCATCATTGTCCTGATCTTCTCCCATTCTTGTGCCATCTGGCCCTCCAGGCCCAAATCCCTTGATCTTTTCCATATTGGAATCTAACCATGTCATTCTCGGATGACCTGGTTCCAAAAGAAGATACCACGACTATTAATACATTGTATTAGACCTTCTGATAAGCTTATGTCCCTTCTCGTACCAAGAATATGATCCAGTCCAATCATGACCTAGTTCCCTGACCCAAGTATCCAACACAGGTTCTGCAAAAAACATTTTTTATTTTGTTCAAACTGAGCCATATGGCCGATCCCGAGGTAGTCCTAATGGACCCTCTGCGCATCCAAACAACAAATCCTTTATCCTTCAGGTACTTATATCTCATAATATTAACCCATATGTCGGCCCCAAATAAACCTCTCCACAATGTCTTCTGCAGCAATGCCCATCCAAAATGCCTCAAGTTCAAGATACCCCAGCCGCCCAGTCGTTTTGGCATAGAAATGTAATCCAACTTAACCAGATGGTATTTTTTTGTCTGAGTCACACCAGACCAGATATATTGTGCCATTATTTGGTTCAGATAATTGATAATAGTGTGAGGGATATAATATAAATGGGCCCAGTAAACTCCCAGTTGTGTGATCACAGATTGGGTGAGAGTAATACGACCCCCCAGCGATAGACATCTGAATTCCCACCCTATGATCTTTTTATAAAATCTATCCACTACCCACATCCAATCATTAATTCTATACCGACAGGGCTTGATATGATAATCTGGGTATTTTATGCCTCCCGCCAATGTATTTGTCCCCACCCCGAAAAGTCTCTAAATGTATGCAATTTCATCCATATCACATGTGCCATATAATATGATAGACTTCAGTAGATTCATGATAAGGCCCATGGAATTTCCAAATTTTGTAAAGATATGATATAAAGCTAGTCATGTGAACCTATTGATCATCCCCATAATCAGGACATCGTCAACAAAGAAGCTATGTGAAATCTTGATATCACATCCCAAGGCCAATGCACCAAAATTACCCTCCACCACGTCTTTTTTGATGTGTAAGTTGAGTCCATCCATTTCCAATATAAATAATAAGGGTGAAAGAGAGCACCCTTGTCTGAGTCCCTGCCCAACCCCAAAACACCATGTGGGGTATCCATTAATAACAACCACATATCTTACATTCGTGACACAAGCCATGATCCACTCAGCACCCCTGGCCTGGACACCAATTTTATGTAGGACCATCCTCAGATATCCCCAATCAAGGCAGTCATATGCCTTCTGTAATTCAACCTTCATAACATCAACATTCAATTTTTTAACTTGGATTGAATGTATGCATTCCTGTGCGATAGCCACCGCATCATGTATTTGTCTGTTCTGTAAGAACCCAAACTGCTCAGGAGATATGAACTTAGATAGAGTGAGCTTAATCCTGGTCACAATAGTCTTGGAAATAATCTTATATATAAGATTACAAAGAGAAATGGGTCGATAATCCGAGAAATAATCGGAGGAAGCCCTCTTAGAGATGCGAGCAATATAGGTTGAATTTATATGAGGATGAATATAACCCCTAATTCTCGATTCTTCCACTATATCAATAAGATCCCTCTGGAGAATGTCGAAGAAATGTGTGAACAGTTCTACCATCCAACCATCAGGTCTCGGGCTCTTGTTGCCTTTTAAAGTTTTAAGCACCCCATAATTTCTTCCCCTATGACTGCCTTGTATAGGGTCGTGTTTGCTTCCTCATCAAACATGTTGGGATATACATCCACCCCCCACATCTGATCCTCAGCACAGTCCAATTCCCTACGGCGATATGCACGTTCAAAATGTTGTACCGTCTCTCTATATATATCCTGTTGTGATTGAACCTGGTTCCCTTTTGCATCAAAAATCTCCCATATGGATTTTATCTTCCTTCTATGATTGGCAAATTGGTGAAAAAATTTGGTGTTTCTATCCCCTTCCCGAATCCATATGGCCCTACTCTTTAGGCGCCATGTCGTCTCCCTGTTTTGTAGGATTTGTTTCCTTTTAAGCTCCAGAGAATGAATTTGGTCCCGAACAACAGCCGGGGGGTTATGTGATAACAATAGTGGGCGTAGGGTATCCAAGGCCACCGATATATCATTTAAATCCTTTTTCTGTTGAGTGCACTTCTTCCTCTCCCATGCTTTAACTACAACCTTAAGGGTCTGAAGCTTCTCCAGGATATTCACCATGGGTGAAATATTCTGATCCTTTTCCCTATTCTAGGCATCCTGCACTAGTTTATCAAAATATGGGTCCTCCAACCACACCCGATTGAACTTAAATGGCATCCCAAATCTGTGATCCCCGCACCTCCAGTTAAGAATAATGGGGCGATGGTCAGAAATGTAATTATTCACAATGTATGATTGGACAGACCCAAGCCGCTCAACAATTTTTTCATGTAGCAAAAAATGATCCAGCCTTTTAGCCACATATCCATCGCCTGCTCTTCCATTCTCCCAGGTAGGAGAAATCTTAGAGGGGCATATGTCCACTAAGTTATAATCAATGATTATATCTTTAATCTGCTCTGCCATAACGTCAACTTTTCTAGACCTTCCCCATACCTCATCCAAACCAATGGTGCAATTCAGATCCCCCGCTATGACAAGTGAAACCAGTCCCAATACCTTCGATGCTACTAGTTTCCTCCAAAAAGAGACTCAGTCCCTGTACGGAGCATATATATTCAAAATGTGAATTCGCCCTGGTAAACCTCTGATATATCCAGCTAGGAGAATACCCGCAAAACAAGAAAAAACCTTCATCTTGACCCATCGAGGATCCCATAGAGAAACCAGACCCCCCGAGAGGCCTGCAACATCTGTAGCCTCCATATGTCAGTCAGGGAGCATCTTCCTGAAGTATTTGATCACCTGAAGAGCCGAATGCATAGTCTCCTGAAGAAGGATGATATAAGGGTGAGTCGAAAGGAAAATTTCTTTGAGGGCCAAAAATTTAGGAGCAGCCCCCAGACCCCAGATATTCATGGAAAGGATGAAGTTCATGACAGCCCAGGAGCGGGCGTCGTTGCTCTAAGGGCCCGAGGAGAGATGGATGAAGCAATGGGAACGTCAATTAGAGTATGAGGGTCAGATGGACTAAAAGGGATAGGCCGGGTGCATCCTCTGAAATGTCTACTATCCCGACTCTGTTTCCGTCGGACAGTGATGTTGCCCACCGAGGAAGGACTAATGTGGGGGGACGAAGAGTCAGGTGGCTTATGAATCATGAGAGTATGGAGGTCCAAGGTCTTCTTTTGGAGCAAGAAATATAAATCACTATCCATCAAATTAGTAAGAGAGTATACGGGCGATTTAGGCAAAATAGGTCGGGTCTTAGACGTCGGAGATGGAAGTGAGGTGGGTGGGGGGAAAGGTGTCAGGATATACATAATATTTGAAGTGGAGGGGGCGTCATAAGTCTTCACATGGGGTGGTACAACATTCGAAAGAGGTGGGTCAGCACAGGTAAGAAGGGGAATCTTATCCGACGGGGTCGGAGTGGTGTCATCAACTGCATGTGTACCAGAACCTTCAGAAGTCCAGGGGGATGATGGCACCAAAATAGGGGCAGACTCATCACATTTCAAAGGATGAAAATTAGAGGATGGGAAAGGTAAGGAATAAGACAATGTACCTATTGAGAGATGTGCGCCACCCGGATGTAGAGACACCATGTCCAGTCACATGTATATCTGAATGACCACCAACCTTCTCCTTGGCATCAAATTTTTTTTGCCTATGTGTCATGCGTCGACCACCCATCTTGAGTGGACATTGTGCCATAAGGTGTCCAGTATGATGACAAATTAGACAACGAAATGGAACTCCCCAGAAGTCCAGTCTCTGCACCAGGTGGGTGCCTTCCCATTGAAGTTCGATGTGGTCTGGGAAACCACCATTGTAATCCTTTTCTATCAGTATCCAATCAATTCTTTTATCCCGAGCACCCAAGCACTTTGTGTCAACGTAAACAAACTTTCCAATTGCATTGCCAATGTCCATGAGTACTTGCCTAGTCCAGAATTCAATTGGAAAACCAGGCAATTTAACCCAAATAAGTTTGTTCTTAGGCGTCTCCTTCAGGGGATTGAATCCAACATACCCAGCATGTAGAGCCAAGAAACTCTACCCTTTGATCCATGGAAGTGCCTTAATTTTGAATACATCATCCTGGTTGAGGAAGTGAAAGCTATACCATCCACCCATCAAACGCACCACTGAAGGCATATAACCCAATAGTGACTTCCATTTAGTTTCAACCCAGCTCCTCATTTCACCTTCGCCCAATTCAGAAAAATGCCATTTTCCAACTAGCGCCCTCTTCTGTAAACTATTAACTCGGTCGATTAGAACGTCATGGCTGCGGTGGTGATTTTAATAGAGCGATGTTTATTCTGGCCACGCTTATCTCTGCCTTCGTGTATCGCCCCATTTGAACCGGGGATTGCATGTCCACCACCTAGCAGGTCCATCGGGGCACCCACTGAGTGCCAAGTATGTTAATCGGTAGGTCCACCATCCCGCTCCGACCCAGAGAATAATCGATAATTTGATTCAGTCGCCAGCATGGCCCGGATGTAGGCCTCGTGTGCCGATGTGTCAGACTCAAATGGATCCATCGTGGACATAATGCGGGTGGAAATATGGGGAACAAATAATGTGAATTAAAATAGAATACAATCATAAAAGCGTGTCAGGGTGGTAGGTAAGACCACCGGTGGATCCTATAGAAAATCCCAACATGAATGTTTTGGGATCCGAAAACCTTGGGCAGAATGTCAAAACCCAGTTCAGTATCATACCCACATACTGCCAATCGAGGGACGCCGTCGTCAGTTCGCGATCCGAAATGGGAAAGAAATAGAGATGTGTAAATAAAATATAGGTTGTCCAATCTGGAGCTACAACACGTAATTTACCAATGCCCAGAATGTCAGAAACTAACTGACAGAGAAATAAAGAGGATGGTGACCCATGTCATCTCAATTGAGTATGTGCCAATGTCCACCTTGCAAAATTTGAAATATGCTGAAGAATTATTATCCGGCCATCAGAAATTCCAATACCATCCAACACCCAAAACAATTCCACCACCTGTTACACAATCGAAAGCGAAAGAGTGAACCCAATGCCTCCTGAGTGTATAGTAGTTAATAGGGCTAAGACAAGATCCCTCCCCCTCGTTATGGTGTGGGAAGGCTAGAGAAAGGAGGTCAGTCCAGATAGGAATTTGGACGCCTGTAGGTGGAAGGGATATGGGTCCTAATTATGCAAATTAGAATGTAGATGGCTATAAGGAGAATCATTAGAATGTGCATAATCTCCAATTGTAAAATGGACAGTAGATCGACCAGGTAAATATCGGGCATTCTAGACCCAGAATAGAAAATGCAAACCCCAACCAAAAAACAACTATAATCCCCACATCCTAATGATAGTATACAGTGCAGGGAAGGCATCATAGATACATTTCATAACCCAAACCGAAACAGAATGTCGGTAAATATGAAAAACTAAACATTGAATACTATACGCCCACCACTAGACAATGTTAAAAAACACACCTGAAACCACCCCAAATTTTTATCCATGTGGCCTCTAGTTATGAGGGTTCTTTTCATGGCACTTCAATACTCCACTAATGCGTAGATCTATGTTCACATTCCTTGACACACTGGGAATGAGGCCTACAAATTGATAATAGAACATGAAGAAGTTCGGGTGTTATTCCCTATAGCCGTCGGAGTTTATGAGAATGACATAATCAATGGTGTTTGATTACAACCATCTCTAGACTGAACTTTATCGCTTCCTTAGCTTTGTACAAAGTCTATGGACATGAACCTCTATGCTCCACCACAACCAAAACCTTTCACAAACCTATAACCACTAGAAATGGAAGGAGTCATACCTTGATAAAAGACATTATATAAATTGTAATAAAAAAAAAAACAACAGATGCCGCAATAAAAGGTTACAGGAAAAATCACCATGCCAAAATGGTTGACACATTGGAAGGAAATACCACTTCAACTCGATAGACAAGAGGTCAATTATTCAATAGAAAACCAGTGTTTGAAATTGCCAATGGGAATTAAATAGAAAATCCTAGCCACAGAACGACATAACTGGCCAGAGAACACAGTGAAATGAATGAAGTGCAGTAAACACAAACAACATTATTAACACCATGTAGAACCCTAAACCAATCTTCACCATTGATCTAAAGTTAAGTAATGTCAATCATTGAATTGTTAGGTTACACGTACCATAAGTGGAACAATGGGTAAACGCCACATGTAAGCATGGAAAAATCCAAAAAGGTTCCATTTAAATTCATAGAAATTCATATTAAGCGCTAATATGAATGATAATTTTATAATACCACATTTGTAAACCATAAAATAGTGGAAGCCATTTATATGGAAGAGTTGTATCCATTCATCGCAACAAGGGATAACAAGGTTTTTTTTATGAAACTAGCTCACAAAAAGATAGAAATAATATATCAACGACTTACAAATCAGCCTCTTTGAGGGGCAACCTCCTTTACATTACACAAATGAACAATTCTTGGATGATACAAATGACAAAACCTCCTTTGTATATATTGGAGTCTAAGGGGTCACAATATAATCAAAGCCGACATAACAATAATAATATAAGGACACAACAATAACAATAGTTGGCTTCTATGGGGCACAATAATAACAATATGGGGACAATAGGGGCACAATAATAACAATAAGGGCTACAATGACAACAGTGATGGGGGGATTACTAGTATTATAGGGACCTAACATGCCCCTCTCCTTCAAAAAAGTGTTTTCCTCAACGCTTGAGTAGTTTTGGATGCTTATATATAAAATTATCATCCTCCCCTATGGAATCTTCAGTGGGTAAGTTCTTCCACTTGATGAGATACTCTAAAATTGATCGAATCTGTCGTTGTCGAGTTCTTGTTTATGTAACTTCTTCAGGTTCCAATATGATTTTTCCTTCCTCGTCAAGTTATGAAAATATTGTTTGAACTGGGAGCTTGTCACCTATCACCTTCTTTAAGCATGAAACATAGAAAACTTGGTGCACTCAGGAAGCTGCAAGAAGCTCCAATTTGTATGCCATAGTACCAATTTTTTGCAACACCTTGTATGGACCATAATACTTTGGTGATAATTTATTATCCTTCTTAGCTTGCTTGAGGGACATTTGTTTATATGGTTATAGCCATAGGAATACCCAGTCACCTACATCAAAACTTCTTTCGTTGGGATGTTGATCAACCTGTTGTTTCATTTTATTTTGCACCAAACTGAGTTTATCCTTTAAGAGTTGGAGAACTTGTTGGTGATGCTTGATGTGATATTCCATTGCTTGAACCTTAGAATTTTCTCTTAAATATGATGTGATAGATGGTGGATGATATCCATAAAGTTCCATAAAAAGATTAAATATTTTACAAAAAGATCAAAAGGACAGAGAAGCACTCTTCAGAAACTTTTGGAAAGAATAATTTCGATAATCATAAATAAAAAATAAATTTTTAAACGAGTGGAATTTTTTTTTTATAACCTTAAATGATTATTCAAAACAAATTAGAGACAATAACCAAGATACTACTCATAGAGGATTATCAAATCCTTTTTCCCTGAATTAACTAGGCTTTTTACCTAAATTAACTAGGCTTAAAGGAATTCGATCAAAATCAAAACCCTCGAGAAAAAACGTAAACTTGAAAATGGCATTACACAACCAGTGTTTGTTCGAATATGAAGTTTACTGATAAAACAGAGCACAAATTACCCAATGTATTTTGGGGTTGGGTTGTATTGAAACTCCATTCCAAGTTAGAAGAAAACAAGTAATTTGAGAAAAGGGTTTTTGCTACATAACCTCACAAGAATGTTCAACACAAAGAGAACCTTTAGCAAACCTTAACCACTAGAGGTGCAAGGAGTTAAACCTAGATATACAATAAGCTGTAAATACGACAAAAAAAACAACAGTTGCCGTGTTATGCTCTTAACCTGCAAGACGATACAAGAATACCAAATATGCAAAGAAATATACCCAGAACATAGAGCAATGAGAGAAAATAGCAAGTATTTTATTATTCAGAAAGCAATGTTCACTTGCCTCTTCAAGGGGGCAACCTCCAATAGAGCCGAGCTCGATTACAAAATAAGACATGATGCTCCTCGCAGGGAGTCTCTATCCTTTATATATGATTTGTACATGCAATACCATGGAGCAATACCATGGTTCTTATTAATACCATCTATCTAATACCATGGCCCATTTGCAACTAACTGTGGTCCCGTCATTAAATGCGGGTTAACCACTTACAATTATTAATATGGGCTTTATTGACTCTTTACTTAACTATACTTATGACTCGATCCTACTACATAAATAAGGGGGTTAGGGTGGGACCCTAACATGCCCTCCCCCATAAGAATAGCCTTGTCCTCAAGGCTGAAGCTGTGGAAACTGCTGAAGAATAGTGGCTGGTTCCCAGGTTGCATCTTCCAGAGATGTGTCTTTCCACTTGACGAGGAATTCCTTGATCATGTGGCCACGCAGGTGCCGTTCGCATGTGTCCAGGACCTGTTCATGTTGGAGCCAGATTGACCCTTCTTCATCCAGTTTAGGTAGACTAGTTTGAATTCTACAATTGCTCCCAATCACTTTCTTGAGGTATGAGACATGGAAAACTAGATGGATTTTTGCAGTGGGTGGCAAAGCTAGCTTGTAGGCCACTTCTCCAATGTGCTGAAGTACTTGATACGGTCCGTAGAATTTTGGAGAGAGTTTCTGACACCCCTTGTCCTTGAGTGATGTTTGCTTATATGGTTGCAGCCTCAAAAATACCTGGTCTCCTTCTTGAAATTGGTGTTCTGATCGATGTTGATCTACCTGTTGCTTCATGTGGTTTTGAGCTTGATGAAGATTCTCTCTAAGATGGGCGAGCATGGTTGTGCGGTTCTGTAGGAGTTGATCCACTGCTTGTACCTTTGAGCACCCCTTGATATAAGAAGTAGAGGAAGGAGGGAGTTGACTACAAACTGCTTCATATGGAGTCATTTTGGTGGTGGCATGATAGTTGGTGTTATACCACCATTCAACTAGAGGTAACCACTGTACCCAGAGATGTTGCTTTTTTGAAGTGAAACACCTAAGGTAGCTTTCCATACATTTGTTGACTGCTTCAGTTTGACCATAAGTTTGTGGATGATAGGAAGTACTGAGCTTTAGTTGGGTACCTTGTAGCCTGAAGAGTTCCTGCCAAAAATTACTGGTGAAGACCGGGTCACGATCAGACACAATGGAAGTGGGCATGCCATGCAATTTGAAGATCTAATCCATGAAAGATTGAGCGACCAAAGTTGGTGTAAAAGGGTGGGGTAGGGCGCAAAAATGAGCATACTTAGAAAGTTTGTCCACCACCACCATGATGACTGACTTGTTTCCTGACTTTGGAAGGCCTGTAATGAAATCCATAGAAACCTCCGTCCATATTGATGTCGGAATGGGCAATGGTTGTAATGTGCCTGGTGCTTTGACCGTCTCTCCTTTGTGGCACTGACAGACGTCGCATTCCTCTACAAAAGTAAGAATGTCCTTTTTCATTCCTATTCAAAAAAATGATCTTCGAGTGCAAGCATATGTCTTCTGAAAGCCTGAATAACTTGCAGTGGGGTATGAGTGCAACTCCGCCAAAATGCTGCTTTTGAGGGTGGACGTTGGTGATAGTACGACTCTGTCCTTGTAGCGCAGAATCTCATCCTGCCACGAGTAGCCCTTGGTGGAATTTGGATCCGCCTGCAATTGAGTAATGAGTTGGGAGAGCCAGGGATGTGAAAACCATTCCCTGCGAGCCTCTTCAATCCATTCTGGAATGGGAAGGGAAATTGCGAGCAGGGTACTTTTGTCCTCAAATTGGCAAGATAATGCATCTGCTACAATATTTTCGCGCCCTTTCTTGTAAATTATCTCATAATCATATCCCAACATTTTGGCGAGCCATTTATTTTGTTGTGGTGAGGATAGGCGTTGATCCAAAAAATGTTTAAGACTTTGATGGTCTGTGCGGATTTGGAAGTGTCGCCCCAACAAGTAAGGTCGCCAGGTATCTACTGCATGTAAGATGGCCATCATCTCCTTCTCATAGGTAGATTGTCCCAAATTCTTCCCACTTAGTTGTTGGCTTGTGAAGGCCAAGGTTCGACCTTCTTGTATTAAGACTGCCCCAATACCCGTACCCGAAGCATCACATTCAATGACAAAAGATTTGGTGAAGTCTGGTTGTGCTAAGACTGGAGTGGAACACATGGCATTTTTGAGAGCTGTAAAGCCCTGTTGTGCTTCATCATTCCAGAGGAATGAAGTTTTCTTGAGGAGTTGAGTGAGGTGCCTCGCAATGCGACCATAGTTGCGGACAAATTTGCGATAGTAGCCCGTGAGACCCAAAAATCCTCTCAGGCTCTTCAAGGTCTTATGTTGAGGCCATTCCTGCATTGCCTGGATCTTTTTGGGGTCCACCCTGACACCTTCACGCCCCACAATGTGGCCCAAATACTCAACTTCTTCCATGCCAAAAGAACACTTGGACATCTTAACAAATAATTTATGCTCACGGAGCAGATGCAAGAGCTGATCTACATGCTGAAGATGTGCGGCCCAAGTGCGACTGTAGATGAGGATGTCATCGAAGAAAACAAGGACAAATTTTCTGAGATATGGTTTGAGCAAGTGGTTCATAAGGCTCTGAAAAGTAGATGGGGCATTACAAAGACCGAATGGCATGACCAGAAACTCATAATGGCCTTCATGAGTTCGGAAAGCAGTCTTTGGAATGTCGACTTCTTTCATGCGAATTTGGTGGTAGCCTGAACGAAGATCTATAGTGCAGAAAGCTAAGGTTTCAAAGGTTGTAATATATTCATCCACTGTGATAGTCTGTCGGAGCTTAGTGAGATGACCCAAAAAAGCAGAGTCATGGTCAAAGCGCTCCATAAGAGCTTTTTTGAAGGTGTCCCAAGTCAAGGGCCTTCCATTGCAATGTTGATGCCATTGCCACCATTGCCATCTTTCATTGTCCAAGTACATGCTCCCCACCATAAGCTGAGTTTCATTATCCAAGATGTAATTCAGATTGAAATATTGCTCCATTTGTGCTATCCATGCTGCCGGGTGAGAGCCATCAAATTTATGCATATCTAGCTTGGGTGGTCGCGGACGGGATTGTTGGTGGGTGCCCCAGAGGTGAAGAGAGTGGCTAGACTCACCCTCACTGTGCTCATTTCCAATATACACCTCCTCGCGGGCTTCCTCCTTACCCTTAGAGAGTTTTGTAGTTATTTTCAGCAGCTGGTCTTGGATGTCTTTCAAGGATTGTTCAAGTTTGTCGATCTTCTCATTGGCCATGGCTTGAGCTCTAGTTTCTACCATGCACCGATCCGATGTACTTGAAATTTGGGACCGCCCGAATTTTTTTGGCACTAACAACTGAATGGTACCACCTTGCTTAGCTCGTCATCCTAATTCTTATGGGCTAAGTCACCAATAAGCACTCTGGGGGGTCTCAGACTCCTTTCTTTTTCTTTCTTCTCTTTTCTTCTTCTTCTTCTTCTATATATATATATATATATATATATATATATATATATATATATATATATATATATATATATATATATATATATATATATATATATTTATTTATTTATTTTTATTTTTTTCTGAATACTCCTAACGGAGTTTTACTCCTTGCTTAGGAATACTGTAGTCGCCGAATCTCCGAAATGTCAATGCTGCCAAAAGTCCTGTGAAAATTACACCCAGGTATAGGAACCCACACAACTACTCAAATCTGGATTGGCAGATTTGATGGATTTGAGAGATCTGAATGGTTGATCGGAGAGATCTTGAACAACGAAATAGATTGCTGCTACGGATTTGATGGATCTAATAGATCTGAATGGCTGTTCTGATAAATCTGAACGACAGGACTGATTGCGGCTGCTGTTGTAAAACCCCCACTTGCGAGATCTGATCTAGCAGAGATTATGCGTGATCCAGAGATAGAGAAGGGAACTATGGTCTCGAGGAGTGTCAGGTGCTACAGATCGCAATATACATAAGGGTCTGACAGTAGTACTCGGCCCAATGTTTCAGGGCACTAACTAAGGAGGATCAACCATACCCTTAGCCGTACAACCCGACTACCCTATCGTACGGGTGAGTAATCTCTCCGAGTGTTGTTCTCGGTGTACTGTAGCAGCAAGACGGCCGACAGTTTATCTATGGCGAGCTTTCATAGGAGCTAGGGGGCTTCCGGTATACCCAGAGGGTACTTGGAAGACAGTCCATGCGCGGTTCTATCTAATGAGCTACTACTCGAAGGGGTACCCACAGGGGTTACAAGGGAGTCCAACAAGTGTGACCGCCTCTTGTATTTCCTGCGTGCATGCCTCCCCAAATCCGCAGGTTTATGCGTTCAATGACAGATCCCATGGTTTAAAGACGCCGGAACACGTCTCTAGCCAAAAAAAAAAAATTTGCTAAGAAATGGAGATCCCACCGGCCCTGGAAAGCGCTTTGATACCACTTGTTATGCTCTTAACCTGCAAGACAATACCAGAATACCAAATATGCGAAGAAATATACCCAGAACATAGAGCAATGAGAGACAACAACAAGTATTTTATTTTTCAGAAAGCAATGTTCACTTGCCTCTTCGAGGGGGAAACCTTCAATAGAGCCAAGCTCGATTACAAAATAAGACACGATGCTCCTCGCAGGGAGTCTCTATCCTTTATATATGATTCGTACATGCAATACCATGGAGCAATACCATGATTCTTATTAATACCATCTATCTAATACCATGGCCCATTTGCAACTAACTGTGGTCCCGTCATTAAATGCGGGTTAACCACTTACAATTATTAATATGGGCTTTATTGACTCTTTACTTAACTATACTTATGACTCGATCTTACTACATAAATAAGGGGGTTAGGGTGGGACCCTAACATGCCGCAATAAAAGGTTACAGGCAGGCTTACCACGCCAAAATGGTTGACAAATTGGAAAGAAATACCACTCCAACTCCATAGAAGAGTTCAATTAAACTGTGTGAAAGAGCCAATAGGAGTTAAATAGAAAACCCTAGCCGCATGTCAGAATGTTTGATAAGAAGAGATGGACTTTCCAAAAGACATGAAGAGTATTGTATCTTTAAATATTTAGAAAATGCCCAGAAAATTGACAAATGATACTGCCACAACTCTATAAATCTACAGTCACATTGCTATGAGAATTGTGTGAGATACCAGTTTGTAAATCCTCTTCCATTCTTTGCACACTCCCATTTCTGGTTATGTTCCTATTGTTACATACTATTTCTTGAGGCTTTTCTTATATCGCTATCCTATCCTAAAAGGGATCAGCGTGTTTTTAAGGAAATCCTATAATCGCTGATCCTAGTTTCGTCCTTGGATTTATAGGTGTCGGCATCCAAATTGCGGTTGATCAAATTCTTCGCCACATCAACATTGTGGTTCGCTGCAGGAAAGAGTTGTCAGCTCTCTAAGATGTTGTAAGAGAGATCGAGCCTATCATCACCCACATCCAGCAATATTTGCTACAAATAAACAAAAAGAGAGGTATTTCCACTTCTCATAGTCACAATAATGTTTCAGCTGTTATTATATGGCTAAAAAGACTAGACGCGCTTCTCTTACAAGCATCTCAAATGGCGTAGCAGTGCACAATATCCAGCGTTAACATTTTTTCTTGTTATCAAACCAGCATTGAGATCACCAATTTGAAGTCATATATTGACAACCATTTCAAGTGGGTTTCCATGATTCAGTTGGGCCTGACTCACGAGGTTCTTCTTCGGCTGTCCACGCTCAGGGAAAGTGTTCAACCTTCATCCAGTTCCTCTGCATCTACCTCCATGTAAGTCATTGCTCCAAGCGCAGAGGGCTTTTTCATCGAAGAGCCCCTCATAATTGGACAAGAGGACGCCTTT
This sequence comes from Pinus tabuliformis, assembly GCA_031772625.1. Taxonomy (NCBI): domain Eukaryota; kingdom Viridiplantae; phylum Streptophyta; class Pinopsida; order Pinales; family Pinaceae; genus Pinus; species Pinus tabuliformis. The sequence goes on along the minus strand of CM062810.1, from coordinate 435,394,506 downwards.
GCAGTATTAGAGAGATTTGTGGTGGAAGCAGAGGAAGAGGGTAGCTCTCTTTTTCGCATTGGGGTGGTTGAAGGGTGGAGCAGACAAAACCCTCCTCCTCAAGACAGTGTTGAACAGTCCAAAGGGGAGAAATCTCTTCAGAGATGACTTATTACTTTGGCTCACTGTTTCCAATAATCCATCTTTTACACATCTTAGAAATGAACTTTGTGTGCAAATAGCCACGCTTACAAAGATAGATTTAGATAGAAACCAGGGTGATGAATATGCAAAGATGTGGTTGAGTCAGAGATTGCAGAATCAAAGGTTTGCTTTATTTCTGGATGACGTTTGGAGAGATGGCTCCCAGTTGATGGAGGAATTGGGTTCGCTGCTGCTAACCCACCACTCCAACTCTAGAGTTGTTGTAAGTTCAAGAAATCGCAGAGTCCTGTCAGAAATTGGAGTTGCAAAGAGATCTGTAATAAGAATGGGGGATTTGGTAGAAGAGTACAGCTGGCAGTTATTGGCTATTCATGCTTTTCCATATAACAAGGGAAAACTGCCAGCAAATATAGATGAGAAAATGGCAAAGGTTGTGTGTGCCAACTGTGGAGGGCTTCCACTCGCTATTAAAGCCATGGGGAAGGCAATGGCAAGCACCACTCATCCACAAGAGTGGGAATTGGCAGCCCAGAGGTTGCCAATATCTGACAGGACGAGCAGGCAGGATCATCTCTTCAATTGTATGATCGCCTATGGTTGAGTTATGATGCACTTGGCAATCACAGTGTTAACTTACAATTGTGCTTTCTCTATGCAGCTACCGCCTTCGCAGAAGACGAAATTATTCAAGTGGAATATGATGTGATTCCGTTGTGGTTGGGAGAAGGGCTTCTTGGAAGGAAGAAGCAGGCAGAAGATGTAGTGCCCAACCCATTGGAAATGCGAAGGATCCCATATCGTTGTCTCATCGAACCCATGATGAGAGACATCGATGGCCGCGTGCACTACTTCAGGATCCACGACGTCCTCTGTAATTTGGGAATTCAAATTGCGGAGAGGGAAGAAATTTTCTACTGCCGCGTAGGTACGGCTTTGACAACATTGCCTGAGAACGAGTGGTTGGGGCGCACTCGAATTTTGTTGGACCGCAATGAAATGAGTTCGCTTCCAGAATCACTGAGAGTTCCAGCAATATGCTCATGGCTTATGGAGGGAAACAAACATTTTAACAAAATTCCAAAGCTGGTGATTGGGAGTATGACCTCTCTTAGGGTTCTGGATCTAAGTCGCACGTCCCTTTCGTCGTTGCCTAACAGCGTGGTGTGTTTGAAACAACTAGTATGTCTAATGTTAAAGGGTGTGCCCATTACAAGGTTGCCCCCATCTTTTGTAAATCTGGCAAATCTTGAAATTCTCGATCTTGATATGTCAAGCATTATGGAATTACCGCCTAGTATACACAAGTTGAGATCTCTGAAGTATTTAAGCCTTCGCAAGTGTACAGATTTGCAATATTTACCTAGGAACATCTCAAGGCTTACCTCTTTGCAGTGCTTGGACATGTTTGAATGCAGCGGGTTGTGGACAAAAGTTTACCCAAATAACAGATGGAAAAAAGTGGCTTCCATTCACAATTTGGGCAGCTTAACACACCTCAAGAAGTTAGTCTTAGAAAACAATGGAGAACCACTTCAAGAGGGAACATTGCGAAATATGGTTGAAATGGAAACACTTCAATTGAAACTAACAAATATTGCAAGCTTACCACAAACACACGACTGAAATGATAAAATTGAAAATATTATGTTTAGAGTTTTCTAGTCTCATTAAAATTGAGAGCAATTTTTTCAAATTTCAAAATTTGAGATTTATTACATTGCGGGGATGTTTAATGTTGAAAGAGCTTCCACATCTACACAAAATTGGGAGTTTAAGAGAATTAGAAGTCATTGGATGTTCCAAGATAAAGAAATTTCCCAAAGAATTTGGTGAGCCTGGAGCATTTTTTTTATTGGAAATTCTTTCACTAGTTGGGTTAGATGAATTAGAGGAGCTTCCTGTAATATATGAGGGTGCAATGCCCTCATTAAAAATATTTACCATGATGCAATGTGAAGCCTTGAAGATGTTGCCAGAGAGTTACTTCACTATAAAAAACTCCAAAAAAATTAAAGTGTTTGGTTGTTCAATGGTATTGGAGAACTTTGAAAGAGTCAAAATAGAGAACAATAAGGTAGAAGTGGTGACAATGTCTTCCACAGATACTAGAGAATTTTTAAAAAGATATTTGCAAGTACAAGGCACCATAAAGAGTTGGACTTATGGTGAATTTTGGTGTCATGAATTTTTCACTTTCATAAACTATTGTGAAAGATCATTATAAATAAAGCTGTATGAATTATGTTTCAATAAAATTCTATAAATAAAGTTTCATGATTTGTTTTTCCATATCAAAATACGTAATTTATATCATTATGGTTTTCAACAATTTGATTCTTTATCCCGGATGCGGGTGATCAGTACAGTTAGGGGTACGAAGACGGCGGGATGGACCGGCGCGTGGAGCACATTCAACGCCACTGGCCTCACTTGCTACCAAACTTCAATCTCCCGGCAAGCTTATTCATTGCTGCATTAATGCAGCGCGACATTCTATACTGGCATCTTCGCTCTTATTTCATGGCGCTCCTCCAATTCTGCTCTGTTCCTCCTCTGCGAATGTCTGGTCTCCTCGTAGCTGCAGTGCTCTGCTCTTGGGTTAATCCAAGGACCCATTGCGCTCAGGAACGCGGGGTAGATTCTCAGCTGGAACTCCTGGTTTTCCAAAGTCCTACCAGCATTTTCATTTGTCGTTTGTCCTCCTGCTTTTTTAGGTCTCCTTCGAGCGTGATTACTCTCCCCCTTCCAGTCTCTCCTGGTCCGCAAAGATTTGTTGCTTGCACTGTTCCTTTTGTTCTGATCAACATGCCTATTCTGCGCCAAAGAATGGGCTGCAGAAGGGGAGGCTCCCATGGTCGACCCATTCGCCAGGAATCTTCCTCTTCCTCGGATACCTCTTCTTGCTCATCAGGTTTCGGCACAGAAAGCCATCCAGCCACCAGGCGAGGTCATGGTCGAGGTCGGGGGAACCAGGCCTTACTGTCGAACTCCCTCCATTCTCACGCTCATACAGCCCGCTTTCAAATCCCCTGCACTCTTAGCAATCACTCTTTCATTGCTTCGGTTACTATTCAGCTGAGCGAAGGCGCAGTTGGCTTGGTGTCGGCAACTCCAAATGCGACTACGGAGCCGAGGGTGGAAGAGTTGCCAGGTACCTCTCAGTATCATAGCCAGCAGAACAAAGTCCCAAGTGGTTCTGCCTCCCAGGATAAGCCAACTCTGGCGCGTCCGAGTGTTCCGATTGAAGGTGGTTCGCCAAGAGAAGAGGGCCATCCCTCAGACGATGATGATTCCTCCAGTTTTGGATGTCGGATTGTGGAAGAAGTTCCTTCCACCGCTCAAGATGCATAATCAGGTTGTCGTTCTCTGTTGCAGTTTCCGTGTCTGTTCAAGGCTAAAGGTTTAGTTGTTTTTTGACTAAGTTTTCATTTCGGGTCTTATGTATCAGTTCGGTCAAGCAGTTTCAGTACTCCGGTTAGTCTACTTTTTTGGACAATGTGGTTCCTGTCTCTATGTACCAGTCATGGTCCAGGTTCTAGTCAGTCTTCTGCTAGTTTTCTTGAGTCAATTTTCAGAATTGTAATGTGAGTAAGCCACCTTCCAAGGCTAGACCTCTTGAGGCCGCTGCCTCTTTGTAAAATTATTTTGTATCTATATAGGAGTAGTCTTATTCAAAAAAAAAAAAAAAAAAAAAAAAAACAATTTGATTCTTTAATTGGTCATATTATTTTTGAAATTCATTTTTAAGTTCTTTAATTTTTTGTATCATTCATTTTTTATTATTTTTTGAGTCTCTCCAAACTTGAATGTATAGTAGCGATTTTTCTAGTTACCAATAGAGCATTTTTATGCTCAATGTAAACTTAGTTAGATGTTTTTCCAAAAAACTTACTTAAATTTTTGTACAAATTAACAATTTCCTTGAATTTTTCATAATGTTTAGATGAGTAAGATGACTATGGTACATAATTGTATAAACATGCATGGATTATAGAATTATATGGATTTAATTAATTAATTAATTAATCATCTATACTATCAACCAAGTGCATGATGCATTCAATTTATTATCATAACTCATAGATTTAATTTTACAACTGTTAATTGTACAATTACTATTAATTAATTAATTAATTAATCAATCATATATACTATTAACCAAGTGCATGCATTCAATTTATTATAATAACTCTCAATTGGTAGTAAGTATCGTAGTGGTACAATGTTTGTAGTTGTATGGTGCAATGGTGGTTGGTCATAAAAGCTCTCATATGAATAGAGCAATTAAATGTTCACTTAATTTGCTTGATTATCTAGAAAGTAATAAATTTTTGAAGTAAAAAAAATGAAATGAATATATAATGATTTTATAACGAGGGATTCTATATAAATATTTACATATTTTTCATTTAAAATAATTTCTCTTAGTGAACCTATGATTTTTATAATATTTTGTTATTTATTTTAAATTTATATGTTTATTATTTATTATTAGTTAATTGCAAATTTTATAGAATAAAGAAATATAAAATAAATATGCATATCACAATAATTTATATAAATTAACAAAACGAAAAATAATGTCTACATGAAAAATCATCTTGATAATAGATTAATATTTTTTTAAACTAAATTTAAACAATATTTATCCAATGTTTGTAACATTTAACATTTTCACTCAATGAAAATAAAATAAAATAAAATACATATGTGTTTTTTTAAATGAACTAGTCAAAGTGTTAAACATTACATCATATATACAAATAAACTCATCATGATAATATATACATTTTTAATGGTATATTTTGATTGACTTGAAGAAATCAAGTGTTTTATACAATTCAATATGAGAAATGTTTAATGTTTAGGTTTAAAAGTGATATGGCATATGAAATAAGTTATCCAAATTAATATTAAAAAAAAAATTAGTATAAATCTACCATATATAGATTTAAGTAGTCAAATAATTGTATGGACATAAGGGAATTTGCATCTCAATTTTTTTATCCATCATAGTGTGGTTAGACATAACGATCCTAAAGAACTTAGTTTAGGATTTTATAGTTTATGTAGGAGATATGTACTTAGTCTTCTAAAATAATATTTTTAAATTACATGATCTATCTAATCTCTTAAGATAAATAATTAAAAGAATAGATATATTCATCATTTATTTTACATAAGACTTGTCATATTCACATGATTATGCATTAAAATGTCCATACCAAATTTATTGTAGGAAACTAGAAAGATGAGCTTATTTATGCCATCTTCTTCTCATGTGAGAGTTATGTTGAGTTTGTAAGCTCTTGTATGAATAATGCAAATTTACTTTTCCTTGATTAATTAACATTTTGTATAAGAATACATCATCATCATAGTGGTATCATACCTGTATGATGTGGATGGTGAAGAGGGGATTCAAATGCCAAAGACTTTGAAAAACTCAACAAAATTGGAAGTGGATGTATGTCATGTTGGTTGCCCAATTTTGTTAAGGAAAAAAAATAAAAATAAAAAATTTGCTCCAAATGAAGTATTATGTAAACTCTGAGGTCTGAGGTTCAAATCCCCTCAATTAACCTATGTGTATAAAAAGGGTGTATATAGTACCTAGAGGTTATAATGGTAGTGGTCAAAATCAACTTCATGTCACATGAATACAAGATTGGACCAATTATCAATTCCTCTCTCTCTAAAGAAGACTTGGCACTATTATACGTATGTTATCTATAAACAATTCTATTTTTTGACTTTGTATTTTTTGACTTTGTCAAGTTCTTGTTTATGTAACTACTTCAGGTTCCAATATGAGTTTTCCTTCCTCGACAAGTTATGAAAATATTATTTGAACTGGGAGCTTGTCACTTATAACCTTCTTTAAGCATGAAACATAGAACACTGGGTGCACTCGGGAAGCTGCAAGAAGCTCCAATTTGTATGCGATAGTATCAATCTTTTGCAACATCTTGTATGGACCATAGTACTTTGGTGATAATTTATTATCCTTCTTAGCTTGCTTGAGGGACATTTGTTTATATGGTTATAGTCGTAGGAATACCCAGTCACCTACATCAAAACTTCTTTCGCTGGGATGTTGATCTGCCTCTTGTTTCATTTTATTCTGCGCCAAAGTGAGGTTATCCTTTAAGAGTTGGAGAACTTGTTGTTGATGCTCGATGTGATCTTCCACTGCTTGAACCTTAGAAATTTCTCTTAAATATGATGTGATGGATGGTGGATGATATCCATAAAGTGCCATAAAAAGATCAAATATTTTACAAAAAGATAAAAAAGACAGAGAAACACTCTTTAGAAACTTTTGGAAAGAATAATTTCGATAAGCATATATAAAAAATAAATTTTTAAACGGGTGGAGAATTTTTTTATAACCTTAAATGATTATTCAAAACAAATTAGAGACAATAACCAAGATACTACTCACGGAGGATTATCAAATCCTTTTTACCTGAATTAACTAGGCTTTTTACCTGAATTAACTAGGCTTAAAGGAATTCAATCAAAATCAAAACCCTCGAGAAAAGACGTAAACTTGAAAATGGCATTATACAACCAGTGTTTGTTTGAATCTAAAGTTTATTGATACAACAGAGCATAAATTACCCAAGGTATTTTGGGGTTGGGTTGTATTGAAACTCCATTCCAAGTTAGAAGAAAACAAGTAATTTGAGAAAAGGGTTTTTGCTACATAACCTCACAAGAATCTTCAACACAAAGAGAACCTTTAGCAAACCTATAACCACTAGAGGTGCAAGGAGTTAAACCTAGATATACAATAAGCTGTAAATACGACAAAAAAACAACAGTTGTTGCAATGAAAGGTTACAAGCAGACTTACCATGCCAAAATGGTTGACAAATTGGAAAGAAATACCACTCCAACTCCATAGATGAGTTCAATTAAACCGTGTGAAATCGCTAATGGGAGTTAAATAGAAAACCCTAGCCACATGTCGGAACGTTTGATAAGATGAGATGGAATTTCTTTCCAAAAGACATGAAGAGTATTGTATCTTTAAATCTTTAGAAAATGCCCAGAAAATTGACAAATGCTACTACCACAACTCTATAAATTTGCAGTCAGCTCACTATGAGATTTGTGTGAGATACCAGTTTGTAAATCCTCTTCCATTCTTTGCACACTCCCATTTCTGGTTATGTTCCTATTGTTACATACTATTTCCTGAGGCTTTGCTTATATCGCTATCCTATCCTAAAAGGGATCAGCGTGTTTTTAAGGAAATCCTATAATGGCTGATCCTGGTTTCGTCCCTGGATTTATAGGTGTCGGCATCCAAATGGCGGTTGATCAAATTCTTCGCCACATCAACATTGCGGTTCGCTGCAGGAAAGAGTTGTCAGCTCTCCAAGATGTTGTAAGAGAGATTGAGCCTATCATCACCCACATCCAGCAATATCGCCTGCAAATAAACAAAAAGAGAGGTATTTCCACTTCTCATAGTCACAATAATGTTTCAACTGTTAATGTATGGCTAAAAAGACTGGATGCGCTTCTCTTACAAGCATCTCAAATGGCACAGCAATGCACAATATCCAGCTTTAACATTTTTTCTCATTATCAAACGAGCATTGAGATCGCCAATCTGAAGTCAGATATTGACAACCATCTCAAGTGGGTTTCCATGATTCAGTTGGGCTTGACTCACGAGGTTCTTCTTCGGCTATCCACGCTCAAGGAAAGTGTTCAACCTTCAGCCAGTTCCTCTGCATCTACCTCCATGCAAGCCATTGCTCCAAGCACAAAGGGCTTTTTCATCGAAGAGCCCCTCATAGTCGGACAAGAGGATGCCTTTGCAGTATTAGAGAGATTTGTGGTGGAAGCAGAGGAAGAGGGTAGCTCTCTTTTTCACATTGGGGTGGTTGGAAAGGGTGGAGCAGGCAAAACTCTCCTCCTCAAGACAGTCTTCAATAGTCCAAAGGTGAGAAATCTCTTCATAGATGACTTATTTCTTTGGCTCACTGTTTCCAATAATCCATCTTTTACACATCTTAGAAATGAACTCTGTATGCAAATAACCACGCTTACAAAGATAGATTTAGATAGAAACTAGGGTGATGAATATGCAAAGATGTGGTTGAGTCAGAGATTGCAGACTCAGAGGTTTGCTTTATTTTTGGATGACGTTTGGAGAGATGGTTCCTAGTTGATGGAGGAATTGGGTTTGCTGCTGCTAACCCACCACTCCAACTCCAGACTTGTTGTAAGTTCAAGAAATCGCAGAGTCCTGTCAGAAATTGGAGTTGCAGAGACATCTGTAATAAGAATGGGGGATTTGGTAGAAGAGGACAGCTGGCAGCTATTTTCTATTCATGCTTTTCCATATAACAAGGGAAAACCACCAGCAAATATAGATGAGAAAACGACAAAGGTTGTGTGTGCCAACTGTGGAGGGCTTCCACTCTCTATTAAAGTCGTGGGGAGGGCAATGACAGGCACCACTCATCCACAAGAGTGGGAATTGGCAGCCCAAAGGTTGCTAATATCTGACAGGAACGAGCATGCAGGATCATCTCTTCAATTGTATGATCGCCTACGGTTGAGTTACGATGCACTTGGAAATCACAATGTCAACTTACAATTGTGATTTCTCTATGCAGCTACCGCCTTCATAGAAGAAGAAATTATTCAGGTGGAATATGATGTGATTCCGTTGTGGTTGGGAGAAGGGATTCTTGGAAGGAAGAAGCAGGAAGAAGATGCAGTGCCCGACCCATTGGAAATGGGAAGGATTTATGTTTGTTGGACACAGATTGTCATTGATGTCAATATGGCAATATTCAAGAGGAGGAGACAGATCCATCAGAGGAGCAGACGGAGCCAAGAGGAGCAAATGGAGCCAAGAGGAGCAGACCAAGCCAGAGGAGCCACATTGGAGCAAAGAGGAGCTATAGGAGGAGCTACATATATATATATATATATATATATATATATATATATATATATATATATATATATTCTTTGGCATATATATGGCATATATATATATATATGCCATATATATGCCAAAGAATATATATATATATATATATATATATATATATATATATATATAAAAGATGTGCAAAGTTATATTAACTTCTCAGATAATTACAGATTCCAGATATGAGACTAGCGCTCCGTGATGCAAGCAGATCGAGAAAACTTCTCGCAGATGCAGAGCAGGGAGATCTCGTCTCGTCTAAAACTCAAAGAACTCAGACTCACAATACAGACTATTGAGTTAAACTCCGTGGTGCAAGCAGATCGAGAAAACTTCTCGCAGATGCAGAGCAGGGAGACTTCACTCAGACTACAACACTACTCGGACTCTCTCAAAACTCTCAAGAGTCTAATACCCCTCATGAGCTTACAATGCTAGTATTTATAATATCCTAGCAGGTCATCCGGTGAAAGGTTTTACCGAGAACTTGAAACCAAAAGAATCAAACTTTCGCTAGAACATCATGCAAGATGTCTATCACGAAAGAACTTTGTACAAAAGTAATGAACAGTTCTGAAGATTAGGGCAAGTGGGGACAACCACTTGTTATCTCGTCCCTTGGAGGCTAAGCCATATGGGGACCGAATCATGACATCTCTGAAGTGAAAAGATGGCCGGAATCTAGGACATTGGCTCTTTATACAAAAGTAATTACACAGTGGAGATTTTATTCGGACTAAATCCCACGGAAACCAAAGAACAACAGGATAAAGTAATTACACAGTGGAGATTTTATTTGGACTAAATCCCACGGAAACCAAAGAGCAGTATATGTACAAACAAAGCAGGATATGAAAGGATTTCATTTGATTGATCCTTTCAATCAGTCGCTGTTAGCCCTGTCATCGTAATCATGTGCATGAGTATCAGGAACAGCTGGATTATTATGGCCAAGTCTGATTTGGTCTTGTTCTATCAATTCTTCAATTAGTTCTTCATTGTTTGGAGCCAACACTTCATATGGGATAGATTCATCTAGCCAATATGGTGCTGCTTCTCTGGTACAACAAAAGAATGGGAATGTGAACATGAATGTTGGCCTGTCATGTGGGTCCACTGATATCAATCCTATGAATTTGACAGAAAGATTAAAGGACTCATCTTCTTCATTAGGAATGACAATTGTGTGTTTGTGGATGAATTCAAACTCTAAGACGTAATCATTCTGGACAGCTACATGCATTTCCCAATGGAAGATTCTGACAAAGTCAGCAAAAGTCCTATCAAACATGCTTTTAGCTCTAGGCAAATATCTAAACACGAATAGCTTAAACCATGGACTCCACCAATTGTTAGAGGGATCTATAGCATTAGCATAAAATATGACCTTAACCGAACCATGTATCCTAGCTCTTTGGTGAATAGAAAAGTAGTCTGACCATGTCCAGTCAGTATTTTGAATACACCCAAAATAAACAGGATCTGGTTCCCTAGACAATGCATAATAAACACGCCATGGCCTAATCCTATATGGTAACTCTTTTGTATATGACCATCTAGACTCCTCAGAATCAAACCATTTTTGCAAAATGATTTGTCTTAAGCATAATGGCAAGACTCGGACCTGTTTTGATAGACATTCTGGACAAAACTCATAATGACAGTTACTACAGACTGTAACATACTTAACTCTTTTAGACTCGACATGACTCGACTGACTTGTAGAAGCTTCATGCTGATTAAGTGGTCTGAACATCTTGATCTCCTTGGTTTCTTGAGCACCTTCTCTGGTAAGCATGTCAGCAAGATAATTTTCTGCACCAGATTTGTAAACAATATCAAAATCAAAACCTTCTAGCCATAGTGCCCATCTTAGTACTCTAGTACTACCTTCTTCTAACAATCTTTTGTTTGCCAACATCTGTTTCATATGCTTTAGATCTGTTCTGACAATAAATTTAACACTTTTCAAGAACAAGTGAAATCTCTTTATTCCTCTCTTTACTGCAGGTATTTCTTTATGAGAAGAAGGATACTTTTTCTCTGTATCATCAAAAGATCCTGAGGAATAGGCACAAACCAATTCTTTTCTTCCATGCTTTTGTAACAAAACTGCAGCCCAAGTGTGATAAGAAGCATCTGTTTCAAGTATAAAAGGAAGATTAGTATCAGGAAGCTTGAGTTTTGGCAAATCATTAAGCTTACTCTTAATACTAATTACTGCTGCTGTCATTTCATATGTCCAACTGACACCTTTCTTCTTTAGTCTGTTCTGCAGTATATTTGTATCCTCTGATTGTTTAGCATAAAATTTTCTTATATAATTCAGACATCCAAGAAATCTCTGCAGGGTCTTTACATCGGAAATTATATCAGGAAACTTTAATAGATGGGTTAGCACATGTGGCTGAAGTTCTACATGTCCTTTTTCTATGTGTAAACCCAAGTAATCAATCTTGACTTTTCCAATCTGAAACTTCTCTTCTGAATCTGAAAGTACTAATCCATGCTTATATACAAGTTGGTAGAATTGTTCTAAATGGATCTTGTGCATATTTACATCTCTGCTAAATACAAGCAAATCATCAATATATACAATAATGTACTCTACCCCACCAAAAATGTCTTCCATCCTTTTTTGGAATTCAGATGGAGCATTTTTCAAACCAAAGGGCATCACAGTCCATTGATATTGGCCATGAGGAACAGTGAAGGCTGTTTTATACCTGTCAGCAGGAATAATACCAATCTGCCAAAATCCACTTTTAAGATCAAACTTGCTAAACACATTAGCATTAGTAATCTTAGCAAGTAACAATTCTTTGTTAGGCAGAGGATATCGAATAGGAAGAAGAGCATCATTCAAAGCCTTATAATTAATCACAAGCCTTTTCTTGCCTCTTTTCTGCTCATTATGCTTATTGACATAAAAAGCCGGGAAGGCCCAAGGGCTCTTGCAGGGTTCAATAAGCTTTTTTTCTAACAATTGTTCAATTTCTGCTTTGCATAATTCTTGCTCTTTTGGACTCATATGATTTGCACTGGCTTTTTGTGGCCTAGGAATATATCCTTCTCGGTAAGGTAGTGCAACAAAATACTTTTCTCTTGCCCAAAAGGCATCTGGCCTACTGGAAGTACAATCTGCACGAAGTTTATCATAAATTTGTTGCAAAGTTTTGGGACCATGTAACTCTGCATTTTTTATGATCTTATTAATCTTGGTCAGATCTTGCAGACTATACTGGAGAGGATCCTGATCTTCAGGCTGCACATTAATTTTGTAATCACTGGAAGCAGGGATTGTGATAGGACCAGTAGTGGTGGAGAATATAACATAATCTTGTCCAAAAGTGACTGGCAAATATTTCTTCAGAAAATCTTGTCCTAACAGAACATCAGCACCAGTATCAAAACTATACAAAGTGACAAAAACCTGGACATCATTCAAGAAAATAGGAAATTCAGGAGCTATATGACTTATTTCCATTAAGTCACCAGTGATAGCCCTGAATTGAAGTTTAGTAGGCTGCCAATAATAATGAGGAATGGTTTTATATTTGCAGCAGCTACTCATAGCACCAGAATCTATTTGAGCATCCAAAGTATATGGTTTAATGCTAGGGACTTTAATTCTTATTGGAATCACTACTCTATCTCCGATGCCCATAACATTAAAAAGCTCAACATTTTTCTTTGGGGATATTTCTTCAATAACTGGCACACTTTTCATCAGTAGGCTTGTTAATTTAGAATTACAATCATCATAATCAGAAATAAGTGTTTGAAGTTTGGATGACAACTGTATCATTTCTGACCTTGTATGATGAATTGAAGATTCCAAATCTGTGATCTTCTTTTTAAGAGCATCAATTTGATTCATACCTGGAGATACTGAAATCTGCAAAGGTCTGAACATTGAATCGAACTCTTTCTCGATGAAGTCATCATCATCTCTTTCTTCCTCTGAAAATATTTCTTTCCTTTTGGATGGCAATTGTTTCTCAAGATTCTCAAGTTTTTCAGTCAATCTTCTTCTTGCCGTGAACTGAACTGGATCTAACTGTGCTAGATCAGCTTTGACTGCTGCAATCTTTGCTTGTATTTCTCCTGAGGAATTCAAACTGAACATTTTAATATCAGGAATGAATGTTTCATCAGAATCAGATGATTCTGAATCAATTGTTAATTTCCTGATTTCAGGAATTTCACTATCTGAAGATTCTGAAGAAGAACTTGAAACTTCAAAATATTCTCCATCAGAGTGGGATATGGGATCCCAATCTTGTGGATCATGTATTGTAGAAAAGATATTCATTATCTTCATCTGCTTTTTATCTTTTCTTTCTCTGCAAGCGTTAGCATAATGACCTTCTTTACCACAAATAAAACACACACCTTTTTTAGAAGGTTTTGATCTTTTCCTAAATACTACCCTTCGCCCCTTAAATGATCTTTTGGAAGGAAAGTATTTTTTCTTTTTAGGAAAGTATTTATCAGCCTTGCAGGAGCAAGAGTTATCAAACTTTGCCTTTTTAGAAACCTTTCTTTCACTTTTCTTGTGACAACCAAAAGTATAGGTTTCATTGAAATTATTGCAAAGCTTTGTGCTAAAGTGCATCTGTTTTGAAAAATTCTTCTTGGCTTTGCTCTCTGCACATTCTTTCTGCAATATTGTGACAATCAATTGGTGAATAGCTGCAAATGATTGTCCTTCCAAATTCACTTTATGATCTGCTATGTACTGGTTAATTAGATCAGGAATTTTACCAGGCATAGACTGGATGTAATATCTCAGATAGGCAACATTATGTGGATCACTAGCCTGATACAGAAGTTTTTGCATAACACAAAAATACTCTTGCAAGTAATCAATGTCGCATAACTTCTGGGAGAGAAATAACTGTGAATGATGGGCTGAATCTTCAGGGACTAATCCAACAAATTCATGTTTTAAAGCTTCAAATAGTGCTCTTAATGGATCAGTACTATGTTCAACTATTTGATCTTTCTCTTCCTCTGCAAGCCTTTCCCACCATTGCTTTAGTATGCCAGTAAAAGACCATACAATTTGAGTAACTACATCAGACCATGATACTTTGGCTTCAACTTTCCTCTGTAATGCCCAAGCATGGACATTATGCAAAACAACAATTACTTCATTGTAATCAAGGCAATCAATATTTACTAATAATGAATTTCCAAATCCTCTGGAAGCAGGATTGTCTAGCCTTATAGGTATAGATTGCAGATTTTCAGTATATTTGCTGAACGGGCTAGATGCTGATGCTTCATGTGCATTGGTATCACCAGCACCTCTTTTTCCTTTGTTGGAATGGAAAAAAGAATCACTTCTATCTCTTTTAGAACTTGATTCCCCTTGTGTTTGCTCACCAGTTAATCCTGGCATGGCCATTATTGTAGGAGCAGATGGTTGGCCATTTTGTTTGATCAAAGAACTAAGGCTGACATAGTTCTTTGGCAGTCTTAGACTTTCAACAGAAGGAAGATCAGCTAGTCTATTCTTCATCAACTCTGTCTTTTCTCTAGCTAGATTGATTCCTTTCTGGATCTTCTCAAGTCTGGATTTATCTATATTCTCTACCCCTTTAAAAAAGATTTGCTTTGATTCATCAGAATTGGAGGAGAATTTCAGCTTTGAACTTAAGACATCTACTTCTCTATAATGAGGTGGAGAAGCAGGAGTGGGGAGTGCATTTGTAAGATGTTCCAAAGACTTGGAGATAATACCCATGTTTGACTGAATATTATTTAACTTTTGTGTGTGTGTATCTTGGATTCCCAATGACTCAATATAACCAGTATGCATCTTTTTGATGTGCTATTTAATTTCCAAAACATCCCGGGCTATATCATCAATATTCTGAAGCATACAAACTATTTGGTAGTTTGTATAATTATGCAAATTTTCATTTTCATTCTGATCTGGATCAGAAGTTGCTCTCATAGATAACCATTGGAAATCTGCTTTCTTTGTTCCATTGCTAAATGTCCTTCTAGAATTTCCAGATTCTAAATATCTTTCTGGTATTTTTGCAGTAACTTCTGACTGAGCTCTAGGAAGTGAGAAGCTTTTGATATCAGGTATAAAGACTTCAGAGCTAGGGGATTCATCAGTCTAGAATGTAGAAGATGAAGATGGAACACAGAACTGACAATCATCATGTTTATGAGAGGTGGATTTTCTATGATCCTCTATTGGAGCAGAATGTCTTGATGATAAACTTCTGGGAACAGAGGGTATATGTGGATTTCTACCACCCAAAATTGTAGATCTAGGGAAGGATGACATAGATCTGGTGAGTGAAGGAGTGTATATATATATATATATATATATATATATATATATATATATATATATATATATATATATATATATATATATATATATATATATGCCATATATATGCCAAAGAAGAGGAGTTATTGGAGCATATCGGAGCAAGAGGAGCCATTGGAGGAGCAAATGAAGCAAACAGAGCCATATATGCCTCAGATAACCTATCGGGAGCCATCGAGAGCAGAACTCATATAGATATGTTATCGGGCTTGTAAAACCCGTGTATGCATGCTCTAACATTATCGGCGGTTAAAACCCATATATATGCGTTATACAATAATATATGCATACATCAACATTATCGGGAGTTGTTCGGGCGATCAAAACCCATATATGCCTTCATTAATACTATCGGGAGTTGTTCGGGCAATGAAAACACACATATGCATGTATTAACGTTATTAGGAGTGTTTGAGTGCCCAAAATCTACATATATGGATTTACAATAATCAAAGGCCTTTTTCCTTTTTGGCGGAAACAACACAAGTTAAATGTGTTTTGGCACATATGGACCTGATGGCATATATATATATATATATATATATATATATATATATATATATATATATATATATATATATATATATATATATATATATATATATATATATATATATATATATTTCGCCATATCGACGCATCGGGGGTTCGGCTAAGTGACCCGATGGCATATCGCAATGGACCCGATTACAATGGACCCGCTGGCATTTCATATTTGGTTTATAATATATCGCATCTAGCATTTCGGAGCGGGTATCGGGAGTGGTAAAGGCCCTGCCTCCGATTGCGACAATATATGCGAACTCGACGGGCATATAAATTATGGTTTAATATCATATCGCATCAGGTTCATCGGAGCAGTGGTGTATCGGTCATTGGCGACTGCCGATTGTGATAAGGGAGTGGACCCGACGGGCACATAAAATATGGTTCAATGCAATATCGCGTCCATAAAGAGGATCGGCCCATCGGCCATCGACACTTTGCGATCGCCGATTGCGATGAATGCTGCGGACCCGATATATTATAGATACGGGTGCTATGACCCTTGAAGTCCGCTCTTTAGCACTGTCGCATTTTTTTTTTCATATATTTCCTGTGTAATTTGACATTTGGCCTGCGCGCGCCTCTGAGGCAAAAATGCATTCGATAAGGCTCCCGATAGCTCAGGAGACTAACTCATGGCGATAATGATTACGATTGGGACGTGGCTATTCATTAAGCCATGTCAATGTGTGTATGCGGCCTCTCTTTCACTTGAACGTGTCTTGTGAATATTGAAACAACCGGATAGACAGAGGAAGCCAAGGATTGGGAAGCTGAAGTGTCAAGCGAGCATAGAAGACCAAGCCAGTCAGAGGAAACGATAGCCACTGAGGAAGAAGCCAAAGAGCCAGCATGTAAGAGGAAACGAATGGACAGAGGCATGGAATGTACAAAAACAGAAAACACAGAGGACTGTGAGACGGTTGTTGTGGTGAAGAACCAGAGAAGAAGCAACAGAACCAGCGGAGGGTGCAAAGGCAGCAGAAGCAGCAGAGGCAGAAGCGGCAGAACCAGTTTATACCAAGGTTGGGTTGGAGCCCAAGAGGTTGGAGCCTCAGAACTGAACAAGATTGATGTCCTTGGGAGTTGGTGCTCCTAAAGTCCAAGATTGGTGTCTTGGCAAAACAGAGTTGGTGCTCTGGAGGTTGGAGCCTCACTAAAGTCCAAGTTGGAGCTTGGAAACTATTCACAGTCAGATATACTTATATTGTATTTATTTCATTGCACTATCTTGAGTTTTAATAAAAGCGTTTATTCCAGATGTCGATTTCTGCATTCTGTGTATACATATACATATCTATATATGCTTTTGGCTATCACTAGAACAAAAATAATAAATACTGATTCACCCCCCCCCCCCCCCTCAGTATTTCCAACAATTTGGTATCAGAGCAGGCTTCTTCATACTAGCCTAACAACTTGAAGAAGGATCAGCAGCCATGATGAGAAATCATGAAGCATCAGGAAAACCTCCTCTGTTCGATGGCACTAACTTTGGGTTTTGGAAGAAAATAATGACTTACTACTTAATTTCCCTTGGACCTGAAGTCTAGCATTTTTGTCAAACTGAATACCAAGCGACTTCCACTCTTCCAACAGACCAAGACGAGAGGAAAGCCTACATTGCAAATGCAAAGGCCATGAACTCTATCACTAGTGGAATCACTGATTCCGAGTTTACAAAGATCATGTACTGTAACTTTGCCAAAGAAATGTGGGAGAAGCTAGTTGGCTTGTACGATGGAGACTCAAAGGTCAAAAAGGCAAAGCTTCAAACTCACAGAAGACAATTTGAAATTTTGAAGATGGAAGATGAAGAAGACATTGCAACATACCTCCTCCGAGTATCTGAAGTGGTAAATTCCCTGAAAGGATTGGACGAAAAAGTTGAAGAAAGTACCATTGTTCAAAAGGTATTAAGGTCTCTTCCAGACAGATTTGACTCCAAAATAAGTGTTATAGAAGAACCAAAGGATCTTGATACCCTCAAAATGGATGAACTCCATGGAATTCTCACTGCCTATGAAATGAGGAAAGGTGGTCCTAGCTCCAAAGATGCAGCATTCAAGGCCTCAAAGTCAAAGGAAGGGAAAGAAAGGAATGACTGTAGTGATGAGTCAGATGTGGAATCCGAATTGGCTCAATATGTACGAAAGCTGAAGAGACGATCTAAGCTTAAAGGCAAGTATCCTCTTATCTGTTTTAAATGTGGTAAAATAGGTCATTATGCAGCAAAATGTCCTCATAAACATGACAGTGATGATGAAGGAAATTCTAAAAGAATGGCACACAAAAAGAAAGGGTTCAATAAGAAAAAATTATTCTCCAAGCAAGATGAGTCTGATGAGGATGAGTTTATGGTCATCAAAAGGAAATCAGATGAGGAAAGTGATCATGATGAAAGCCAAGAAGCATTATTCATGGCACTCACAAATGATGATGACTCGGGCCTAGAAGGAAATGTAGATGAACTGTTAATAAGCGCCATTGAAGAAAACGAGAAACTACGGAACAAAATAATTTCTCTCAAAGTGGAAAACGAGGAAATAAGAAGGAGAGAAGATCTCTTGGAAGCAAAGCTTAAAGAAAAAGAAGAGACTTGTGAAGAACACGAAGCCGAAGTAGTGTCTCTGAGAAAGGAGTTGGAGCAAATTAAAAAGGGTTGTAAAATATCTCAAATACTTGAGACTATTCTGAAAAATCAAAAACTTCAACATGATAAGTCTGGAATAGGTTTCAAAGGAGAATCCTCAAGCACTAAGAATAGTGCGAAAAGCTATGCCGATGCACTTTCCTGCAATCCAAAAGATGAAAAAGTATGTTATCAAAAGTGCATCCCAGATTCCAAGAATGAAGAAAGAATTACTCCAAAGAAGAATGTGGAGTCGAATCATGGACACTACAGCAAATTCAAACCTGTACTCCACCAAGGGCCCATCAAAAATTCAAAGAACGAGGGAGGAGTAATTCCCAGGAAGGAAATCGACTCAAACCGTGGTTGCTTCAAAACCATCTTTCTTGGACACTGCTTTCACTGTAAAAACTTCGGTCACCAAGCTAGACACTGTATGGCTCACAGAAGTGAAAAGACAACGCAAAAGGACCGAGTAATCAACTCATATGCCCCCAAAAGGCAGGGACAAATCAAAACCTTCAATTCATTTGATCCCTTGACCAAATTTGATCTGATTTGCTCTTTTTGCTACAATAATGGACACTATGAACAAGACTGCCCACTCAAAGGAAGAAAGACGAGTAGCAAGAACTCTGGCATGGACAAATGCGGCCTGGCTCTATTTGCCCAAAATAATGGAAACCAGTGGTTTGTGGATAGTGGGTTCTCTAGACACATGACAGGAGACAAAAGGAAGTTTATCTCACTGAGAAAAAAGGAAGGGAATGTGTCCTTTGGAAGCGGAACTGGCAAAATTGCAGGAAGAGGAACAATTACTCTGATCAATGGAAAAGGAAAAGCTCAAGATGCTCTGCTGGTTGACGGACTCAAACACAACCTTCTGAGTGTCAGCCAAATCTATGATCAAGGACATAAGGTTGTTTTCAGCACCAAAGACTGTGAAATAAGGAACTCTACCTCAGGGAAACTTGTGGCAAAAGGGGTGATAACACCAGACAACATTTACATTCTGAACAAGATTCAAGAAAATAAATGCTACTTGAGTCAGACAGATGAGAGTTGGCTGTGGCACAAGCGACTTGGACATACAAGCTTCGAAAATATGATCAATATCAGCAAGATCAAAGCTGTACAAGATATCCCAAGGCTGTTCAAACCAAATCAAGCAGTGTGTGGTCCATGTCAACATGGAAAGCATACCAGGACCAGCCACAAGACAAAGGAAAACTATACATCGAAGCCCTTGGAGATCATCCATGCTGATGTATGTGGGCCAACTAGAAATCAAGCACTCCAAGGAGAAAGGTACTTTGTGTTATTTGTTGATGATTATACTAGAATGATGTGGATATATTTCATAAAGTATAAATCTGAAACTTTTGAG
Organism: Pinus tabuliformis; assembly: GCA_031772625.1. NCBI lineage: Eukaryota > Viridiplantae > Streptophyta > Pinopsida > Pinales > Pinaceae > Pinus > Pinus tabuliformis. Next base: position 435,374,477 of record CM062810.1, on the reverse strand, counting down.
TGTTTTAAGAATTTCAAAGCCCTTGTAGAAAATGAAAAAGATTCAAAAATTAAGTGCCTCAGAACAGACAGAGGAGGAGAATTCACATCAAACGAGTTCAGTAAGTTCTGTAATATTCATGGAATTAAAAGGGAATTCTCGGCTGCCAGAACACCTCAACAAAATGGGGTAGTTGAAAGACGAAACCGAACAGTCCAAGAGATGGCAAGAACCATGCTATTAGCAGCAGACTTACAGCCTAGATTCTGGAGAGAAGCAGTAGGGACAGCTGTCTATACACTGAATCGGACTCAATTGAGACCAAATTGTGATAAAACTCCTTATGAGCTATGGAAAGGAAGACCTGCTTCGATGAAGTACTTCAAGATCTTTGGAAGCAAGTGCTTCATAAAAATAAATGATGGCTCACCCGGAAAGTTTGATTCTCGGGTTGATGAAGGGATATTTCTTGGATACTCTACACGGAGCAAGGCTTACAAGTTCTACAATTATCGACTAAAGAAAATAGTGGAAAGCATTGATGTAAAGGTTGATGAAGATCTTCCAGAAAAGGAAATTGAAGAACATGAAGATGACTTTCTCCTTGAAGAAGAAGAACCTAAAGAAGAAAAGATAGATGATGATGAAGAAGAAGAGAAAAGAGAACCACCTCATACCCCTTCAAAGATGAAGTATATTGAAAGATATCATCCAGAAGAGTAGATCATTAGCGATAAAGATGAAGGTGTAGACCCGAAGAAGGATATCAATCACACCCAAGAGAAAAGTCATTGCCCTCCTATCTATGATAGAACCAGAAACATTTGCAGAAGCAAGTAAGGATCCTCATTGGGTAAAAGCAATGGAAGAAAAAATGTCCCAAATTGAGAAGAACAAGACATGGGAGTTGGTACCTCATCCAAAGGAAAAAAACATAATAGGAACCAAATGGGTGTTCAAAAATAAAATGAATGAGGAAGGACAGGTTATCAGAAACAAGGCAAGACTTGTCTGCAAAGGCTATTCACAAATTGAAGGAGTTGACTTTGAAGAGACATTTGCACCAGTGGCCCGTATGGAAGCTATCAGGATGTTCTTAGCATTTGCTTGCTCAAAAGGATTCAAAATCTATCAAATGGACGTGAAATCAGCATTCCTAAATGGGGAACTCAAAGAGGAAGTCTACATGGAGCAGCCAGAAGGTTTTGATCTGACAGCAGGAAAGGACCTAGTCTGTAAGTTGAAAAAGGCTTTGTATGGATTGAAACAAGCTCCTAGAGCTTGGTATGCAAGACTGGATAACTATCTCCAACAACAAGGCTTCAAAAAGGGAGTGGCTGGAAGCAATCTATACATAAAGACAGATCAAGGTAAGTTACTAGTTGCTCTTGTTTATGTCGATGATCTGATTTTTGCTAGTAATAATGATGAAATGAGCCATGAATTTTCTCAAAGCATGGCAAAAGAGTTTGAGATGTCAATGATAGGAGAGCTGTCCCACTTCCTTGGACTTCAAGTATCTCAAACTAGAGCAGGATGTGTATATCTCAAGCCAAATATCTAAAAGACATGCTCAAAAAATATGGAATGGAGGACTGTGCACCCGTGAGTACACCTATGACCACAAACTGCAAATTGAGCAAAGATGATGACTCCCCTCTAGTAGATGCAAGTCATTACAGGTCAATGATTGGAGCCATTCTATACTTAACAGCTACACGACCAGACATAATGCAAGCAGTAGGAATGGTGGGAAGATTTCAATCTGCTCCCAAACAATCTCATTTATTAGCTGTAAAAAGAATTCTCAGATATTTGAAGGGAACTTCTGATTTTGGTCTTTGGTACCCAAAGGACTCAACACTAACGGTAACTACATACACCGATGCTGATTGGGCTGGAAGTATAGATGATCGGAAAAGTACTAGTGGAAATGCATTCTTCCTAGGAGACTGTTTAGTATCCTGGCTCAGCAAAAAACAGTCATCCATATCATTATCCATAGCCGAAGCCGAGTATATTGCTGCAACAGACTGTTGTTCTCAGATACTATGGATGAAGGAAGCTCTAAAAGATCTCGACATATGTACATATCAACCGATTACCATCTATTGTGACAACACAAGCGCTATCAGTCTCGGAAAAAATCCAGTGATGCACTCAAGAACCAAACACATACCAATCAAGTATCATTTCCTCCATGAGCAAGTAGCTGAACAAAACATCATCCTGGAATATATCAGTACTAAGGAGCAGATAGCTGATATTTTCACAAAACCTCTTCCTCGAGAAGCATTCGAACATCTGCATCAAAAGATGGGGGTTATTTCTTTATCATCACTCAAGTTCATTCATAAAGATGCAGCAGGACAGGGGGAGCAGTTTGACAGGGGGAGTTCGTATGCATTCCTTTGCCATTGATGTCAAAGGGGGAGAGAGCAGAAGAATATTGCCATCAATAACAAAAGGGGAGATTGTTGGACACAGATTGTCATTGATGTCAATATGGCAATATTCAAGAGGAGGAGACAGAGCCATCAGAGGAGCAGACGGAGCCAAGAGGAGCAAATGGAGCCAAAAGGAGCAGACCAAGCCAGAGGAGCCACATTGGAGCAAAGAGGAGCTATAGGAGGAGCCATATATATATATATATATATATATATATATATATATATATATATATATATATATATATATATATATATATATGCCAAAGAAGAGGAGCTATCGGAGCATATCGGAGCAAGAGGAGCCATTGGAGGAGCAAATGAAGCAAACAGAGCCATATATGCCTCAGATAACCTATCGGGAGCCATCGGGAGCAGAACTCATATAGATATGTTATCGGGCTTGTAAAACCCAGTGTATGCATGCTCTAACATTATCGGCGGTTAACACCCATATATATGCGTTATACAATAATATATGCATGCATCAACATTATCAGGAGCTGTTCGGGCGATCAAAACCCATATATGCCTTCATTAATACTATCGGGAGTTGTTCGGGCAATGAAAACCCACATATGCATGTATTAACGTTATCGGGAGTGTTTGAGCGCCCAAAATCTACATATATGCATTTACAATAATCAAAGGCCTTTTTCCTTTTTGGCGGAAACAACACAAGTTAAATGTGTTTCGGCACATATGGACCCGATGGCATATATATATATATATATAGAGAGAGAGAGAGAGAGAGATATATATATATATTTCGCCATATCGGCGCATCGGGGGTTCGGCTAAGTGACTCGATGGCATATCACAATGGACCCGATGGCATTTCATATTTGGTTTATAATATATCGCATCCGCAGCATAAAGGGTCGCCCACCCCAAATCCTCTGATTGCGATAAGCATGCGGACCCGACGGGCATATAAAACATGGTCCAATGTAATATCGCATCCGCCTATGTCGCTGGTCTCAAAGGGCTGTCACTTCCGAAACCCCCGATTGCGATATACGGTTGTGGACCCGACGGAGGAATTAAAACCAGTCTATAATATATCGCATCCGGCATTTCGGAGCGGGTATCGGGAGTGGTAAAGGCCCTGCCTCCGATTGCGACAATATATGCGGACCCGACGGGCATATAAATTATGGCTTAATATCATATCGCATCCGGTTCATCGGAGCAGTGGTGTATCGGCCATTGGCGACTGCCGATTGCGATAAGGGAGCGGACCCGACGGGCACATAAAATATGGTTCAATGCAATATCGCGTCCATAAAGAGGATCGACCCATCAGCCATCAGCCCTTTGCGATCGCCGATTGCGATGAATGCTGCGGACCCGATATATTATAGATACGGGTGCTATGACCCTTGAAGTCCGCTCTTTAGCACTGTCGCCTGTTTTTTCATATATTTCCTGTGTAATTTGATATTTGGCCTGCGCGCGCCTCTGAGGCAAAAATGCATTCGATAAGGCTCCCGATAGCTCAGGAGACTAACTCATGGAGATAATGATTACGATTGGGACGTGGCTGTTCGTTAAGCCATGTCAATGTGTGTATGCGGCCTCTCTTTCCCTTGAACGTGTCTTGTGAATATTGAAACGCCCGGATAGACAGAGGAAGCCATGGATTGGGAAGCTGAAGTGTCAAGCGAGCATAGAAGACCAAGCGAGTCAGAGGAAATGATAGCCACTGAGGAAGAAGCCAAAGAGCCAGCGTGTAAGAGGAAACGAATGGACAGAGGCATGGAATGTATAAAAACAGAAAACACAGAGGACTGTGAGACGGTTGTTGTGGTGAAGAACCAGAGAAGAAGCAACAGAACCAACGGAGGGTGCAGAGGCAGCAGAAGCAGCAGAGGCAGAAGCGACAGAACCAGTTTATACCAAGGTTGGGTTGGAGCCCAAGAGGTTGGAGCCTCAGAACTAAACAGGATTGAAGTCCTTGGGAGTTGGTGCTCCTAAAGTCCAAGATTGGTGTCTTGGAAAAACAGAGTTGGTGCTCTGGAGGTTGGAGCTTCACTGAAGTTCAAGTTGGAGCTTGGCAACTATTCACAGTCAGATATACTTATATTGTATTTATTTCATTGGACTGTCTTGAGTTTTAATAAAAGCATTTATTCCAGTTGTCGATTTCTGTGTTCTGTGTATACATATACATATCTATATATGCTTTTGGCTATCACTAGAACAAAAATAATAAATATTGATTCACCCCCCTCTCAGTATTTCCAACAATGTTGACCTCCTCGCAGATCGTTGTCTCATCGAACCCATGATGAGAGACATCGATAGCCACGTGCACTACTTCAGGATCCACGACATCCTCCGTAATTTGGGAATTCAAATTGCGGAGAGGGAAGAAAGTTTCTACTGTTGCGTAGGCACGACTTTGACAGCATTGCCTAAGAACGAGTGGTTGGGGTGCACTTGGATTTTGTTAAACCGCAATGAAATGAGTTTGCTTCCAGAATCACTGAGAGTTCCAGTAATATGTTCATGGCTTATGGAGGGAAACAAACATATAAACAAAATTCCAAAATGGTCGATTGTTGGGTTGTGTTATATTCTTTCTACGACTAGCCCACTTAGTTAATCGGGGGGTTAGAGGGGGGGCGGAGCCCCCCCTTTGCTACGCTAATTGCATAGCGGGGGAGTCACAGGGGGTTTGAGGGGTGCAGGTAACCCCACTCTACGGTTTTGTGCATGATTTTCGCACATGGTTTTGGACGCGATGGTTTTCGGTCCATGGTATTGGATGCTTCGACATGTATAAATATGTATTGTAACATTGAAAGGAATATAATGAACAATCAAGCTGGTAGGACCACAATTTTGGGATCCAGGGGAAAATCTCTGTGTATATGTGTTTTATGTGTTACGCTCTCGCATTGTTTATTTTCTGTGTTTTAGAATTCGTATGCAGGTAATTTATGTACGGGGTTAAAACCTACATTTGGTATCAGAGCTGTTTTGGCTTCAAGGGGACACCTTTGTTGCTGAGGGGCTTCGCTCAGGCTTGTGGTAGACCCTCTTCAGTGGGAGATCTGCGAGATCGATTCTCGTGGTGAAAGAAGATGGCAAGCAGTGGAAAGATAGAGATCAAGAAATTTAATGGTCAGAGTTTTGAGTTGTGGAAACTCAAGATGGAGGATCTGTTGGTGGATAAAGATCAGTGGATCACGGTAGATCCAGGTACTAAACCAACGGGAGTCTCCGATGAAGAATGGAAGTAGTTAGATAGGAAGACAAAGAGCACAACGATTGTGTGTCTCAGATTCAGTATTGTTGAATGTATCAGGGGAAGCTACGACGAAGGCTTTGTGGGACAAGTTAGGGACTTTGTACCAATCTAAGTCTCTGGTGAATAAATTGTCCCTGTGGAAAAAGCTATATAACCTGATGATGAAAGATGGAGACTCAGTGATAGAGCATCTGAACACATTTAATACCGTGGTAAGTCAGTTAGCATATGTTAATATTAAAATTTCAGATGAAGATAAGTGCATCAATTTATTGTGTTCTCTACCAGATTCGTGGGATAGTCTGGTTATTGCAATAGGTAGCAATGCAACTGCCTTGCAGTTTGATGAAATAGTCTCATCCTTGCTGACGGAGGAGATGAGACGGAAAAATATGGAGAGCTAGAATGGTGACGCCTTGTTTGTACGAGGACGATCCCAGAACAGAAACAAAAATAAGTCATCGAGTGGGAGATATAAATCTAGAGGGAGATCTAAATCTCCAGGAAAACCTGTAAAGGTGGTGAGCTGGAAATGCGGAAAGGAAGGGCACTAAAAAAGGGACTGTAAATCTAAAGCTCCTGATAAAGGAAAGGGATCTGATGATGCTCCTTCTGTAGAGGCGAAAGCCACCTCAGATGAAGGTGGGGATGTGTACTTGCCTTCTTCAAGTACACATGTAGATCATGAGGCATCGTTGATTGACTCAAGTGCATCCTTTCACTTCACTCCCCATAGAGAGTGGTTCTGCGAGTATGAGAAATATGATGGTGGTGATGTCTTCTTAGGGGATGATAGGAAGGCTAGAATCGTTGGTCGCGGAAAAGTAAAGTTGAAGTTGCAAGGTGGAATGGTTAGAACACTTCCGGGTGTTCTCCATATTCCTACATTTGCCAGAAATCTGATTTCTGTAAGCAAGTTGGATGATGCAGGTGTAAAAATAGTGTCCGAGATGGATATCTGCAAGATGGTTCGGGGAGCACTAGTATTGATGGGGTGGTTCAGATTGGAACTCTGTACAAGCTGAGAGGTAGCACGGTTGTTGATGGGTGCAACAGTTCTATGGTTCCTGAAAGTGGAGCAGAAAATCTAGAGGTCTCTAGAGAGAAGACCATGTTGTGGCATCAAAGGCTTGGACATATTGGAGAGAAGGGCCTTCGAATACTTCATGGTAAAGGTATGATAGAAGATATGAGTAATAGATCTCTAGATTTTGATTTCTGTGAAAATTGTGTATATGGGAAGCAGAATCGGGTGAATTTCCCCTCTGGTGGTAAGAGGGTGAAACATATATTAGAGCTTGAGCATAGTGATGTGTTTGGACCTGTGAAGGTTCCATCACTAGGTAAGTCTGTGTACTATGTATCATTTATAAATGACTTCTCAAGGAATACATGGATATATTTCCTTAAGAAGAAATCGGAAGTCTTTGACAGGTTTAAAGAATTCAAGGCTCTGGTGGAAAACCAGACAGAGAAGAAGATAAAGGTGTTGAGGATAGATAATGGTGGAGAGTTTTGCAGTAAGAAATTTGAAGAATTCTGTAAGAAGTGTGGTATAGCACGACAAAAGACTACTCCATATACACCTCAGCAAAATGGAGTTGCAGAAAGAATGAACAAGACGTTGATGGAAAGGGCAAGAAGCATGCTCAGTGGTGCCGAGTTAGGACAGGAATTCTGGGCAGAGGTGGTGGAGATAGCATGTTACCTGGTCAATAGATCACCTTCATCAGCGTTGGAGGATAAAACTCCACAATAGGTATGGACTGGTAAGAAACCCTCTCTTTCACATCAGAGGGTATTTGGATGTGATGCATATGTATATGTTCCAAAGGAGAAACGAACCAAGTTGGATAGTAAATCTGAAAAGTGCATCTTTATTGGGTATAAGGATGGTTTAAAGGGTTATAAGCTTTGGAACCCAGTAACAAGGAAGGTTGTGTACAGCTGAGATGTGGTGTTCAGAGAGGTGAAAGATGTTATTAAACATGAAGTCCAACCAAAGGAACCTGAGAAGATAGAGTTTGAGTTAAAGGAGGAAGAATTAGACTCGATATCAGAGGAGGAATCAGAAGATGAAGAGCCACAAACTCCAGGTGTGAGAAGATCAGTTCGAGAAAGAAGGCAGCCAGAAAGGTATAGTCCATCTGCTTTCTGTTCAAATTTTTCTTTATCTATTACTGATGATGATCCTAGAACTGTGAAGGAAGCAGTAGATTCAGAGGATGGAAAAATCTGGAAAGAGGCCATGGTTGATGAAATGGCATCTTTGCACAAGAAGGAGGCTTGGGATCTGGTGGAGTTGCCTGCTGGAAGGAAACCCTTTGGCAGCAAATGGGTGTTCAAGAAGAAGACAAATGTAGAAGGAAAGGTGGAGAAATACAAAGTGCGGTTGGTAGCAAAAGGTTATTCCCAGGTGTCGGGAATTGATTTTGGTGATATTTTTTCTCCTGTTGCCAAGGTAACTTCTATTAGATTACTTTAATCTATTGCTGTTGCTTTTGATTTTGAGGTAGAACAGATGGATGTGAAGACAACATTTCTTCACGGGGATCTGGAAGAGGAGATCTACATGAAGCAACCTGAAGGCTTTGCAGTGAAGGGTAAGAAAGAATTGGTATGCAAGTTAAAGAAGTCTTTGTATGGGTTAAAACAGTCACCAAGGATGTGGTATCAGAAATTTGATACATTTATACGGGGACTTGGCTTCACTAGAAGCAAAGCAGATCACTGTGTGTATTTTAAATTAATTGGTGACCGTGTTATTTATTTGGTCTTGTATGTGGATGATATGTTGCTGGTTGGAAATGACAAAGAAATTATCCAGGATTTGAAGACCCAATTGTCCTCCAAATTCGACATGAAAGATCTTGGTGCTACAAACTATATTTTGGGCATGGAAATTAAAAGAGATCGGGAAAAGAGGAAGCTCTGGTTAAACCAGAGGAAGCATGTCGAGACAATATTGCAGATATTTAATATGCAGGATAGTAAACCGGTGAAGGTTCCTATTTCTGTAGGTGTAAAGTTATCTGTTGAATAGTGTCCCAAGACACAAGAAGAGGAAGAGGACATGTCCCGTGTTCCATATGCAAGTGCAGTCGGTAGCCTGATGTATGCAATGGTTTGTACTAGACCAGATATTGCACATGCAGTGGGAGTATTGAGTAGGTTTATGTCAAAACCAGGAAAGGAGCATTGGACAGCAGTGAAGCGGGTTTTCAGGTATTTGCATGGCACTAGTGATTATGGTTTGTGCTACCAAGGAAGACCAGGATTGGACAGAGTGTTGGATATTCGTGGCTTTGTTGATGCAGACTGGGCTGGAGATCTGGATCAAAGAAGATTTACAAGTGGGTATGTGTTTAACCTATTTGGAGGTGCAGTCAATTGGATGAGTAAGAAACAATCTGCAGTGGCACTATCAAGTACAGAAGCAGAATACATGGCAGCCACTCATGCAAGCAAGGAAGCAATTTGGTTGCAGAGATTGTGTTCAAGTATGGGGTTAGTACAGGGAGCTATAAGGTTAGACTGTGACAGCCAAAGTGCAATTTTCTTGGCAAAGAACCCTGCATATCATTCAAAGACAAAGCACATTGATGTTCAGTATCGCTTTGTGAGGGATATGATAGAAGACAAAAAGGTGTTGCTGGTAAAGGTGGACACTTTGAAGAATACTACAGATGCATTAACAAAATCTGTGAGCTTTGAGAAGTTCTCTTAGTGTAGAGAAACAATGGGTGTTATAGGGTTGGATAAATGACGAAGATCTCTTGTGGCCCCTTATGGAAAGAAAACAACAAGTGGGATAATTTTGGGTTGTGTTATATTCTTTCCACGACTAGCCCACGTTGTTAACTGGGGGGTTAGAGGGGGGTGGAGCCCCCATTCGCTGCACCGATTGCATAGCGGGGGAGTCACAGGGGGTTTGAGGGGTGCAGGTAACCCCAATCTATGGGGTTTGGGGCAGCACCCTGGAAAATTTTGGTTTTGGACCCTATGTTAGGTTGGGCAGACCTACCTATGGTTTTGTGCATGATTTTCGCACATGGTTTTGTACGCGATGGTTTTTGGTCCATGGTTTTAGATGCGATGGTTTAAGGTCCATGGTATTGGATGCTTCGGCATGTATAAATATGTATTGTAACATTGAAAGGAATATAATGAAAAATCAAGCTGGTAGTCCCGGTTTTGGTATCCAGGGGAAAATCTCTGTGTATATGTGTTTTATGTGTTATGCTCTCGCATTGTTTATTTTCTATGTTTTGGAATTCGTATGCAGGTAATTTCTGTATGGGGCTAAAACCTACAGTGATTGTGAGGATGATCTCTCTTAGGCTTCTGGATCTAAGTTGGACGTCCCTTTCCTCATTGCCTAACAGCATGGGGTGTATGAAACAACTGGTATGTCTAAGTTTAGTAGTTGTGCCCATTAGAAGGTTGCCTCCATCTTTTGTAAATCTAGAAAATCTTGAAATCCTCTATCTTGATAGGTCAATCATTATGGAATTACCGCGTAGCCTACACAAGTTGAGATCTCTCAAGTATTTGTACCTTAGCGAGTGTACAGAGTTGCAATATTTACCCAGGAACATCTAAAGGCTCACGTCTTTTCAGTGCTTGGACATGTACAAATGCAGCAGGTTGTGGACAAAAGTTGAGCCAAAGAGGACAAGGAAAAAAATGGCTTCCATTCATAATTTGGGCAGCTTAACACACCTCAAGAAGTTATTCTTAGAAAACAATGGAGAACAACTTCAAGAGGGAACATTGGGAAACATGGTTGAAATGGAAACACTTCTATTGAAACTAACAAATATGGCAAGCTTACCACAACACATGGCTAAAATGATAAAATTGAAAAATCTCCGATTAGAGTCTTCTCTTCTCATTACAATGGAGACAGATTTTTTAGAATTTCAAAATTTGAGTTCTCTTACATTGTTTGGACGTTTAATGTTGGAAGAGCTTCCACATCTGCACAAACTTGGAAGTTTAAGAGAATTACAAGTCAAGTGGTGTCCCAAGATAAAGAAGTTTCCTAAAGAATTTGGCAAGACTGGAGCATTTCTTTTGTTGGATATATTTTCATTAGTTACTTTAGATGAATTAGAGGAACTCCTTCTAATACATGAGGGTGCAATGTCCTCAATAAAAATATTTACGATGATGCAGTGTGAAGCTTTGAAGATGTTGCCAGAGAGTTATTTGACTATCAAACAACTCCAAAAAATAAGAGTATTTGGTTGTCCAATAGTATTGGAGAATTTAGAAAGAGTCAAAATAGAGAACAAAAAGGTAGAAGTGGTGACAATGTCTTCCTTAGATACTAGAGAATTTTTAAAAAGAGAACAAAAAGGTAGAAGTGGTGACAATGTCTTCCTTAGATACTAGAGAATTTTTAAAAAGATATTTGCAAGTACAAGGCACCAGAAAGAGTTGGACTTCTGGTGAATTTTGGTGTCATGAATTTTTCACTTTCTTAAACTATTGTAAAAGAACTTTATAAATAAAGTTGTATGAATTATGTTTCAATAAAATCTTATAAATAAAGCTTGATGATTTGTTTTTCCATATCAAAATATGTAATTTATATATTATGTTGCTTTTATTGTAATTCATTATGGTTTTCAACAATTTTATTCTTTAATTGGTCATATTATTTTTGAAATTCATTTTTAAGTTCTTTAATTTTTTGTATCATTCATCTTTTATTATTTTTTGAGTCTCTCCAAACTTGAATGTATATTAGCAATTTTTCTAGTAACCAATAGAGCATTTTTATGCTCAATCTAAATTTAGTTAAACTTAGTTAGATGTTTTTCCAAAAAATTACTTACATTTTTGTACAAATTAACAATTTCCTTGAATTTTTCATAATGTTTAGATGAGTAAGATGACTATGGTACATAATTGTATAAAAATGCATAGATTATAGAATTATATAGATTTCATTAATTAAATTAATTAATTAATCATCTATACTATCAACCAAATACACGCTGCATTCAATTTACTATCATAGCTCATGAATTTAATTTTACAATTGTTAATTAATTGTACAATTACTATTAATTAATTAATCAATCAATCATATATACTATTAACCAAATGCATATATACTATTAACCAAGTGCATGATGCATTCAATTTATTATAATAACTCTCAATTGGTAGTAAGTATCGTAGTGGTACAATGGTTGTAGTTGTATGGTGCAGTGGCAGTTGATCATAAAAGCTCTCATATGAATAGAGCAATTAAATGTTCACTTAATTTACTTGAATTATCTAGAAACTAGTAAATTTTTGAAGTAAAAAAAATGAAATGAATATATAATGATTTTATAACAATGGATTCTATATAAATATTCTACATATTTTTCATTTAAAATAATTTCTCTAAATAAACTTATGATTTTTATAATATTTTGTTATTTATTTTAAATTTATATATCTGTTATTTATTATTTGCTAATTGAAAATTTAATATTATAAAGAAATATAAAATAAATATGCATATCACTATAATTTATATAAATTAACAAAATAAAAAATAATGTCTACATGATAATAGATTAACATTTTTTTAATTAACTTTGAATAATATTTATCCCATGTTTATCATTTTCACTTAATGAAAATAAAATAAAATTAAAAATAAAATACATATTTGTTTTTTTAGTGTTAAACATTACATCATATATACAAACAAACTCTATCATGAATTAACAAATTTAAAAATAGTATAGACTTAATTATCATAGTAAAGTCACTTAATTATTCATTCATAGGCATTGTATTTACAAAAGAAATTTAAATTTAAATTTAAATCTCAAAATAACATGTTAACTAATTTAAGAATACAATTTTTTTTAATGGAATAGCAAACATAGTTATGAAAGCTATAATAATTGCAACAACTTTACATATAAGGAACCATATAACTCAAACCAAAATATTTCTAGGTTTCAAAAGTATTTTGACATTTCTAATGGTATATCCGATAACCCAACACAAAATATAAAGGTTCAGAAAATATTTTGACATTTTTAATGGTATATTTTGATTGATTTAAAGAAAACAAGTGTTTTATATAATTCAGTGTGAGAGATGCTTAATGTTTAGGTTTAAAAATTAATGGCATATGAAATAAGTTATTCAAATTAATATTAAAAAAAATTAGTATAAATCTACAATAATTGTATGGACGGAACCCTTTGCTCCACAAACAAGGGTATCATACATCAATTTGGTATCTTATTAGGACATTATATATATATATATATATATATATATATATATATATATATATAAGAGATTTTAATAACAATATTTTATGTATAGAGAGATTTGCATCTCAATTTTTTATTTATCCATCATAGTATTGTTAGACATAATGATCTTAATAATAAAACATTTTCTTATCTTGAAAACATTATGAATTGATTAATTAATAATGAAACCTTTTCTTATCTTGAAAACATTAAGATGAGCTAAGTTGCTTACAATAACCCTATAGGCTTGAATATAACCCTTGTTTGAAAAAAAGAAGTACAAACGTTGGGTTAGTGCTTGGTTACCGCTGGAAAGCAGAGGTGAGACGCACAGTCTGGTATCTTGGACAACTTATTATAGTAAAGACCCAACTTAGAGCAATAGCTAGTGTAATGCAGACAACCAAATGACTGTAATAATACTGAATTAAAAAATGACAATCATATTATTGCGTGATAATATTTGAAAAATCATTGGCAAATGTGAAAACTGATACAATTTATTTCACAATATCATTTACATGTTTTTTTTTCCATGGAAAAAGTGTAATTTTATTAATATAGAAAAATAAAATTACATGTTGTAAATTGCAGATAGCCAAGCATCACCCAGCCAAAGGCCGGTGGTAAACTAAACATTCAAAAAAGGGAAACTAATATACAATGGATGGAAAACTAAGTTTTCCTCTCTTTTTTCTTCTCAACCTTGCGCCAGCCACCTTGCTGTTGAGTGGTGACAAGAAAGACCTGGGGCTTATCAGAACGAAAAAATGTCTTTATCCGAATCTAAATTGTCTCATGAGTGGGTTCTCTTGTACTCGCTTGGTTCCATTGATTCTGATGCTTTCTCCCCTGGATGCCTAGCTGTTCTAAGTTACCGTGGGAACTTGTGCTATAACTAAATATAATCCTTTCTTCAGAGTTGATGACGAGTGAAATCTGAAAAAATAAACCAATAGTAAATGTATGCAACTACACTGGTTAAGAGGTAACCGAGCACACTAATGAATTTAAAAACACTTCATGTGACATTAAAACATTCTTGTAATGAAAATGTATAAGAAGCTCTTTTTTAAAGACTCACTCAGAAATCAAGAAAAGGGCATACACTAGAAATAGGAAAAGAAATAAAGTTCACAGTATGTTGTGGAAACTATTGTTTCCCAAGAAATCTTAGGATCTAGAGAAAATTACCCAGAAAACATTCGTACAAGAAACACATGACACTACAGTGATTCTTTTTACAAGAGATTCAATTTTCTTTGAGAAAGACACATCATGGCATCGAAATAGGCACAATCACGGGGAAAGCAAGCAGAATGATACTTGAATTAAACACTGAAGTTCATAATTTATTATCAATTACAATAAGAACAGTCAACCCTCCAGGGGTAAAATAAAGTAAAAGACAAAACTTGTCATCAAAAATATTTTATTTACAAATATCAAATAACGTGGAGAACGTGGTGACTGAGTGAGGTAGACAGCGGCTTGCTGAAAGCCTGTGTAGCCATTGTCAACTGCCATTTCATAAATGGAGAGCATCTTGTTCTTAGTGAGGTGGACAACCACTTGCTGAAAGTCATAGTCTTTGCCGACTGTCATTTCGTAAATGGTAGAGCATCTTGTTCTTGGCCTCTCTATTTTCCCGCAACGTTGATTTTGATGGCTCTCCTATTTTGCACATTCTACAGTTGTGCACTGTTACACTAAAAAATGTCACCTCGACTACTTACAGTTAGTATGGCTCAAATCAACAGTCATGCTACCCTCTTAGGCAAGTCTCATGCCTCTGTTATCCATCTCAAACTCAAAGAAGAGAGAAAGTCTTGTAAAAACTATGTTTATCTCTGGGGTCGCAGGTTCTCTCTAGCCTTACCTGCGGGGACGCTGACCTTGTTCACAAAATATGCGTCCATGGACGCTCTGTATGTTAAGGGACAGGTGCGTCCCTCTGTAAAAGGCAAAATGCGCGAGTTTTATCTTGAAAAAGTTACTTGTGGTTACTTCTAGAACATTCTAGAGGTCGGTTTGATGAAATGGATGCGCCTCCAGTTGGTTCATGTATCTCTATTAAGGGGGAACTTATCCCATCAATAAGGGAGCTATCCCACCCATAGAGGGGGATGATCCCATTGATAGTGGACCTGAATAACCTCTTTACAGCACTATAAATAAAGGCATTGAGCCAGAAGGAGAGGAGGTTGGAGCTATACATTTTCTTTGGGTAAATGCTGCAGGATTTAGGTCTTCCATTAGAGCCTTTGTGAGGAGAGATTGTCTTCACTTGATTCTACTTGGGAGAGGGTGAGCTTTGTCAAAGTAGAGGAAAACCCTTGATGGACCCTGGGAGGAACTTGCACAACACCAAGGCCAGGTTGTAAGAGTTTCTTTGTTTCGTTATTAATACAAACTGGTTTATTTTTCTCAATAGCTTGTGTTAATGAGTTATTTCATGTGTTCCTTGGTCTGCATGTTGAATATATGTTTTATTATATGAAATGCAAGTGCTTGGTAATTGTTTGATTGTTTGTGGTTGCAGGAATTGACTTGAAGGAGGAGCTCATCCGGATCGTCAAGAACGGACTTCAACAACAGCGTTTTGGAATAAGGTAAGCCTAAACACTTGTAGTTTTCATGTTGTAAAAGGTGTATTTAGAGAAAGATCACTCCATTTTGTCTTGTTTGTCATTAGAATGTCTTAGACTTCTAGGAAGGTCAGTCGTGTCCGCACCCTTGACAGATTCCGTGTGACAAATTGGCGACTCCGCTGGGGAATCCATTAATGAGAGAGTCTTTTCCTTTATATGAACTTTGCTTTGAGAAAATCATTTTTATTTTCTGGTTTTTGACTGTGAGAATTAGTATTTGGGTGGCTTAGCTTTAGATTTAGTTAGATTTGGTTTTTCTTCATTTTTCCAGAAGGACGCACCCTCTTAGTACTGCACAGTGCGTCTTTGGACGCGCTGTTGCCGTTTGCACAGAGCGGGGCCGCACCTGTGACAACGGGTTGCCTGCGTCTTCCTGTAAAACTTAAGAAAATTCCATTTTTGCTTTAAATTGCTTTTAGATTTTGTTTTTCCTTAGTGTTTTCTGCCCAGATCCTTTAGTACCCTGTCAAGAATTTTCACCTGAACTAGTTTTGTGAGCTTTGAGTGTTTTAGTGGTTTTCAACGAAGTTTAGACCTAGGGTTTGATTTTTGGAAAGGCTTTGTAGTGACTTTGATAGTAGAAAGTTGTCCAGCCTTAGATCTCTCTGGTTAGTCAACCTTCTTAGAAGTCGGGCCTGTCGTAAAGTCTCCTTTTGTGAGCAACTTGCCATTTGAGTTGTTTTGGGTCAAATTTCGAATTACTTGTTTATAAAGTATTGATTTCCATTTTACAAAAAGAACAAAAAGATTAGAGTTTTGTTTTGGCTAGTTTTTGATTCTGCAATAAGCTAGTCCTTGATTTGATTGTGATCAAGTAAAACACCTTAGAAATAATCATTGTTAGTTTTGGCCTCGTTAAGATTGCTTAGAGTAAATTTGCCTTTAGTTTGCTTATGAGTGCATTTTCATAGATTTTAAGAGTTGTTAAGATTGATTTTTGGTTATATTAGATTTATTTGCTTTATTAAAAGAAAAATACAAAAACATCTTCTTAAAAAGTCTTGTTTCAAGTAGCTTTTTGTTTTCGAAAGAAGAAAAGAGTTTTTTCGTGCATGTAAAGAGAGGTTATGTTTTTATGCTTGGAAAAGACAAACGAATTGTTTCTTTGATTGTCTTCAATTAAGAAGTTGCTTTTATAAAGATTGCATTCTCTCAACTTTTTAGTTAAGCAATTCATCGAAAAAGTAAAGTAGTGGATAAATCATTCTAGGTGCATTTTGTAGTGGTTTCGAGTCGAGTCAACACACCACTGGTTTCACTTCCATCACCTTTTGACTTAAGAAACAACCTTAAAAGTAACGCTTAAATTAAAATCAATCTAGTAATCTTTATTTTTCTAGGGCTCTGAAGCACCAACATAGCTTAGGCTAGGGTCTTGGAGTAGGTGAGTACTTAACTCTCCAAGACTACAAAACCAAACAGATAGTCTATCTTGAGTAGAACAAATCCAATTGTTTCAGTTACATTCTGGGAAAGCTCCTCTTAAAGGAGAAGCACGAGCTCGTGTCCGAACCAGTGAGGGGATCATTCCTCCCTCGTTGGGAACGACGCCAGGCAGTACGTATTACAAACGGTAAACCTCGGATTAACCATTGTCGAGGAGCCAGGGGTCACTTATCGGTAAACCTTGGATTGTTGTCAAGGAGCCGGTAAGGGGATTGGAGCTTGCTACTCTGCCCTTGCGTGCTGTCGGAGTTTAGACTGTTCCCCCAGGTGTAATTGTTGTGATTGGTAACCTTAGTGGCCATAATATCTAGGATTCTACCCAAGGTGACGGTGGAGGGAAGGTCCCACTGTACCTGGAGCAGACGTCGGTTATACTCACTTGGATTTTCTGGGGGGTTCGCTTCACTTCGAGACGGTTAAAGTGGAGGAACTTGGTCCAGTCTATTCATTAAGCAGGTTGCCGGGGTAACTGTTCCACCCACCATTTCTGTACTGAATCCTGCGAGGTTGGGCCTAATCACCAACTAGCGCTTTTGGTCCGGAAGACTACTGTTTGTGTGTGGTTTGACGCTCTAGATTATTTAGGCGTGTGCTTCAAATTTGTTTGCTTCTTTAGAAGACTTTAGGTGGTTTGATTTGAAATTTTTTACTTTGTTTTCGTGTGTTGTAGTTAAAATCTTTAATTGTGGCGGAATTACCGAGACAGTCCCGTAGACTTCGGGGCAAGTCTCCTGAGATTGTTACCGGAATAGATTTGTTAAGAAAACTCCGTAAATCGCGGGGTGAATCTCCTGAAGACATTCCGGGTCATTTAGAAGGGTTAAAGGTCCTTGTAACTCCTCCTAGTGGCAGTAGAGTAGGATCACCTGAAGAAGGAGAATCTTCCTTGGTAGTCCATCCAGATTACCAAAGTTTAGAAACAGGTTACAATCCCGAAGCTGTTACAGTTTCCGAGCTTGCTGGTAGTTTTTCATCTGCCAGTGAAACAGGCGAAGAACCTGAAATTTCAGAACCTGTTACTCCAACTCCTAGTGTTCCTGATTCACCAAGAATAGAAAGAATTATCACCGAAAATCTTCCTGTTGGATTAATTGCTATAGAAGAACTTGTTCCAGAGGAAGAAATAGGCGTTTCTGATTCTGAAGATCTAATTACCCTTGATCTAAGGGAGCGTGAATCCATCTTTTACAGTCCTCCTAGAAGTGAATCTTGGTACCTTGCATTAACCAATTTTTTAGACAACTCAGTAGGTTTTTCTACACCTCGTACTCCGGTTTCACCTAGAGGAATTCATTCTCCTGTAAATATGTCTGGTCAGTCATCTGTGTTTTCACAAAGTCCTGAATCATTTTTACATGGCGGTCCTTCTGTTCCTACTGGGTATCAATCACTTTCTGGTACCTTTGCGGGAGCATCTCCTCAACCCATTGATCATGGGTTATTAGTTGGAAACAGTGGTAATGTACCATTGAGTATAGGTGACGTTTATATGATGTCAGGTTCAACTCCCATTAACCAACCTCAAGGTGGCCAATTACCGCCTGGGGGGCAACCTTCGTTAATGCCTGGGGGGCAACCTCAAGGTACTTCATTCGTGACTGGGGGGCAACCTCAAGGGTATCAACCCCAAGGGTATCAACCCCAGCCTCAATATGTACCCCAAAGTCAACCTCAGTATCAATATCAACCTCAAGGATGGCAACCTCAAGGATGGCAACCCCAAGGGTATCAACCCCAAGGGTATCAACCTCAAGGATACCAACCTCAAGGTCAAGGTCAACCCCAGTATTCGTATTTACCTCAAGGTTATCAACCTACGGGTCAATACCCTGGTCAAGGTTATCAACCACCTCAAGGGCAATCATATGGGACTGCACCTTACAGTTATCAACCCTATCCTCAATACGGCTATGGATCTCAGTATCCTCAACCTGTTACGAGTCAATACCCTGGAATGTTAACATGGGATCCGTCACAGGGTCAACAGATGTCGCAACCAAGTATACAGTCGGTACCTCAAGCAGGACAACCTGCAGTTCCTGGTCCACCCCAGCAACCGCAACCTGTCCAGTCAAGTGTTCAGACCCCTGTAACTTCTGTAGTTACTCAGCCGCCAATTGCACCTGGTACTCCACCTCACACGGCTGCAGCAACTACCGCTTCATCTACCATGCTTACTTCTGGAGTATCGGCAGCTCCGGTTTCTACTGTCCCTGTAACCACTCCTCAGACATCTGTACCGTTGTCTGGACCCACGGTTCAAACCACAGTCCAGATGCCTGCAGGCCAACCTGGTACAAGTACGGTTGTTACTACTCAACCTCAATTTGTTCAACCTCCGTACCAGGGACAGTATCAACCTGGGCAAGCTGCCCAACAACCGGTTTACCAGTATCAACCGTATCCTGGGTACACTTATCAACCACCTCAGCAACCCCAGTACGGTCCGGTTAATCCTGGTTTTCCAGGAGGATATAATATCCCAAATGCGACTCCTGTTCCTAGTTATCCTGGATATCCTCCTCCTGGGGCTGGTATTGTGACTCAGAGTTTTAGAGATCCTAACCGGCAGTTACCGTTTATTGCGACTTTAGATTTACCCGACTTGACGCGCCTAACGAACGATCCAATTCAATATCTTCAGTTCTGGCCGCCAATGCCAAATAAGTTGCCCAGCGATATACCCAAGTTCGAAGGTAAGTCTGGAGAGGATCCGTCTAATCACGTGATGACTTACCACCTCTGGTGTGCATCAAATTCCATCTCAGATGATTCCATCCGCTTACGTCTTTTCCAGCGTACACTCATTGGTCTCGCAGCCAAGTGGTACATTGAGTTACCACGGGCCTCTTTTTACAACTTTAGCCAGTTAGCTACCTCGTTCTTAACTCATTTTCAGTTACCAGTCAGATACGATAATGGTACAGAATTATTAACTTCGCTAAAACAATCGACATCCACGTACATTTCTGATCACATCCATGAGTGGAGACGTCGAAGGAGATTAGTGAAAGTTTTTATCCCGGACCAAATCTTAGCTGAATGGTTTGTCAAATCATTATTACCAAGAATTACTGAAGATGTAGCTAAGGCCGGAGTAGTTACTGAGGAGCAAGTCATTGCTCAGGCACAATACCTTGACTTAGTTTACACTCAGTCGGGTACGTTACACGAGAAAATTCCGGATCTTCCAAAGTCAAACCAAATCGCTGCTGCTCCTTCGGGATCTCATGCCGCTGATGGTATGATTGGTATCGTGACTACGAAGAGTAAGAAGAAGTCTTCCAAGACCTCCAATACTCCAATTATCACTTTGCCTGATTCTCCGACAGGAGAGTCTTCTCCTCCTGAACTTACCGCCGACATTCACGCTGTAGAGTCATCTACGGCCAAATCCAAAAACGGTGGAAAGAAGAAAGGAAAGAAGAAGGCTAAAGCAGACAAGGCTCCAAAGGAGAAAACGGAAAAGTCGGAAACCAATGACGAAAAGCGCAAACCTCGATATCCTTGTCTTATTTGTGAAGAAGATCATTTTACGAGAGACTGCCCTCATCGGGCCGAGGTAGTGAAAATAGTCAAAGGTTCTCCCACTCCTGCTGTGTTAAAAAATCCATTTCCAGAGCAGGAGAATAAGATGATAGGTTCTTCTTCGAATGCCAGTGAAGAACCCATTTTGATGATGTCTCATGTCAGGATTGCGACTCGATCGCAAGATTATGGTAGTAAGGCTCCTGTTGATGGTAAGGAAGCAGAATCTTCTCACTCTAACCCATCAACCTCAGCTCCTGGTTCCGATCCACTACAGATCGAAAAACCTAACCCAGACTTAGTGATTAAGCCGCCCGCCAAGGGTGTACTTCGAAGGTCTGCTTTCAATCCACATGCGAGAGCAGCCCAGAATTACAACATTGTTGAAGACTTAGCTGTTTCACCTTCAGCAATGTCGGCACTCGAAGTGCTGCAATCATGTCCAGCGCAACGAAAATTGCTTTTGTCGGCTATTGGAGCTGTCGATGTTCAGGACCCGAACCTAATGATCTTTGATCTAGAAAGTAGTACACCGCGTCTCCCCCATCAAATGGCTTTCCAAATTCCAGTGATAGTCAAAAACAGGCCTATTCATCGGACTGTGATTGATGAGGGAGCTTCTACGTGTATTATGTCGATTCAATGTTGGAGATCGCTTGGTTCTCCTTCGTTGAACCAATCCCCCACCATCCTTAAGGCCTTTGATGGCCGTGGGTTCCGTCCGTTTGGTATTCTACAAGAATTGCCTATAGGGGTCGAAGGTAAAACCGTTAGTCTGGATGTGGAAGTGGTTGATGCCCCTCTAGACTACAACCTTCTTTTGGGTCGAAGTTGGTCATATGCTATGACAGCGGTCGTTTCATCGGTCTTCAGAGTCATTAAGTTTCCACATAACGGTAAGATCGTGACTATTGATCAGCTGACATACTTTTCATCCGACCCAACCTCTTTAGAAACTATCCAGCATGTTGGTAAAACGACAATCCCTTATAGGGACATTGGTGTAGGTTTAGTTAAGGATTCCGGTTTACTGGGAACTTTTCCTCTCCCTCCACTCAATGCAGACCCTTCGTTTGCAACAATTCATATGATCACGTCAGAAAACATTATTTATGATGATCCTTGGTATGTTCCCTCTGACTCTGAGCTAGACTCACTCGGTGATGTTATGCCGTTGAGTCCGTATGAGATTGCTTATGAAGCTCTTATGTCTTTTACCGACTTTCATTCAACCGAAACCGACCAAATGAATGTGGTCAGTGAAGAGTCACTTTTCACCTCACCCTTAGAACGGATAACGTTTCCCGAAGAAGTGTCATCTGACGAACAACTTCGCGAAATCCTAAGTGTAGATGATCTACCATGGGAAGATCTCCATCACAGATCTTCGTTTTTACCTAAGGATGATGCATTTGAAAATGATTTTTCATCTATCTTTACCGCTGAATATGTCAAAGACGCTCAGGATCCAACGAAACATTCTGATTCAGAGCTGAATTTAGGGAATATTTCTCGTACTATTCCCATTGATATTTCAGTGAAGCCCGGAATCGAGGAGAACATTCATATAGGTGCCGCATGTACTGAAGAAGAAATCCAAACTTACAAGGCCCTATTCCAAGAATTCCGCGACGTGTTTGCCTGGTCTTACGAGGAAATGCCGGGAATTGATCCTGCCATTGTTGTTCATGAAATCAAAACCTACCCGGATGCTAAACCCATTCGGCAACGGTTGCGTCAGATTCACCCTCGAAAAGCGGCTGCGATTAAAGCAGAAGTCGAAAAGCTGTTGAAAGCAGGTTTCATTTATCCGATCCCGTTAACGGATTGGGTATCGAATATTGTTCCCGTCAATAAAAAACAAGGAACAATAAGAATCTGTATCGACTATAGGGATATCAATCGAGCTTGTCCAAAAGACAACTATCCTACGCCTTATATCGATCAAATTATTGATGATTGTGCCGGAAGTGAGATGTTTTCCTTCATGGATGGTTTCTCAGGCTATAATCAAATCAATATTCTACCTGCCGATCAACCAAAAACGGCATTCATTTGTCCATGGGGGACATTTGCTTATTGCAAATTACCTTTTGGGCTTAAGAACGCCGGCGCTACTTTTCAACGGGCGATGTCTTATGCATTTCATGACATCAAGCACATTGTGCAACCCTATCTCGATGATTTGCCTGCTCATTCTTTACAACGAGCTGATCACCTTGTCCACCTACGAGCAATCTTTATGAGGTGTAGGCATTATCGAATTCGGTTGAATCCCCACAAGTGTGTTTTCTGTATAGAAACAGGTCGATTGCTGGGATTTGTTGTTTCAAAAGCCGGCATTCGCGTCGATCCCTCGAAAGTCGAGGCTATCATCAAATTGCCTCCTCCTTCGAGTTTGCGCCAACTCCAAAGTTTGCAAGGGAAAGCGAACTTTTTACGCCGATTCATCCCAAACTACGCCGAGGTCACTAAAGGTTTTACACGGTTGTTGAAACAGAACGCACAATTCTTTTGGGACGAGATTGCCCAACAATCTTTTGATGCACTGAAACACGCGTTGACCCATGCACCGTTATTGCATCCTCCCAACTACAACCAGGACTACTTCTTATACCTCGCAGCTTCGCATTCCACCATTGGAATGGTGTTAGTTCAAGAAGATGAATTCAAAGCAGAGCATGTGATATATTATCTTAGTAGAACCTTAAATCCCACTGAGTTAAAATATTCGCATGTGGAGAAATTGGCCCTGGCAGCCGTTCAAGCTGTCCAGCGTTTTCGTCACTACATTCTTCTCCGCAAGACTACAGTTATTTCGGATTGCAACCCTATGATTTATATTTTGACAAAACAACTGCTAGGGGGCAAGTACTCTAAATGGATTGTTATCCTGCAAGAGTTCGACTTGGAGTTCGAGAAGTCCAAGTCTAAGAAATCTTTAGTTTTTGCGGAATTGATGTGTGATTTCCCGAGTGCTGACACAGAGACTGTGGCAGAGGAGTCCATTGCGGACGAATCTTTGTTTCTTATTAGCACTTTAGATCCGTGGTATGGGGATATAATCATCTATCTCCAAACCCAAACCTTTCGGCCTGAAGCTTCCAAGGAAGACCGTCGAAAAATTCGGTTTCGATCCCAGCAATACAGAATTATTGGAGATACACTTTATCGCCGGGGGGCAGACTTAGTTTTTCGACGTTGTTTAACTCACGAAGAGGCTGAGAGAGTTTTGAATGATTGTCACTCTGGAGCATGTGGCGGTCATATGTCTGGGTATGCCACAGCTCAGAAGGTGTTGCGCGCTGGCTATTTCTGGCCGTCTATGTTTAAAGATTGTATCCTTGCTGTCAGAACATGCCACAACTGTCAAGTGTTTGATCGAAAGATGCGCGCTCCACCTGCTCCTCTCCACCCTATAATTGCCGCTGGTCCATTCGCCAAATGGGGCATTGACTTTATTACTTGTAACCCTCACTCGGCCGGGGGCATGCGTATATCATCCTCGCGGTTGATTATTTTACAAAATGGGCCGAGGCGATGCCTACATTCGACGCAAGCGGCAAGACAGCTGCAGTTTTCGTATTCAATCATATCATAACTAGGTTTGGTGTCCCACAAGCAATCATTACTGACCATGGGAGCCATTTTCGAAACGTCATGATGACTGAGCTTACAAGCCAGCTTGGTTTGCGCCACGATAGCTCTACTCCTTATTATCCGCAAGCCAACGGTTTGGTTGAGTCAATCAACAAAGTTCTAGTCATCATGATTCGACGGATCATTGGTATCCATCGAACGAATTGGCATAACATGTTATTTTCGGCGCTATGGGCATATCGAACTTCAGTGAAAAATTCAACAGGTTTCACCCCTTTCCAGCTAGTTTATGGCTTAGAAGCTGTGTTACCTATTGAATGCGAAATCCCATCACTTCAAATGGCTGTCGAATTACTTCCAGCTACTTCCGAAGAGGAGAAACGGTTATTATACTTGGCTAAATTAGATGAGACTCGACGTGACGCTACTTTAGCTATCGAGACTCACGCGAAACGAATGAAAGCTCAGTACGATAAAAATGTAACCCCTCGAAGTTTTTCGGAAGGAGACCTAGTACTATTATATGATCAAGCTAACGATAAGCTAGGTGCCGGAAAATTCGTTCCCATGTGGCATGGGCCCTACATTGTAAAGCGAAAGCTAGCAAAAGGGGCTTATGAGTTAGTTGATTTTGATGGGGACTCTTTGGGTAAACCCAGAAATGGACTTTACCTAAAGAGGTATTATGCTTAAAATGATGGGTATGGAGAAATTTTTAGATAGGTTAGATTTTCTTTCTAGCTAGCAAGTGTGTTAGTTTAGTCAGTGTGCTTAGCTTAGCAAGTGTGGTTTTTCGTCATTATTCTGGCTTATCTTGGTTTTACTCTTGATATTGTAGATGTCGACGCCTCTCCAAACATACATTGGATTTGCTGATGGTGCTTGTCGTAGTACACGGAATATCTCTTCCGCAGCTTGGGTTATCTATTCGCCCTCTGACGAGTTAGTTTCTATGCATGGGGTAAGCCTCGGTCAAACAACGAATAACATTGCAGAATACAGTGCAGTGGTTGAATTATTATCCGAATCTATTTCATTTGGAATTCGACGTTTGATAGTGAGGTTAGATTCTGAACTTGTTGTATTACAGCTTAATAGAGTTTATGCCATTAGAAATCCTGTGTTATTAAGGTTGTTTTTGAGAGTGCGTCTCTTGGAACGTGAATTTGATTACATTGAATATCAACATATTCCAAGGTCTTTGAATACATTAGCAGATGCAATTGCTTCTCGAATGTTGGACAGACATTTACGATAATCATGCAAGTAAATTTAAAAACATTTCATCACATATGTTAAACAAGATAAGCCGGTAATAGTGATATATATAGATAGAAGTGTGTCAAAAAATATATACATCGTCTTCGATCATAGGTTTAAAACACCTTATGATCGGCAAAATGATAGTACAAAAAGTCAAAAATGTCACATGTGACTACAAAAGTGACTAGTCAATCACTGGTGGTGCTCTCTGTACGACACCACTGCGCGGGCTACCTTACGCAAAAATCTCCTAAACGGTCCAGGGACCGCGACTACGAAGCGCTGAAGCCTGATAGGAATGTCGTCCATAGTAGTCTCAGGTATATCTGCCGTGAGACGCTCTAGATCATGCTCCAACTCAGCTAGTACTTCTGCTGTCGCATCCTGTGGGGCCGGTACCGGTGCAGCTGGATGTAGTCTATCATAAGGCCGGAGGTTGGCTGGACGCTGTGGACCAACATCTGCATTTTGAAAAAGTTTACTATTAGTTTTGAGACGATATATATAAAAAATACAAAAAATACATAACTAGAAAACTTGTGAAAATAAAAGTACCTCTGTCGTCCCATTGTTCTCCCTGTGGAAGAACCATGTCCGGATCACCTCTGAAATCCATTCCGGCATACGGAAAGTCCTGTATCACAAAAAGCTGGCCCTCTAACCAGTCAAAATAACTATCTGAGAATCGAACTACTGTCGCGCCCTCGTCAGGATGCCGGGCCATCACCGCAACCCATCGTATCAGCTTTGGCTGCTGAGGACCCAAGATATCAACAGTGAGTTGCTGAGGGATCAGCATTGGAATTCTCTCCAAGGCAAAGCTCACGACTATAGGCCCATATCCAAAAGTCTTTAGTCGTCCGTTCTTTGCCTTGGTCAGTTGGCTCTTCATATGAGCCGACACAGCTTCACACCAGTTGAAAATGGTGCCTTGGTAACAGTCAATTGCCATCCGCATTTGGGATCCGGAAGCAATGTGTAAAGCGGCCGCGCCGCAAATTCTGGTAACCGTGAACGCTATGACTTTGAGTTCCGGCAGAGTGATGTGTTTTATCTCTATGCCTTTTGAATGGTGAGCCCCAGGTGTGCACCAATCCTCGCGGAGACTATCAAGGGATTGGCCACCCGGCCTAGTCCCCGCAAGACTGAGTTGCTCACCTCTGTTTGGCAAGCCAGTGAGAAAGTATACATCCGAGGGCTCTATCTCGAGCTGGTGCCCTCCTATGTAAAAGCATTGTTCTTGTACGTTCCATCGCTCAACCAGCCATTCCAAGAATCTTACCTGGCCCCTCATGCCCGGTATGGTCCAATATTTGTATAATCCGCATGCTCTTAGGGCATCCAGGGAAGGTTGATGATTTATTGCAGCTTCATCTTCCTCTACATGCTCTCTTTCTCTCCAGTCTAACATGATTAATGCCCTGCATATCAAAAATAGCAATTAGAAATTGATTTGGGAATTTTTGGTGGTTTTTTGAGAGAGTTGGGGTTTTGAAATGCGCGTTTCTCGGAGGACGCACCCCGGCTTTGTAGCACAGGGCGCCCGGACGCAGCTGGCCTGAAGGCGGGCTGCGTCTTCCGACCGTTTTCCCGTATGAGAAAAAGTCGGGGGACGCAGGTCACCCGAAGGGCACCTGCGTCCGCCGAGAGGCGCATTCCAAAACCAAAACCCCCCCAAAAAATGAAACTAAAACCTAAAAATTGATTCTAAACGGATAGAAATGCAGAGTAGGATGTGTAAAATACCTGGATGAGACGGCGTTCGATTCCGACGGTCAGATTTTCCGCAGCAACCACGGGAAGTTTCTTGTCAAAAGCTCCTTTTTCAACCTCAACAGTGAAACGGTAAAAATGACATGGTAAAAGGTCTTTTTATAGGTTTTTTGGATGAATTAGTTCATTTTTTACCATGAAAAGATGTTTTTGAATGTATTTTTGCCTATTTTAAACAGGTATGAGTAATGTGTTGCTTTTGTGCAGGACAAAGGGATTTCGAGGGAAATTGTAATTTTTCACAAACAAAATATCAGAGTCATCTTTTAAGCCCTTTTCTGACTCCTAAAACATGAAAAGATCGCCGAGTGTTTCTTTTTCACTCGTTAAAACGGAATTAAAAGACGGTCCCCTTTTAGCTCTTTTCTGACCGCAAAATCAGGAAAAGATTGCCGGGTTTTTGTCGTTTCGAACTCGATAAGGAAATAAAACGACGTGTCCTTGATCGCTTTTTACTTTTCAGGTTAACGACACTATTATGAAAGTACTCCTTGGTCGCAAGATCAAGCGGTTCCCCCAGGTATTATTTTATACTTTTTCGGGCTTGAGGGACACAAATATACGAAAAAGTTCAACGTGGAGTCTCCTTTAGTTTTTTCAGACTCTCTAAAATTGAAAAACGCCGAGTTTCTCCTATACTGGGCTCGTTAAACTTTTACAGTAGAGGACCTGTTCAATTACAAACAGGAACGAACCACTCCTTCCTAGGGTTCGAATTTAAACTAGGTTGGACTCGTCCGAAGGATGAGCTTATAATCAAGCATATGTTATCCTCCTCAAGCTTGTTAAAAATAAAGAGGTACTTGCCAGAAATGGTGGGGGAAAAAAGAGAAGAATGAACCTATTTGTCACCTTTTGTCTCAGAAGAAACTTTATTACCACTCTTGAACACGACACTTTTCATTCACCTGGGTTGGGAAATCTTTTACCTCACAGTTGACCAAATCACTTTGAAAGTCTTTAACCGGGTTCCAGGGGTTAACTTTGAGTTATTCGTCACCAAGCCATCTGTTGTGTCGTTATGTGTTCAAGAGGTCTGCAAGCAAAAACTTTCATCTGCAAAATACTTGTCATCCATTTGACCATCCCTGAGTCAGTCCTTACAGCAACATTTCTTCAACTTGAACAATGATTTCGTGTTGCGGGCTTGCCTGCAACGGGTCGCTTTCTATCGACATCGACACATTATCTAGAAAGATGACTTAGGAATCGACAGTACCTTGAAGTCTGCATGCATCAATGGCAGGTTTCTCGCCTTTGACGTCAGTTTACATCATTGACTTTCGATCAGAGGATTCCGTGAAGTGTTCGACATCAAAACATCTATTCACATTTCACGGGTTGTGCTTGGTACTTTGAGAACCATTGACATTACTGGTGGTTTCTCTCACGCTTGTTAACAGTTTACATCATTGACTGGTAATCAAGTGGTTTCTACCATGTTCGACATCGAATCATTTAATCACATGGCTAGAATCGTACCAATTCGGGAAGTAGAAGTGAAGACCCTGGATCTAGTTTCTACCATCCAGGCTGCGAGGAGTTTTGTATTCATTATCTATGTAGACTAATCATAAACAGATGGCTGCGTCCATACTGTGTCTACAAAAGTCTATAAAAATGATGTACTGCAAGATCATTCCTGTATCAGAATAGTTAGTCCATTAGTTAAAGTTTTGAATCTGAGTATGGGAATGCCTACCTCAGTGATGATATAATCTTATCCATGTATTTTGTGTTGAAAATTGCAGGTTCCAACCAGGCCATCCACAAGGCAATCCTTGAAATGATAAAGCGCTTCACCCTTCCTAGAATTACAAAACCCTATTCTATTCCAGGCTTCGCACTTTAGGGGGCAATCTGTTACACTAAAAAATGTCACCTTGACTACTTACAGTTAGTATGGCTCAAATCAACAGTCATGCTACCCTCTTAGGCAAGTCTCATGCCTCTGTTATCCATCTCAAACTCAAAGAAGAGAGAAAGTCTTGTAAAAACTATGTTTATCTCTGGGGTCGCAGGTTCTCTCTAGCCTTACCTGCGGGGACGCTGACCATGTTCACAAAATATGCGTCCATGGACGCTCTGTATGTTAAGGGACAGGTGCGTCCCTCTGTAAAAGGCAAAATGCGCGAGTTTTATCTTGAAAAAGTTACTTGTGGTTACTTCTAGAACATTCTAGAGGTCGGTTTGATGAAATGGATGCGCCTCCAGTTGGTTCATGTATCTCTATTAAGGGGGAACTTATCCCATCAATAAGGGAGCTATCCCACCCAAAGAGGGGGATGATCCCATTGATAGTGGACCTGAATAACCTCTTTACAGCACTATAAATAAAGGCATTGAGCCAGAAGGAGAGGAGGTTGGAGCTATACATTTTCTTTGGGTAAATGCTGCAGGATTTAGGTCTTCCATTAGAGCCTTTGTGAGGAGAGATTGTCTTCACTTGATTCTACTTGGGAGAGGGTGAGCTTTGTCAAAGTAGAGGAAAACCCTTGATGGACCCTGGGAGGAACTTGCACAACACCAAGGCCAGGTTGTAAGAGTTTCTTTGTTTCGTTATTAATACAAACTGGTTTATTTTTCTCAATAGCTTGTGTTAATGAGTTATTTCATGTGTTCCTTGGTCTGCATGTTGAATATATGTTTTATTATATGAAATGCAAGTGCTTGGTAATTGTTTGATTGTTTGTGGTTGCAGGAATTGACTTGAAGGAGGAGCTCATCCGGATCGTCAAGAACGGACTTCAACAACAGCGTTTTGGAATAAGGTAAGCCTAAACACTTGTAGTTTTCATGTTGTAAAAGGTGTATTTAGAGAAAGATCACTCCATTTTGTCTTGTTTGTCATTAGAATGTCTTAGACTTCTAGGAAGGTCAGTCGTGTCCGCACCCTTGACAGATTCCGTGTGACAAAAAGGCGACTTCCGCTGGGAAATCCATTAATGAAGAGTCTTTTCCTTATAGAACTTTGCTTTGAGAAAATCATTTTTATTTTCTGGTTTTTGACTGTGAGAATTAGTATTTGGGTGGCTTATGCTTAATTTAAGTTAGATTTTGTTTTTCCTTTCATTTTTCCAGAAGGACGCACCCCTAGTACTGCACAGTGCGTCTTGACGCGCTGTTGCCGTTTGCACAGAGCGGGGCCGCACCTGTGACAACGGGTTGCCTGCGTCTTCCTGTAAAACTTTAAGAAAATTCCATTTTTTGCTTTAAATTGCTTTTAGATTTTTGTTTTTCCTTAGTGTTTTCTGCCCAGATCCTTTAGTACCCTGTCAAGAATTTTCACCTGAACTAGTTTTGTGAGCTTTGAGTGTTTTAGTGGTTTTCCAACGAAGTTTAGACCTAGGGTTTGATTTTTGGAAAGGCTTTGTAGTGACTTTGATAGTAGAAAGTTGTCCAGCCTTAGATCTCTCTGGTTAGTCAACCTTCTTAGAAGTCGGGCCTGTCGTAAAGTCTCCTTTTGTGAGCAACTTGCCATTTGAGTTGTTTTGGGTCAAATTTCGATTACTTGTTTATAAAGTACTGATTTTCCATTTTACAAAAAGAACAAAAAGATTAGAGTTTTGTTTGGCTAGTTTTTGGATTCTGCAATAAGCTAGTCCTTGATTTGATTGTGATCAAGTAAAACACCTTAGAAATAATCATGGTTAGTTTGGCCTCGTTAAGATTGCTTAGAGTAAATTTGCCTTAGTTTGCTTATGATGCATTTTCATAGAATTTTAAGAGTTGTTAGGATTGATTTTTGGGTTATATTAGATTTATT